>CM035442.1:7650183-8400183 GCA_020310875.1 Ceratopteris richardii | reverse complement strand
CTCCATAGCAGATATCTACTCTAGTTAGGGTAGCATCATTCAAACTTCCAACTAAGTTTTTATAGCTAGTAACATCTTCAATTAATTCACCTTTATGAGCACTTAACTTTAGGTTTACCTCCATGGGTGTACCTACAACCTTTGTATTTTTCATCTTGAACTTGGTGAGCATATCTCCAATGTACTTTCTTTGAGTGAGGAACATACCTTTCTCTGTATATACCACTTCCAAGCCTAGGAAGTATGTGAGAAGGCCAAGATCACTAATCTTGAATTCTTCTTTCATTTGAGTTTTGACCCTCTAAATTCCTTTTGCATTACCTGTAATGATTATATCATCCACATATACACAAAGGTATATGACCTCAAAGTGGTTCCTCTTAATGAAGAGGGAAGGATCTACCTTGCTTACCATAAAACCTTTGTCCAAGTAAGTGACAAGTCTATGATTCCAAGCTCTAGGAGCTTGCTTCAAGCCATACAAGGGTTTCCTCAACCTGCATACATATTCTGGATATGATTGGCATTCAAATCCAAGAGGTTGAGCCATATATACCTCCTATGAAATCCAAACATTTAAAAAAGCATTTTTAACATCCATTTGATATATCTTCCAATTCTTGGAAGATGCAGCACTCATAAATACTCTAATTGTAGGCATTTTTGCTATAGGTGAGAATGTCTCTTGATAGTCAATACCTTGGATTTGTGCAAACCCTTTGGCAACAAGCCTTGCTTTGTACCTGTTAATTGATCCATCACAATTCTTCTTTACCTTGTAAATCCATCTTGTGCCAATGATCTTCATAAATGGTTTCTTGGGCACCAATTCCTAAGTTTGATTCTCTTGTAAGGCCTCTATTTTTTCCTCCATGGCATCCCTCCATTTTGGCTTCTTCTTGACTTCTTCATATGTTGATGGTTCTTAAGAATTTGAGTCTTGTGCTATATATATTGAATGTTTAGTGACTAAGGAGGTGTCATAACCATACGTTTTTGACTTCCTTTTCTCTCTGCTAGATCTTCTTATAGTTTGTTGAGAGGATTCTACCACATTTTCTCATATCCTGCACTTTGGCTTTGCCTTTCGAGTTCCAAGGGTTGATTTCTCTTCTTGGAGTCTTCTGATCATCTTTAGAATCAGCTGATGCTTAAGTGTAAGATCATTCTTCTTTGACAATGTTGGAAAGTCTTCCTCTAGGTCATAGGGAAGTTTTCTTTTCATGCAATAATCCTCAAACCAAGATTTTTTTTCATCAAACACAACATCTTTGTTTACAATAAAACCTTTATTGCTTGGATTGTATAGCCTATAACCTTTTGATTAAGCTCATAGCCAATGAATATGCATTTCTTTGCCTTTGGGTCTAATTTGCCTTTGATTTGTCAAGGTATGTGTGCATTATGCATCCAAAAATCTTGCAATGATCAAGTCTAGGTCTTCTTCCATTCCATGCTTCATGACATGTCATCCCATCCAATGCTTTTGATGGGAGTCTATTGATCAGATAGGTGGCTATGGATACAACCTCTGCCCATAAGTATTTGGAAAATTTCTTCTCATTTAGCATTGACCTTGCAGCCTCCACTATGGTTCTATTTCTTCTCTATGCCACTCCATTTTGTGTTAGAGTATACTTGGTAGTAATCTCTCTTTTGATTCCTCTCTCATGGAGATAAGAATCAAAGGCATGTAAGAAATATTCTGCCCCTCCATCTGACCTTAGCCTCTTCAAAGTCTTACCTATTTGATTTTCTACAAGTGCTAGGTATTTCTTGAAACATGAAAACACTTCATCTTTATGCTTCATAAAATATAGTGTTGTCCATTTGCTACAATCATCATTGAATGACACATAATACATGGATCCAAATATTGAAGGCTCCTTTCTTGCTCCCCATACATCTGTATGGACTAGTTCCAGTAGGTCTCCATGAATGTATCCCTTCTTTGTGAATGGTTGTCTGTGAGACTTGCCAAATTGACAAGCACTACATTTGTAAATCATGTGTTGTTCGGAGATATTTGGTAGACCAAGCACACTTTGATCCCTATTGAGTGTGTATGTATGTATATATAAGTGTACGTATGTATGTATGTGTATGCATGTATGTGTGTGTACGTGTGTGTGGGTATGTATTTAGTATGTATGTATGTGCATGTATATGTGTGCGTATGTGTATGAATGTGTATGTATGTGTAAGTGTAAGTATATATGTGTAAGTGTATGCATGTGAGTCTGTGTATGCATGTTTATAAATTTAAAGTTTTTTTAATATTCTAATCCTTTTTTTGTTTGAGATTAAAATAATAGGAGATATTGTATGATAGAACAAAATAAGAGAAGACCTAACATACCACCTGAGACATGGTAGTTTTTCCACAGACATTTACGTGTTCAATAATCATTTACTCAACAGAAGGTATACAAATTAATAGTTTATATTACTGTAACTTATAATTCTCATATGTTTTATAATTTTTCACATTTAATCTATGCATTTTTGTTTCATCAAATAAATGTAGGCTGCTGCAAAGAGGAGAATTGAGTCAGGCTATACATCATACTTAGGCCAAATGGACCATCATGGTTTTGTAGCTACATTTGTAAGTATATGCATTATTGATTTTTATTTTAGTTAAAACACTAGTCATTAATCTTTTTTATTTGTTTCAATGCAGCAAAACGATTATGGTCAATATCCGATGAAAAAGGAAATCAAATTTTCTACACAATGTGGATATTGATGTTTGAGTGACTACATGCAAGTTCATCCAAATGCTTTTGTGAGTATTATTAACTTTCATATAATTATTTTATTTTTATTCATGTTTTATATGTTTTATTTATTTATGTTTGTTATATGTATCACAAGAGTATTATGGAGAGGCAGATATGGATGACGTGGAGAGACACACACAGGTGAGATGATCTGGATCATCCTAGAGTGCTCACACCTCTTCCCATGATGCCACTATATAACCTTATATCATGAGGATGATCATGATGATGATCATGATGATGAGAATGATCATGATGATGAGGATCATCATGATGATGATCATGATGATGAGGACTTACAGGATGATGTGGATGAGGATGATCACGATGATTGATATATTACATTGGATATATATTTTACATTAATATATATATTTTTTTATATCTATATATTTTCTCATTCTAGTTATGTTTTGAATTGCGTCTATGGTACTAATTAATGAAAAGTCTTGTTTTACTGAGTTTTAATACTATTTAAATTTAACATGTGATTTATTACTTAAATTATATAATTCGTTCATATTATATGTGTGTTTGTGTGTATATATGTATGTATGTGCATGTAGTTGTGTGTATATGGATGCTTGTGTATGTGTAAGTGTATGTCCATATGTGCATATGTATGTGTATGTGTGTGTATATGTGTGTATGTGCATGTGTATGTGTATAAGTGTATGTATGTGTGTGTATGTGTGCGTATGTGTATGTGTAGGTATATATGCATCTCTATGTGTGTACATGTGTATATGTGTATGTGTATGACTATGCATATGTATGTATGTGCATGTGTATGTGTGGATATTGTTGTGTTTACAAACTTGTAAACATCAAAGTACACAACAAAACATGGTGAGACCTCCCAAGATCTTCAAAACACCAACAAAAAATTTCCAAACTTCAAAAACAAACTTTCCTCCAAACTTTCAAGAAAACAGAAATAGGTCACTATAG
Organism: Ceratopteris richardii; assembly: GCA_020310875.1. Taxonomy (NCBI): domain Eukaryota; kingdom Viridiplantae; phylum Streptophyta; class Polypodiopsida; order Polypodiales; family Pteridaceae; genus Ceratopteris; species Ceratopteris richardii. The sequence continues at coordinate 8,396,449 of CM035442.1, read as the reverse complement.
ACAAATAACCACCAGAAACTCTCTGATAAGAATTTCAAAAAACTAATAATATATCCTAAAAATAGACTCTGAGTAGCACGCTTTAAAAACAAAAAATCTCAAAAAAAGTGGAGTATAGCTCCCGAACCAACAACTTGAAGTCAAGGTAAGAGAAGGCCTGCAACAGCAAGGTATGACTAACTGTCTGAATTGCAAACTGATGTACAAAAGCAAGAAAACTTCAAGATCTATGAGAAATTTTGATATGGATAGAAATTATGAGAGCTAAGGAAACTCCTCCAAGTGAAATCACTCAAAAAGACCTCATAACGACTGAGATATGAAAGTTTGAAGAGAGGTATGTCTTTGATGAGGCATCGGATAGACACAAGAAAGAAGATCTGCAAAAACGCCTACTTGGGTAGAGTTTTCTCATTTAAATTTGTAGCAAAACTGATCTACTTATATAGTACAAGTTGTAAGCTTTGCAATGCAACAAGAATCACTCAATTTGGACACCTACACTAAGAGAACCACTCTTTTTATTGAGAGGCTATCAACAGAAGCGTCTTCCTTGTCTAAAAATAGACACCTCTCCTTTTTTTCTTAATTTTATCTACTTTTATCTACTTTTGCTCTAAATTGGGAGATGTGAACGCCTCCACATGTTATTTTTCATAACTAGTAAGATCCATAAGCTTCCATATACAATTTTTAATAATTAATAAAATCCATAAGACTACAAGACTACTTTAGAGCTTGTTTTTATGTAACAATAAATGTTACAAAGTACTTGCTACCTGCCATGGACTCTTCTTGAGGTGGACCCCATACATCAGAATGAATCAAGTCCAAAATACCTCTGCTTTGCAATCCTGCTTCTGAAAAAGGACTTCGTACCTGTTTTCCAAACTGACATGCCTCACAAACAGAATCCAAATCTTGCTTAGGTAATTGTGGTAAACCTTCAACCAATGATTTCTTTGCAATATCTTTTAACCTGCCAACACTGATGTGTCCTAATCTTTTATGCCATAAATCCATTGACTTACTTGAGTCCCATTAACCATTGTATAACCTGCATAATCTGGAATGCCAACTTCATAAGTATATAATCTGTTTACCTTTTGTCCTTTTATAACAAAATTCCCATCCTTCTTTTGATAAGGCTGCCACTGATTATTGTCAAAATCGACCTTTACTCCATTGTCCTCCATCTGTCCAATTGAAATCAAATTTCTTGTAATAGTAGGGACAAACAAAACATCTTTAAGAGTTACATGTTCATTAAGTGGACAATCACCAATGTACACTACTTCATGCTCAGTACTATCTCCTGTAGCAATTGTGACTCTTAAATCAGGTTTGTGTAAGTTCACAAACATATTCATGTTGTGACTCATGTGGTTTGAGCAACCACTATCTACATACCAAGTTTTGTTGTTTACCTTCCTCTTATGTGTCTCTGTATGCATAGCCATAAGAACGTTTTCCTTCTGTGTTTGAGCCTCTTCTTGTACTATGTTGTTGTTGTTGTTGTGATGCATGTGATCTTGGCCTCTTCCTCTTTGTCGTCCTCTAAAACCACCTCTTCTATTCGGATTGGAGAAGCTATCCCTCGCATAATGACCAACTTTACCACAATAATGGCAAGTAAAGTTACCTTGCTGGTTTGGTTGAGTCTGTTGACTTTGTTGTGTTGTTCTTCCTCCTCTAGTAGCATTGAAGCTTCAATAAGAGATTTTACCTCAAGAACATAATCATTAACTGATTGTCGTGGCTTCTTTTTTACTCTTGTCAACTCACCAATAAGTTGTGTTTGCCTCACTCTGTTGGTAGTTGCAAATAGCCTTTCTAGAGACTCCCAAGCCTCTCTACTAGTCTTCAAACCTCTTATATGCCCAAGCATAGTATTGGAAACTGTTTCTGATATAATAAACATAACTCTTCTCTCTCGTTCGATCCATTCTTGCTCTCTTGCTCGATCCGCTTGTGTAGGAGCTTCTGGTAATATCGACTTCACTTCTATAACTGCTGTCAATCCCCAAAGACCTTTAGACATGAGATAAGACTCCATTCTAAATTCCCACATGGGATAATTTCTCCCATCTGATAACTTCTCAATCGATGCACTCAAATATGCCATGTTGAATTGTTGTAAACAAAGAAGATAATTCAATAAGTTGTATGAAAGATTTGATAAAAAAACAAAAGCTCTGATACCACAATGTTGTGTTTACAAACTTGTAAACATCAAAGTACACAATGAAACATGATAGACCTCCCAAGATCTTCAAAACACCAACCAAATATTTCCAAACTTCAAAAACAAACTTTCCTCCAAACTTTCAAGAAAACAGAAATAGGTCACTGTAGAAAAATAACCACCAAAAACTCTTTGAGAAGAATTTCACAAAACTAATCATATATCCTAAAAGTAGACTTTGCGTAGCATGTTTAGAAACCCAAAATGTAAAAAAAAGCTGGAGTATAGCTCCCGAACCAACATCTTGAAGTTAAGGTAAGAGAAGGCCTGCAATAGCAAGGTATGACTAACTGTCTGAATTGAAAACTGATGTACAGAAGCAAGAAACTTCAAAGCCTATGAGAATTTTTGATGTGGATAGAAAGTATGAGAGTTAAGGAAACTCCTCCAAGTGAAATCACTCAAAAAGACCTCATAATGACTGAGATATGAAAGTTTGAAGAGAGGTATGTCTTTGATTAGGCACCGGATAGGCACAAGAAAGAAGATCTGCAAAAACGCCTACTTGCATAGAGTTTTCTCATTGAAATTTGTAGCAAAACTGATCTACTTATATAGTACAAGTTGTAAGCTTCGCAACACAACAAGAATCACTCAATTTGGACACCTACACTAAGAGAAGCACTCTTTTTATTGAGAGGCTATCAACAGAAGCGCCTTCCTTGTCTAAAAATAGACACCTCTTCTTTCCTTCTTACTTTTATCTACTTTTGCTCTAAATTGGAAGATGTGAACGCTTCCACATGTTATTTTTCATAACTAATAAGATCCACAAGCTTCCATATACCATTTTTAATAATTAATAAAATCCACAAGACTACAAGACTACTTTAGAGCTTGTTTTTATGTAACATTGCCCCCCTCAAGCTCTAAATCCAAAGCTTTGACTCCAAGTAATACTTTGATTCGCTTAAGCTTCTCAGCATCTACTGCTTTTGTAAGTATGTCTGCTAATTGATCTTTAATTCCAACATGTTGAATATCAATATCTTCATTCACCACCTTCTCTCGGATATCGTGATAATGTACTTCAATGTGTTTGGTTCTTGCATGGTACACTGGATTAGACGCGAGCTGTAATGAACTTACATTATCTCCAAAGAGTAGTGGGCGTGTTGTAGATAGATTCATATCTTCATAAAGCTTCAAATACCACAAATCTCACATGTTGCATTTGTAAGGTTTCTATATTCAGCTTCTGTGCTTGAAAGTGCTACTGTAGGCTATTTTTTAGAACTCCATGAAGCCAAATTATTACCTGCAAATATCAGATATCCACCTGTACTCCTTCTGTCATCCTTATTTCAAGCCCAATCTGCATCACTGTATGCTTTCAAATCCAAACCTTCATGATATTTATAGCCCAAACCTTCATTTAATGTACCCTTCAAATATCTCAAGACCCTTTTAGCTGCTTGCATCTGAAAATCGGTGGGTTTGTTCATGAATTGAGACAATGTACTTACACTAAATGTAATATCTGGCCTTGTTAAAGTTGCATGAACACCTGTATCCCTGCTTTTCAAAAAACTTTACCAATCTAAAATTCCAAGCTTTTGGAGCCTGCTTAAGACGATACAATGCTTTCAAGAGTTAACATACATGTGTAGGTTTCTTGGGATCTTCATAACCTATTGGTTGCTCCATGTACACATCTTCTTTTAAATCACCATTGAGAAATGCATTTTTTATATCTAATTGATAAAGATTCCATATCTTGCTTGCAGCAACACTTATTAATGTCCTTATTGTTGATATCTTGGCAACAAGAGAAAATGTCTCCTCATAATCGATGCCATAACTCTGTGCATAACCTTTACAAACAAGCCTTGCTTTATATCTACTTACTGAACCATCACTGTTTCTCTTTATCCTGTACACCCATTTGTTACCAATTACCTTCATGTTAGGTTGCCTTGGAACTAAACTCCATGTATTGTTCTCATACAAAGCTATCATTTCTTCATCCATGCTTTAACCCATTTCTTTAGCTTTGATGCTTCTTTAAAAGTTGTTGGTTCTTGCTCCTCAAGAAGTTTTGCCATATAAGCTTCATGAGAAAATCTTTGCGGTTGCCTTCTTTCTCTTACTGGATACCTTGATTGGCTTCTTGTCCTACCATGCTTTTCTTGCCTTCAAGTTTGAGTTCTTCTTGATGTAGAACCTTGACTTTCTTCTTCCTGTGACTCAATTTCCTTTGAAATCAAATCGAGAATTTTCTTCAACTTCTGATTGGGGGGAGTTATCTCTTCATGTGTAATTTGACTCTCTGGTGAACTTGGAGAACTTGGCTCTTCTTCGTGACTTCTTGTAGTTTCTTCTTCATCTACCTGCACTTCATGTTTATACCAAGATTTATCTTCATGAAAAATAACATCTCTTGAAACAATTACCTCTCCCGTATTTGGGTTCACACATCTATATCCTGGTTGCTCTTCTGCCATACCAATGAAAACCATTTTTTGTGACCTTGGATCCAACTTTGACCTTAACTGTTGTGGAACATGAACAAAACATATGCTTCCAAAAATTCTACAATTAGCAATATCTGGTTTTGATAAAACAATTCATAAGGTGCTTTCTGTAGATGACTTTGAGTAGGTGGTAACCTGTTCATCACATAAACTACCATATTGCATGCTTCAACCCAAAAAATAAGTGGTAAATCTTTTTCATTTAACATGCACCTACCCATCTCCAAGATAGACCTGTTTCTTCTTTTGGCCACACCATTTTGTTGAGGTGTGTATCTGTTTGTAGTCTGCTTTTTAATTCGTTCTTCCTCCAAAAATGCAAGAAACTGATTAGAAAAATATTCATCTCCTCCATCTGATCTCAACCTTCTTATGCTTCGACCTGTTTGCTTTTCAACCAATGATTTAAAATTCTTGAACATGTCAAAAACTTTGGATTTGTATTTCATAAAATAAATGAATATAAACTTTGAGAGATATGTGTGTGCATTGTTGGTGCATTTTACCCAAGCCTACATGCTTTATATGCTTGATATCATGATCATTTGTAAGTCACATGTGTAGTCATGTGAACACCTCTTGTAAAAGAGCACATTTTATCTCTTGTAATTGTGAAAAGAAAAAAGAAAAGAATGGCTTACCTCATCCATGATGTAAAAAGCAAACTCGTGGCTCGAACTACCTAAAACCATGAATTAGTGAGTTGAGGGAATAATTCCTAACTTTGGGGATCACTTTTAGGTGGAGCCATTCGAATTCGAATTCAAAACTCCCTCCAAGAGTAGCTATAAAAAGAGAAAGAAGGAAGAGGCGAATAGCAAGCCTTGTACGTGAACACTTCATGTCATTTGTAGAGATTAAAGAGGTTACTCCTTAGCTCTATCATTCTACTCCCATTGTGCAAAAGATTCATTGCCAATGTGATTGTAATCATATGTGAATTTGTACATTCATGATTCTCTACTTCTCAGTTTTGTTCTCTCCTATACTCACTCAGAGCAGTAACTTCAGAAGCTCATAAACCAAGCTATACTCATCCATTTTCTGTTTTGTAAGGTGTGGTGGATAGCTCTAAAAGTCTAGTCTTGGCATATATATTTTCATGGTCATTGGATTTGTATTGTGCGAGAAATCATCATTTTACAGCTCAGTGGTCTATCTCTACAGAGCTCCGAGAATGGCGGGCATGTTCCAGATTTTGTTAAATGTTGTTCTCAGTCCTGAGTTGATTATTTGACATGTTTTTACTTGGAATAGTAAGTTTGCTAAGTCTAGTTACTATGCCCAAAAGGAATTTATCTAATTCGTACCAGGTTGAGAGCACTGTTCACTTGTTCTAGCAGGTGTATGTACAAAAATAACAAGTTTTGGAAGCTAGTCATCTTGCAACTAGTCTGTCTTGAGTGAAACTTTTGAGATACATGTTCCAAAGTACTTGGCTGATCTTTTGGTGGATTTAGGAAGCTCAAAGGGTCTACTAATCAAATTTGAAGTCTCAGTTGGTTGTTGTGAAGCTAGTTGTAACAGCACCAACGCATCTTTGGATTGCATCCACCATCTCTCTTCACAGTGGTATCAGAGCATAGTCAAGCAACATGGGAGATGGATTTCCATCAACAATTGACAAATTGGATCGAAACAACTACCCGACATGGTCTCTAAGGATGGAGGCTTACCTTCAAGGGAGGAATCTATATGGATTCATATCTGGAGATGAAGCAATGCCAACCATGAGGAACAAAGGGCAACCATCACATGAAGAAGTGGAAGGACTTTCAAATTGGTGTTCGAAGGATGAACTTGCAAGGTACTATATTCTAAACTCAATATTTGATTTTCTTTTACCTCATGTCAAGGGATGCAAGACATCAAGAGAGACCTGGAATGCACTTGCTTCTTTCTTCTCTTCCAACACTCAAGAAAGGAAGAACCAATTGTGGATGGAGTTCACAACAATGAAGAAAATCCCGAAGCAAAGTGTGACTGATTATGTCACAAAGATTAAGGAGATTTCCGACCAACTTGGAAGCATTGGAGAGGTAATTGAAGAGGAGAAAATCATTAGAAAAATCATAAATGGAAGGAATCAAAGCAGATGACAAGTGGGAGTCATTCACAACAGCCATGGATTTATGCAATGGGTATGCATGTACCCGACCTCAACACACTCATGGGCCAACTCCTCACTCATGAAGCAAAGATTAGCAAAGGTGGTGAGTCCTCAAGAGGTAATCAAACTTCTGCCTTATATTCTGATAAAGCTAAGGTCAAGGACAAATCAAAGAATAGAATGAAGATGAAGGTAGCTCCTTCCAAGCAAACTTTGCAGGTAGAGGAAGAGCTAGAGGAAGAGGCAGAGATGGAAGCAAGGCAGGGTGAGATTCCAGTCATCTCAACCTTGAAATATATGTGGCTTATCTAATCATACTACCGAAGAATGTTTGAGGAACCCAAGGAACTCAAGAGGAAGAGGATTCAATAGAGGTGGCTATGGAACAAATAGATGTAGATACAATGGAGGCTATAACAACAACTACTACAACAACAATTACAACAACAACAACAACTATCAAAGTGGCCATAGAGGAAGAAGAGACTACAATAACTATGCAGAGGACCAAAGTCAAGAAGATTCATTATTGATTATGAATCTATGAGTGAAGAAGGGTAAGGATGATGATCACATCTTTTACATTGATTCTGGATGTTCAAATCATGTAGCAAGAAATGTGGCTTTACTTTCGAATTCGGAAGATCCTCATAACAAGCATGAAGTGCAAATAGGAGATGAGACAAAGCACTCAGTGGAGAAGATAGGTAATGTGAAGACATCAGATGGAAATATGAACCTCTTAAGCAAAGTCTTGTATGTCCCTACAATTACAAAAAATTTAATAAGTGTTGGACAGATTGTTGAAAAAGGATTGCAGGTTAGATTCAACAGATTTGGAGCATATGTTGAAGACCCAAGGCAAGGCTTTAGAAGGATTGCCAAAGGAGAAAAGACAGGACGGCTTTTCACTTTTGAAGTGGAAGATACAAAGAACGTAGCTTTGTTTAGCTATGGATCTCAAAATCTCACAGATTTAGAGATATGGCACAAAAGGCTTGCTCACATTGGTGAGAGGACACTCAAACAAATTTGCAAGGACCAAAGTGTACTTGGTTTGCGTAATATCACAAGGCAACACATGATTTACAAGTGTGAAGCTTGTCAACTCGGTAATGCTCATAGACAACCTTTCAATAAGAAGGGATATGTGTATCAAAATCCTTTGGATCTAGTGCACACGGATGTGTGGAGTCCAAGTAAGGAGCCATCTATATCAGGCTCAAGATATTATGTGTCTTTCATAGATGATTCTAGCAAGTGGACCATTTTATTTTTCATGAAGCACAAGGATGAAGTTTTTGATTGCTTTAAGAAGTATGTTGCTCGTGTTGAAAACCAAACAGGTAGGGCTTTGAAAAGAGTCAGATCAGATGGTGGAGGAGAATAATTCTCTTCTGAATTTGATGCCTTCTTGCATGAAAGAGGCATTAAAAGGGAAGTCACTACAAGGTATACACTCGAACTCAATGGTGTAGCAGAGAGGAGAAACAGAGCTATTGTCAAAGCTGCAAGGTCCATGCTCAATGGAAAGGGATTGCCAAACTACCTATGGGCAGAGGCTGTGTCTACAGCCACATATCTCATAAATAGACTTCCATCTAAGTCACTAGATGGAACCACTCCATATGAAGTGTGGAATGGAAGAAGATCTAGTCTAGAGCATTGTAAAATCTTTTGATGCTTAGCCTATGCTCACATTCCTTCTCAATTAAGAGGGAAATTGGATCCCAAGGTTGAGAAGTGCGTATTCATTGATTATGACCAAAACAAAAAAGGATATAGATTGTACACTCCAACTAATAAAGGATTTTCTGTGAGTAGAGATGTAATTTTTGATGAGAACAAATCATGGTTTGACGATGACAAGAAAGTGAAGCTGCCTTATGACTTGGATGAAGATTTTCCATCACTTCAACCAAAGGAGCCAAAGCAAATTGAAGAAATGGATTCAGAGATCGACCTAGAAGACTTGGAAAGACTAAAGCTATGGAAGAACAAAGGTAAAGCAAAGATGCAGGATGCTACATATGGACCCGAGAGCTCACATCAACCACTTAGAAGGTCTTCAAGGGAGAAGAAGAAACCAGAGAGGTTTGGTTATGATACTTCTTTGGTCACCAAGCACTCAATCTACATTGCAAAGGATTCAACCAATGAAGAACCTGCCACATTCGAAGAAGCACAAAGCAAGAAAGCTTGGAGAGATGCAATGGATGAAGAAATGGAAGCCCTGAAGGAAAATGACACTTGGGAGTTTGTACCTAACAAGCCATCTATGAAGGTAATTGGATCTCGATGGATATACAAAATCAAGAGGAATCCATATGGAAGTATAAATAGACACAAAGCAAGGTTAGTTGCTAAAGGGTTTGCTCAAACCCATGGTATTGATTATGAGGAGAATTTCTCTCCTGTTGCAAAAATGCCTACAATTAGGGTTCTCATTAGTTTTGTTGCATTTAGAAATTGGAAGTTCTATCAAGTTGATGTAAAGAATGCTTTCTTGAATGGATGGATTTCTGAGGAAGTGTATATGGCACAACCTCCTGGATATGAAGATGTACATCATCTAACTATGTATGCAAACTAAAGAAAGCCTTGTATGGATTGAAGCAAGCTCCAAGATCTTGGAATTTTAGATTGGTGACTTATTTCAGGACCAAGGATTCAAAGCTAGCAAGGTGGATACCTCTTTGTTCATAAAGAGGAATGGATATGAAGTGATCTATTTATGTGTGTATGTTGATGATATTATTATCACAGGTAATGGTCTTGAAGGAATCAAACAGGTAAAGACTCAAATGAAGGAGGATTTCAAAATAAGTGACCTCGGACCAGTCACTTATTTTCTTGGATTGGAGTTGATCTACACAGATTCAGGTATATACATAACACAAAGGAAGTATGTGCATGACATGCTCGTCAAGTTCAAGATGGAAAATACCGAGTGTGCAGGTATAGCTATGGAACAAAATCATAAGCTTAGTGCTTATGAAGGAGAGCCAATCGAAGACATCACAAGCTATCAAAGCTTGGTTGGAAGTTCGAACTATGCAACACTTACAAGGGTGGATATATGCTATAGTGTTAGCATATTGAGTCAGTTTATGCATAAGCCAAGAAGACCACATATGGAAGCGGCCAAGAGAGTCCTCACGTACCTAAAGGGGACCATGAATGAAGGTTTGCTTTATTCATTTACTTCAGATATTGAGCGAAAAGTCTACTCAGATGCGGATTGGGCTGGATCTAGAGATGATAGAAGAAGCATATCCGGGTATGTATCATTCGTAGGTTCAAAAATCATTTCTTGGTCATCCAAGAAGCAAACAACTGTGGCATTATCTTCTACTGAAGCCGAATATAGAGGTTTGGCTAATGCAACTCAAGAAATCATGTGGTTAAAGTCTTTGTACACAGATCTTGGACTTCATTCTTCAACACATCACATTTTTGATGACAACACAAGCTCACTACATCTTGCAGCTAATCCGATATACCATGCTAGAACCAAGCATATTGAAGTCCACTACCATTATGTAAGGGAGAAGCTAATGAGCAAGGATATTCAACTATCCTATGTCTCTACAGATATGCAATGTGAAGACATGTTGACTAAAGCTCTTGATGGTAGAAAGTTAAGTAGATCCAAGTTGATGATTGGCTTGCAGGAAATCAAGGACAATTGAAGATATATTTGGAGGCCAAGCATGTTAGGCTTGAGGGGGATCTGTTGGTGCATTTTACCCAAGCTTACATGATTTACATGCTTGATATCATGATCATTTCTAAGTCACATGTGTAGTCATGTGAACACCTCTTGTAAAAGAGCACATTTTATCTCTTGTAATTGTGAAAAGAAAAAAGAAAAGAATGGCTTACCTCATCCATGATGTAAAAAGAAAACTCGTGGCTCTAAATACCTAAAACCATGAATTAGTGAGCTGAGAAAATAATTCCTAACTTTGGGGATCACTTTTAGGTGGAGCCATTCGAATTCGAATTCAAAACTCCCTCCAAGAGTAGCTATAAAGAGAGCAAGAAGGAAGAGGCGAATAGCAAGCCTTGTACATGACCGCTTCATGTCATTTTGTAGAGATTGAAGAGCTTACTCCATAGCTCTATCATTCTACTCCCATTTTGCAAAGATTCATTTCCAATGTGGTTGTAATCATATGTGAATTTATACATTCATCATTCCCTACTTCTCTGTTTTGTTCTCTGCTATACTCACTCAGAGTAGTAACTGCAGAAGCTCATAACTCGAGCTACTCTTATCCATTTTCAGTGTTATAACATGCCTTGGATATCTCTCAAAGTCTAGTTTCCGAATATAAACTTTTATGGTCATTGGATTTGTAATTTGGGGGAAATCTTCATTTTACTGCTCACTAGTCTATCTCCAGAGCCCGGAGAATGGTGGGCATGTTCTAGATTTTGTTAAACGTTGTTCTCAGTCCTCAATTGATTATTTGAAGTGTTTTTACTTGGAATATCAAGCTTGCTAAGTCTATTTGCTATGCCCAAAAGGAATTTATGTAATTCCTACCAGGTTCAGAGAACTGTTCATTTGTTCCAATAGGTGTATGTACAAAAATAGCAAGTTTTGGAAGCTAGTCATCTTGCAACTAGTCTGTCTTGAGTAAAACTTTTGAGATACATGTTCCAAAGTACTTGGCTGATATTTTGGTGGATTTAGGAATCTCAAAGGTTCTACTAATCAACTCAGAAGTCTCAGTTGGCTGGTGTGAAGCCGGTTGTAGCAGCACCAACTCGTCTTCGGATTGCATCCACCATCTCTCTTCACATGCATGTGCATGTGTATGTGTATGTGTGTGTATATGTATGAATGTGCATGTGTATGTGTAAGTGTATGCACATATGTGTGTGTATGTGCATGTGTATGTGTAAGTATATTTATGTATGTGCATGTGTATGTGTAAGTGTATGTGCATGTGTGTGTACATATGTGCATGTGCATGTGCATGTGTATGTGTGTGTATATGCATGCATGTGCATATGTATGTGTAGGTGTGTGCATATATATATATATATATATATATATATATATATATATATATATATATATATATATATATATATATATATATATATATATATATATATATATATATATATATATATATATGCATGTGTATATGTATGAGCATGCATGTGTATGCGCATGCATCTTCATTTGCATCCATGTGTATGTGCATGCATGTGAATGTGCATATGCATGTGTAGAAGTATGTGTTAATGTGTGTATGTGTATGTGTATATGCAATAATGCATGCATGCATGTCCTTTCATGTGTTTGTAGATATGCTTGTGCATATGTATATGTGTATGTGTGTGTATGTGTATGTGTATGTGTAATTGTATGTGTAAGTGTATGTGCATGTATGTGCATGTGTATGTGTATGTGTGTGTGTGTATGTGCATGTGTATGTGTGTGTATATGTGTGAGCATGCAGTCTTGTACTACCCTGAGTTGTCTCATGAACGGTTTTCCTAATATCATCTCATAGTTATTTGCTTTTCCAAATTGACATACGGCTAGTATGTGCTCAAATTCCACTCCGCAGATAGTTAACTTAATTTTTTCCAGTATTCCTAGGGGTCTCTCTACATCACCATCTGCTAATTGAAGCTTCATAAGTGTAGGTCTCAGGGCTGGTTTTCCCCATTTCTCCCAAATTTCTATGGTGGCTATGCCTACACCTGCTCTTGTGTCTAGTAAATTCTTCGACTTTATCCATAGGGATTTGTATAGTAGAAGGGGTTTCGATTTCTTTATTTTTCTTGTTATTCTCCTCAATTTCTAATTTCAATTGTCTTGCTAACTGTTTCCAAAATTGCGGTTTGGCTCTTAGTAACTCTTCCACGATCAGCTGACATTGTACCTTGGTCTTCTTGAGTTCTGCTAGATTGTGAGAGGTCTCACCTGAAGACCCATTTTCCTTGCCTCAAATTATGGGAGCATGGAAAACTATTGACCTTTTCTCATATTCCCCCATATAGTTCGGTAAGGTGGAAATGTTGTGTACTTCCTCCCTATTTCGATCTAACATCGAAACCTCTTCATACACTTCATCCAAATTCAGAGTTGGATGGTTTTCTTCTATGTCTAATTCTTCAAAGGGTGGCCTTGAATTCCCATTGTTTTTCCAACAGTCTTCTTGAATCTTAGCCCACAAATCTTGTGGCCAATTAGCTTCTAGCTCAGGGATGGTAGAAATTGCCTTACCTTGAGTGCTCTGTTGCTCTTCCTTACTATCTTTCTCCTTAGGTGTTCCTATTGGTTTTTGATCATTCTCTTTTAAATACTCATTGAATTTATTCTCAGATGATTGTATGCACATTTTGTAAGGCCCCCATTATGAGGAGAAGCCAAGCGTGCATTACGCAATTGATGGGAATCCCAACTTGCATGTTGGATGAAGGTCATATTGGGCCATGTAAGCTATTGTAAGGAAAGGGAGTTACTAGGGACCCAAATTGTGGGGTATGGGGCAGTAGTGAGCAGCCTCGACTAGAGGGTCCAAGGGGGCCAGTGGGCCCCTTGGTGGGGGTCCAAGGGCAGCACCCCTAGTGCGACGGGGAATATCCCATGGAATATTCCCTCTTGAAGTCATCAGTCATTTATATTTTTTAGGTTGGTTTAACTGACCTAAGCCGTGTATGGTAACTACACGGGTAGTGGCTGCCCATGCTCTACCACCCATATATAGCCGTTCATGGAAGGCTATCCATTACCCTATATATACATGACTTTTGGACTACCTGAGATATCAAATCGAGCTAGCATACCTCTACCTTGTATCTCCCTATCTAGAGTTGTCTAGATCACCATTTAAGCTCTACCTTGAGAGCGCATGGTCTTTGTACTTGCTATTAGTAGAAAAGTGTTGAGATTCTCCTATATCTGTTATCTCCTCTTCTACTGCTCCTGTTTTATATTACATAACTATTGTCTTATAACTTTTACAATGGGGACATCTTCAAGTGCTATATATGCACAAAGCCTGATGGTGGGAGGAGCAAAGGAACATGTGGAAGCTAAACAAACCAAAATCAAACCAATATCAAATGTACAACAAAACAAAAATAAATGAAAACCACCAAGAAAACAACACGAGGCTTCCCATAATCTAATAGACTCCTTGCTTCTAAGGGAGGATAATCAAACAAACAAAGAAGAAAGACATGATAGTGTTGGAAGAGATGGATGGATACGTCAAGTGAGGTAATACTGCCAAAAGCTTCTTTGTACCTACCCTGTTGCACTTCAGGGTTATGTAGTAGGACCTTTTTGCTTGCAAATGACACCAAATAACTACCTATGTACTTTGGAGTTGGTCCCTCAAAAAATTGAATCAAAATAGACTACTTGACCCAAGTAGCTAGTTTCACAAAACTTGCTATTTTGGTCTTTACACTTGCTGGATCTTTTGCTCAATGCTCATATTACAATAGCAATTAATCAAATTCCTTTTTAGAGAATTAAATTAGCTTAAATAGCTAATGATTGCAAGCATAATCATAAAAAAAGATGAACTATACTCTGAGAAATTGATTTAGCAACCAAAGGCTTACCCCTCACTTTTTAGGGACTGAGCAGAGAATGACTAGAGAGCAATTTGATGGTGATTTCTCCCAAATGGTTGAACCAAATTCCTTCAAATTTTGATCACTTAAAGTAGACTTTGAGCTGGTTCTAAGAAGCTATAGATCATCCAAAATAGATAAGAGCTCACTGAGATATGATCAAGCAAAGGTCCCTATTGTGAGTAGTCATAGCAGAGAGTTCAACATAGTTGATCAATGAAATGTATGTATTATAACATATGATTATACATAATCACTGACATTGAGATTATGCACAATGAAGGTAGTCTAACGGAACTATGGCGTAAGTCACATAAGTACTAAAAACGATCAGGAAAGAACTATCAATGAGGCCACACCCTGGACCACGACTTTTACAAGCTCCTTTTATATGGACTTTCTTCAAATTTGAATTTCAATTTCAAATTAGGCTCCAGCTAAAACCGATTCCTCTAAATGAGGAGATATTCTCTCATGAAAAACTTGTATCTCATAGCATTGGCTAATCCCTTGTATTCAGCCTCTGCTGAAGATAGAGCAACAGTTGGTTGCTTCTTGGAGGACCATGAAATGGGCTTATCACTTGCAAAAGAAAGATATCCAGAAGCACTCCTCTTGTCATCCTTATTGCCCAATCTGCATTTGAGTAAAGCTTAATGTCCAAATCTGATATGTATGGAAAGTAAAGACCTTGATTTTGAGTACCTTTGAGATACTTCAAAATCCTTTTGGCATATTCCAAGTGAGGTGCTCTAGGTTTATGCATGAATTGACTTAGAACACTTACTTCATAAGATATATCTATCCTTGTTGTTGATATATTTAGGTAGTGATGTGTGTGAACACACTAGGACCGTTGGGGCACTTTTTTCCCTCTTTAGGAGGTTGTTTTCCCCCGGCTTGTATATACGCCTATTGCCCTAATGGGCTACTTATCTTTGTACATTCTCTAGTAATACATTCAGTATTGTGTGTTGTGCTCCAAGCTTCTTCTTCTTCCTTGTGTTGTTCGCGTGCTTCCGCAGACGTCTATCTCCTACAATTGGTATCAGAGCAGGTCGTCGCTTCATCTAAGGTGCCGTCGACACTCCTCCGTTCGCAGTCTCAGATTCGCACGAAATTTGGTGAGCATACTCATGGTGTTTTAGAGATCAAAACAACTTCATTTTGTGGTGCCGAAATCGCGATCTGAGCTCATTTCGGCCTTCGAATGCACTATCGCAGCGCTTATGCAGGCTATTTCTTCTTTTTGTGCCGAAGGTATATACCAGTTTCTGTTCGCCAGTATAAGCATCTCAAAGTCTGCTACAGGTTAAGCAGAACTCGTCTGGGTAGTTCCGTTCAACTTTTTGACATACAGTCAATTTTTTGCATCAAGATATTTTAGTCACGGGCCATGGCTGAAAGCAGTGATGTATTCCGTATGTTGGCTGTTCAGGTTAAGTTGGATGGTACCAACTACCCATTATGGGCTTATATGATGTGACATGTATTGGTTGCAAAAGGATTGTGGAACACTGTGCAGGGTGTTGAAAGACGTCTTGTTACACCTATAACAACAAGTACTGCATATACAGGTGTTGGAGCTGATGGAGATGTTGTCGAAGATGATCTTGTGCAGATTCCTGTTTGTACTGCTGTTTCTGCTGCACCTACTGCAGAGCAGATTCATTGGGATGGCAGAGGGGATACACTTACCACATTGTACCAAGCTAAGAATGAGGCTCGTGTTGCGTACCTCCAAAAACAGTTGGAGAGTGAGCACATGAATGAAGGTGATTCTATGGACAGTTTCCTAACAAAGATCAAAGACTTGAAGGAACAGTTGATTTTTGCTGATGAGGTTATACCAGATAGCTCACTTGTGCAGACCGTTCTGAATGGTCTTCCTGATTCATATTAGAGTTCTGCTTCTACTCTTCGGTTGATGATGAAAGGCAATCCAATGCCTTGTCATTTGAGGAGTTAGTCTCTGTTTTGTTGCAGGAGGATCAGTCCAGACAGAACAAGTCCATTATGTGTGTTGCAGATCAAGCTTTCCTGGCTAGTCAAGAGGGCAAAGGAAAATGGAGTTCTTCTACTAGTAAGCAGAAATCTGCAAATGCTGCACATTCGAAGAACCAAGACAAAGATGAGAAAAAATCAGAAAAGCAGAAATTGTTTTCTAAGTACTGTAAAGGGAATGATCATATCATAAAGAACTGTCCGAAACTGGCTGCAAAAGAGGCAAAGAAGAAAGAGGCTGTAATGGTTGTTGCAGAAGCCTCTACACCAAAAATGGAGTCTGCTAATCTTGTGCAAGAAGAAGAATGGGCGTTTACTACTGTTTGTAGTTTTGACCCATCTTCTGATGAGCAGTGCATGTCTGCAGTAGACTCAGATGTTTGGTACTTTGACAGTGGGGCGACCAAACATATTACCTCGCAGCGCAGTTTCTTCTCTTCAATCGAGCCTCCCCCTATAGGGAATACTGTTACATGCGCCAACAACTCCTCTAATTTTGTTATGGGAGTTGGTAAGATCATTTTGACTATTGCTGATGGTAGTTCTTTCACTTTTTCAGATGCTTTATTTGTGCCAAGGATCAAGAAGAATCTGTTATCAGTTTCTGCATTAGCCAAGATTGGCTTGGTTGTGAAATTTGTTGATGACAGATGTACAGTTCATGATCTGTCAAATGGCGATGTTATTATTGCTTCTGGCATTTTATGTCGTGGGCTGTATAAGCTCATAGACTACGAAAGATCTGAAAATGATTTGGCATGTGCTGTAAATGATTCTCAGGCTATGTCAGATGCAAAGCTTTGGCATGCATGCCTTGGTCATCTGAATTTTGCTAGTTTGCTACGCCTGCAAAAATCTAAAATGGTGTACTCTTTGCCCAAACTTGAGGCACCTGGAAAACATGTTTGTGAAGGCTGTATTTTGGGCAAAATGCAGCATTCCTCCTTTCCAAAAGATGGTTCAGTTCGGGCTACACAGAAATTATAGCTTGTACATAGTGATGTCTGTGGTCCTATGCAGACACCCTCTTTTGGAAATTATCTTTACTTTGTGACTTTCATTGATGATTTTTCCAGGCATGCATGGGTATATCCATTGAAGGCAAAGTCCGAAGTGTTCATGTGCTTTAAACAGTTTTTGGTTTTGGCTGAAAATCTGTCAGCATGTAAAATGGGCACCCTCCGTTCTGATCGAGGGGGGGAATATATGTCTTCTGATTTTAATGCATTTCTGGCTGAACGTGGGATAAAACACCAATGTACAGTGCCGTATACACCTCAACAGAATGGAGTGGATGAACGAAAGAACAGGTCACTCATGGAGATGACGAGGTGCATGGTCAAAAGTCAGGCTTTACCACATAGTTTCTGGCTTAAGGCTATCATGTGTGCAACATATGTACTGAACAGGTGTCCCACTAAAGCGCTGCAGTCTATCACTCCATATGAGGCTTGGCATGACCGCAAGCCATCTGTTGCTCATCTGCGTGTTTTTGGTTGTTTGGCATATGCACTAGTGCCTGAACAACATCGTAGAAAATTGGATGATAAGGTAGTAAAATGTATATTTGTTGGGTACAGTTCTGAAAGTAAAGGCTATCGTCTGTATCATCCATAGACTAAATGCATTCTGGTTAGCCGTGATGTTGTCTTTGTGGAAGATGCTATTCAGCCATTGCTTTCATGTACTAAGGAGACATCTGTTAGCTCCAAAGACATGCATGATACTTTGATGCCTCTTTTTACAAGTGGATAGTCTAGTGCTGCTCCTAATGAGGCAACTTCTCAGCCTTTGCAGGTTTCATATGAGGATGCAGATCATTCCATTTCTGATTCAGATTTAGATGATGCACTTGTTGATGAGAGAGTTGATATTGACCAGGCAAAAACTATGCCAAAATGACTCGTGTAGACTTTGCGTGACAACAAATTAGATGCAACTTTATCATATCGTACTCGTTCAGGCTCTCATAGTGCCTCCTTTGCATCAGATTGCTATGCTATGGCTGCCTCTAGTCTCTGTGATGAGAATGAACCTGTTTCTTTAGATGAAGCACAGAATTCAAAAAATTGGATGGCTGCTATGCAATCTGAATATGATGCTATAATGAAGAATGGTACATGGTCTTTATGTGACTTGCCTTTTGGCAAGAAGGCCATTGGCACTAAGTGGGTATACAAGCTGAAGCATAAACCTGATGGTACAGCTGATAGGTATAAGGCTAGGCTTGTTGCAAAGGGTTATGCGCAGGAAAGAGGCATTGATTTTGATGAGACCTTTGCACCTACATGCCATCTGACTACTATTCGGAGCATTTGTGCACTTGAAACCCATCATGGTTGGAATGTACATCAGTTGGACATTAAAACAACATTTCTGAATGGTGACTTGCATGAAGAAGTGTATGTTTTTCAGCCCCGTGGCTTTGTGCAGAAAGGGCTTGAAAACCAGGTGTGCAGGTTAAAGGAGGCATTATATGGTTTAAATCAAGCACCACATGCTTGGTATGAGAAGATATATGCCTATCTAGTTGCACATGGTTTTGAGAACAGTCCAAGTGAAAGCACCTTATATGTTAAGTGTGCTAATGATGTGCTTTTGGTCATTGTTGTCTATGTTGACGACATGCTGCTCACTGGTCCTATTAAGAAGCATATTGCTGATTTCAAGGCTGATTTGCATGCCTCATTTGAGATGTCTGATTTGGGGCATTTGCATCACTATTTGGGCATTCAATTTATGCAATTTGATGGTGGAATAGCTTTGTGTTAAATGAAATATATTGACATATTATTTCAGCGTTTTGGCCTTGAAGACTGTAAGCCTATTTCCACTGCTATGGAGACAGGTTTATGATTGAGTCTTCATGATGCTAGAGATGCATTCGATGCTGTTCTCTATCAGCAGGTTGTTGGATGCTTGATTTACTTATGCATTACTTGGCCAGATACTCAGTTTGCTGTTTCAGATGAGCAGGTTTATGCATTGCCCAAGAGTCACGCATTGGAAGGCGGTTAAGCGCATCTTTCGCTACTTGAGTGGTACTCGGCTACTTGGGTTGTTTTATCCCAAGGGGGATCACTATCGCCAGATTTGCATGCTTTTTCTGACTCAGATTGGGCTGGTTCCTATGACACTCGTGTGTCCACCAGTGGTTTTTGCTTCATGCTTGGTAGCTCATGTATATCTTGATTGAGCAAGAAGCAGCCTATTGTGGCCACTTCTAGTTGTGAGGCTAAGTATAGGGCAGCTTTCACAACGACTATTGAATGTGTGTGGCTCAAACGCCTTATGGCTGATTTGGGTGTTGGCCAGTTTTCTGCCACCACCATCTTCACTGACAGTCAGAGTGCATTGGCAGTTGCAAGGAACCCTGTGTTCCATGCTCGCACTAAGCACATTGAGGTGCATTATCACTATGTCAGGGAAAGGTTCTCTGCTGGGGAGATCAGCTTGGCATATGTGCCCACACAGGAGAACATTGCAGACCTTTTCATGAAGGCTCTACCTAGGGAGAAGTTTGAAGCTTTCCGCAAAGCTTTGGGCTTACTTCCTTTTGTGGAGTGATTTCCACATAGCTTGGCACTTCCTTATACATGAGTGCCAGCTCCTTGTCCACCGCATCACTCCCAGGGGGGATTTGTTGATATTTAGGTAGTGATGTGTGTGAACACACTAGGACCACCAGGGCACTTTTTTCCCTCTTTAGGAGGTTATTTTCCCTCGGCTTGTATATACGCCTATTGCCCTAATGGGCTACTTATCTTTGTACATTCTCTATTAATACATTCAGTATTGTGTGTTGTGCTCCAAGCTTCTTCTCCTTCCTTGTGTTGTTCGCGTGCTTCCGCAGACGTCTATCTCCCACACTTGTTAATGTTGCATATTTTGGACTCCCAACTATGCTTTGATATCCTACAATGTCTTCAAGCAAATCACCTTCATGAGCACTCAATTTATGATTTACTTCCATAGGGATGCTAGCAACCTTTGCATTCTCCAAGTGGAACTTCTTCAACATGTCCTGTACATATTTCCTTTGAGTGATATAAAATCCAGTGTTAGTGTAGACTAAATCCAGTCCAATAAAAAACCCTAGGTCACTGATTTTGAACCTTGCATCATTTGGTTCTTGATTTGTTTTATGCCATTGGTATCACTACCTATAAGAATGATGTCATCAACATATACACATAAATATATCATTTCTGAGTTGCTTCTCTTGACAAATAGAGAAGAATCCGACTTGCTCATCATGAATCCTTGATCCTAAAGATAGGTTGTTAACCTATGGTTCCATGCCCTAGGTGCCTGCTTCAAACCGTAAAGAGCTTTGTTCAATTTGCACACATGATTTACCTTGCTTAGATCTTCATAGCCAAGAGGTTGAGCCATGTAAACCTCCTCTGAAATCCAGCCATTTAGAAAAGCATTCTTCACATCTAGTTGATACATATTCCAATTCCTAGATGCAGCCACACTTACCAAAACTCTGATGGTTGGCATTTTAGCCATAGGTGAAAATGTCTCTTCATAATCAACTCCTTGGGTTTGCGCAAAACCCTTGGCCACAATTCTAGCTTTATACCTATTTATGAATCCATATGAGCTCCTCTTGATTTTGTAAATCCACCTAGAACCAATTACCTTCATTGATGCTTTCTTGGGTACTAGCTCCCAAGTATCATTCTCTTGAAGTGCTTCTATTTCTTCATCCATAGCTTCCTTCCATTCTGCCTTGGTCCTTGCTTCTTCATAAGAAGAAGGTCCTTCAAGTTATGAATCCTTAGCAAGATAAATGGAATGCTTAGTAGCTAATGAAGTATCATACCTATATCTGATTGGCTTCTTACTTTCCCTTTGTGATCTCCTTAGACCTTAGTTGGATGATTCAGGTAAGTCTTCCAACCTCTTCATCTTGGCCTTGCCCTTTGATTTCCATGCTTTGAACTCTTCTAGGTTGATGGTGTCCTCACCATCTGGTTTGATGTCTTCAATTGTGCTTGGCTCCTCCTTGGTGAGGCTTCGAAATTCTTCTTCCAAGTCATATGGCAACTTGATGTTCCTGCA
The DNA here is from genome assembly GCA_020310875.1 of Ceratopteris richardii. Classification (NCBI taxonomy): domain Eukaryota; kingdom Viridiplantae; phylum Streptophyta; class Polypodiopsida; order Polypodiales; family Pteridaceae; genus Ceratopteris; species Ceratopteris richardii. The sequence goes on along the minus strand of CM035442.1, from coordinate 8,374,932 downwards.
TTCACTTCAAACCAAGAGTCATTCTCATCAAACACAACATCTCTAATAACCATAAATCCTTTGTTGGATGGATTATAAAATCTGTATCCTTTCTGATTTAAATCATACCCAATGAAGATGCACTTCTCTGCCTTAGGTTCTAGCTTACCTCTGATTTGAGATGGAACATGCACATAAGCAACACATCCAAATATTCTACAATGATCAAGTGATGGCCTCCTACCATGCCATGCTTCATATGGGGTCATCCCCATCAAGTGATTTGGATGGCAACCCGTTAATAAGATAAGTGGCAGTAGATACACTTTCTGCCCACAAATAATTGATTTAGCTACTTCCACAATCAATCTGTTTCTCCTCTTTGCTACCCAATTTTGCTCAGGGGTATACCTTGTAGTAATTTCCCTTTTGATACCTCTATCCTGCAAAAATGCATCAAATTCATTGGAGAAGTACTCACCTCCTCCATCTGACCTTATCCTCTTTAGACTTCTTCTTGTTTGGTTTTCCACAAGTGCAAGATACTTCTTAAAGCAACTGAACACTTCATCTTTGTGCTTCATAAAGTACAAGATAGTCCACGTACTAAAATCATCAATGAATGACACATAGTACCTTGAGCCTGAAATTGAAGGGTCCTTGCTTGGTCCCCACACATCTTTGTGGACAAGTTCCAAATAGTCCTCATGCATATAACCTTCCTTTGTAAAGGGTAACCTGTGTTATTTAACAAAATTACAAGCACCACATTTATAGATCACGTGTTGTTTGGATACATTAGGTATCCCAAGCACACATTGATATCTACATATTTGCTTCAAGGTTCTCTCACCAATGTGCCCTAATCTTTTGTGCCAAATCTCAAGCTCAGACAATGTTTGATCCTTGTAATTATAAAGTGCAATGTTTCTAGTGTCCTCAACCTCAAATGTAAATAATCTACCTGTTTTTTCTCCCTTGGCAATTCTCTTGAATCCATGTTGGGGGTCTTCCACAAAAGCTCCATATTTGTTGAACCTGGCCTGCAAACCCTTTTCCACTATCTATCCAACACTAATCAAATTCTTGGTGATAGTAGGTACATAAAGAACCCTGCTCAACAGATTTCTATTCCCATAAAAAGTTTTTACATTTCCTACCTTGACCACTAAATGCTTGGTGTCATCACTTGTCTACACTTGGTGCTTTCCCTTGGGCTCCTCAAGATAAAAAATAAGCACTACATTGCCAGCTACATGGTTTGAACAACCTGAGTCAATATAGAAGAGGTGCTCATCATTCATACCTTGCTTTGAAGTCATGTTCATAATGAGGAGGGAATCCTCTTGATCCTCTGCATAATTGTTGAAGTCCTTTCTTGATTTGTATCCTCCTTGATAGTTGTTATTGTAATTGTTGTTGTAGCCATGGTTGTTGCCTTGATTATGGTTGAACCTTCCTCTTGATTGTGAGTAGCCACCTCTTTGATATCCTCTTCCTCTCTGATTCTTGAAGTTCATATAGCACTCATCTATAGTGTGATTAGGCAGTCCACATATGTTGCATGGGGAAGAGTTGAAAGGTCACCCCCTACCTTGCTTACCTCCTCTGCCCCTTCCTCTTGAGTTCCTACCTCTCCGTGCATAGTTAGCTTGAGAAATAGTTCCTTCATCTTCAACCTTCTTGCTTTTTCCTTTATCTTTACACTTTCCTTTATCTGTGTATAGGGCAGAAGAGTTGTTACCTCTTGATGGTTCTCCATTTTTGTTGAGCTTGGCTTCATGAGTAAAGAATTGTCCCATGAGTGTGGTAAGATCTGGAATCTACATGTCCATGTAAAGGTCCATAGCAGTTGTGAAAGCTTCCCACTTATCATCTGCCTTGATGCCATTGATTATTTGTCTCACTATTTGCTCCTCTTTAATCTCCTCTCCTATTCTTGCCAATTGATCAGCCACATCTTTGACTTTGGTTACAAACTCTAAAACATTTTTCTTGGGTTGCTTCCTTTGAGTAGTAAACTCAATCCACAATTGATTTTTCCTAGCTCTTGTGTTGGAATAAAAATATGAAGACAATGTATCCCAAGTCTCTTGGGAAGTTTCACAATTCCTAATGTGTATACCACTATTGGAAGAGATGGATGGATACCTCAAGAAAGTGAGGTGGTATTGCCAAAACCTCCTTTGTACCTTGTTGACACTCAAGGTGAAGGACAAAGCATGGAAGCACATCAAAGAAGTGGACACACAAGAAGAAGGAGCATGTAGGGAGCTCCAAGAAGCACATGTCAAATTTTCAGAACAAATCCCTATAAAAATAGTGATTCTTATCACTAAAAACCATTGTAAATACCATTTTCCATTTTTGCAATTCCATTTTGTTCAAGCCGAGGAGTCCTCGAGCTTGAGGAGTATTAGAAGTATCATCGTACCAATTTTCATAATTTTTAGACTCCACTTGAGCCCTCAAATAAGCCATGGAACCTAACTTTTAACTAGGCCGGACACTAGGTCTGGACAGGGCCAAAACTACTCAAAAAGCTATAAAAAGGGTTGGAGAGCTCATTTTTGGGGGGTTAGCTTGTTGTAGATTTTAGCTTTGTAAGAGAACTATTTTGTAATCGAAGATCTTCCATTGTTCCACTCTTTGCTCTTACCTTGTGCACGTGTGTGTGTATGTGTGTGCATGCTTGTGTGCTTTCACTCACGCACTTGTGCCATCACTTGCTCGCAGTCTTCATACCGGTCCTCACATCTCCACGGATTGACATTTATGAGGTGAATCTCCTCACGTTGGTACTTTCCATTTTGCTAGAGTGACACCAAAATTTGGCGCCGTTGTCAGGGAGAGAGCTTGGAGGATGAGCATGTGATGGTAAGATGTAGAGTAGCGATGTTGGAAGGTAAAAACCATTTTCAGTTCAATTTCTGAGTTTGTCTTCTTCTTCATCTTCATCATCATCACCATCTTCTTCCCTCTTCATATTCTCTGATTTTTGTCATTTTCGAGTGTATCTTCACCTCGTTTTTCACTTGCGGCTGCAAGGAAGAAGTGCAGAGGGTGCTCAGAGCTGAAACGCTGAAGAAATAACCTTGAAATCCACCTCAAACGCGAAAAATCTGAGGGGTAGTATCATAGAGTGACAAGGACTGCGTCTGGTATCGCGCAGGTGGTATCACCGGTTTGGAGATAGATTTTGCATCTACAGGCTAATAGAAGTGACAAGGAGGACACAAGGTACACATATTTGCAAAAAAAATTGAACTTGGACCTCAAAAACTCCAAGTATCGTGTCTTGTTGAGTTTTGGTATCACGATACGAGAACTCCCGTGTATTGCGATACTTGTCGAGGTATCGTATCGTGCATATCCACTTGAGGTATCACGATACCATTCTGGTATCGTATCATCAAGTGTTGGTATCGTGATCGCGGTCGCCCTGGTGGTATTGTATCATGGTCCACCTGGTATCGTATCGTGTCGGTCTTGGTATCGTATCGTTGACCGTGTAGTATCATATCGCCTCTTGTCTTAGTATCGTATCGTGTGATTTCTGGTATCGTATCGTGTCGGTTCAGTGACATCGTATCGCTAGGTCAAGTGGTATCGTATTGTTTACAGACTGGTATCATATCGTGAGCCTAACAATTATCATATTGTCTGGAAGGTATCATATCGCGTAGAACTTGGTATCATATCGTGAACCTAGTGGTATCGTATCGTGACCATTTCAGTATCGTATTGTGCGGACAGTAGTATGGTATCGTGGAATTTGGTATCGCCTTGGTGGTATCGTATCGTCTAAGGTGGTATCGTCCATAGTAGTATTGCATATCGTGGAAAATTTGGTATCTTATCGCCTGTTCTGGGCCCCAGAGAGATCCTGTTTCCCTGTTTTAACGCCCAGAACCTTGACTTGGCATAACTTTCTCATACAAAATCCGTTTGCTATGATTTTGAAGTCGACCCTCAAGTGGGACTAGGAAACCAAGGAGTTCCAAAGGATTTGAGCAATACAAGAGAACCTGGGGACCGAAGACAAGGCTTATGAACCTGAGATCTGGTAGACACTTAGGCAAGGATAGACAAAGCATTAGATCATCTAAGGCTAGTGTCAACCATACAGCTAGGTCTTGGGCACAACAACTTAGTGGTAATCCCTACATGCTAAGTTCTGAAACAAGTAACTCAGAAATGTCTTTTGGCATGGAAAGACCCACACATACCTCAAGCACTGCCTATTTACACACACCAGAAGGTCCCTATAAGACACAATTGGAGTATGTAAGACCAACCAATTAGGTGCACACATCTATGAGGACGGTCTAAGACGATCAATTGTCCAACTCAAAATCCAAATCAGCCCTTTGGACTTGAATACCCAGTGGTCAAGTTCAAAGAGGGGTCATACATTGACAAGGAAGGAACCATGTATGTGGTTACCAGCTTACCTGATAGGATAGATGAGTTTGGAAATATCATTCCTGAGGATGAGCTAGGAGACCTAGAGCAAGGAGACCTAGGACGAGAACCCAAGACCCCTAGAGGAAAATCTGTTTTGACCAGAGTGCTCACTCCAGAATGGATTCCTCAAGACAAAAGAAGCATAGAACTGTTCTTGAATAGAGAAACAGAGGAAGCCTTTTGGAGACTCAAGCGAGACCAACCTAACCCAGTAATCACCATCTACGAATTCAAAGATCCTGAGATACCAGGTAAAGTTGTCTATCTAGATAACACATCGGAGAAAATGCTCTTGGTAATAGAGCAAGATATGCATGCATACACTTGGCAAGGTGAATCAATTTTCCCTCCACTAAGATCTAGCGTTTCCCATGGTATCCAAGGAGCGAGATCATCCAAGGCTCATGAAACCCAGAGGGAAAGAACTAGAGAGAGACCTGAGGTAAGCTTTGCACACACTGTGGGCAGAGATAGATCATGGCATGAGGGTGAAAGACCTGAAAGAGAGAAACACCAAACAAATAGACATCAAAGAGAGGAACATGATTTTCCATTGCCTAGACCGCGAGATCACCCAAAAACCCTTAGACCCTCTCAAGTGGTTAAGGCAATGAAGAACTATTTTGATGGATTCGGAGATCCTTATGATCATGTGGCCGAGTTCAAACAAGTGTTAAGAGCTGAGCAGGTCGAGGACTTGTTCAACCAGTTCGAGGCATTTGGTTTAACTCTCAAGGGTACTGCCTTAGCTTGGTTTCAACCTCTAAACATTCGCAACTATAGGGAGTTAGGTCAGCTGCTAGAGGAATTCATTGTAGAATTTTCCAAGAGTGGCATCAGGCATAATACATCGTCCTTGATCCATAACTTCAAGCAGACACCTCAAGAAACAGTGCGACTTGCAAGAAGATGGTTCAGACAGTAGATAGAAAGATGCCCTATTCCAGAATTGCCCACTGTGGCTAAACAAGTGACCTTGCTTTTAGATGGCTTAATGAGCACCAAGTTAAGATCATATGTGTACTTGAAAGAGGCTAGATCCATATAAGAGTGTGTGCGGATATGTATTGACATAGAAGACAACTTGGGTGAGGAGTTAGGATTGTCCAAACTCTATAAAGATTTTGAGAGTTCTACTAGTCATACCTCTAGAGCCTCCAATGAGATAGATAAGATAGCTGAGCAGGTTGCCAAAAAGCTAGGAGTTCAAAATAGACAAATGCCAAGGGTTACCCCATTGAAGCGATGTTATACATGCAGAGGAGATCACATGGCTAATGTCTGCCCAAGGATGGCTCAACCCCAAGGAAACTCTAATGCTCCATATTGCGCTATTGAGAGAAAATACATGAACCATGCGGCTCAAGATTGTCCATACAATAGGCAGGCTGTTAGAAAAACGTATCAGCAACCTTACCAACAAGGTAGGTATCAGAACCAATATCAACATCCATATTCTAGGCCACAACAACAATATCAACCTCAATACCAGCAACAATATCAGGCACCATATAGGCCACAACCAGTCCTAGGAAACCAACCACCTGCCCCCACCAATGTGATCCCAGTTAAGTATGCAATCGTAGAGGTAGAACCCACCTCAGGGTAGACCATCTTTCTTGCATCACTTCAGGAGAGCCACCCCAAGGAGTTTATGATGAACTACCTGATGCTTATTTGTTCAATTTAGAAGTTGTTCCTAAATGGGCAAATACGTTGGTACCAATCCTAACCTTCGAACCTGCAAATAAAAATGTGAAAACGAACAAAGGAGAAGTCGTGAGATCACAAAAATATCAAATATTGGCAGGGAGCATGTACAAACAAGATATAGAGGGTGTATTAGCTTGTTGTGTGGAGGACGATGAACATAGTAGTTGGTTACAACAAGCCCATGAGGGACTACTCGGAATTCACTACTCTAAACAACAAACATTGCAAAATCTAAAACGTTTAGGAGTGTATTGGCCTAGCATGGACAAAGAAATACATGAGTGGATTAAGAATTGTCGAGTGTGCTAGGAGAGACCCCCAGTGGAGCATGCGACTCTTTATCACATATCATTAATTCCAGAATCGAGACTCCATTGGTAGAATTCATGGGATCGAGAACATTACCCCATGAGGCTAGTGTAGCAATAAAACATAGCATGGAGCAAGACGTTCAGGACTATGCCTTAGTAGGAGACAACCTATATTGGAGAGGCAAAGATGGATACTTAAGGCTATGCGTTCATGAATCAAACTACTTGAAAGTCTTAGAAACTACACACAACAATGTTGTAGGTGGACACTTTGGGCTTGAGAGAGTAACTAAGACTATCCTATTTTTAGGACTTTGGTGGCCCACTCTTCATATGGATGCACATACTTATGTGAAGAAATGTGACACATGCCAACGTGCACAATATCTGATACGAAAAGACGAAATGCCACTGAGGCCAATGATGGGAGGACATGCACTCTCGAAGTGGGGTATAGACTTCATTGGTCCTATTAACCCTCGAGCTAGAAACTCCCATGCCGAATACATCATTGTCACCACATATTACCTTACAAAGTGGGTAGAGGTAAAAGCCACAACAAAGAACGATGCTCAGATGACGGCGAAGTTCTTATTCGAGAACGTGTTCACCAGATATGGGTTACCAATAGAGTTAGTAAGTGACAGAGGTACGCACTTCTTGAATGAAGTTATTGAAAATCTAATTCAAGAATTCATGGTGATACATAAGAAGTCTACCCCCTATCATTCCCAAGCTAACAAACAAGCTGAGAGCACGAATAAGATCCTATGTAACATATTAACAAAACTCGTAAATAATAAATGCTCTGATTGGGACAAACAACTTCATCATGCTGTTTGGGCGTATTGAGTTGCCTACAAAACGGTACTCAATGCCACACCATTTCAGATGGTCTTTGAACAGAATGTTGTGCTACCATTGGACTTCCTAATCCAAGCCCTGAAAGTAGCACAAGAATACGAGTGGAATGGACACAAGTTGTCCTCTAGGATCTTTGATCTAGAATGCTTAGGTAGACGAGGCTACGAGCGGCAGCAGGCATCTATGCTGCGAAGAAAAGACAGAAGGCCTACTTTGATGCACACATCAAAGATAAAGGATTGAAAGAGGGAGATCTAGTGCTAGTTTATACACTAAAGCAACATGCCCGGAAATTGGAGAAACGTGAATATGGACCCATGATCATTAATAGAATCTCCACTAGTGGTGCGGTTCAATTGGCCACTCTAGAAGGTGACATCTTGCCAAACTATATTAGTGGATGTCGAGTCAAGCTGTATCAAGAACCTCTTACAGAGGATATGCTTATGAGACTCACTATTGCATAAGAAGCAAAAAGAAGAGGAGTTAAGGGTTAGAGAAGAAGCACAAGCAGAGGCCAGAGAGCGCATCAGGAGAAATAAGTTAAGGCGACTAGGCCTAGATGTCCCAAAATATCACATTGACATGTGCCAAAAATCAGACATAACTACTTCTTGAATAATTGACTGATGCCCCTTTGTGACTATAGAGGTCGGACAACGAAAGAGTGTAAGGAGTGTGAGAGCATTGGTTGATTCAGGTGCAGCAACTAGTGCAATTTGGAAACATGGAACAATTCTTTCAAGAATTTATTGGGGAGTTCACAAAGAGAGGGATTAAACACAATTCGGCGTCTTTAATCCATAGCTTTAAACAAAACCCTAATGAAACTGTGAAGACTGCTGCCCGAAGATTCAATCAATATGTGGATAGATGCCCAATGGCTGAGAGACCCACTCAACAAAAGATGATTTCATTATTTTTAGATGGACTCACTAACGGAACTCTAAGAACACTAGTGTATGTGAAGAGGCTACAAACATTGAGTGAGTGCCTTCAAGAGTGCATTGATTTGGAAGATAACCTAGCCGAGGACCTTAAAAGTACATCCAACCTCACTAAATCAGAAGATTCAAGGAGCACCGTCACATCCAATTCCAGTAACATGGAAGAATTAGCTGAATTATTAGCAAAGAAACTAGGGGTCCAGGGGCAAAGAGCTTACCAAAACCCAGCTCAAAGAGTGCCTATGCTACGGAGATGTAACTTATGTGGAGGAGAGCACCCCACACACTTGTGTGTCCGAGGAGGGGCTGGTGCACAACCTATGTATCCATACCATAGGCAGCAACAACAAGGGACTTCTTGGTAATGCCAAATAGAACAAAAATACACCAACCACACTACTGAGAACTGTCCCTTCAATAGGCAAGCACGCCCTTTTCAACCACCTCAGTATCGACCATATGGATACCCTCCTAGGGAGCCAGGCAGAGAGATACCAAGATACAACCCATATCCTACACCAGCAGGAGCAGCAAGGCCATACGAGCAGGCACCATATCCACCACCACAACCAGTGCTAGGACCCCAACTGTCGAAACCTCAACAAGTAGTATCGGTGAAGTATGCTCAACCAGAAGAAAACTTAGAAAGAGCTATAGTACCAACATCGACAATGACCCATGTAGAACCCACAAACCCTGGATATGAACCGTCACCAGGAGATTACCACCCATACGAAGCCAACATGTTAGAATACGAATCCGCATATGATGCTGCTTATTATGGATATGAGGGCTATGATCAGACTTATGGAGCATAGACGACCACCTTAATGTATACGGCTCCTAAAGCACAACCAACCATGAGACCACCTATTAGACCACCTATGCAGAGAGGACCATGCTATAGATGTGGAGGAGACCATTTCATTAGAGAATGCCCTCGACCTTACAACCCTCCACCACCAAGGATTTGGGAAGGATATTGTAGTGATTGCGGAAAGGAACATCTTTTCAGAGACTGCCCCAAGAATCCAACAAAAACCCAAGATACCGCATCAATCAACGTGATTGAGGTCATGGAAGGATGTGGAAGTGATAAGGAGTACATGGTGCCACTAAAGGCCATCACTAGAGCCCAAACGAAGCAACAAAAAGAAAAACAACCAGAAGAGGAACGAGAGAGCGATAAAACGGTAAGACCTAAAATTCAGATAGTTGAAGATTCTGAAGATCCACGTGAAAATCCCCAAAACACAAAGGTACAAAAATGGAAGGAAAGACGAGAAAAACTCAAAGGTAAATGGGCAAGAAATAAAAAGTCAAGATAGTAAGAAATAAACCAAAGACTTGAATGAGCATAAAGAACAAAAAACTCATAAGGAGATCCCTGAGTCACCACAGATTAGCTCAGAGAAGGAGAAGCCAGGATCAATTCTAGCTAACCCAAAGCCAGACGACTTGGACATGTGGTTGAAAGCTTACCAAGCTAGAATCAAAATGGGCCCAAATATAGAGCAACATGAAAAACTCTACCCTCAAGGGGAATTAGAAAAAGAAAGATTGGCAATATGCAGGAAACTTATATAGAGGTAGCACAAGCAACCCTAGAAAAGACTATCCCAATTTTACCAGAGACAAGGATTGCACTTACTCTATACGAAGAATGCATCCAAGCCAAAGATAAGGAACTTGGAAAGGAAGATGACCAAGGTGAACGAATAAAAGCACAAGATGAACCTATGTCAATGATACCAGACCTAGAGGCAGATTGGCCAAAAGACTTGTGGAATAGAATCCGAGAAGAGCAATGGAAGAAGAATGGAGTCAGTCCGCCTCCTTTTGATGAAATAGATGTGGAAGATTGTCTACCCCATCCCAACCTGGAGGAAGTATATGAGGAGGTATCAAGACTTGATAGAGGTAGAGAGGAAACCCTGAGCATCTCAACATTGCCTAATTACATGGGAGAATACGAAAGGGACTCTATAATAATACGAGCACCCACAGTACATGGGAATGGAAAAGGAAGTTCAGAAGAGAGTTCACACAATCTAACAGAACTAAAGAAAACAAAGGTGCAATGCAAATTGACGGTGGAAGAGTTGCTTCAACTTAAACCACAATTATGGAGGCAGTTAGCAAACCAATTAGAACCACAACCAGAGAAAGGAGAAACAAAAGGAAACGAAAAGGAAAGCAAATCAACGATACAAATCCCAATTGATAAAGTGGGGGAATTTAGTGAAGGAGACGAAGGTAATACATGTCTACCTGTCACCCACAATGGGTACATGACCAAGGCTATCCTAGACACGGGAGCGGGGGTAGGAATTACCACCAAGGAGATTTGGGAAAAATGGGGAAAACCTGCCTTACGACCCACACGTATGAAACTCCAATTGGCAGACGGTCATGTGGAAAGACCCTTAGGAATATTGGAACGAATCAAATTAAACCTGTGGAGTATAATTTGAACACACACTAGCCATTTGTAAGTTCGAGAAAGCGAACAACTATGAAATGATATTAGGGCGACCCTTCATGAGACAAATGCGGGTAGTACAAGATTGGGGAAGAGATTCATTATACCTGCAACATCAAGGAAACACCACCAAGATAAATTTGCACTCGTTTGCCTATCGAGATGTCCCTCCACTACAATGGAATCCAGTACACAAGGAAGAAGATGACCTATCCATTCACAGCACTGGATCAAGTGATCAATCTTGGATACATGAAGATGCCCAATTATGGATGTGTAAAGAAGCAAAGAGAGAGGAGAGTAAAAAACAAATGTGGCCAATAGGACACCCTAACTATCGATCAGTAGAAGACCCAGATTACATGCCTCAAATCTTTCCTGATGAGATCTTCGAGCCGCATGGATGGATGGAAATTTTAGCAACCTTAGATGTGTGCGTAAATGAAGAAGTTTTGACGATGAACAAATGCATAGATGAGGAAGGCTATGATGTAAATCTCTATATGGTTGTTCTTCAAGAAGTAGAAGAAGGGGAAATCCTGGAAAAAGAATGGAAAGAGGAATATGAAAGCATAGAAATGGAACCAGAATTTGACTCCGAAGAAAGCTACCTAAACACTATTCAGAACAAGAAGGAACAGGAACCAACAAAAATCTTAGCAATTGAAGCTGCTCCGACAATACACAGGCAGAGGGAAGACATGAGTAAGGTAGAGCCGGACCCAGATCTTTTTGAAGTTCCTGAACATTTTAAAAAATACGAAGTAGAAGAGAGAAAAGTAGCCATTCAAATGCCTAGACGAGAGGCACGAGATGGAGAAGCGTACGGCAACAAAGAACAAAACAAAAAAATTGTGGTAACAGTAGAAGACGGAGAAGAGCGGTGCACATATATTGGAAAAGATGTATCTGAAGAGGAGGAAGAGGAACTCATACACCTTATCCGAGAGTACCGAGACGTATTCGCATGGACCTACAAGGATCTCAAAGGTGTAGAACCCACTATTTGTTCCCATCGAATACCAATGACGGCCGACGCAAAACCATCCAAACAACGCCCTTATACGTATAATGAGGTTTATGCAGTAAAAATTAAGGAAGAAATAGACAAACTACTAGCGGCAGGATTCATATATGAGATAGAACACACCGAGTGGGTATCGCCATTAGTAGTTGTGCCTAAGAAAAATGGAAAGTTGAGAGTGTGCATAAACTTGAAAAGGGTGAATGCAACCACCATACGTGAGAGCTACCCATTACCCATCACGGACCATTTATTGGAAAGAGTGGCCGGAAAGGAAGTCTATAGTTTCTTGGATGGATTCTCCGGATACAACCAAGTAGCCATTGCGACTGAGGATCAACATAAGACCGCATTCGCCACAAAATGGGGTGTGTATGCTTTCAGAGTGATGCCTTTTGGACTCACTAATGCACCTGCTACTTTCCAACGATTGATGTGTCATGTTTTCAAGGAATTTTTGAAAAAAAGCATGGAAGTATACGTAGATGACCTTTGCACGTACTCCAATCAAAGATGCGATCACATCCCCGAGTTGAGGAAGATATTCAACAAATCTAGACAGTATAGAGTCTGTTTAAACCCAGAAAAGTGTGTCTTCATGGTGAGGCAAGGAAAGATCTTAGGACACATAGTTTCAAGAAATGGAATATCTACGGATGAGGACAAAATTAAAGTCATCCTAGAGCTACCAAGGCCCAAGAATGCAAAGGAAGTGCAAGCCTTTATGGGACACTGTGGATATTACCGTAGGTTTATTCACATGTATGCCATAATAGCAAAACCCTTGTATGGACTCTTGACTCAATTCAATTGGACAGAAGAGTGCGAGAAGGCATTCAACGAGCTGAAAAAGAGGCTTAGTATAGCCCCAATCCTGAAAACACCAAACTGGAGCAAGCCTTTTCATATTCATGTTGATGCTTCTAACTATGCCATTGGATGTATCCTAGCCCAACCAGCTGATGAAGGGAAGCTTGATCATCCAACTGCCTATGCTAGTAGACAACTGAATCAAGCGGAACGAAATTATACCACTACGGAACGAGAAGGGTTAGGAATGGTATACGCAGTGAAGAAATTCAGACACTACCTCTTAGCCAACAAGTTCAAGTTCTTCATAGACCATCAGGCTTTACTGTACTTAGTCAATAAGCCTTGTAACACGGGAAGATTAGTACGATGGTTCTTACTACTAATGGAGTTCGACTTCGAAGTGGTAGTAAAGAAGGGAAACACTCACGTAAGAGCAGACCATCTTTCTAGGTTAACACACGGGGAGCCACCAAGTGGAGTGCCCGATGATCTGCCAGATGCTTATTTATTTAACCTAGAAGTATGTCCAAAGTGGGCAGAGAGACTGATTCCTATACTCACCCATGGTCCCCAACACTCAATCAATAAGAATAGCAAAAAGGAAATTCTCCAATCAAGGAATTTACACATTATTGCTGGAAGCGTGTACTATAAGGAATCCAATGGAGTATTATTAAGATGTGTCGAGGAGGACAAACAAAAGCAACTAATCGAGCAAGCACATGTGAACAAATGGAGAACACACCAAGGGATTCATGGAACAATTCGAGAACTAAAAAGATTAGGAGTGTACTAGCCTGACATGCCCAAGAATGTTCATGACTACGTAAGTAATTGTGCAGAATGCCAAGAGACGAGCCCGGAAGATCATATGTCCATACCATTCTCAACCATCGCACCCAATTGGGGCAAGACATTGGTTAAATTCCTAAAAACAAAAGAGCATGAAGCAGGAGCTAGTTTGGCGAGAAAAAGATCCATTATATACTCATGGGGAGACAATTGTTTAGGCGAGGAAAAGACAACCAACTCCGGTTATGTGTGCATGAAGGAGAATATTTACCCATATTAGAAATGGCACATGCGGGTGTTGCAGGAGGTCATTTTTCAGCGGAGAGAACTGTCAAAATGATTCTCTTTGCAAGCTTGTGGTGGCCAACTCTACACATGGATGCTGAAACATATGTACGAAGTTGTGAGACCTGTTAGAGAGCTAAATACCCAATTCGGAGAGATGACATGCCATTAAGACCCATGGTCTGTGCAAGAGCATTCTCAAAATGGGGTATTGACTTTATAGGACCCATCAACCCACCAGCCAAAGGATCACATGCGGAGTGCATCATAGTAGCCACTGATTACTTGACCAAATGGGTAGAAGCAAAAGCCACGAGAAAGAATGATGCTCAAACTACTGCCAAGTTTCTCTTTGAGCATATTTTCACCCGCTTTGGATTACCCATCGAGATTGTGAGTGATCGGGGAACGAACTTCCTCAATGAAGCAATCGAGTCACTAATGAATGAGTTTTTAGTGATTCATAAAAAATCAGCCCCATACCATCCCCAAGCCAATGGACAAGCAGAGAGTTCCAACAAGGTACTGTGTACAGTATTGACAAAGATTGTCAATAATCGAAGGTCTGATTGGGACAAACAATTGCATCACGCAATTTGGGCCTTCCGGGTTGCATATAAAACGGCTATTGGAACTACCCCATTCAATTTAGTGTATGGGCAAAATGCAATTTTGCCAATTGACTTTTTGGTACCAACGTTGAAAGTGGCCCAACAGTATGAGTGGAACGGACATGAATTATCCCAACAACTGGATCAAATCAAGAAATTACATGAGACTAGGTTACAAGCAGTGGCAGGAATTTATGCAGCTAAAAGGAGACAAAAAGCATATTATGATGCACATATGAAAGACAAGGGACTTAAAGAGGGAGACTTAGTCTTAGTATACATCTTAAAACAACATGCCAAGAAGTTACAAAAAGCGGATATGGACCTTTGATCATAAACAGAATATCGACTGGTGGTGTAGTCAATCTAGCCACCCTAGATGGAGACATTCTTCCCAACTACATCAGTGGATGTAGAGTGAGACGATTCACGGAGCCTTTGACTGATCAAATGCTAGCATGATTAGTAGGTGCCCAAAATAGGAAAAGGGAAGAAGAACGAATTAGACAGGAAGCTCGGCAAGAAGCTATAGTTAATATGCATTAACATATATAGTGCGTTAAATATTCATGAAAAATGTGTGTAAAGGAAAATATTAGTATGAGTGTAAAAGCATGTGCATGAGAGTAAGTAAGTGCATATGCATGGTAGTATACATGGACATGGATGTGCATGAGTGTGCAAGTGCTTTGGAGCATGTGCATGATTAAATGTTTATGTATATTAGAAGATATGCATCTTAGCATGTGCATTAGTGTGTGCATGGTTATAGGTATTTAGAAGTGCATGAAAGTATGTTAGCATGTGTGTGCTTTAATGTATGTAAAGTATGGGTTTTATGTTTTTCATTAATTTCTTGTTAGATTACTAATGTCCTAATGTTTGTTTCAGAAACATTGAAGATTAAAAAGCAATTGAAGTGCAGTGAAGTGAAGCAAAGTGAAGATTTCATCAATTCAATTATCCGACAATCTGAATTAAATCCATAGAAACTATCCTTGATTAAACTTTGTATAGGGTTCACTTATTGTTAGCCATCTTTTAGAGAAATTATATCATTATTTTATAGCATTGTAATCATCCATTATTGTCATTAGCATTAATTCAATTCTAATTTGCATTATCATTCTTGTCAATGTTATCTGAAATCGTTAATTTCAAAAATTAACTGAGGAAACTAAGATAGTACCTATACCTCAAGAAGCTATTGATAGATATAGAGCAGTCCAGCCTTACGGTTCTTAAACGTTTAAAGTGTTTCAATTATCTACTCCATATTTCCTAGATTTAAGAGTAATTTAGAATTTCTGATACCTTAGACGAAAGAAAAATATACCTAAAACACCTACGATTGTCTCATACACCCTGCGTGTGCCGAGGGATTTAGTGGCTGACTGATCCACCAGCCTTATGTCCGCAACTTCCCGACAATTTGGTGAACCTGACGTGAAGGTTCGGCCGACACCGTAGGTATAAAGGTATATTTACTTTCTGTTTTGCATATGCATATATAAGCAATTTGGCGATTGAAGAAGAAGATCGACATCCTTTGTAGCTGCAGCTGATTGTTCCTCGTCACGTCACCTTTATCCATCAACTTTCATAAAAGTGACGATTGCACATGCATGAAAAGATTTTGCACTGAGCACATTCACAACGAACCTCTTCATCAAGCTGGTTGATCAGGTATATTTTTTTTATTATTTTGTTGCATAATAGTAGGAAAAGTTTCTTTATTTCTAGTTGCAAAGAAGTAAGAAAATTTTCTTTATTGCACAATAGTAGTAAAGTTTTCTTTATTTCTATTTCTAAAGCAGTAGGAAATTTTTTTTTTATTGCATAGTAGTAGAAAAGTTTCTTTATTGCAAAATAGTAGGAAAGCTTGCTTTATTTCTTTGTTTGCAAAGCAATAGGAAATTCGTTAGTTTTTTTGTTTGCAAAATAGTAGGAAAATTTTCTTTAGTTTTTTTCGCAAAGAAGTAGGAATATTTTCTGTATTTCTGTTTCGTTTTACCACGGAGTCGTATCAGGATCAAGATATAGACAGATTATTACGAGAATTATATACGTATATTTCATATTTATCTATAAAGTTAGACTTATCTACTATGGCTGACCACTTTGAAGAGCAGCGAATTTGGAAGATCATAGATGCAATTAAAACAGATAGGGGGGAATTTACTGGAATAAATGTAACAGCTTATCTTAAATATTATGAACAATTGACAGAACAATATGGGTTACCGGAAGACAATAAAAAAGATACATTTATACGAATTGCTCATGGGTTCACTAGAGAGAGAATCCAATTGCGAGTAGTCCAACCAAACATGACTTGGGTGGATTTCAAGACTCGGCTTCTTACTGAATTTTCGCATGAAGATTACAGTAAGAATAATAGAGCCACATTCATGCGATGGGTAGGAACTACGAAGTTAGACCAACACATAACTCAGGGATTAACTGAGTTTGATATCAAATTTAACCAAATGCCTCAAGCAGACAGAACAGCTCTTGAACCAGATAAATTAAGAAATTTTCTAAACATGCTAGATCCATCTCTTAGACGAGAGCTAGAACCAATGCTTGAGGATGGAGTGACTGCGAGTGGGCTTACTGGAAATTGGGATAACGTAAGAGCAGCTGTCCATAGGTTAGCCCAAAGGCAGGAGCGAAATGAGATGCAAACTCCAAGAATATATGAAAGAGATGTGCCAGGAAAGATAGATAATGACCCCACTTCTCATAACCCTAGAAAAGATGACTCAGAACTTACAATGTTAAAAACATCAGTAGAATCACTTGTCAAACATGTGGAGACTTTGGCGACTGAAATAGCTACTATAAAGAGTATGCAAGAGCTTAAATTGAGGGATCAGGAGAAACCAAAAGAATTAGAACAAAATCCTAGGAATCAGATGCCAGCTAGAAGACCATTTAACCAAGCACGTAGATGTCTCTGGTGTGATGATTTGGAGCATCCACACTGGACATGCAACTTATTCAAAGAGGCCAAGGATAAGAATTGGGTCACAGAAGTAGATCGAAAGATCTGTGACTATGTAACAAAAAGGCCCTTGGCATCAAACTATGGCAAAGGGGGAATGAAAACCTTCTTTGAAGCCTCCACAAGCCAAAATACATATGCTTGTAGGCTGGATAGTGAAGACTCTAATTGTGATTTCGGGGAACAGGTTTATGATACTGCTAGTAGAGGCAAGTTATCTGTTGAGAACTTATATGCTACGAGCTCGGATATTAGATCAAAGACATGTTGGAATGAGCCAGTAGATATGTTCTCAGTATATGCTCATGAAATTAATGTAGACGAGAAAAGAAAACGGGATGAAGAGGGACAGTCTAAACGAACAACTAGGGCTAGAAAAGAGGGTGAAACGACTGATACAATTAAAGAACCGCCTATGATGGAGCCTAGTCAGGAACCAAAACAACAGGAACAAGAAAAGAAGCCTCAAAATAAGGGTAAAGGAAAGAAAGTAGGAGAAAATTTAGAAAAGAAAACTACAAGCAAAGATAGAAGTCAAGATAAACTTAATGAATCGCAACCCATACGAGAAGAAGGTAGTAAGGAAGAAAAACCGAAAAAGAAACCTCCGACTTTTCGATTGATCTCTCAAATTGAGAAACAAATAGACATTCGGAAAGTTATGGATGAGAAAATCATGAAGGCAGAAGTAGCCATGACATTAGAGGAATGGTTAGCATTTTCAAGAACAGATGTGAAGGAAGATTTCATGAGTATCATTAAAAGACGAAGAGAACCGATAGAGTATAGAACAGAAGATATTGAAATGGAGGAAAGAAAAGATCAGGATGAACCGAAAGTGAGTGTTGTACAAATAAATGAATCTGAGTATAGAGAATCTTCTGATCGTAGAAATTATTTGGGACCTGTTATTGGACATTTGGAAAAAGGAAATGATGACCCAAATAGTCATTATACTCAAAAACATTGGGCTAGGGGTACCACTGAAACTATGGTTAAGATAGGTAATAATAATAAACCGCAAGTAGCATTAATCGATTCAGGATCAGAAATCAATGTAGTCTCACGGGAGATTTATAATGAGGGAAAATGGCCCATAGATAGGGACCATGGATGGAAAATGAAGGCAGCCAATAATGCTTCTGGCTATTTACTAGGAGCTTGAGCAAATGTTCCTATTACTATTGGAGATGTTAAAGAGGAACATAATTTCTTTGTTCATGATGACTACTCGTACCCAATTATTTTGGGGCAGCCATTCATTTGTGAACAAAGAATGGAGACAAAAGTATTGGATGATGGAAGTGCTTTTGCAAGAATTCGTTCTCGTGATGGCCTTAAATCTGTCCAATTCATGACGCTTTGTATAAACCATCCTCGTAATCGTAGATCTTTAAGAAAAACTCCTTTAAGACACATTGAACAGGATTTCGAGTAAATGCCACTGTTGAGCGAGATGACAGTGGACTTTGGTTCGAAATCTCGCAAAATCTTGTACAGAACTTAGATAAAATGACTGTTTATTTTCCATCTGCTACGTTAAATATTTTTCATTTTAAACAAATTCCAAGAAAACTTATAAAAAAATACGAAAAACATTTGAAAAACAAAGGAGATCTATTAATGGATGAAAGTATTGAATATATTATTGAAACTACACATTGCTTCTCAACATTAGAAGAATTAGAACTTTGTTATCAAAGTAAGTCTAATTTCCATATTCTTATCTCTTCACTCGATATGTATGCATTAATTCAGGAATATGCCTCTAGTATTAATCATGAGTATGATGCCTTAGTGGAGACCAAATATAAAACTGTTAGTAAGAAGGTTAAACCCGTAGCACAACCACTACCAAAATTTAGTAATGATACTATAAAGAATGTAAGTCATGAGCCAATCCTCAGAAATCCGACAAATATTGGCCATGTATTTACTAAAGAATCCTTAAATCAAATTAAAATAGATGCTAGTGGTTTCCTTCTTCCATCAGAAAAAGAGTATTTTTTGAAGATTATTGAGCAACATGGAAGAGCATTTTCTCTAGAGCCTTCAGAGATAGGATGTGCAGATCCTAAGATAGTTTCACCGATGATTATTTTCACTATTCCCCATATTCCTTGGAATTTGCGCCCTATTCCTGTACCTAAAGCTCATCTTTCAGAGTTGATTAGATTACTGAAAGAAAAAATTCATATGCATATTTTAGAATCCTCTTCAGCTCCCTATTCAAACCGTTGGTTTACTGTGCCCAAGAAGAGTGGAAAACTTCGGTTTATCCAAGATCTTCAACCAGTTAATAAAGTGACTATTAGAAATGTGGGTACAGGTCCAATTGTGGATGAATTTGCGGAAGCATTTTCAGGCAATTCTATATATTCAATGGGTGATCTCTACTCTGGGTATGATCAATTTCAATTGGCATTAGAGAGTAGAGACATTACTACCATGAAAACACCTTTGGGATTAGTTAGGATGTGTACATTATCTCAAGGTGCGACCAATTCAGTAGCACACATGATGAGTGCAATGAATTTGGTTTTGCAGGATTTTATTCCTCACATTACTATGCCCTTTATAGATGACATTCCCATTAAGGGTTGCTTGGAAGAAGAGAAAGATAGCACTGTGGATGAAGATGGTTGTCGTAAATTTGTAAAGGCTCATATCCTTGATTGCCAAAAGATCTTTCAGCGATTTATTCAAGTTGGCTTAACATTATCAATAGAAAAATCTACTTTTGGTGTTAATGAGGTCCTAATTGTAGGTCATCTTTGTGGCTATTATGGACGAAAGCCATACCCTCATAAAATTGATGCCATTAGTAAGATTTCGGAGATATGTCAAAATGTGAGTGAAGTTCGACGATTTTTAGGAGCTTGTATCTTCTATGTTATATGGATACCACATTTTGCACATATAGCTGACTGTCTTTATGATTTATTAAGGAAGAAAAGAAAATTTTTATGGACAGAAAAACATACTCAAGCAATGCGTAGATTAAAGAAGTTGTTACAAGAAGCTCCAATCCTTAAACGAGTAGATTATACAAATAATAAGCCTATTATTTTGACTGTTGATACTAGTCCTATTGGAATTGGTTGGGTCATAAGTCAAGATGATGAAGAGGGTAGAAGATATGCTATTAGATTTGGAGCTAAGATTTTACATAATACTCAAAGAAATTATCCTCAAATTAAAAGGGAACTTTGGGGTTTAGTCACAGCTCTAAAGTCTGATAAAGAATATTTCATAGGAGCAAATGTGATTGTGGAGACAGATTGTTTACCGCTAATTGGAATGATCACAAATTGTTCTTCACCGGATATTGCAATGCTTCGTTGGATTTCTTATATTAAATTTATAAATCCAGTTTTAATTCATATTTTAGGAAAATCTAACTCTGTTGCTGATATGCTCTCAAGAGCTAGGTATGATGAGAATGATGAAGCCAAAGTAGATACTAATATGATAAATTATGATTCCCAAGTTTATGTATATGAAAAATTTAATTCAAATGAATATGAAGGAGAGTGGCTAGAGATTGGAAAGTATCTTAGTACTTTAGTTAGATCACCTTCATGGTCTTCAAATAGATTTAGAAATATTAGAAAAAGAGCATTTAACTTTTTCTTAAAAAATGGATTACTTTGGAGACATGCAAGGGGGAAGATCAAAATGCCACAAAGAGTACTAGGTACTAAGAATCTTCAGATGCAAGTATTGAAGAGCATGCATGATACTTTATGGGCCGGGCATAAAGGTTTTGTTGCCACTTATGAAAAAATTAGAGAGTGTTACTGGTGGCCAGGTATTTATGTTAATGTAAAGAATTATGTGGATTCTTGCGATGTATGTCAAGTTTATTCATCGGTTAAGCATAGGGATCCACTACATCCTACGTATCCACCATGCATACACTATAAGTGGGTAGTAGACTTAGTAACCATGCCCAAAGGTATCGATAGAATGAGATACATAGTTCTTGCTCGAGAAGATCTTACTAATCATGTGGAAGGCCGAGCTCTAAGATCAAAAACTACTTTCAATGTATGCAAATTTCTTCTTGAAGATGTGATTTCAAGATTTGGGTATATTGAAAAAATAGTAGCCGATAGGGGCGAATTAGACGCACAAGAGGCTAAGGAATTCTTTGCTATGCATGGAATTCGTTTAGCTCTTACGACTGCATATAACCCTGAGGCTAACGGAAAAATTGAAAGAGGGCATTCCCCTATCATAAAAGCGATTTCTAAAGCTTGCAAAGGAGAACTGAAGAATTGGCCAAAATTTTTGCCATTCGCTTTGTGGGCTGATAGAATGACCTGTACGAGAACGACAGGGTTTATGCCGGCAGAGCTAATGTACTGCCAAAAGCCAATTTTTCCAGTAAATACCCAAATTCTTACTTGGACTACGCTTCCTTGGAAAGATAATTTATCTACTGAAGACTTATTAGCTTTAAGGATTCAGCAGCTTGAGCAAGGGAATGAAAGACTAGATGAAGCTATAGCTAAATTAAAAACTTCTCGACTTAAAAATAAAAAGTATTTTGATAAATCGCATAGGTTAAGACCAAAGCCAATTCAAATTAATGATTGGGTATTGATATATGATAGCACATTCGATACTCAGTATGATGCTCGTAAAAAATTAAAAAAGCGATGCTTTGGACCTTATGTGGTGGTCAAAATCTATGAAAATGGAACGTATGCCTTAAGAGAGTTAGATGGAACTCCGCTTAAAAATTTAATTGCAGGTAAAAGAGTTAAAATATTTAAACAAAGAAATGAAGAATATTATGATTTATTATCTGATGAAGAAAATGATGAATGAATGTTTTAATAAAAATAATGTTAAAATTTTTTGTTAAATATGTTTTTTCTTTTCTATGTATGAAAATAAAAATTTTATTTAAACTAATTTTCTTGTGAGTTTATATGTTGTTGCTTGATAGCAGGAGTTGAAGATGTTTTTTTTGAACCAATTAATTAAAGACTGATTTATGATAAAGATGAAGCGCAGGAGATTGAAGATAGTACATGCAGTTTAAAATTTAAGCAATCAAAGCGATATTTGGATGAAAGGCAATGCTAAAGATGGAATCTATATAAATCAGGTGAAACAGTTCTAACCTTGATTAATGTTTTAAGTTTTGTTTTTCCCTGCACTATCATAATTAGAATTGTACATTCTTCAGATAGGTTAAGAAACTTCTTAAAATTATGAAAAGTAGAATTTACACTGAAGTAGGAATGTGCTTGAAGAGAAGATAGGGATTAGAGACCTATGGCTGTCATATGAATAGTTGAAGGAACCCTTAACTTGCAACTCCTAGTAGAAGTAGACTTGTTTTATATAGGTAAGCTTCCTTAAATCTGACCCATTTAGCTAAAAGAGATCCTAGTTCCTGCTTTAGCTTACCTCTAGATCCTTTTCTCTGATTAGGGGTTAAGCCTTTCCCCTTCATCAAAAAAGTTGCGAAGAAAAATTGAAAGCAATACATTAATGGTTGCTGCATAGAAAAAAAAAAAAGACACAAAAGGAAAAATTATGATTAAAAAATGAGATAAAAGAAAAATCAAATAAATCAGTTGTGGTCTCGAAATCACTTCTGATTTGAAAAGCAGGCTATATAAGACGGATGTATGCTAGAGGGGAGTTAGTTTTTGTATCTTAATGGCAAATGGTTAGGAGATGAGGGTAGAAGGCCTATATAACATATGCTTTACTTATGAACAGAGTTAATAGAAGAGTTAGTACGAACACTATTTGAATGACTTCTATAGTTTCCTTCTAAAACCTGTTTCCAATTCATGCATTGAACAAAAAGGTTTAAATTCAAGTTGACATAATTTTATAAGTTTTCTTTGCTATTTGAAGATGTACTAATGATAGAAGCATTTTTATATACAGACAATTTGAATTTGAGTCATGCATAAGTTTCAAAAGAATTTGATATTGCTTTCTATGATCTGCAGGTTGGCCCATCGAGGACGATGTGCAGGTTTGGCCGGCGCGAATGTCGGAAAGTTTTCAACTTTCCAGTTGATGACCAGATAAAATAAAATTAACTTAATTGGTGAATTCTAACCTTTTATATCACTATTGATTAGTTGTTCTGGATTGAATTAACTACTTTTGAAGTGTTTGCAGGTACAAGAAATGATAAAGAATACATGTTCATATTAGGGTTTACCCTAAATATTTAATTAATGAGTGTTTCATATGTATACATGCTTGATTCATGGGTATTTAACCCTAGGGATTTCATAAGTTGATATGATTTTATGTCAGTTGGGTTAATCCAAAGGGTCTCAAAAGATTCTAATGGGTTAATGCTAGGGTTTATTTAAGTGTTAATGGATTAATGATAGGGTTTCTGAAGGGTTTTTAGTAAGTTTTCTAGGGTTTTACTATTTTAAAGGGTCAAAATAGATGTTATTTAAAAACATTAATATATAAATTACATATTTATGTACTAAACATTAAACTATGTCATTAAAAATTATTTTAATTAAATATGTGTATTTAAATACTAAGGTTCTAATTAATTAAAACTTAACCTAAGCTTAATTTAAAATGATTTATTTAATTGAGAAATTTAGGGTAAATAGAATTAAAAAGAAAATGAAGTGGATAATTAACTAATGGTCTATATGAGTGTTAGGAGAAAGAATGGTTTATATAAGATGTGTAACTAAAGTGAATTAAGGAGTGGTCTGAAAGGATGATGCATTTAAAGTGATTAAAGGTGGTTGACAAAAAGGAATGGAGAGAATTAGTGAAGATGAAAAGAGAGGAGTAGAAATTAAGTGTAATTAAATTAGTTAAAGGTAAATGAAAAGAGTGGTGTGAATTAAGTGTGTAATTAAAGTAGATAAAGTAATTAGTTTAAAGTGTGGTATTTATGTGTGCAAGATAAAAGAATGGCCATAATAAATTATGCATTTAAAGTACAAAAGGTATTTAGGAAAAAGAATGGAGTAAGTGAGTTGTGTGAGAAAAGTCAATTTAAAGTGTGGTGAAAGTAAGGAGATTAAAGTGTGGCTGTAGATTAAAAGTTAAAACCAAAAGAGTGGATTAGGAAGGACTTGTGTATGTATTTAAATGTGTGTTGAGCTCAAGTTTCTCCTAATATTTTTTGCAGGTACTGTCTCCTGCTCTTTACTTTCTTCTGTTTTTCCTTCTTTCTCATTAGACCCTCCTCGTGCTCGGGATATTGAGCCGTCATTGATATGCCCCATGCTCCTGCATGAATGATTGTCCAGCCGAAAGCATGACCATGCCTATTCCATGGCTTGGTCTGAGTCCCTGCAGTATATATATGTGATGTGTGTGATATGTATGTGTGTGTATGTGACGTGTGTGTGTATGTGTTATGTGTATGTGCGTGTATGTGTGATGTGTGTATGTGTTATGTGTATGTGCGTGTATGTGTGATGTAATGTATGTGTGTATGAGAGATAGGGAAAGAGAGATAGAGAGAGATAGGGAGAGAGAGATAGAGAGAGATAGGGAGAGAGAGAGAAGAGAGAGAGAGAGAGAGAAAGAAACACTCTCCCTCCCCTCCTCTGTCTGAGCGCGGCAGTGCGCAGACAGAGAAGGAGAGAGAGAGAGAGAGAGGAAAGAAAAGGAGAGAGAGAGAAAGGAAAGAGAAGGAGAGAGAGAGAGGAAAGAAAAGGAGAGAGAGAGAAAGGAAAGAGAAGGAGAGAGAGAGAAAGGAAAGAGAAGGAGAGAGAGAGAAAGGAAAGAGAAGGAGAGAGAGAGAGAGAGGAAAGAAAAGGAGAGAGAGAGAAAGGAAAGAGAAGGAGAGAGAGAGAAAGGAAAGAGAAGGAGAGAGAGAGAAAGGAAAGAGAAGGAGAGAGAGAGAAAGGAAAGAGAAGGAGAGAGAGAAAAAGGAAAGAGAAGGAGAGAGAGAGAGAGAGAAACGAACGAGAAGGAGAGAGAGAGAAAGGAAAGAGAAAGAGAGAGAGGGAGATAGAGGAAGAGAGAGAGAGAATGTGTGTCTGATATGTGTTAATTAGCTATTCTTTTTGTAGTTATTAGATTAATGAACTATTAAAACTAATTAATGGTATTAAGTGATTAGTTTATTATTTAGTAGGAATTATTTATTATTTGATTTGTTTATTTATCATTATTTAGTAATTAGTTTATGCATGAATGTGTATATGTAAATCCATATTAGAACATCTTTATGTGATGCATGAGCATATTTGTGTTTTCATTTATAAAAGAATGTATGATTATATGTTAGATGGATATTCAAACGAGTATATTAATGCATATATTAGTGTGTGTGTGTCTATATAGAATAGGTAATGCTATGATTAATTTGCATGCATGTGCATATGCATGAGAATGCATCTATGTTTGTAAGTTAATGAATGAGCATAGGTTAATGTGTGCATTATTGTGTTCATTTGCTTAGGTTTAAGTGCTTGAGAACATGTTAGTATGTTTGCTTGATGAATGAGAATGTGCAGATATGTATTAAGTTAGCATATTAATGTTTAGGGTTGTTAATATATCTACATATAAGAGTTATCTACATATAGATAGTTAAATGCATCTGTGTGTTAGTAAATATACATACAATGATATGTGTATGCATTAGATGTGTATGCAAAATGATATGTGACTAATGTTTTTTTTTAAGTTTCTTTATAATTTCTTATAACTTTACTAACATCCTAATATTTTTTGCAGAAACATTGAAGATTAAAAAGCAATTGAAGTGCAGTGAAGTGAAGCAAAGTGAAGATTTCATCAATTCAATTATCCGACAATCTGAATTAAATCCATAGAAATTATCCTTGATTAAGCTTTGTATAGGATTCACTAGTTGTTAGCAATCTTATAGAGAAATTATATCATTGTTTTATAGCATTGTAATCATCCATTAATATCATTAGCATTAATTCAATTTTAATTTGCATTATCATTCTTATCAATGTTATCTGAAATCATTGAAGAAACTTTGATATTACCTATATCTCAAGAAGCTATTGATAGATATAGAGCAGTCCAGCCTTACGGTTCTTAGACGTTTAAAGTGTTACAATTATCTACTCCATATTTCCTAGATTTAAGAGTAATTTAGAATTTCTGATACCTTAGATGAAAGAAGAATATACCTAAAACACCTACGATTGTCTCATACACCCTGCGTGTGCCGAGGGATTTAGTGGCTGACTGATCCACCAGCCTTATGTCCGCAACTTCCCGACACTGCAATAGAGCCGAAATCATCACAACCAGTCGAGGAAAAGTCAGCCACTAAGGAAACTTACTCTCATGGACCTCCTCAACGAGCCAAAAGATCACCATATTGGAAAACGACAAGCAGATACTCATATCAAGGACAACACAAATACAAGTGGGTACGCAAGGATCAGATGTAGAACCAGGAGAAGTCAGCACCCACTCTTAAGAAGGAAGCAGAAATCACCAAGCCAGCGTCACCAAAGTCCATGCCTAAAGGACTATTGCAAGTATGGATTCCCAAGCCTTTAATCGAAGCTCAGACAGGACGACATCAGATATGGATTCCCAAAAGAGTCAAACAGGCAGCCAAGAAAGCGAGAAAAACTCAAGAGGATGTAATACATCAAAAAAGACGAATAATGAAGCCAAAACAGACTCTTCTTCGAAGCAGAGAAGCAAAAGTATATACAATTAGAACGCAAGAGGAAACAAAGACAACACCAAAAGACAGAGAAATCAACGGAACTAAACGTACGATTCAAGCACCCACGAAATGGATTTGGAAACCAAAAGGGCTGCGAGAAGCTAACCAGCGAGATGACAAAGACCTCAATTGCACTCATGAAGTATCCAATGCACCTAAAGTATGCATAACAGGGCCACATTACAAGGCCACACATTCGGAACATGATGCACATGATGAAATTAGTGGTGCACATTCTCCACGAGAGATTAGCTCTTAGCTTCAATTCTCTTAGGAATGAACATACCATGAAAATAAATAAATGCTTTGGCTACACTAACGCTTGTCTTCTTTCAGGATAAGTTATAAAGAACATGCGGTAAGAAATCTCATTCATGGGATGATGGGGAGACGGAGTGATGGACGACAATAATCACTACAATGCACTGCCAGTTGCATACCTTCTTTTGAAGCTAACGCACTTTTCCTTACAAGTGCAGATGGCTTCTGAAGACTCTGAAGCAACCGTACAAGAGGAAGTGATGGAGTTTCCACCCCAAAGTATCACAAAAGCAAAAGGACACTGGTTCCGTGAAGATCAACAAGCTGGGGAGTACCTGTTCATCGCAACGATTAAAATTATGGATACGGATCATCAATTTCCAATCATGTCCCAGGATTTCCGAGTACTACATACACTCCCTTCCATCGAAGACATTATGAAGAAAGCTGGCATTTATAAGTATTTTGAATTGCCCATATATAAGCCCGACTTCCAAAGATGCACACAAGTCATGAATACTTTACAGCCAGCGTTGCATGATCCCTTGGTGCCAGAGGCTCGAGTGATGGATAAAGGAGGTGAATGGGTAATCATCCAATTCACCCATGACTTGATTAAGGAAGCCTTTGAATGAGGTGCAAAGACCAGAACATTTATCGACATTAATCGGGTTGACATAGAAGAAGGGGTCAGACTAATCCACCAGCATTTCTGCTTTCCGAACATGCACCGATACACGGCACCCCAAAAGATTATTGTACAATTACTCTCCCATGCCATCAAGCAGATTGGAAACCAAATTAATTTGACTCCATACATTCAAGAAAGATTGTTCGAAGCAAAGAAACAATGGAAGAATAAAAAGTTTCTCAATGGCAGTGTGGCCTTAACCATTTTGATCTATCATGCTTTGGGCATGAGAGAACATTTACAGGAAATGCCATCTTCAACTGCTCTTGCGCAGTACGCCAAAGTCGCCACCGTCCCTAAAAAGAAAAAAGGAAGTAAGATTGTGGAAGTGGCGGAAACTAGCTCTCAACCCAAAATGAGAGGCACAAAAAGACTCCGAGAAGCACAACAAGTGGAAGAGGAAGTCCCAAAGACAAAAAGAATCCATATACTACCCAAAACAACTATTGAAGAACAAAGACAAATAATGGAGGAAGACTTGACTAAAGTCCTGGAAGAGACCCATCAATATACCGAAGGGCAAATCAATTTACCGATGCAAGGTCATCACTATCAGCAATCACAACAGAAACTGGACACAAAAAGAAAACTCACCAAAGTCCATAGGTACCGAGAAATAGGGTTGGAGAATTCTAGTTCATCATCGGAGGCCCAGGAAGAGCCGAATACTTCGTTATTAGATGTTGACATTCAAAGTGAATCGAAAGATGATGGACAATGGGCGGAACTGAATGAAGTTGACTACAACAAGGAACCGGAAGACCTTAAGACGGAAGATCAAGCCACCGGTGTTGATCAAAGCATCACAAGTGAGAAGGAAGAACAGGAAGGAAAGCATACTATAACATTTAATGAAACTTCAAACATCCAAGTCAAGGAGACACAAGAAAACAAAATAGAAGAAGAAGAACCTTTCACGCCTATCAGAGTCATGGCAGAACCCTCCCCAATGGATATCACATTCCAAGGGAGTGCCACCAAAGCTCGCAATCTGGATGAACAAACCAATGTACAGAACATACGATTACACATTCGGCAACCACACAACGAAACTATCCATGTAGAAAAGGAAAAGATGTGCAAACCGGAGAAACACCAAGCATACCAAAGGCGTGGTTGAATGTAGATATCGCTCAGCTCAAGCCCGTGGTGCAAGACATGATTCGAACCGCACTGGACACACAACAATTGATGCTTGAAGCTGATGAAGATTATGACCAGGCAATGCACGACAAGAAAGAACTTCAAAAAGTTGGTAAGAATCTTTTCACAGAGTTACAAACGGTGAAGGAACAAGTTTCGAGGAAAGAAAATGAACTTCAAGAAGTCACAACTAAATACAATATGCTAGAGATGGAGAATGCAAGATTGAAAGAACAGATTCAGGAATTCACAAGAAAATTCAAAGCCAATGAGAGTGAGAAGGCACGAACAAACGCCAGAAGCAAAATCCTAGAATCTCAGCTAAAAGTGTACATGGAGGAAGCGGAAAGCCTACGGCAACGAAATAAAGAGCTCATGACAGCTATTCTAAGTGATCAGCCCGTCGCAGTGCAAGCCACACCAGAAACGAATGTCCAAGCATTAGAAGAAAAGGTAGCTATGTATGCAGATCAACTCATAAAGGAGCAAACAAAAATTGCCGAATGGGAACGGAGATACAAGGAAGACACTACAGCTCTACATGCCAAATGGAAAAAGGCGGAAAATAGATACCTACTACATTGTAAAGAAGATACAGATCAACTCGCAATAGTAGCTGAGGAAATTCAGAAAAATAAAACAACAATTTTGCAGGCTCAAGAAGAGATTAAGCAAAAGAAAGAAATGATCAAACAGCTACAAGATCAATTAGCACGAAAGGAAAACGAGGGGACACCAGTAGTTCCAAAATCTACAGAGGCTACTGTGGAGACTGAGGTACGTCCTCTCTCTCCCCCCTCATATCATTCACCGATAAGGGAGGAACAGGAGGTTTACATTGAACATAACACTCAGGAAATTGCATAACTGAGCCGACCAGAAAGGGCACTACTGGTGTCCTAGCTCACTTCCGACTTTGAAGATCAAATAATCAAGATCCTGAAGGAAGCTCAAATAGAAAATAAACAATTAGAGCAAATTTTGAAGCCCTTCAATGTACCATACGGATTACTTAAGGAACAAACACGATATTATATAAAGTCTACGACAAATAAAGATCCGGACCACAATCTCCACTTCAGGCATGATACATTTAAATATACCCAAGAAGAGTTTGAGAAGGCGGATCCCAGATGGAGAAGAAAGCTTCTGGAAAAAAATCCTACGCAACGGGTACACTGGGAAGCATCACCTTACGCGCTTCAAATAAACCCATCTTTTTGCCCAGCACCCCGTAGGAGAGCCTGGACGCAATTTTGGGAAGGTCAGCGCCAGGGAAATATAAATAATCAATGGCTAAACTACCCATTGTTACCTAGTCCGCCACATAATTACCTACTTACGGAGGAATATATGGTAAAAACTATGGAATTTTGGATTGCAAGATATGCTACAGTTCCTGATTTAGCTATCAAAATGACAAATAAGATATTCAGCATGCTCCTTACGGTAATCAAGGTGTTCCAACACGCAAAATACACCTTTTTGAATTTCATTGGCATTACGCAAGGTTCCGAAGCTTTAATTTTTGATCTATCTACTATTCCCAGCCGCTTAACTCTAATGGCATATTATTCCCATCTCATGTTCTTGCCGTCGACATATATGCAAACTTTCGAAGAAGCATTTTTCACCGGCTTCTTTGAAATAGATTCTGAAATTTTTGTAAAAATGACTTCCAACTTAAACGCTCGACTGGTGGCTTATGAAACAAGCTTCTTTGTGGATCATCGACAAGCCCCAGAAGACGGAGTCAAGTCCCAGCAGTGGAAAGAGTTCATGATTTGTCACGCTAATCTGCTGAATCAACGAGAGCAAACGGCCATCCAGACATACACACTCCACCACAAAAAGCCTGTCGGGGACGACAGAGTTTAGGAGGAGGGACGTGTAGAGGGACAATCAAGCAAAAAGAAAAGAAGAAGGAAATCAAAGTCCAAAACTGCTCAATAAAGATCAAAAGAATCAATCCCTGCACAGAGCCCCGCAGGGGCACACACACCAAGGAAAAGCACGCAGCCGAAAGGAAGAACCAGGGCCAACAAGTATCCATAAAGAAGTGCAAGAAGATATCAGGCGGTTCCATAGCCATGAGGGTGCTTCAACCTCTTGAGCAACAGAAGGTTCAGATCAAGGCTTAAGAGCTACATCCTCATATGTCTACTAATGGCGTGCGTGGCAACCAGATTTAACAAGCAAACCAAATGCATCAGGCCTAGAGGATGTCAAGACAAATATCGAACAGGGCCTTTAAAACGTAATGCAAGACTGATGAACAGGCAAAACTGACCAAGGGAGGCATGCGATGACAGAGACAAACAAGAAGTAAAGCCTGTCAAGGGACGACAGAGACAAGGAGGGGGAGACTGTTGCAGAGCAAAGGAGCACATGTGAAGAGCCCCAAAATTTTCAAATTAATGGGCACAATTTTTCTTCTTCAAGGTCTTAAAGAATTCCTTGAAAACCATGTAAATGCACTAGAGGAGTCCTCTAGTTGCATAACCCCAACTTGTTGTAAAATACCCTTTGTAAAGTGATAGAAAATTTACTTTTTTGGAATAAAGTGCCGGTCTCTTGTGTGAAAGGACCGAACTTAGGGCACATGTATATAAGTCACTTGGTGACTCTTTGTAGAGACTTTTTGCCATTGTGAAGAAGGAGCTCTTCTGAAATTTCGAATTTGCCTCTTCTTTGCAAATTTTGATCATCTTTTTGGTCTTGTATGTGTGTGTATTGCTTGAAATGTGTGTGTAGGACTGTTGTCTACCCCTCCCCATTGATTTTGAGCTACTGTAGTGTGTATGTGAACTAGTAGGAGTTGTGGCATGAGTGTGGGTGCTTCGTTCCATTCACCATTTTGGCCATAACTTGAAGCAGAGTTATCAAAATCAAGTGAAACCACTTCCAATAGATGCGTCTCATTGAGAGCTTCGAAACGAGTACCCTATTGCCTATATTCGGAGTTCAGAGCTGAGAGAAATCTTTGATTTTCTGAAAACTACTGTAAGAGGTATCGCGGCAGACACTTTCAGCATTTCAGAGAGGGTGAAAGGTAGATTAGTCTTTTCTCATGCATGCAAGCTTCACCACTTCATTTTTCATCATGTGTGCACATGTCCCCATACACTTGGTTAGGTTGGTCGATCGAATTGACATTTAAATGTGTGTTAATTTCCCACTTTATGCACTTGTGTTGCAATTGAGGTACAGTCTCATTGGCACGAGTCCCTTGAGTCTTCTTGACTCAAGTACACAAAGCACTTTCTTCAAATTTGAATTTGAATTTCAAATTAGGCTCCACCTAAAAATGATTCCTCTAAATGAGGAGATACTCTCTCATGAAAAAATCGTATCTCATCTTTCTCCTAACTCCACAAATTTTTTGGCTTTACAAGATTCTTAATGATTTAATCATTTACACATGGTAAATGAACAATGTTGCAAGCAATGATTCACATGCTTCATCAAGTGATTGCACATTTTTCTTTCCATGCCTAGCCAAGTGTGAAGGCTTGGATATGTGCACCAACACATAGTAACCAAGATTTAAAGATATCTACACGATGTCAAGTTGATAAAAAAGAAATTGAAAATGAAATACTCGATAATCCAATGAGTCTATGTGAAGATCAAGCACAAGATGGTTCCTTAAATGATGAAACCAAACAATTTTTGAGGAACTATTTGAAGATCGATTCAAGATCAAGAGCATGAAATAATTTTGAGTGATGCCACATTGGGCATATGCTGAGAGATGTAAGACAATGATCCCATTCATAAGAAAGAGGAAAAGTTATTGATTGAATTTCATAGTAATGACATGTATGCAAGTGATGTTATACTCTATGAAGAAATACATTCTGGTGAGAATGATAATTATGATGAGTTAAGTCCATGTGCTGAAGAGTTTCAACATGAAGGAACAAATGCAACATTCATTGAAGTATATGAAAAATATGATATGGGTACATTAGCTAATGAAAATCAACAAGAGAAGATTGAATTAAATGGCTACATTGACAAAGCTCGATACAAATACTATGAGATGACCGAAGATTCAGTTGATTTGAATGTATATGTTGAGATTCTCACATGTGATGAAGTATTTGAGGAAGAGTCCATGTCTAAAGAAATTTATGAAGAAATTGGTGTACGTACTTCATCTCAAGAGAATAAGTTAGAATCGATTGAGATAGATGTAGAATTCTCCGATGACATTTTGAATTAAGAAATTGATTTTTCATCAAACTACATGCATAGTTTTAGGAAGTGTCAAAATTTTGATGAGTCTACCTTGCATAAGAAAGACTTCAGTAATATTGAAGATCAAGATTTTCTTGATTATGAGGATATAGACTCCTTCATGTTGGAGGAGAAATGGTTTGGGATCGTAACAATGATGAAGAGTTCTTGGAAAGACTAGAGGAAGAAGAAGATACCATAACTATTGGGACTCAAGTAGTGAGAAATAAAGAGAGATTGGATGAAAAATAAGATCATGTATTGTCATCTGAGCATGATGAAGACTTCTACTTGATGAGGGAATCTAATAAATCTTTTCAAAACTCTTGTTCGA
Source organism: Ceratopteris richardii (assembly GCA_020310875.1). Taxonomy (NCBI): domain Eukaryota; kingdom Viridiplantae; phylum Streptophyta; class Polypodiopsida; order Polypodiales; family Pteridaceae; genus Ceratopteris; species Ceratopteris richardii. The sequence continues at coordinate 8,341,272 of CM035442.1, read as the reverse complement.
ATGAAGAAATAAATTTGATTCAAGATGGTGTACAAGTAAAGAAATTTCCCCAAATGATTTCAAGCATGAAATAGATAAAAATGCATGCTTGAAGGAACTTTTTGAAGATCGTTTAGGCACATTAAAAATCAAAACTCTATTTATGTGCTTTTGATTCATCCTGTAACCTCATATAATGCATGTGAGAGGATCATGAACAAAGGTGACTATGCTCAAATGATTGCATCATGGATTTTAAAATTTTCCAAGAGCTATGTATGCCAATCTATCGATCAAGGGATGAACAAGAAAATGAAGTGGCTTCTTTAGAAGTCTAACATTTTCAAGAATGTTTCTAAGATGAGTGCAATACAACATTGGTTATTCTATAAGCACTTCTTCTTTGGTGAGCATGTATGAAAGAAGTTGGGGTAGAAGGGAGAACCCTAACAAATGAGAATTGAAAATGCTTAAAATAATTTGTAAATAAAAATGTATATATATCTCATGTTATTTGTTTTAATTTTAAGATAGATACAAGGAACTAAATAAAATTCACAAGGCAAGGAATTAAAGTAGAGATAATTATGATAATGAATGCATGTTGGATGAGAGGTTTGAAGTTAATATAAGTCAAATAGATTCTTTTAATGTTCAAATGAATGAAGTTTTTCAATATGTGATTATTAAATGTGATGCTTCTAAATTTTTCTTATGAGGTTTTGAGAACAGTTGTTGATATGGAGCCATTTGAAGATATAGAGTTTGGATGGATCGTACAGAAGGCGACTACTTTCGAATTTCAGCTTGTTCATGTTTTAATGCAATTGGTTTTTTGAGAAACTTCTTTCATGGATTGTATATATGTATATATATATATATATATATATATATATATATATATATATATATATATATATATATATATATATATATATATATATATATATATATATATATATATATATATATATATATATATATAATTTCATTTTAATTTGGTATTTCTCGTCTTTTGTTCACTTTTATGAGTGTAAGAAATGATCAAGTGAAGACAATGGAGATGACAAACGAAACATGGAGTTCAAGGATTCTTTTTCATTAGATTCATCCTTTAACCTTGATCTCTTGCACCATCTTTGAGTTGCATTGCATATAAAGTGTGCATATTTTAAGTTGAGAAGAGCACATGTTTTGATTCCTGTAGGTGCACTCTCATTTGCATGATAAAACAGACATGTAAAACTGATTTGAGAGGAGTTGTGAGTGAGGATAAGAGTGATTTTATTTGAAGAGTGGAGTTATGAGAGGAGAGTTTTTTTTCTAGTAGAAACTCTGAATTTTTTTCCCATACTTGCACAATGATTGTGAATACATGCATCTAGAGTATGCATGAATGAATTGTAAATGCATATGTGCTTTTGGAACCCTAGATGCACATCTAAATGCACATTTACTTGATTGTAAATGCATGTTAATATCAATTTAGTTTGAATTCGAGTGGAGAAAACCTCTCCATTAGATGTTTGATATCTCCCTATTGCACCATTGTGTTTTTCGATGCATTTAAAGTATGCACATATAGGGCCCACTATATGGCCGTGCATAGGCAAATGCATTTGCTGACCCATGCACTTGAATTGTTTTGGAATTCATAAATTCTTGCAGATATGAAGATTGGTGTGGTGCATCCAGAGGATGCACATGTTAAGAGGGGGTGGATGTGGTCGTGATTCGAAGCCAAGCTTAATAATCAAGCATGAAACTTGAAATTGGAGTTTAACAATTCCAAGTTTTTGAGCCCAAAAAAGTCATGTTGATCAAAGTCAACTGTAATCAAAGTCAAAAGGTCAAAGTCAAATTGGTCAAAGTCAAATTGGTCAAAAGTCAACACGTTCAAGATCAAAGTCAACATGGTTGAAAAAGTGTTTGAAATTCAGGTGTCAAAGTGCACAGGTAGTGCACAATAAATTGTCCACAAAGGTATGTGTAAAGGCAAAATGTGAAAAGTATGTGAAGCGGCAGCAACGTAGAAGTGAAAGTATGGCCCCCCAATTAAAATTTTTGTTTTAGTCTAAAGTCACTACAGGACAAAACAAGGATTTGTTGGCTGCCCACTTTAGAAAATCTTGGGACATCAAAGTGAGCACCAAGATACTCTCGCAGTTAGGAGCGTACGTGAATCGACACTCAAATCAAGGCAAGGACTATTCTAAGACTATGCAAGGTGAGCATAGTCTAAGTTAGGCAAGAAAGAGAAGTGCAAGAGACACACAATGTGCGACGTAGAGTGAAGTACAAGGTGTGCATGAAGAGTGACTAAGGAAGTGTGTAGAGAAGTGCTAAGCTAGTCCCCCGAGGATCCCAAGGTCTCATTGTAGTGTGCGCATGCCGACAGAAGGTGTCCATCCCTGCCCCTTATTGGAAGCTTGGTGCAAGGTGTGCACAAGTACAAGCTTGGAGAAGGTGGAGGTCTAGTGCAGAGGAGGCCAGGAGCAACAAGACCTTGGGTATTTGGTATTTTGTAATTGAGCACTCTGTGGGATTTTGCATAGAAGCATTGGATTGTATTGTGCATCACCATTGTATTTGTCTCATTATAATCAATTGACAGAGGCTTCCAGTGTGTATCTTTCTTCTTGTCTTTACCTTTTCTCCTACAAACACTCAAATCCCTTCTTGTCCAAGAATCCCCCAACAAAAGTTGGCGTGCCCGGCGGGACTCCAAGGAGATTTGAGCATAGGAGCAGACATATTGCAGTGTGGAGAAGCACTATTCAAGTGCCGATAGTATTACTTCTTTGGGCTAAGAGGTACATATTCTTATCAATTATCTCATACTAAGAGGATTTTGAACAGCTCATGACCGCAACCCGGTCCCAAACATTAAGGGTCACCTGCAAGCAAACAAGAAGGAAGGTTGTTAGAAGATCCTCCAATCCACTTTCGTCAACTTCATCAGTAAAGAGCATGGCAGGTCAGGTAGACTTGGAAACCCTATTATCAAGATTAAATATAAAATTTCCTTCTTTCAAAGGCCTAGCTCAGGAAGATCCAGACGAGCATATTAGAAGGTTTTTAGCACTATGCAAAACTAGAGGCTTAATGGGAAGAGGATGCCTTTTTGATACTCTTCTCGGCCACATAAGAAGGGTTAGCAGATAAGTGGTTCAGCCAGTTTGCTGAGAACCATTTTACAACTTGGCACTTAATGAAAGATGCATTCAAAAATCAATTCCAGCACGGAAATACTACGGAGATCATCATAGAGGAATTAGAAAACTTGAGATTGGGTCCCGATGAAAAATTTCTAGAGTTTGTAACGAGGGCAAAGGAACTAATGGCTAAGTTGACAGACCCTCCACATGATTTTTTTGTTAAGAAATGGTTAGCTAAGCCACTTCCAGTGACCACCCAATGTAAAATCAAGGAATTAGTGTTGCCCACAGCCTCCATAGAGAAGCTCATTAACACAGCTACACAATTGGAACAGATAAGGCAACAATATGGAGAAAATTCCTCTCAACTAACCTATTCCAAAGAAATGGAGGATCCAGCAATCCAGCTAAGGAAAGAGCTGGAGGGCTTAAAAAGAAATAAGCCCCTCAAAGAGGAGGAGAATGTTGTTACTCAGTTAAGGAGGGAGATTGAGGCATTAAAGCTCCAAAAGGAGGAGGAAGCCTCATCTGTACCAGTGATGCCATTGAGCACGCATTCAACAGGGCTCATGAGGAGTTTGATAAGCCCATTGGAGCTCATAATCTTAAAGAATTAGAAGCTTCATGACTACTCAAGTCCATGAAAAAGGAGGTTGGTATTTTTGATTTAATAATGATGGATGGGAAATTTAGGTCAGAACTCTTGCAGATAATTGATGAGGCTTCCACAACAAGTTTAGTGGCAAAGGCTACTGTCAAGCATAAAGGTAAAATTGTAGGGGAAGCACCCCTCACAGATTACAAGAGCCCTCGCCTCACAGTCTCTATCAAAGGTCATGAGTTTCAAGGAGTCATTGTGGATGGTGGTTCTGGCATTAACTTGATGCCTGAACATACAATGGAAAAGATTGGACTCCACCCTTCAAGGCCTGCAAACTTCACTGTTACTTTGGCAGATCAAAGCAAGGTAAGGCCCTTGGGAGTGATTCCAAAAGTTCCATTGGAATTACAGGGTAATCTCTTCAATCTGGATTTTGTGGTATTAAGACTACCCAGGTTGAAGGAGGATTTCCCCTCTTAATTGGAAGACCATGGCTAAGGCATGCAAGTGTCATCCATGATTGGGGTAAAGACACTATGTGGGTACAAAAGAAAGGGCAAGAACTAACACAGATACATTTAGAGGAGGGCCCAGACCATCAAGGGAACACCAACCTGATGCAAACAATTGGCATTTGCATGGAACCAAAAACAGAGGACCAACCCCAAATAGAGTTTGAGGAAGAAGAGGATATTCTAAATTGGCTCCAAGCAGGCAAATCTTCCTCTTCTTTTGGAATTTTTCTTAATAATTCTTGCACAGACGAATATTATGATGAAAATAATGATAAAGTTCAAGTTGATGGATTGAGAGAGCCCATCACAGACCACAGAAGGGGCAGGAAGACAGCCCTCAAATACAACTTGGAGGATGATACAACAACAATAGAAAAGGAAGTTACTAAAGCTAAAGACAAGGTAAAACATACTAGTGAAGAATGTTCTTTACCAATTCAAGAAATCCCTACAAGATGGATGCACGACAAGGAGGAATACATTGAGATCCAAAATACTCCTGCTTATGCATCAATGCATGAGAAGCTAGTGGAAGAAAACAAGGTTGGAGATGAGCATGAAGATACTATGGTAGAGAGAAACCCTGTCAAAGAAATACAATTGGGCACTAAGGAAAATAATCGTCCAGTTTTGGTGGCCACCTGGTTGTGGAGCCACCCAGAGCTCCTTGAAAAGGTAAAATCCTTCTTGACCCACTATACAGATGTTTTTGCTTGGCATTATAAAGACTTAGAAGGAGTGCCTGCCAATTATGGAGAGCATCGAATCCCTCTGGTTGATGGAGCCAAACCAATAAGAGGAAAGAGTTATAGACTTAACCCAAAATATGCTGAAGCTGTTTATGTGGAAATATAGAAGATGGAGGATGCAGGAATCATCATTCCTGTGGAACACTCAGAATGGCTTTCACCTATGGTTATAGTACCAATGAAGAATCAGGATTTGTGTTGACTTTAGAGCACTCAACAAGGTGACCATTCTAGATGCATTCCCCATGCCATTTGCAGAGCAGGTCATTGAAGAAGTGGCTGGACATGCATTATATAGTTTTATGGATGGTTTTAGTGGCTATAATCAAATATCCATACACCCAGAGGATCGTGAAAAGACTGCTTTTATCACTTCTTCGAGAACATGTGTATGTAAAAATGCCCTTTGGACTCAGAAATGCTCCAGCCACCTTTAACAGAACTGTCAACCTCATTTTTGGACCCTTATTGTTGGAAACACTTAGAATTTTCATGGATGAATTTTCTTCATTTTCAGGATCTCACAAAGAGACCCCTCTAGATTGCTTGGACCATCACTTGCGACAGCTGCAGAATGTTTTTAAAAGATCTAGGGAGACTAAAATAAAGCTCAACCCGAATAAATGTCATTTCCTCGTGGCAGAAGGAACCCTCTTGGGACATGTGATATCGGCTAAAGGTATGGCTCCCGATCCGGATAAAATTATTTCTATACTAAAGTTGTCTAAACCCAAATATCCTAAAGAGATTCAGAGTTTCTTGGGGCATACTGGATATCACAGAAGGTTTATCAAAAGGTATGCAGAGATAGCCAGGCCACTGGCTAGACTTACAGGTAAAGAAGTACCCTTCAAATGGGAAGAAGAAGAAGAGAAGGATTATCAAACATTAAGGTCCAAATTGGTGGCTGCACCAATTCTTATCACCCTAGATTGGTCAAATACTTTTCATGTGCATGTAGATGCCAGTGCATATGCAGTGGGTGCAGTCTTGGCTCAACATAGTGATGAATTCAAACTTGATAGGCCTATTCAGTATGCTAGTCGACTTTTGACTAAAGCTGAAAAAATTTATAGCACGACAGAAAGGTAAGCTCTCGCAATGGTTTTTGTCGTACAAAAATTTCATCATTATTTGTTAGGTGTGAAGTTTGTTATCATCACAGATCATCAACCACTCAGGTCTTTATTGAACAAGCCACAAGCAACTCGGAGGATATGGAGGTGGCTACTTTTCTTCTAGGAGTTTGATTTTTCTGTAGTCCATAGACCAGGTAAAGAAAATGTCATGGCGGATCACCTATCCAAGATCAATATGATGGATCAACCTATTAGAGTCAATGATGATTTTCCAGATGCTAATATGTTTGTTGTACAAGCTCAAGGTTGGTATATGATATCAAGAATTTCATTAAAACTGGAGTGTATCCAGAGAAGGCAAGTGCTATGCAAAGAAAGAGATTGCTAATCAAGAGCAGACCTTATACCTTCATTGAAGAAAAAATATATAGACAGGGGAAGGACAAAAGGTTTAGGAAGTGCATGGAGGAAGAAGAAGTGAGGGAAGTCCTTCAATCTCCACATGAAGGAATAGGTGGTGGGCACCTTCCAGGACATATTATGAGTCGGAGGATCCTTGATGCTGGTTTATGGTGGCCTACATGATTTAAAGATGCAGATGAATGGGGAAAGGCCTATGATGTTTGCTAGAGGTGTGGACCCAAGCCAACAAAGCAGAGGCACAACCCCTTGTTTATTTCAACTTCTTGGCAACCATTTGAGAAGTGGGGGCTAGATTTTGTAGGGCCCATCTACCCTCTGTCCATTCCAAAAAGAGAAAAGTATCTAATGATCGCCACAGACTATGCGACAAAGTGGGCTCAAGCTATTGCCTCCCCTGATTGCACCGCTCAAATTATTGTAGATTTTATTTACAGTAACATCATTTGCAGGTTTGGATGTCCACTTGAAATTTGTACAAATCAAGGTACTCATTTTGTGAATAAGGTCCTACAGAAAATTTTCAACAGGTATAGAATTCTACATAGGACCTCTTGTGCTTACTATCCAAGAGCTAATGGACAGGCATAATCCACTAATAAGGTATTAATTGGCATGTTAAGGAAGGAATGTATGTTACAACCCACTTCTTGGGGCATTGCTTATCAAGGTACCCTATGGCCATACATGTTAGCTTACAAAAAGGCCACTGGATATTCTCCATTCCAATTGGTTTAAGGGATATTGCCAATTGAACCCTTTGAATTTTTACATGGATCACCTAAAGTAGCATTCATGCAGGGAAAGAAAGACTGTGGTGTCTCTCAGAGGCTTGGAGCACTGCATAAAGCGGAGGAGATACGTCTACTAGCAACAAAACAATTAATAGAGATTCAGATGAAGAGGAAGGAGGCACATGATCAAAATCTGTGGAACAACAACATACAACTAGGCATGTTAGTTCTTTTCCATAGACCTCAAATCCAAACACAAGTAAGAGGAAAATCGCTTCCACACTGGGATGGACCTTATTGAGTTAAAATAATACTGAATTGGGGTGATGTGGAGTTAGAGACGCTAAAAGGAGAGGCCTTCCCACTGGTCAACATATCAAGGCTCAAGGCCTATCATCAACACAACTGAAGAATTATGGATCACCTGGAACCTACAAAATCTGTCCAGGTTGTATATAGAAACTCATTTCATTTTGCTTAAGTTTTAATAGTTTTCTTTATCCATTTCATAAAAGTTCCTTGAGTTTTTAGCAAATTTAGCAACCATTTCATAACCTTTGCAGAAGTACAATTTTTGGAAATTTTTGGGAATTTTTCAAGCATTTTTAGAATTTTTTTGTATTGTTTAATCCTTTTCAAGTGTCATTTTCTTGCCAAAGTGAAGGAATAAAGGAAGCTCTCTGTGGTTTTGAGTGGAAATACTGACCTAGACCTATCAAAATTTTTTTGAAATTTTTTTGAAGATTTTTTGGATTTTTTTTTGCAATTTTTTAGATTTTTTATGTATTTTTCTTCAGTTTTTGGGAAAATTTCAAACAAAAAAAGGAACCCAGGCGTTTTTATTTTTTTCCCAAAAAAAAGGTGGAGAAAATTTCAAAAAAAAAAACCCCTCTCTCTCTCTCCCCGCTCTCGCCCCCCTTCCCGATTTTTTTTTATTTTCTTTTTATTTATTTTCTTGTTTTATTATTTATTTATTTTTTTATTATTATCATTTTATTTTTTTATTTTTAATTTATTTATTATTTATTTTTATTTTTCTTTATTTTTTAAGTTTTTGCCCGGCATGCATTCAAGATATAACAAAAAAGGAGTTTTATTTTATTTTTTTCATATATATATATATATATATATATATATATATATATATATATATATATATATATATATATATATATATATATATATATATATATATATATATATATATATATATATATATATATATATATATATATATATATATATATTCTTTTTTTTTTCATGGCTCAAACCTTTTGGCTTTGGATCGCATGTCGGATGGCCGTTTTTTTTCAAAAGTGGGGTCATTTTCATGTATTTTGGCACCTCTCGATTCATTTTTTAACTTATTTTTTCCAAAATCCCACATTTTCTCTGACTTTTGGTCAGAACCCACATGTTTTGAGCATAATTTTCACATGTTTTTAATTAACCATATGGTCCACGTGGTCTATTTTTGTTTTATCATATGTTTCACAATTCCCCATATGCACCCTCTGTAGCTCTACTGTGTACTCAGTTCGGCCCTCTCCAGACCCCATAATCCTACTCCCACACCCTCCCTTTACCCTTCTGCCCAACCCCATCCTTAACCCTCCCTACCCTATCCATCTCCGCCCCTCAGCCCTCCCCTCCCTCTCTTTTCTACCCTGCCAGTGCCCTCCTTTGCTTTTACATGCAGAAATTCCAATTTTGGTTTCTTCTCTGGTGCTTGTTCCCTCCTGCTTCTGGTGGACTTGGTTGCTGCTCAGGTGTCCTTTTAAAGATTTTGCAGCAAAAATATTATGGTGTCCTTTCTGCTCAGAGTTTGGCTGTAGCTCTCCGGGACGGAGAGCACATTAGGTGGTGGGCAACTGTTGAGCCCATAAAAGTCATGTTGGTCAAAGTCAACCGTAGTCAAAGTCAACTATAATCAATGTCAAAAGGTCAAAGTCAAATCGATCAAAGTGAACACGTTCAAGGTCAAAGTCAACATGGGTGAAGTCAAAGTGTTTGAAATTCAGGTGTCAAAGTGTTTGAAATTCAGGTGTCAAAGTGCACAAGTAGTGCACAATAAATTATCCACAAAGGGTGAATTGGAGAAAGCGGTTGCAAGTTGCAGAGGTATTTCTCTAATTTCCCTAAGGTTCAAAGTGTTTTTAAAAGTGTTTGGAAGGTTCAGGTGAACCCTCTCTTAGGTGCACAAGTGAAGAATTAAAAGGGAAAATGTGAAGGTATGTGTAAAGGCAAAATGTGAAAAGTATGTGAAGCGGTAGCGTACGCAGAAGTGAAAGTATGGCCCCCCAATTAAAATTTTTGTTTTAGTCTAAAGTCACTACAGGACAAAACAAGGATTCGGTGGCTACCCACTTTTGGAGACAATCTTGGGACATCAAAGTGAGCACCAAGATACTCTTGCAGTTAGGAGTGTATGTGAATCGGCACTCAAATCAAGGCAAGGACTATTCTTGGACTATTCTAAGACTAAGCAAGGTGAGCATGGTCTAAGTTAGGCAAGAAAGAGAAGTGCAAGAGACACACAGTGTGCGACGCAGAGAGTGAAGTGCAAGGTGTGCATGAAGAGTGACTAAGGAAGTGTATAGAGAAGTGCTAAGCTAGTCCCCCAAGGATCCCAAGGTCTCATTGCAGTGTGCGCGTGCCGACAGAAGGTGTCCATCCCTCCCCCTTATTGGAAGCTTGGTGCAAGGTGTGCACAAGTATAGCTTGGAGAAGGTGGAGGTCTGGTGCAGAGGAGGCCGGCAGCAACAAGACCTTGGGTATTTGGTATTTTGTAATTGAGCACTCTGTGGGATTTTGCACAGAAGCATTGGATTGTATTGTGCATCACCATTGTACTTGTCTCATTATAATCAATCGATAGAAGCTTCGAGTGTGTATCTTTTTGCTCATGGAGTTTGTGATTCTGCTCCGTTAGTGTAGTGAATTGTCCTTTGACTTCTATTATTTCTGTTTCTTTGGCCGAAACAACTTGTTGAGCGTGGATCAGCTGGGCAGATAATTGTTCACTCATTATATGAAATTGATTCTTTTCCCTCATGGCCTTGTCATAATCTGCGTCCGTTTCCATCATTTGTTGCTGTGTGTGATTGAATCTTCCTTTATGCTCATCCGCGATTGCTCGTTCAATTGAATAAGGTGTGCTCGTTCAATTGATGCTTCTTGATTTTGTACTTGTGATTGTTGATTATCAGGGGTGGTTTCAACCTGGTGAATCTCTGTGTATTCCTCATTGTTCGTTTCTGTTCTTATGTCGGTGCGCAAGGTGTCCTTCTCATGACTGGATTCATCATTAGAACTTGAATCATCCAGCCCCAATTCTTTGTATCTGGCAGCTAGTGCTGCTAGTGCTGGAGTATGTTCCTTGTTCTTCTATTGTTGCACTTGTCTTGCCTGCCTATATTGATGTCCTTTGACATTGAGGTTAACTTGACCTCTCATGTATGCATGAGTTTCTTCTAGTGCCGTTGAGAGATCCCTTTTTGTGATGGGCGGTTGTGTTAGAGGAATCATTGATAGTACATGTGCCTGCTTGGATTGTGGTGTTTCTTACGCCGCTTCATCTCTAGCGCGCTTAGCCCCTCTTATTGGTTTCTTGGAACTTGTTCCCACTTCTTTTGTGGACATGGCTATTTTCTTTTTCTTTGGAATAGTAGCCAACTTCACATACTTTGCCATCTCGGTGGAGGTTGGCATCAAACGTAGACATTCTTTCATCTCCAGTGCCTCATAAATTAGCAAGGTTAATGGAGAGCTTGCATTCAGGAACTTCTTCTGACTCCATTTTTTCTTAGCTTCGAATAGGCAGTCTTGGATATATGGAGTAAAGATGACTTGATTCCCGATTTGCCTCATAGCATGGGAGAGAAGTTGAACCACAATCTTCTGAGGTGTTGTATATTTGTTCATGCTGGGGAAACAAAAATGTTGATGCACTAACCGAACTGAATCTTCTATATCTGTCCTCTTGATTTCCATAAAGGTTTTCTTTTTCACATCATGACATTCATCTTTGACATTATTCCATGCACCTGTTTTGTTTAGCACTTTAGCTTCCGGGATCGAGGGCTTATCTGCGGCGGACTGGAGTGTGTTCATAACTTGTGTGCATCTTTGAAAATCCGGTAAATATATCGGAAGTCGCTGAAATGCATCAATTCCTGCCCTTGTTCAAACATCTGTGATTCATGGTAATCCCTATATTATGGTTTGGAAATCTTGTGACATTATTGGGAAGTAGTGATTCCTATCCATAATCTTGATGGTGGCCATAAAGAGGAGATCTGACATAGGTTGGACTTCAAGGAACCAGGGACCTCTCACCTTAGAGATCAATTCCAAGGGAAGAAGTAGGACCTCTTCCTCTTGTGTAGCCTTAGAATTTGAAGATGCCATCTGCACTCAATACATACCAGTAATTAGTGTAAAGCTAGTAGCATGAGTTATCCTTCACTTAGCTTTCATGAAATTGGCAACTCTCCGAGTGACTTGTGTCGTCCCTTTCCCGTGGGTGTGAGAAAGGTAGTACCTGGGATTTTTTCTTTCCACATATATATTTTTTTATATTTCTTTATGAAAGAAAACAAAAGCGTTAGTACCTAGCCAAAGCTTTTATATATCGTTAATTATTTTCCTTGAGATTATTGTACAAGTGCTCTCCTATTCCCTAGGAGGGAAATGTGCTTCACTATCGAGTAGAAAAAGAACTAGGTGTCGAATGCATGGCCTTGTAATGTGGCCCTATTATGCATGCTCGAGACTCTTGGAACTCAAGATGTGTGCAAATTGAAGTATCTGGTTGATGCATGCAGATTGATCGACATTTAGGCATCCAAATCTGTTTTAATTTTCTGCGGTTGACAGTATCTCCATCATTCCTGGTGCTTGGTGTTCTTCTCAAGTTGTACTTCTGCTTTGCTAGTCCTTCGAATCCTTGAATTGTTCTCGATGTGTATTTCTGATTTTGCAATTTCTTGTAGTTGCCTATTTCATGATTCTTCATCTTCCTGTCATACTGAGCCTTCTTGTGTATTGATATTTTCCCTTTAATGATCGTCATTGGTGCACATGATTTGGGGACCCATATTTACGTTCTAGCAGGTTGAGCGAGAATCACTTTCTTTGGTATCCATACTTGAGCAATTCTTTGTGGACCTCGGAGTCCAGCTTGACTTGTGTCCTTGTACTGTAGTTGGTTCCTGTGTAAAATACAGCTCCGTTGTTGATGATATGCTATCACCTGATCTTTTCTGATCCAAGACTGTCTGGTGTGTGGAATGTGATAGATTCTAATGCGGGAAAGTTTGTGATAATCATGCTGACTAGTCGCTCTTGTGTGCAATTCCTCACGGGGGTTTTGCTTGGAAACGATGTTAGTAGTGGGGCTCACTAGACTAGGAGGGTGCATGAGATTGAGAATTGGTGTACTCTCACATGAAGTACTTGGTGGTGAGGTTTCCATGGTGGAGGTGAATGTAGATTCATCATCATGCATGGATAGTTGATCTCTAGGGCCTATACACTTGGCTTTAATAGGTCGTTCTTCTAACACACTGAATACCTCATAGTGCCCTATCTTGGCTGATATGTAGCCCAATGCTAATTGGATAGTCACTTCATATTCACATATCCAATCTTGGCCTAACACGAGTTCTTCCAATAAATCCTGATCATGACACACAAGGAGGTTTTGTTGCATCGTGTTATTTCCTAGATGTAGTGACATTGTCATCTCGTCTATGCATTTAGTAACCATTCCCCCTATTCCAATCAGTTGTGCTTTGGATGGACGTATTTGTTCCTTGAGATTATGAGTCAAAGAAGACTTGATACAGCTAATAGCTGCTTCTGTGTCAATGAGAGCATCCACCGAGTGGTACCCTTCTGTTCCATCTCCCAAGTTTAATATGGTTGCTTCGTTTGAAGTCCTACGTTTCTAGAGGCTCTAAAGTTAGCCATTGGGATGAGCTCTATTCCCCATTTGATAAACGCTCTAGCACTCATCATAGGATTTAGTGGTATTTCATATCTTCTAATTGGATACTTCGTTCGTTGACATGTATCACATCTTTGGATGTAAGTGACTGCATCTTGATGTAAAGTTGGCCACCACATTCCAGCGAAGAGAATCATTTTTACAGTTTTATCTGCAGAAAAGTGTCCTCCTGCGGCTCCCGTATGAGCCATCTCTAAGATCGAAATGTACTCGTCTTCATGAATGCACATTCGTAGATGATTGTCCCATCCTCTCTTGAAGAGTTGTTTCCCTATAAGAACATAGTCCTTCCTTTGTTCTTCGAGGGCACATTTTCTTGCTAAAGTAGCTCCTTCTGGGTACTCTTGGGTTTTCAAGAATTTTACCAGAGGCATGCTCCACCTTGGTGCTACAGTAGAGAGTAACATAGAGTAGAGTTCTCTTCTGACCTTGCTTCTTGACAAGTAGGGCAGGTAGATACATAATTATGTGTATCCCTCTGCATGGTTGGCCAGTATATGCCCAATTTCTTCAGTGTTTGCCATGTTCTATTCACATTTCGATGGGCTTTCCATTGATTTACATGTGCTTTTTGAAGCCACATCTCTTGCTCCTCTTCCTCCACACATCTCATAAGTAACCCACTTGGATCTTGGTGGTATAAGCTTCCGGCAATAATGTGGAGATTTTTAGTCTTCCATAATTCCTGGCTTTTGTTTTCAGTGATCCTATGTTGAGGTCCATATGTGAGGATGGGGATCAACTTTTCTGCCCATTGTGGACATACTTCGAGATTAAAAAGATAAGTATCCGGTAGATCATCTAGTACTCCTGTGGGGGGCTCTCCATGTGTCATTCTCGACACGTGATCTGCTCGGATATGCGTATTTCCTTTCTTGACTATTAATTCAAAATCAAATTCCATTAACAATAGAAACCATCACACTAGTCATCTTGTATTACAAGGCTTATTGACTAAGTACAGTAGGGCTTGATGATCGATGAAGAATTTGAATTTGTTTGCCAATAAGTAATGTCGAAACTTCTTTAACGCATACACCATTCCTAAACCTTCTCGCTCCGTAGTGGTATAATTGTGCTCTGCTTGATTTAATTGTCTACTGGCATAGGCTATAGGGTGTTCTAACTTTCCTATATCTGTTGGCTGCGCTAAGATGCATCCAATGGCAAACTTGGAAGCATCTACATGAATATGAAATGGTTTCTTCCAATCAGGTACTCTGAGGATTGGTACTGAACTCAAGCGACTCTTTAGTTCGTTGAAATCCCTTTCACATTCTTCCGTCCAAATAAACTGAGTCAATAATGCATAAAGGGGCCTAGCAATTACGGCATACATGTGGATAAACCTATGGTAGTATCCACAATGTCCCAAAAATGCTTGCACTTCCTTAGCAGTCTTTGGTGTCGGCAAATCTAGAATCACTTTGATTTTGTCTTCATCCGTGGAAATTCCATTTTTAGAGACAATGTGTCCTAATATCTTCCCTTTCTTAGTTCTGGGATATGTTCTGATCGTATAACTAAATAGGTGCATAAATTGTCTCTACATATACCTCCATACTCTTTCTCAAGAACTCCTTGAACACATGGCACATCAACCTTTGGAAAGTGGCTGGGGCATTGGTGTCTTTCCCTTTTCTCCTACAAACACTCAAATCCCTTTTTGTCCAAGAATCCCCCAACACAAGTGATGGAGCAATAAGAGCATAAAAATATTCTCGAAGGCATGACATGCAAGGAGTGGAATGCCACTGTATAGCATGCAAAGACATGTGTTATAAAAGGGGGATTGTTTGTTCATTGTATAGATGAATCTCATAGTCTTTTATATTGTTCCATGATATCTTTGAACCATTGGGTGTGATAAACAATAATGTCTACCATTCATTGGGTTCTCTTAAAGATTATCAGAAGGATGTTGACAAGTTGATCGAAACTGCATATGCTAATTGGAATCAGATATGGGTCTAGCTAAAAACCTCTTCGGGGAACAAACTGTGGAAATGTTGAAGCATAGTAATATGCGGAAGCTTTTAAGCTTTCATCTAGGATGAGAACAAAGAACTTCTGAGAACCAAGCAAGGATTGTTTAGGCTTCGATTTAGCATCTCCTTTGGCCACATGTTTCCATGGAAGTCATTCATCTAGAAAGGCATTGTGGCAGGCTTCATGAAGGGGAGAAGATCTAGAAAAAGAGGCCTATGTAGGGGAAGAAGAGGGGGCGGCCTTCCGAAGATATGGAGGTAGAGAATCTTCGGGATTGTGTGGGGAGAGATGGTCATAAAGGAAGCCAAAGATGATAGAGATGGGGGGGGGGGGGGGGGGGGGGGGATGTCTACTTACGGTGTGCCGAACTTGAGGAGAGCATTCCAAAATTCATTTGGATGTGGCGAGAGCCCTCTTTCTATTGCGATCAGGATACTTGTCCTCCTTCAAAAACCAGGCTATGACTCATTTGAGTGGGCCTTCCAGGGCACTCCATGCTTCAAGGGGAACTTTTGAACTCTCTCAAGGCTCATCAGTGGTCCGGCCTGGTTCTAAATGATACAGATCGCTCTGTGTTCTCGAAGAGAGGAGAAGTAGCTCTGATAGTCTTGAGAACGCCTCCAGGCACAGCTATGGTGCACCAATAGACACGAGAGAAACAACGACAACTCCCAACTGAATGTTCTTTAGTGTTAGTAATACAAAACAGTATACACAACATCATAGAACCTGGCTTTTAAGTTTCCCCGAGTAGAAGCTCCCTCTTCATGCAGACATTGTCTTCTCTCAGACAACTTCCAACTCTTACACGTTTCACACTTATCTCAAGACAGACAAAATTTTTTCTATCGGCTTAATGACTTCTAGAGACGAGAAGAGCGCTTTGGTGATTGATAATGAGTTTTTGGGCTGGTGATGGAGAATTCAAGGGGGGATCAGAAAACTCATCATGATGGAGGAACCTGTTTGTTGAAAAATATTTGATAGATGCTCCAAGTGTGCCATTATATTTAGATAACAAGTCATCAGACAGAGAGCTTGATGAGGTCCTTGAAGATGCCTTAGGAAAATGCAGGTTGGAATGTTTGCACCATACTATCAATTCCGTTTTTGGGAGGTTTTGTTTTCCCCGGCTTGTATATACGCCTATTCCCTAATGGGTTACTTATCTTTGTATATTTTAGTGGTAATACATTTAGTATTGTGTGTTGTGCTCCAAGATTCTTCTTCTTCCTTGTGTTGTTCGCATGTTTCCACAAACGTCTAACTCCAACAATTGGTATCAGAGTAGGTCACCACTTCATCTAGGGTGTCGTCGACACCTCTCTAGTCATCAAAATCCCATGAAATTTGGTGAACATACTCAAGGTGTTTCAGATATCAAAATAGTTTCGCTTTGTGTGTTGAAATCATGATCTAAGCTCATTTCGGCCTCCGAATGCACAATCATAGCGCTTGTGTAGGCTGTTATGTCTTTTTGTGCCAAAGATATATACTAGTTACGATTCCCGAGTATAAGCATCTCAAAGTTTGCTATAGGTTTAACAGAACATGTCATGGTATTTCTATTCAACTTTTTCAGATATAATCATTTTTTTGCATCAGGGTATTTTAATCATTGGTCATGGCTGAAAGTAATGATGTATTTCGTATGTTGGTTGTTGAGGATAAGTTGGATGGTATGAATTACCTATTGTGGGCTTATATGATGCATCATGTATTGGTCACAAAAGGACTATGGAATATTGTGCAGGATGTTGAAAGACGTCCTATTACACCTACAAATATAGGTACTGCAAATATAGGTACTGAAGCTAATGTAGATGGTGTCGAAGATGGTAATATTCTGTAGATTCTTATTCATGCTGTTGTTTCTGTTGCACCTATTGTAGAGAAAATTTGTTGGATGGAAGGGATGCGCAAGCACATGCATTGATAGCTTTTTCTATTAAACGTGCCATTATTCCTCACATTCGCTCTTGCAAAACAACTAAGGATGCTTGGTATACACTTACCACATTGTACCAGGCTAGGAATGAGGCTCATGTTTCTTACCTCCAAAAACAGTTGGAGAGTGACACATGAATGAAGGTGATTCTATGGACAATTTTCTAACAAAGATCAAGGATTTGAAGGGACAATTGATTTCTACTGATGAAGTCCTTTCTGACAATTCACTTGTGCAGACTGTTCTGAATGATCTTCCTGACTCATATCAGAGTTTTGCTTCTACTCTTTATTTGATGATGAAAGGCAATCCAAATGCCTTAACATTTGAAGAGTTAGTTTCTGTTCTACTGTAGCAAGATCAGTCTAGGTAGAATAGGTCCATTATGCGTGTTGCAGATCAAGATTTCCTGGCTAGTTAGAAGGGCAAAGGAAAATGGAGCTCTTCTGCTAGTAAGCAGAAATCTGCAAATGCTGCACATTCGAAGAAGGAAGACAAAGATGAGAAGAAATCAGAAAAGCAGAAATTGTTTTGCAAATACTGTAAAGCAAATGATCATGTAATTAAGAGCTATCCAAAACCCGCTACTAAAGAGGCAAAGAAGAAAGAGGCCGGAATGGTTGTCGCAGAGGCCTCTACACCAAAAATAGAGTCTGATAATCTTGTGCAGGATAAAGAATGGGTGTTTACTACTATTTGTAGTTTTGACCCATCTTCTCATGAGCATTGCATGTCTACAGTAGACACAGATGTTTGATACTTTGATAGTGGGTCGACCAAACATATTACCTCGCATCACAATTTCTTCTCTTCACTCGAGCCTAACCCTACAGGTAATACTGTTATATTCGCAAATAACTCCACTTATCTTGTTATGGGAGTTGGTAAGATATTTTGACTACTAGTGATGGTAGTTCTTTCACTTTATTAGATGCTTCATTTGTGCATGGGATCAAGAAGAATCTGTTATTAGTTTCAGCTTTAGCTAAGATTGACTTGGTTGTGAAATTTGTTGATGACAGATGTACAGTTCATGATCTGTCAAATGGCGACGTGATTATTGCTTTTGGCATTTTATCTTGTGGTCTGTACAAGCTCATAGATTATGAAAAATCTATGAATGATTTAGCATGTGTAATACATGATTCTCAAGCTATGTTAGATGCAAAGCTTTGGCATGCATGCTTTGGTCATCTGAATTTTGCTAGTTTGCTATGCCTGCAGAAATCTGAAATGGTGTCCTCTTTGCCCAAACTTGAGGCACGTGGTAAACATGTTGTGAAGACTGTAATTTGGGAAAAATGCAGCGTTCATCCTTCCCAAAAGATGGTTCAGTTTGGGCTACTCAAAAGTTGCAGCTTGTACATAGTGATGCAAAGAGGCAAAGAAGAAAGAGGTCGGAATGCATTGACGATTTTTCCATGCATGCATGGGTATATTCATTGAAAGCAAAGTCCGAAGTGTTCATGTGCTTCAAACAATTTTTGGTTTTGGCTGAAAATATGTCAGCATGTAAAATGGGTATCCTTCGTTCTGATTGAGAGGGAGAATATATGTCTTCTGATTTTAATGCAGTTTTGGCTAAATGTGGGATAAAACAGCAATGTATAGTGTTGTATACACCTAAATAGAATGGAGTTACTGAATGAAAGAACATGTCACTCATGGAGATGGCGAGGTGTATGGTCAAGAGTTAGGCTTTACCACATAGTTTATGGCTTGAGGCTGTTATGTGTGCAGCATATGTACTTAATACGTGTCCCACTAAAGCACTGCAGTCTATCACTCCATATGAGGCTTGGCATGGTTGCAAGCCATCTGTTGCTCATCTGTGTGTTTTTGGTTGTTTGGAATATATAATAGTGCCTGGACAACATCGTAGGAAATTGGGTGATAAAGTAGTAAAATGTATTTTTGTTGGGTACAGTTTTGAAAGCAAAAGCTATCTTCTATATCATCCACACAATAAACACATTCTGGTTAGCCATGATGTTGTTTTTGTGGAAGATGCTATTCAACCATTACTTTCATGTACTAAGGAGACATATGTTAGCTCCAAAGACATGTATGATACTTTGCTGCCTCTTTTTACAGGTGGACAATCTAGTGCTAGTTCAAATGAGGAAAGTTCTCAGCCATTGCAAGTTTCATGTGATGATGTAGATCATTCCATTTCTGATGGAGATTTGCATGATGCACTTGTTGATGAGAGAGCTGATATTAAGGAGGCAAAAACTATGCCAAAATGGCTAGTGCAGACTTTGTGTGACAACAAATTAGATGCACCTCTATCATATCGTACTCGTTCAGGCTCTCATAGTGCCTCTTTTGCATGAGATTGCTATGCTATGACTTCGTATAGTCTCTATGATGAGAATGAGCCTGTTTCATTTGATGAAGAACAAAATTCAAAAAATTGGATTATTACTATGCAATCTGAATATGATGCTATAATGAAGAATGGTACTTGGTCTTTATATGACTTGCCTCCTAGCAAGAAGGCTATTGGCACTAAGTGGTTTTGCAAGATGAAGTGTAAGCTTGATGGAACAGTTGAGAGGTTTAAGGCTAGGCTTGTTGCAAAGGGCTATGCACAGGAAAGAGGCATTGATTTTGATGAGACCTTTGCACCCACATGTCGTATGACTACTATTCATAGAATCTGTGCACTTGCAACCCATCATGCTTGGAATTTACATTAGTTGGACATCAAAACTACATTTTTGAATGGTGTCTTGCATAAAGAAGTGTATTTTTTTTCAGCCCCATGGCTTTGTGCAAAAATGGCATGAAAATTAGGTTTGCAAGTTAAAGAAGGCATTATATGGTTTAAAGCAAGCAGCACATGCTTGGTATGAAAAGATACATGCCTATCTGATTGCACATGGTTTTGAGAACAGTCCAACTGAAAGCATCTTATATGTTAAGTCTGCTAATGATGTGCTTCTGATCATTGTTATCTATGTTGATGACATGCTGCTCACTGGTCCTATTGAGAAGCATATTACTGATTTTAAGGCTGATTGGCATGCCTCATTTGAGATGTCTGATTTGAGGAATTTGCATCACTATTTGGGCATTCACTTTATGCAAGTTGATGGTGGAATAGCTTTGTGTCAAAAGAAATATATTGACACATTATTGCAGCATTTTGGCCTTGAAGACTACAAACCTATTGCTACTCCTATGGAGACAGGTCTATGGTTGAGTCTTCATGATGCTGGAGATGCATTTGATGTTGTTCTCTATCAGCAGGTTGTTGGGTGTTTGATTTATTTATGCATTAATTGGATAGATATTCAGTTTGTTGTCTCACAAATGAGCAGGTTTATGCATTGCCCAAGTTTCAAGGATTGGCAGGTGGTTAAGCGCATATTTCGCTACTTGAGTGGTACCTGGCTACTTGGATTGTTTTATCCCAAGGGGGGATCACTACTGCCAAATTTGCATGCTTTTTCTGACAATGATTGGGCTGGTTGCTATGACACTCGTGTGTCCACTAGTGGCTTTTGCTTCATGCTTGGTAACTCATGTATATCTTGGTTCAGCAAGAAGCAGCCTACTATGGCCACTTCCAGTTGTGAGGTTGAGTATAGGGCAACTTTCACAATGACTATTGAGTGTGTGTGGCTCAGATGCCTTATGGTTGATTTGGATGTTGGCCAGTCTTCTACCACCACCATCTTCACTAACAGACAGAGCACATTGGCACTTGCAAAGAACCCTGTGTTTCATGCTCGCACTATGCACATTGAGGTGCATTATCATTATGTCAGGGAGAGGTTCTCTGTTGGAGAGATCAGCTTGGCATATGTGCCCACACAGGAGAACATTGTAGACCTTTTCACAAGGGTTTTGCCTCGGGAGAAGTTTGAAGCTTTCTGCAAAGCTTTGAGCTTACTTCCTTATGTGGATTGATTCCACATAGCTTGGCACTTCCTTATACATGAGTTCTAGCGCCTTGTTCATCGCATAACTCCTAGGGGGGATTTGTTGATATATTTAGGTAGTGATGTGAGTGAACACACTAGGATCGCTGGGGCACTTTTTTCCCTCTTTTGGAGATTTTTTCCCCTGGCTTGTATATATGCCTATTGCGCTAATGTGTTACTTATCTTTGTACATTCTAGTGATAATACATTCAATATTGTGTGTTGTGCTCCAAGCTTCTTGTTCTTCTTCCTTGTGTTATTCGTGTGCTTCCGCAGACATCTAACTCCAATGTAACATTCACAAGGAGATGCAAGCTCATGTAGCTTGCATATTTCTATTTAGCCAGGCACAAATGTCTAATGGATTGTTTGAGAGGTCTCCAAGCAATTCAATTTCAAGACAGTTGATGGATCTTGCATATGATTTGGAGTTAGATACCACTCTCCCTTAATCTGGAACCCCTTGATTTGCTGCTGAATCCGCACACATGAGATGTATAGCTCAATGGGAGGGGAAGTCGTGGGCAATAGCGACATTGGATAATAATCAGGAGTTTGCCATTTCGACAACCCATGAAGATTCTATCATAACTTGGGAAAAAGGACTAGTCGTCTGAGAACAGGGCATATTACATATCTTCTGTTGTGCTAGTGGGCTGAATTTTGACAATGGCCAAAGCTTGTTGAGTGATGACAACTTTCCTTTCTGGTTTTCATGCGGAATAGGAGCAGCCATAAATTGGAATGTGGATCTTGCAACTAGTGCATGTGTTGTTGCACTTGACAACGATATAGTGGAGAAAAAAGACACAGATTTGAAGTCCTAGACTGTTGTGGCAGAAGGTTGTAGATTTGGTCATCAAGGAGGAAAATGAAATAGGTGAATGACTATTTGGTTTTAAGTGAATAGTTCTTTTTCTTACGTTTAGCTTATGTTCATTATGAAGGTTTGTGTCTATATTTCATGAAGTTTGCTGCATTACATTTCTGAGTTTCAGTACCCATGGTTTAGTGTTCAAAGATCAAAAGCCTTGTTCACCGTGTAATTTTGGTTATGCATTTATTTCATTCGCTGAGCTTGTCTTACATTGGTTTTATCTCTCGGCATGTTCGCATTCTAAAATTTATAGATAGGAGTTTTTTACAACAAATTTATCATGGTGATGTTGTTTAAATAGTCTTTGGTTTTGGAATCTTTATAATTTCATAAGCCTTCATCGAAAGTTCTAGTTTCGATTTTGCAAGAGATTGAGTAACATCCACAACAGAAGTGACTTGTGTGTGTGTGTGTGTTGGGCTATTTATATGTAAATCCAATGCAATTAAGTAGATATAAAATCTGTGACCATTCTAAAACTGAGCACCGAGTCTTAGAGAGAAAGAGAGAATTGAAGCATATGCTCACAATAGTGGAATATGGGTTGCCACATTTAAAAATGATTTTTGCATGCAGTTAAGTGATGAGTAAAGGTGGTTTTGGATTTCACAACTTACCTTGAAATGTATCGAAACCATAATGGGATTTGCATATACGTTGCATGAAGTTTTTTTTTTCAGTTTTGTTTGATTTCGTATAAAAAATGAAAAAAAAAAAACACTAACGAACTTTTCACATGAAGCGGGCCCAATGTGAATTGAGATCATAATGACTTAAACGTGTGAAGTTGATTTAAGTACTCGTTCACGTTGATTGTGAGACTTAACTTACATCAAGCTCAAACGAAAGCTACCTAAGCGTTGTCTTCGTGACACCCAATGTTTGTCTCTAACATGTGCATGTTCCAACGACTAAGTCATGCTGAACTTGTCAAAGTTTATACGCTAAAGTGATGTAAATTAACAATCTAAGCCAAGCTCTTTGTATCCTTTCTTCTTCCTTCCCACAAGCCCGACGACAACGGATGGTCATGTAACAGATGCACCCTAAAGTATTTCGATGGCGATGCACCATAGTGTGCTCTACTTCTCGAGAACTCCACGAAGATATCCTTGGAGTAGAAAACTGAGCTCCTAGGGCCGCACACAGTACTCTGCACATAGGCTACAAAATACACAAAAAAACACAGTACACAGGGAGCACGAATACAAACTTCTTAGGTGTTACAAATGGACTCGAACTTACAGTCTATGACTCACCAGGCCACTATATATTTTATTAAAGAACATATACAAAGAAGTGTCCAGTGGCCATTTGGCCTTTCACATGGACACTAATAATAACAATCTCCCACTAAAGGCCAATATGGCCGAAGTAACTATGGGAGAAAAATAAAGAATGATAAAGAATACTTGAGTGTAAGTATACAAACTATACCTCCCACTTGATGGGCATGTTACATAGTATACAAGTGACTGTGTAAGATCATGAATCAAGTAACCCCCATCAAGTGACAATAGTGTCAAAAGCTATCATGTGGTAGAGATTTAGTCA
Organism: Ceratopteris richardii; assembly: GCA_020310875.1. NCBI lineage: Eukaryota > Viridiplantae > Streptophyta > Polypodiopsida > Polypodiales > Pteridaceae > Ceratopteris > Ceratopteris richardii. The sequence continues at coordinate 8,317,727 of CM035442.1, read as the reverse complement.
AAGCATCTCCAACATTATCTCGGGTGTGAACCTTCTCAAGAATAATGCACTCAGTGGCTAAGCAATCTCTAATGAAGTGATACCTCACCTCAATGTGCTTGGTCTTTGCATGATAGACTAGATTCTTAGCCAAACCAATGGCACTCTGACTGTCACTGAGCAAACAAGGTACATGCTGAGGTAAACCCATATCACAAGCAAGACGAGAAAGCCACAATGCCTCTTACATGCCTCACTTGCTGCAACATACTCTGCTTCTGTGGTGCAAACAATTGTACATTCTTGAAAACAAGATCTCCAAGAGATAGCACCTCCAGCAACATGAAAAATGTACCCTAATGTAGACTTACGATTGTCTACACAACCAACATAGTTAGAATCTATGTAACCCATAATGGATAATTTCCCTCTACCTAAGCATAGATACTTGTCCTTAGTGCCACTCAGATATCTCAAAATCATTTTGAGTGCTTCGCAATGTTTCTTGCCAGGATTAGACATATATTTGCTCACAAATCCCACTGTAAATGAAATGTCTGGTCTCGTAGCTACCATAGCATACATGAAACTACCAACAATAGACTGATAGGGAATTTTGGTCATGAATTCCTTTTCCTCATATTTTGGGGTAATCATCCTTGCTCAAGTTCACAAATGTGGGTAAAGGTGTACTCAATGCCTTTCCACCCTACATATTGAACATGTGAAGTACTTTGGATATGTATTCACTTTGAGACAAGTATATGCATCTTTTACTCCTATCACGAGTAATGTGCATGCCAAGAATATGTTTGGTATCCCCCAAATCCTTCATATCAAATGTTTGACTCAACTTCTTTTTGAGAATTGATGATTCATAAGAGGACTTCCCAGCAATCAACATATCATCGACATAAAGTATCAAGAATATCAAGCTACCATCTAACCATCTCTTTGTATAGAGACAATGATCCTCATTGCTTCCAGAATAGCCTTGAGACTTCATAAAAGCATCAATTTTTCGGTACCATTGTCTAGGGGATTGTTTTTTTTTGTACCATTGTCTAGGGGATTGTTTAAGTCCATACAAGCCCTTCTTGAGCTTACATACTAGAATTTCCTTGCCAGGAACTATATAACCCTCTAGTTGTTCCATATAGATCTCATCTGTAAGATCTCCATGGAAGAAAGAAATTTTCACATCGATTTGGACTAGCTCTAATTCCTTCATTGCAACGAATCCAAGCAACATTCGTAGGGTAGTCATCTTGACCACTGGAGAGAAGATTTCCTCAAAATCAACATCACGTTGTTTCTTAAAAGCCTTTGCAACAAGTCATGCTTTAGACTTTGGAGAAGCACTATCTGATGTGAATTTTAGCTTATATACCAATTTACATGGTAAAGCTTTCTTGCCATTTGGCAAAGGTACTAAATCTCAATTACCATTCTTGTGAATAGAATCCAACTCACTCTTCATGGCACGCTCCCACTTGACATGATCCTCTGTCTACATAGCCTCTTTGTAGCAAGAAGGCTCATTGGCATCTGTTAGCATAACAAAATCTAAACCTGGAACATATCTATCAGGTGGATGTGAGACATGTGCAGAGCATCTCAATGGTTGTTGAAGAGGAACATGTGCAGACTGATGTGATCAGACATTCTCTTCAACGTCCCTATGTGCAAGATTTTTATGCATGCTAATTGGAGGACTAGTATCCTCAAACACCACTCTTCTCACTTCAACCTCCTTACTGGGATGTTTATGCATCTTAGACACATTGAAAATGACATCACTACTTCTGATCACTGGCCGTGTTTCAGGATCCCATAAGAGATATCCAAATTTTCCTTCTCGACCATATCCAAGAAAAATGCATTTCTTTGACTTATGGTCCAACTTTGATCTAAGATTCTTGGGTATATGAACATATGCTTCACACCCAGAAACTCGACGATGATCATAATATGGTGGCTTCCATGTCCATAACTCTTGTGCCACTTTTACACCTTTGGCAATACTAGGTGAAAGGTTAATCCCATGAAATGCAGTCAATATTGCTTCTGCCCAAAATCCTTGTGAGAGGTTTGCATGATGCAACATAGAAACTACTCTATCTTGAATAGGTATATTCATCCTTTGAGCTACACCATCTTGTACTGGGGTATAAGGAGCTCTAAACTATCTACGAATGCCTCTAGATTGATAGAAAAGGTTGAATTCATGTAAGGTATACTCACCCCCATAATCTGAATCTAAAGCCTTAAGCTTAGTTCCTTTTTCAGTCTCAACGGAAGCAAACCATTGTCTAAAAGTAGGGAATACCTCATCCTTCGATTTGATAGGATATACCCAAACTTTTCTAGTAGCATCATATATGAAAGTGACAAAGTAAAGAGAACCACCTAAGGACCTAGTGGGCATAGGAACACACACATCTGTATGAATGAGATCTAAAGGCTGAACTGAAGAGTCAATGTGCATTCTATGCACATTTCTGGTTTGCTTTCCATATTGACAATGCTCACAAAATGAAAAATCAGAGAAAGATAACACAGGTAAGTAGCTAGAATGAGAAAGATTTTCCATTCCACTATGAGATATATGGCCCAAACAACCATGCCAAATACAAGCCATAGGCTCTTCAGTAATAGCCAACAAGTGTTCTTTTTGTGATACAAATAAAGGATAAAGTGAGCCAACTTTGCTTCCTAATGTCATAGCCATATTGCCCTTTGATATACGAAAGGAGTGAGCATAGAAGACCACCTTGTAACCAAGTTCATCAAGTTGACCAATTGACATCAAATTGCATGATAACTGAGGTACATGGCATACATTATGCATAGTAAATTTTGAACAATCAATGAATTGCACTACCACATCTCCAATCCCCATAATGTCATACTAGTAAGAGTCACCAAGTCTCACGGTACCAAGAGAATTTGCTCCATAATTAGAGAACCATTCTCTATGTGGTGTCACATGGAAAGAAGCACCAGAATCTTGCAGCCACGTGTGGGAAAGAGAATCATCCATAAGAGCCTCAGTTGGCAAAATACTATCAAGTGTCAACAGATCAACATCATCAAAATTAGCATTAATTTCTTCAATCTTCACAATCAAAGTAGATGGTGCAGGTAACTGTTTAAGATGCTTGTCAACATTCTGTCCTTTAACTTTAGCATTCTTTAATGCATAACAATATTTCTTCATGTGTCCTTTCTTATGACAATAATGGCATTCAATATCCCTCTTCCTTGATTTACTTCTACTCTTATTCCGTTGACCATTCTTTTCCTTGTTCTTCCTCCTGCCACGTTGTTGATTCTTTCCTTGGTAAGAATCATGAACATTACGTGCATCTCCACTCTAAGTGCCAACCATAGACTTTCTATGAATCTCTTCACTCAAGAGTGCTCCACATATGTATCATAGGCGATTTTAGCACCATGTTCACTATTGCTAATAGCTATGCAAAACATATCCCATGATGATGGCAAGGTGCATAACAACGATACTGCTTTCATTTCATTATCCATATCCATTTTTTGAGCCTTTAACTGGGAAAATATAGCATCAAACTCATTTATATGAGCAGTAACACTATCTGTGTCCTTCATGCAAAGGTCATATAATTTTCTCATCAGATACACTTTATTTGATGTCGTCTCTTTTTCATATGTATTGCATAACTCCTTCCAAAGCTCCTGTGCACTTTCATAGTCTAATACTGTAAAGTAAACATTATCTGTCAGGTGCAAGCAAATGGTAGACCTCACCATTTCATCTACCTCATCCCAATCATCTTCATTTACTGGCTTCCATTGCCTCCTTTGAGTCAGCACATCTTTAATTTGACTCTTCCAAAGAGCAAAGTTTGTGCCATCAAATTTTCGGATCTCAAAATGGTCTTTGCCCTGCAAGTTATAGCTACTTCTCATAACAATGGTGAAGGGGGAAGTATCTCAACCCCTAAGCAACGATGAAGCGTGAATGACCTCCACAGGTATCCTTCTTTGACCTCTGCCCACCAAAAATGCTCTTACTCAGAGCATATGCAGAGAACTCCAGTGAGCTTTTGTAGACCTGTAGTAGACACCAAGAGCTTTCCAACAAACCAAATTTCACTTCAAATGGATGCCTACACAAGGAGAAACAATGTCTACAACATGAGCTAGTTGAATGCTCACAACTGCCAATCAAGCAGATACCTCACTTCAGTCCAGCAAGCTTTTCTCAGAGATTATACAGAGAATGAATATCAAACTTTGGTCAACTTTAGAGGACTCTACTAGCTACCCAATGACACCAAAATCATAGCAAATGGATACATAGAGAAGGAGAACCAGCCCTTACAACAGAGAGCAAAATATTTCAAACAGAGCCTACACACTAAGAGAGATATCAATCACACAACTTCACTAAAATGAATGTTGCTCCCAGGTTACTGAGAGAATGATCCAGAGACTTTGTGAGCAAAAAATAGACTTTAATAGCTATCCAATGAGACAAGAATTACATCAAATGGATACAATATGAGGGAGAACCAATGCTAACAACTCAGGGGTAGAGAGTTGCAACACTGCCTGCGCACACACATAGATATGCCTACTAAAAGAAAACAAACAAGAAAGCAAGGGGCTTGCTTATCACAACTCCAGCACTTAGTGCTCACTTTACATGAGCTAAAACTCCAAGAAGATGGCCCAAAAGAAGTCGGGATACATGCTCCTTTTATAGTGAGAAGTGTGCCCCTAAAATCTAGGAACTACCTTTCCAAATCAGCCTCCTAACTTGGAGGAATTAGTTGAGATGACTTGGGGAGTGGTTGACTGACTTTTCTTGATGGAATCTCGTGGCTTTTGGCTTCCTTTGATTGCTCCACATGTCCATAAAAGATTCCCCACGAATTTTTAGCTTGAAGCTTGACTTTTAACACTCCCCCTCAAGCTTCAATTCTTCGTCCTCATCCAAGCTCCTTCATGTTGATGCATTGCTTGAATTTTGAAATCTTCATCCCATCCAAAGCCTTTGTAAACATGTCGGCAACTTGGTCCTTGGTACCAATATGATGTACTGAAACTTCCTTCGATATCACCTTTTCCCTTATGAAGTGATAGTGCACTTCAATATGCTTGGTTCTAGCATGATAGACAAGATTCGATGCTAGATGAATGCTACTCATATTGTCACAAAAAATTGGATATGTGTCAACCTGCAAATTAAGCTCCATAAATAACTTCTTAATCCACATTAGCTCACATGTGACTTGAGCCAAAGCTCTATACTCAGCCTCGGTGGAAGATAATGCCACCGTGGGTTGCTTCTTTGAAATCCATGAGATGATCTTGCTACCTAGCATGACTAGGTAACCACTTGTACTTCTTCTATCCTCCTTCGAACCGGCCCAATCGGCATCAGAATAAGCTTTGACCTGCATATCATCATCAAATGAGTAGAACAATCCTTCATTTATAGTGGCTTTGAGATATCGCAACATTCTTCTTGCAGCTTGCAAGTGTGTAGTCCTTGGACTATGCATAAATTGTGATAACACTCCAACTCCATATGCTATGTCGGGCCTGGTTATTGTGGCATAATTGAAAGAGCCTACAATAGATCGATACAAAGTTACATCCTCTAATGGCTCTCCATCAATGGAGCTTAGCTTTACATTAACTTCCATGGGATTTGAAATAGGCTTGCAATGTAGCATCCCAAACCTCTCAAGTAGGTCTAGAATATACTTCCTTTGTATGAGCATAATACCTTCTTCTTTGTATACAACTTCAATGCCAAGAAAATACCTAAGATCTCCAAGATCAGAGATCCTAAACTCCTTTCCAAGCTTTGCCTTGATCTCCTCAATGCCCTTTGTATCATTACCTGTAATGATAAGATCATCTACATACACACACATGTAGACCACAAGTTCTCCTCTTTGTTTGATGAAGAGAGATGGATCCGCCTTGCATTGATTGTAACCAAATTTGATCAAATAGTCCACCAATCTTTGGTTCCAAGCCCTTGGAGCTTGCTTTAGGCCATAAAGTGCCTTCTTCAACCTACAAACATGATGTGGAAACTCTTTATGAACAAAACCTAGTGGTTGCTCCATGTATACCTCTTCTTCCAAGTCTCCATTGAGAAAGGCATTCTTGATATCCAATTGGAAAAGCTTCCATCCTTTGCTAGCATCCATTGCAATGAGTGTCCTAATGGTGCTCATCTTTGCCACGGGGCTGAATGTCTCTTCAAAGTCCACTCCATAGGTTTGTGCAAAACCCTTGGCCACCAATCTTGCTTTGAACCTAGAAATAGATCCATCTGAATTCCTCTTTACTTTATACACCCACTTATTACCTATTACCTTCATGTTCTCCTTCTTGGGCACTAGAGTCCATGTTTGATTTTCCTCAAGTGCGTCGATCTCTTCTTGCATTGCCTCTTTCCATTCGGTGTACCTGCTTGCATCTTCATAGCAATCGGGCTCATGATCTTCTACTACTTTGTTCATATATGCATAATGTGTTGCCATGTATGAATCATAAGTAAACCTTTGAGTTGGATACTTAACTCTAAAAGACTTCCTTTCTTCACCTTTTGGAGGAATAAACCTCCTTTGCCTTGGGAACTTGATCTCTTTCTTTGACGTGGCTTCTTTCTCCATCATGTGTCCTTCATCATCTTCAACTTCATTACCTTCTTCATCCAACTCCACCAATGTTGCTTTGCCTTTGTTGATTGATTGTGCTTCATAGCTTGATGAAGATCTCCCCCTCCATGGTGAGTTCATGCTTGAACTATCTTCATTGATGGAACACCTTGGGCCGCTTAGCTCTAGGTCGATTTGTTCTTCATCATGTCCATGCTTTTCTTCTTCATAGTCCTGCATACAATCATACTTCTTATACCAAGGGAGTAGCTCATCAAATGCTACATCCCTTGATATCCTCAAGTCCTTTGTGTTTGGGTTGAAGCACCTGTAACCTTTATGATCATTTGAATATCCTAGAAACACACACTTTTCTGCCTTTGGTTGTAGCTTGTGCCTCAATTCACTTGGCACATGTACATAACAAGTACATCCAAATATCTTCAAGTGGGAAAGATCAGGTTTCTTACCATAATAGGCTTGATATGGTGTCAAGCCATGGATCCCTGAGGTAGGAGCCCTATTCATTAGATACACGGCGGTATTTGCTGCATCACTCCAAAACATGTTAGGTACATTCATCTCATTAAGCATTGCTCTAGCGATCTCGGCAATGTATCTATTCTTTCTCTCTGCTACTCCATTTTGTTGGGGTGTGTATCTGCATGTTACTTGCCTCTTGATGCCTTGATCCATTAAAAAATCAGAAAACTCATTTGAGAAATATTCTCCCCCTCCATCGGACCTTAGCTTCTTGATATATGTACCTGTTTCCTTCTCTACCATTGCCTTGAATGCTTTGAAACATGTAAACACATCTGATTTGTTTTTGATGAAATAAACCCAAACCATCCTTGTGCAATCATCTACAAAAGTGACAAAGTACTTGTTACCTCCAATGGATTGCTCTTTCGTTGGCCCCCACACATCTGTATGTATCAACTCCAATGGATGTTGGCTTATGTAGCCACTCTTCTTGAATGGAAGTCTCGCTTGCTTCCCTAGTTGACAAGATTCACATAAATGCTTCATACCTTGTCCTTGGAAGTTGGGAAGACCTTCAACCAGCCTCTTGAATTGCATTTCCTTCATTCTTTGTATGTTGATGTGACCTATCCTCTTGTGCCACAAGTCCAACTCCGAAATCCTCTTGTTTCCATATGTGAAGTAGACATGTTGAGTGGAATGAGAATTTACCTCCAAAGTGAAGAGTCTCCCTTGCTTCTTTCCTCTTGCTATGACCTTGTAACTTGCTTAGGGTTCTCCACAAAGCATCCACCTTTGTTGAACTTTACTTGATAGCCTCTTTCAACCATTTGCCCAACGGACACCAAGTTCTTTGTGATAGTAGGTACATGCAAGACATCCTTGAGACATCTTCCTTCCTCCTTGTCATCCAAAGCTACATCTCCAACATGGGAGATCTCATGGGCTGTATAATCACCTGTTTCTACATGTCCTTTACCTTTGGGAACATGTAGATTAGTAAACCAAGAAGCATTGCAACTCATATGGTTGCTACATCCACTATCAATATACCAAGTGTTATCTACTTTGCTTGAATTCCCATTCATGTGCATCATCAAGAGATTGTCATTTCCTGAACTTGTAGAAGCATAATTACCTTGGCCTTTGTATGAAGAACCTTGATTATAGCTCCTTTGGTTTCCTCCTTGGTAGCAATCTCTAGCATAGTGGCCAAACTTGCCACATATGTAACATCCTTCACCATCTTGATTCCTATTTTGTTGATGTCGTCCTCCTCTTCCTCTTGTTCTTCCTCTCCCTCTTTGTGATGAGGTGCCTTGGTCATGTCCTTGATTGCTTGAGTGGCCTTGCCTTCCTCCAAACCTTCCTTTGCCCCTTCCTTGTCCTCGTCTTCCTTTGCCCCTTTGATTACATGCATAGAAAACTTGTGCATCCTTGCTTTTAGTTGAACTTCCACCTATGTTCATTTCTTCGGTGACCATGAGAGCAACCAATTGCTCAAAATCGGGAAGATTATCCCTTACATATACTGAAGTGGTAAAGGGTTTCCACTTCTCATCATCTCTCAAACCATTGAGAGTATAAGCCACAAGATCGTCATCGTCTACGTGGCTTCCAATGGATCCCAATGCATCTGATAACTCCTTGACCTTAAGTATGTAGTCATTTATGCTACTCCCTGAGCTCTTCCTAAGGTTGTTGAGCTCATTCTTGAGTTGGATCTTCCTTGCTTTGGTGCTTGTTGAATAAAGCCTTTCAAGTGTCTCCCATACCTTCATGCTTGAATCCAAGTCTTGGATATGGCCGATCATGCTATTGCTAATGTGTTGGGAAAGGATAAAGATAACCCTCTTGTCTCTTTCATTTCATTCCCTAAAGGCCCTTCTCTGATCATTGGTTGGATTCTCATCCAACCTAGGTCTTGGTTCACTTCCACTAATCAACCCCCAAAGGCCCTTGCCCATAAGATAGTTGGAGACCCTAAATCTCCATGGTTGATAGTTCCTTTTGTCTAGCTTTTCAATTTGAGTGTTGAAGTCTCCCATATCTAGTCTTTGATACTTGACCTAGCCCTTGGATAATGCTCCAATGTGTGTAAAATGAAAATGAGGCTCTGAGGTTACCTCAATCCAAAGCTTTCCTTAGATGGACACCTTGTGCTCTTTGAAACTTTGAGTAGAATAGCTCCCCCTTGATGTGAGCTATCTCCAAGAAGCTTTTGTTGATGCAAATCTTCAACCACCAACTCCAAGAGGTCTTCGTGCTTGTATGTGATGCCTCCCAGATGCCCAAATGCTCTGATACCACTGAAGGGGGAAGTATCTCAACCCCTAAGCAACGACGAAGCGTGAATGACCTCCACAGGTATCCTTCTTTGACCTCTGCCCACCAAAAATGCTCTTACTCAGAGCATATGCAGAGAACTCCAGTGAGCTTTTGTAGACCTGTAGTAGACACCAAGAGCTTTCCAACAAACCAAATTTCACTTCAAATGGATGCCTACACAAGGAGAAACAATGTCTACAACATGAGCTAGTTGAATGCTCACAACTGCCAATCAAGCAGATACCTCACTTCAGTCCAGCAAGCTTTTCTCAGAGATTATACAGAGAATGAATATCAAACTTTGGTCAACTTTAGAGGACTCTACTAGCTACCCAATGACACCAAAATCATAGCAAATGGATACATAGAGAAGGAGAACCAGCCCTTACAACAGAGAGCAAAATATTTCAAACAGAGCCTACACACTAAGAGAGATATCAATCACACAACTTCACTAAAATGAATGTTGCTCCCAGGTTACTGAGAGAATGATCCAGAGACTTTGTGAGCAAAAAATAGACTTTAATAGCTATCCAATGAGACAAGAATTACATCAAATGGATACAATATGAGGGAGAACCAATGCTAACAACTCAGGGGTAGAGAGTTGCAACACTGCCTGCGCACACACATAGATATGCCTACTAAAAGAAAACAAACAAGCAAGCAAGGGGCTTGCTTATCACAACTCCAGCACTTAGTGCTCACTTTACATGAGCTAAAACTCCAAGAAGATGGCCCAAAAGAAGTCGGGATACATGCTCCTTTTATAGTGAGAAGTGTGCCCCTAAAATCTAGGAACTACCTTTCCAAATCAGCCTCCTAACTTGGAGGAATTAGTTGAGATGACTTGGGGAGTGGTTGACTGACTTTTCTTGATGGAATCTTGTGGCTTTTGGCTTCCTTTGATTGCTCCACATGTCCATAAAAGATTCCCCACGAAGTTTTAGCTTGAAGCTTGACTTTTAACAAATGGCACTAGACTTGATCCACCAGATGTGCCTGAGACCTCTGGTGCCATGACGGTAGAGAACTTAATAGAATGATAATGGAGCTAGAAGAGTCCAAACACGAATGAATAAGTGTGTCAAGGAGTAAATCGATCACTGTATAGTGGACAAAACCAAAAATCTTGAAAATTTTCCCAAAGTATCCTCTGCAAAATGAGCATATGACCAGTGTAAAAATATCATAAAACTGCAAGTATTGACATGTTTACCTGCATAGTGAATCACTGACTCCACTGCATATAATCATTTACCCAATAGAAGCCAACTAGGCTTATCGAGCACCTATGAACAACTATCATACATTTCCTATGGCAAGACTGAGTAAGTCGTCCACCTATATCACTGAAGAGACCGACATCCAAGTGTCTCCTAGTTAAGAAAACCTCACCACAACCCTCTTTATCAAACGTAAAAGGCTTTATGCAAAAACGTAATCGCTATATCAATGACCACATGGACGTACATAAGTGGTATCCACAAAAGCATATATGGTCTGTATGTGCTTAATATATGCACTAAAATGACACTAAAAGGATGAATGCATAGCCCAAAAGGTAGCCAACAACACTTGCAAGTGTCTGTCAACTCTAATGATTTAGGCTCAAAAACCTGCATAAATTTACAGCAGCTGCTCCCACCAAAACTAAAAACCTTTCAAGAAACCTATAGTTTTACGAGTGTGGATGAAAACATAGCCCCAAAAGTTGATATTTATTGTTGGAGAAGTACAAAGAACACTCTTCTTGATGTTCTTTGGGCCTATGTGAAGAGAACTATGTGCAAAAGTACTCCAAAATGGCTTCAAAAACACACCCCAAAAATGCTTCAAAAACAGGCTTTGAAAGCAAAGAGGGACCAAAACATGTTCAAGGTAATGTTAAACTTAGGCTTTCCCCTTCTTCAGACACCACAAGAGTGTAGCTTAGTGGCAAGAGATTGCCACAATTAAGCAAGCTCTGAGGGGAACAATATTGGGATGGTTGACCTCTTGGGAAGTACAGGGAACCTCTATCTTCCTTGATCCTTGAGATCCTCCCTCGTGCATAGCCATCGGTGACTTCAATGACTCGGATGACAAGGTATGCCAAGGTCTATGCCTTGGTCACCGCCTTAGTCGTATGCCTTGGAGAAAGCCTTGGGTAGGTGGGCAGGTGCTCACTTCACTGGCACAAAAGGAACAAATTTTTGTGTCAAAATTCTCTAATACCAGTGAATTATTTCGATGGCAATGCACCACATTGTGCTCTCCTTCTTGAGAGCTCCACAAAGATATCCTCGGAGTAGAAAACTGAGCTCTTAGGGCCACACACAATACTCTGCATAGAGGCTGCAAAATACACAAAAAAACACATTACACAGGGAGCACGAACACAAACTTCTTAGGTGTTACAAATTCGATCGAGCTTACAGTCTGTGACTAACCAAGCCACTATATGTTTTATTAAAGAACATATACAAAGAAGTTTTCGGTGACCATTTGGCCTTTCACATGGACACTAATGGTAACACAACCCATCATATTTGAGCTAGTGACCTCATCAAGAGATCACGCTCATCCAAGCCGAGAGAGAAATTTGTTTGTGTTGGAATCTTTTTGTGTGAACTTATACCTCTAGGCACAAAAGGAATGCTAGCAATCGAAAGCTGTCACTCAATGCAAATTCTTTATGTGCATTTTGGCAAGTGGCTAGTCTTCCTCCATTTTGGCAAAAGTCTAGAAGGGTCTATTGTTCCCACCTACCATCACCATCTCTTTCTACAGAGAGTGCTCCCACATTTGATGGAATCATGCAAGGCGGGCAGGTGTGCTTGGATTCTTAGATTGCCTCTCAGCTTCCCTCATACATTAGCCACGCTCGTGTGCAGACCAGCATTCGCTTGGGCTTGGCTTTTGTGAATGGTCAACCTGTGGATAAGATTTCATATTCTGTATGGAGTAGCGATCATGTGAAGTGTACAATAGCTGCACTTCCACCTTTAAGGGTAGAACCTGAAGAGATTGACTTGGATATAGTATTCGAAGATGAACAAGTATTTGTTGTGAACAAGTCAGCTCATATGGATGAAGTAAAGCAACACTTAGAGATGAAGGAAATCATGAATTCATGGTCTTCAAGGAGGAGTATGTAGTTTTTCTTATGGACCAAAGGATAGAGAATGGCTCTTTTCAAGGATCAATGGAAGGACGTAGCTTAATTGGGAGATAAGTATTTTTCAAGTTATGATTGGTTTGAATTTTTTTTTTTTGCTCTTTGCTTTCATGTAGGATGAATTTTATTAACATCGAAGTATGGTAGCAAACTTCATTTTTTATAATATTGTTGCAAATTAATGAAAGCTAAATGAAATAGCATAAACATATTGAAACGGTCATTAAGCACAAGCAAGATCTATATATAACCATTTGTTTTATGCACATAAACTTCTTTCTTGTTTGAAAAAGATATAAGATGCACTCGAGTTTGTCACGTGTATGTGTTTACTCGATACTATACTTTAGTAAAATACAACACCAAATCTCCAAAGGAAAATAGTACATGCATTTACATTCCTTATTAAACTGGACCATACAGTCTTCAAATAGTACATTGCATATTGTTCAGAGAATTCACACACACATGCAAACTTCAGAGATAAAATGATTTTGAAAATAGAAAGTAATTATCAATTAGTGAGATTGATTATACATCAGCCTGTAATACAATATGATTGTGCATCAATAGTACGGAGCATCATCTGATAGAATTTTTGAAATCTACTGCTCCATAGCATCTTCCTTTGAACTCTAATCTTCATAGTGTAATGTATCGCAATGAACCACTCCGTTCTTCTTCATAGGTTCGACACACCATTCCATACTTTGAAAGTTACCATAAAAACACCAGGAATTACGAACTCTGAAAACTATTAGAATCTCCACATCAATAAATCCCTTTTTCCCCATTATGAAGTAAATCTACAAGAAATTGTGGTCAGCCACACTGGCTACTAACACTGTCACGCATGGTGGATCCGAACCCATTGATTACAAAATAAGAAATTTTTACAACTCGTCATCCTGATTTCGCATCTTAGGGAACATTATTCTTTCTATGTCATACCTAAGCTCCTTAAACAATTTTTCTAAATTCTCCTCCACAAGTCTCATCTCTATTTCAAAAAATTATTTCGGCTCTAGTAGTTTCTGAGTAACATTTCTATAGCTAATTGGTGTTGTCCCTAATTCCAATATCTGATTGTGTAATCTTTCTAACATATTGTCAAACACTATACTTACATTAGTTATTTTATCTATGTAATCTTTGGTATGCTTACGTGATCCATCTAACTTGGTTTTATACATTAACTCCAAAACTAAGGCATTTTTTTGTAACTCTGTTACTTTTGTGTCCTTACCATGCAATACCAAATTTGCATCTGTACAATGCTTCTTCCACTCATTAATCTATCTTTATAGCTCTAGAATGCCAACCAACTGTGTAGACACTGTATCATAACTTTCTTGGACAATGCAGAGTTTTTCTTCAAGTGTTGTATATTCAAAATTCCACACCGCGAGTCTCTCTTCCACTTCTGCAATAGATACACCTTGTCTTTTCATTTGCCCGCTTTGCTCCTTGACCTTCACCTTCAACTTTTGAACCTCTTGCTCATCCCTCTGTCCTTTAGCTACAAGCTCCTTATTAGTCTTCTTTAACTTTTATTGTGGCTTTTCGATTTGTCCTACTTCTGCTTGAAGTCAAGCTATAATCTTCATTTTTTCTTCAATAGTCATCTTTAATGTGTTTTTTGGTGATATTGCTTCATTCAATTCATCCATCATTTCTTCTTGAATCGCACTATCTCTCCCTGCATTCTTTGCTCTAACTTGTTCAGCATCCACCCTACGTTGGCTAATTTCTTCAATCATTCTTGGTTTCTCTGCTTCCCACTTGTCCTTTCCCTGAATCATGGCATTATATTTTTCCTGAAACTCCTCCAACTTAACTGCGCTCCACTGTACTCCTCTAGCTAGGTCTCCAAGAAGTTCCGAGCAAACTGTTTCATTATTATACATCCAAAAATGAATATAATCACTGCACCTAAATGAGGGTAGCTTTATTTTACCATCATTTTGTTTCCACCTATCATTTAATCTATAGGAAGAAAAGGTGTGTAAGACTGGAATTTTGTGAGATGTCTCTCATGACTGGTCCCCTTGTTCATGTTGTTGTTGGTGTCGCTCTTCATCGATTTTAGAATTCCTTCATCTTTCCTCTTCAACACACATTGTTGCTCTACTTCTTCTTCTAGTCTTGTTGAGCCCATAAAAGTCATATTGGTCAAAGTCAACTCTAGTCAAAGTCAATCGTGGTCAAAGTCAAAAGGTCAAACCGATCAAAGTCAACAAGGTCAAGGTCAAAGTCAAAGTGTTCGAAGTTCAGGTGTCAAAGTGCACAGGTAGTGCACAATTAATTATCCACAAAGAGTAAATTGGAGAAAGTTGGTTGCAGAGGTATTTCTCTAATTTCCCTAAGGTTCAAAGTGTTTTTCAAAGTGTTTTGGAAGGTTTAGGTGAACCCTCTCTTAGGTACACAAGTGAAGAATTAAAAGGCAAAATGTGAAGATATGTGAAGCGGCAGTGTACGCAGAAGTGAAAGTATGGTCCCCTAATTAAATTTTTGTTTTAGTCTAAAGTCACTACAGGACAAAATAGGGATTCGTTGGCTGCCCACCTTAGAGACAATCTTGGGACATCAAAGTGAGCACCAAGATACTCTTGCAGTTAGGAGCATACGTGAATCGACACTCAAATCAAGTCAAGGACTATTCTTGGACTAACCAAGACTAAGCAAGGTGAGCATAGTCAAAGTTAGGCAAGAGAGAGAGAAGTGCAAGAGACACACAGTGTGCGATGCAGAGAAGTGAAGTGCAAGGTGTGCATGAAGAGTGACTAAGGAAGTGTGTAGAGAGTGCTAAGCTAGTCTCCTCAAGGATCCCAAGGTCTCATTGCAGTGTGTGCGTGCTGACAGAAGGTGTCCATCCCTCCCCCTTATTGGAAGCTTGGTGCAAGGTGTGCACATGTGTAGGCTTGGAGAAGGTGGAGGTCTGGTGCAGAGGAGGCCGGCAGCAACAAGACCTTGGGTATTTGGTATTTTGTAATTGAGCACTCTGTGGGATTTTGCACAGAAGCATTGGATTGTATTGTGCATCACCATTGTATTTGTCTTATTATAATCAATCGACAGAGGCTTCCAGTGTGTATCTTTCTTATTGTCTTTCCCTTTTCTCCTACAAACACTCAAATCCCTTCTTGTCCAAGAATCCCCCAACAAGTCTCTTCCGTGCTCCCTTTTCCTCTCTTTGTGCTGCCTCTTCCTCTCTTTCCTTCCTCTCAGCTTCTTCCTATGTAGCCTTCCTCTCAGCTCCTTTCCACTGATTCTCCCCCACCTATTGCCTTTGAGACTGCTCTTCTTCATCTCTCCCATTCACTGTCTGGTCTTGGGAAGTCCCTTCTACTAGATTCTGCTATGTAGTCCGCTTCTTTAAAATTTGAAGGAAAACCTTCACCATACATGCTTTGTATTCTTGATGTAAGAATACTGGGCTTTTGATAAATAACAAAGGAAATATGAATCCCACTTTGGAGTCTAGTATTGCATTGATTGCTCTTCCAGACTGCCTAAAGAGTCTTCTCATCTCCTTGTTTAATTTTCATAACATAATTTCCACCCAATTAACTTGGGTTTTAGTGGATTCCTTCATGCAAATAACTACTAGGATACTCCATAGTGTTTTGTCTGCAGATTTATAATCATTATCATTAACAATAACCCCATGTTAATTGGATTATCATCCAAAAGCTCTGCAAACTAATATTCATTGGAGCATGTTTTTCTTAATAGTCTGCATATTTCTGCAATTAAGGTTGGTTTTAGCTAAAAAGTGTCCCCCCCTATCCGTAGGCTCAGTTCCTGGGTATTATCGCCTATATATCATGCTATCTCTTTGGCAATATCCTTCATCTATGGATGAGGATGAATACTCCTCCAATCCAACAATGCACACTACAGGAGTCCTCGACACTCAAACTAATCATTTTTCTCCTTCGATAGCATCTCTGGTATGTTCAAGAGATGGCAATTAGAGAAAGTGGTTGCCATATCTCTATTGCAACATCATCTACTAGTTGCTATAAATTGCTATCGATCTGTTTGCTCTGTTCTCCTTGCTTGATCTGCTTGCAACTTAGCCCAATAAGCCAGATTAGGCCTAGTCCTCAGCCTTTCATGGCCTACGTTTCTGTGTTGAGAGCATCAGGTCTGTATCATTATTACCCTAAATGGTATCTTAACTCTAGTGATTCTGCACTCATCATGACTCGCAAAATAAGAATTGCGCTATTAGATTGGAAATGTTATGTCCACCGCCATTGTTGATTACATGTATGATTCGCATGCATAGTACTTACTCCAGTGATTATTGTCGATTATTGCATGATCGTGTATTTTTTGATTTGCCAAGAATCCGTGATATTTCTGTAAATAAGTATATACTTTTTTTTTAACAAAAGGTAATTTACCGTCCGCTAGTCTGATAGGGATGCAGTTTAGACCCATTGATGACAACTGGTAAGAGGTCGCCTGCTAACGTGGACAGTCTCAAGGAGCTAGTCTGCAAAGCTCGTGAATCCGGAATGGACTGGCCCACCACAATTTTAACTTGCCCATTTTCCTCTTCATCTTAGAATGAAAGTACAGCACAAGATCACTAGGCCAAAAATCTTTGTTCATAGGTTTCGAGCGTGCCATTTCTTCTGATGATTTTGCACCTTCTGCAATAAGAGAAAGCTATGGTACTGATCTCATCTAACTATCTCAACTGATCCATCCTATAAGCGAATGATTCTTCTAGAACCAATGACTTCTTGATCGCAATTTGGAGACTTGGCATCACCAATTCAAATGGAAGAATCACCTCTATCCGTAAAGCAATTTGAAAGGTGTGCTGCCAACGAAAACTTTATAGGAAGTCTTGTATGCCCAAAGCACAGTGGGAAGAATGATTTCCCACTAATCTGTAGAATCCAACAACATCTTGTGCAGCATGTGTAGTAGGACCTTGTCGGTACTTTTCGCCAATCCATTTGCTCATGGATAGTAGGGAGAACTAAATTTGTGCTTAATTTTAATATTCCAAAGTTAATTTTGAGATTAATTGATTCAAAAAATGAGTCCCCCTATCTAACACTAATTCCAATGGAAGTCCATATCGTGGAAAGATTTCATTCTAGAGTTTCTTCATGGTGTAGCTTGTTTGGTTGCCCAGGCTTCTACCCATCTGGTACAATAGTCTGTGCAAGTCAAAATATACAGGGCCCCTATTCTGGCTGTTGGTGGTTTGATTGGACCAATAAAGTCCACGCCCCATTTCTCAAAGGGCTCCAACGGAAGAATTAGATGTAGTGGGAAATGCAGACTAATGTGAGGTTCACTACTTCTTTGACATGGGTCACAATTCCACACCGCATGTTGAATTTCTACGTACATTGTCAGCCACCAGAGTCTTAACTTGCTAGATTTTGTGAACCATAATCAGATGATTGAAATGACCACTAGCCTCTCCTTCATGGGCTTCCATGATGATAGATGTGCCCTCATGGGGGGATACATAGCATAACCAAATGCCAATCGGATACTTGTGGTACAATTGTCCCATAATAATAGTAAACTTGCAACCTTTGAGACCCAGTTTCTTTCAAGCCCCAGATCGCAAATGAGATGGAGCAATTCCATTTTCCAAAAGACTTAACATTTCCTCATACCAAGTAGGAGAAGTCTGAGGGTCATTTTTTATTTCAGCCACCGTAAATACCTCCACATCCAAAATATTATCATCCACACCTTCTGGGGGTTCTCCATGATTGATGCAAGATAGGAAATCTACAATGGCGTGACTTGCACCAGGACGATGAACAATATCATACTCAAATTCTTGCAACAAGAGGACCCACCTCGCAAGCCGTCCAACCAAGTTTTGCTACTTTACCAAATACGGCAAGGCACTATGGTCTACACGGAAGGTGAACAAACACCCCAGCACTGTAAAGACCTTCACATCTAGAAGAGTATAATCCACACCTATTGGGGGTTCTCCATGATTGATGCAAGACATGAAATCTGCAATGGCGTTGTGGAGGTGATCGCAATCCGGGTGGATCGGGTCCGGTCGTGGCACACACAGGGTGTATGAAGCTAATGAATGTTGGATGGTTTAAGGACATGAAAGTGAAATTAATGTTGAGTATGGAGAAGAGAGAGATGTTGAAATGATTATGGGAATGGGAAAGTAGGAGTGCAAGTTAGGTTTATGAACATGAATCATAAGAATGAAAGAGAACCATACACACGAATCAAATTTGGAAGGAAGAATGGTCCATTGAAGGAGCTTCTTAAACACTTCCTAATTCTAATTCATATGCATAGTCTTCTTTGGATGATATGTATGCATGACGTGAATAGATGGAATCCTTACACACAAACTAGTTTCGAAAGGAAGAATGGTCCAATATTGGAGCTTCTTATACACTTTCAGAAACTAATCAATATGTATGAATATGAATGGATTATATGCATGAAAGTGAATTATGATGATAGAGGTTACTCACAAGCTCAAAGAAACATCCTCACTGGTTCAATGCAATACTGCGGAGCCTTCTCACACATAGAAGAAATAGAAGACATGTAAAAATACTTAAGAGACTGAGAGAGGAGACAAGAGACAAGTGACAAGTGACATGAATTAAAAGGATTGGAATTAAGATACATGTATAAGATCGTCGTGGTACGTCAAGCTAGGCAGTCTACTGATCAAAGGTGGTTCCGACCCTCAAACCATGACAGTTCAACCGAATGTCACACGTAAGAAGGTGAGTTCCACTCCAGTGACCCTATGTATGTCTAGGCTCGTAACGTCTAACTAAAGAAGTCTAAGACTCATTAAAATCAGCTCTAACTCACTCACACGCTCCACCGAGGGTGAGTCGAGATAGAGATGCTGGTTTCAAGAGCCTATCCTAGATTGGAGTTCTAACTTAAATTTGAAACTAGGTACTATACTCATACTAGCTCACCTTGGATCCTCACTCGCTCAACCGAGGGTGATCGTCTCAAGGAAACCGTAAGCTAGCACTCCTATGGATGCCTAACAATGATGCTCTAGGAGTTTGGAGGGGGGTTTATATAGTTTTTTGAATGAATTTGGGCCCTTGGATCTAAAGAAATCAACTCTCAACTCTAGGATCACTACTTTTGATTACAACCATTTGATTAATCAAATCAATGGCTTGGAATTGTTCTTTCTATCAAATCTAGTGTAAAGGAGTGAAATTTAGGCGCCCTCATTCTCCACCATTGGATCTAGGGATGATCTGGACCGTCGGATCAGTGTTGACATCAATTCGGATAAGATAAGCCACTATTTTTGGAGAAAAGCTGCATTATTGATCTTTGATTGTCAAAAATTATCTTCTTTTATGGAAAAACTCGTGGATCCTCCTTGCTTTAAGCATAAGTGCATCTCCACCCTTGAATATGAGCTCATCTTGATCGTACAACATGGCTCAATCAGCTTTCGCCATGTGGTGGCCCTTCAACCCTTCAATTTGCTTAAACTAGAAAACTGCGGTGATCCTAAAAACTGGACTTTGTGCTCTTTGACCCTCCAAATAGGCTTTGATGAAGATGAAACTTTGTAGGACTATGTTTCCAAAGATCTCCTTCAGGAATATGCAGAAATAACTCCCATCTGAATCTCCCTTGTACAAGTTTGACTACATTTGGAAGCTTGCAAGGTGGCATTAAGGTCTCTAGGAAGCTCTGATGGCCTTGAAAATTTGTACAAATATGTAGCCACATATGATCTTTATACATGCCAAACCATATGGCTAACATAAATTTCTATACAAGAATTTGTAGGGTCAAACTAGAAAAATTACATTTTTACAAAATGAACATAGCATATCAATGTCCTACAAAATCCATTTTCTGCTGAAATTTGGGCTATAGACTGCCTTTGACAATCTTTACAAGTATATGGATTTTCATCTAATTTGGTGACAATGAAATTTTTGCCCTAATTTCCCAACTTTGACCAGCTTTGACCGCTACCATGGACTTTCTTGATTTCTTCGAAACTTTGTATGTGAGCTTCCTTTGACATCCTTGATGCATCCTGGACTTCTCGGGGAATTCTGGCTACCTTCACCAAATATGTTTTTTGTAGGCCTTCACAAGTGAGAGAGGAGAGAAAATCTCGACGACAGCGTGACTTACGTCGGGACGATGAACAATATCATACTCAAATTCTTGCAACAAGATGACCCACCTGGCAAGCCGTCCAACCAACTTTGCTGCTTAACCAAATACGATAGGGCACTGTGGTCTACATGGAAGGTGAACAACCACCCCAACAAGTAATGTCGAAACGTCTTTATAGAGTATATGAGACCTGGACATTCACGCTTCATAGTCAAATAGTTCTGCTCTCTGGATGTTAAGCATTGACTTCCATAATATATAGGCTTGAACCAGTTGTGTGCCTCCTTCTGCATAAGTACACTCCCAATAACTTTGCTTGAAGTGTCCACAAATATATGAAAAGGTTGTGTCCAGTCCAGAGCTTTCAAAATTGGCACCATGGCTAACATCTTCCGAAGTTGCTCAAAGGCAAGTTGTGCTTCCTCCATCCACACAAACTCTATCGGTCGGACATGTGCTAACTTATTCAATGGGATGGCAATATGTGCCAGTCCACGCAGATGCTAGTCGTGCCATCGTACCTACCCTAGGAATCATAAGACTTCTTTTAGGTTTCAGGGAGCTGGTGTTTCGAGTATAACCTTAAACTTATCAAGGTCCAGTGCTATGCCTTTCTCTAAAATAATATGTCCCAGTACTTTTTTGCGTTTGACTACAAAGGCGGATTTTTTAGGATTAAGGCAGAGATGTACCTTTCTATAAGAATCAAAACATGCACGGAGGTGCTCCAGATGTGCAGCCATCTTGCCGAAAATTGAGAAGTCATCTAACAAAATTCGCATAAAAGATGTAAGGTAGGGAGCAAAGATTTGTTGCATACATCGTTGGAAAGTGCTTGGTATGTTTCACAGTCCGAACCACATGGCAATACTTGTGAATACTCCCTAGTTCATAATGAATGTTGTTTTAGGTATATCTTCCTCCACCATTCTCACATTGAACCCATCGAACCCATCAAAGAATACATTCTACAACGTGTTACCTCATTTAGCATATTGTCTAGCAATGCCAATGGAAAAGGATCTCATATTGTCCCAACATTCAATTTTCTCTAATCCATGCAGATCCGTAATTACTTCTTCTTCTTTAGTACGATAATGATGGGAAAGACCCATTTTGGGTTCTCAATGGGTACAATATATCCAACTTTGATTAATCTATCGAGCTCATGATTCACATGCTCTACAAAGTTGGGATTCATCTTCTATCCTTGCTGCATGATTGGGGTAACCTCTAGTTTAAACGAATGCGGTGATAACTTTGGATCCACACCCTATGAAGAGATGGATAGGTATGTGCTTGAAGATGAAGAGGTGTTGCAAACTCCTTTATCTACACCAGCCAAATGAACTCTAGGAGTATGTGGTGGGCCCTTTTAGCTTGCCAATGGATGTATTAGACACCCTATGTACCTTGGAAGATCACTCTCAAAAAGATAGTTCAAAAGAGATAAGTTGGAGTTAGCTCAGAGGTGAAGAACTTGCTATTTTGGTTCATACACCTGTCCAGTGTTTTGCATAATTCTCTGAGTAGAACAGCAATTAGCTTAATTCCTTTTGGGGAACTATAGTTAACCTAAAGAGATAACTTTCAAGATTAACCTCATCAAAAATAATGAACCACACACTGAGAATGATATTTAGCAAGTGATGACATTATCCCTATTTTCATGGGCTACTATAGTAATGAGACCAGTGAGCAAACAAATGACCATAACTCAAGTTTTAAGAATCCAATGATTATAAAACTTTGTATGCTTATACTAGACAGTATGCGGAATCCAAAAAGCTTTAAATCATTGAATTTGGGTACGTATATACGAAGAAACTGCTCTAACAAGATGAGTAACAAAGTCGGGTACCTGATAGAGAAGTGAAAATGAGTCAACTAAGTTGAAGCGAAAACAAACAGTCAACGAGAGACATGGCTGACTTCAAATAAACATAACTGAACATTAAAACACCTAAATGAAATGAAAATTGGTGATCATATAGTAGACGTATAGAGCTAGCTTTACCACATTAAATCACTGAAAATGATGCACCAAGATCAGAGAAACCATCTCTGCAATCTGATTGAGAAAACTGAGAGATATGGCAGTGAGTAGTACACTTCACAAGAACATGGAAATATGAACTCAAATGATCATGAAAATGAAAGTATATTGATTTTACAACACAATGGACTTACTGATACATATGTGTGCCTTGAAACCACACCTTGATATGGCATAAAGCTAAGCTCTTCGAGATCTTCTCTGAGGTCTCTCTAACCACGACTAAAGTTGCCATCTATTTATAGTTGAGCTTGGGAGGCTAACTTCCCTCAACCACTCTCCAATCAATTAGTGATTGATTTGATTCTCTATCTACCACAAATCACGAATTCGTGGATCCTCTTTCCCTTTTTGATCAAGTGGACTCAACCACTTAAGATTCTTTCACTTTTACATTAAGTAAAGTCTTCAAAGAGGTAGTTCACAAGTGAACTTTACATTGTGTTCATTTTAAGGCTTCTTCTTTCAATTTGTGGGACTCAAGCCAATACTTAGGTGATGGAGAGTGTTAATCTCCAACAGAACAAGCTATCCTTGATGTTAGACCACCTCTATATCAAGAATAACTTTAAACTCCAACCAATTTTGGAAGACAAGCACCAAACTGTCAAAATTTTAACTAACTGTGAAGAAAGTCATTTCACAGAAAAATTTGCTGCACATTATTGACTCATTGACTAATCATTTGTGTAAATTTTTTTATGAAACTTTGTAGAATGTGTCTCCTAGAGTTTGCGCACCTCCTCCAAGTTAAATCACTTCAAAAGCATAAGTAGATTATGAGAAATGATCTAAACAATCTACCTATGTTTGAAACTGCCTTCTTGTAGAATCGACTTGACACCTGCAACTTCTAACACATGGTTCTCCCAAACTAGAACCCGTTTAAATGAATGCTTTTAGCCATAGATATCTTACCTTCCAACTTAGATTTTGACTCCTCATTTGTCTAAAAGTTTACACTGTGCACTGAGAGCTAACCATTTCTTTGACCATTGGGATTGTGCCTGTTTTAGAAGACACTCAACACTTTCTCACATATAGATGTTCCTACACAAAATTCTCTCAGCATGTTTGCAATTGGACTCTCAAAATTTAACCATAGATAGATTAACTATGGAATTAGATGTGTACAAAAGGATTTCTGATAAAATCAAACACAGAAGGAGAACTAGAGAAAAGATCAATGCGCAATTCTCTGAACATTCTTTCTATTCAACTCTTCATACATCTGATGGATGATACATCCAATACTCATCATCTATTCATCTATATTTCATCTCTCTCTTCTAATACGACCATCTACACGTATCTATATATACATATGAGTATTGATTCATCATTACTTCAAGTATATTGAAGTATTTACAAAACTAATGTACATATGTTTTAAAGAACTTTGCTCCCTGAACCTTCTCTTCATTTCATGAAGTTGGACTTCAAACTTTTCTTCATATCTTCACTTCTAGGCTTCATAATCACCAATTGTTGATTGTCGTGCTCCAACAGCTCCCCCTCAATCATCAATTGTGATTACCTACATCTTCTTTATTCCTGCCATATCTTTAAACCTCTTCAACTTTGGTCCATCCAAGCTTTTTGTCATCATATCAACAAGTTGATCTTTTGTAGGAGTATGCATAACTTCTATTTCTTTATCAAAAACCTTCTCTCAGAAAATGATATTGAATCTCAATATGTTTAGTTCTAGCATGCAATACAGACTTTGCTGCCAAATATAAAGAACTCATATTGTCTCCAAAAATGATAGGAGTACTCTGAACAATATCAAAACTCTCGAAGAGTCTTTAACCATATTACTTCCTTTGCAGCTTCTACCATGCCTTTGTATTCTGCTTCTGTAGATGATAAAGCAACTGTATGTTGCTTCTTAGAGCACCATGAAATTAGTTTATCTCCCACATAACACAAGTATCCATGTGTTGATCTTCTATCATCAGAATTACTTACCCAATCTACATCACTGTATATTTTGACTCTTGTATCTGAAGTAAAACCATAATACAGACCTTCTTTAAGTGTGCCCTTGATGTACCTAAGTACTCTTTGTCCTGCAATCCAATGTTCCTTTCTAGGACAATGCATGAATTGAGATAGAACTCCAACTGCATATGATAAGTCAGGTCTTGTTAATGTAGCATAAATCAGGCTACCCACCAAACTCTGATAGAGCTTCATAAACTCCATCATTAGTGAACCTTACCTAATATCCTTTTTCCACAATTTCTCCTACACTAATCAAGTTCTTTGGAATTGTAGGAACATACAAAACCTTACTCAAGAGAGTACTTCCATCTTTGGCTTTAACTGAACCAATTGACTTTACTTTGTGCTTTGTATTATCACCTGTTTGAACTGTGTAATTAATTGCCTTATGATCTAGATCAGTCATCAAAGCAATGTTTCCACTGAGATGATTGCTACATCTTGAATCAATATAAAATACTCTCATGTCTTCATGTGAGGCTTCACATGTTGCATTCATAATAAGAGTTGAATCTTCTTTCTGATCTGATGCATAATTATAGTAGGTGTTATTATAGGATTGATTTTGAAAGTTTCTTCCTCCACTTCTTCCAAAAGAATTCCTACCACCTCTACCTCTAAAGTTTCCTCTTTGATATCTGCCACCTCTTCCTCTTTGACTAAAATTTTGATTAAAAATACCATTGTTTTGATTATTATGCCAACAATCATGAGATAAATGATTAATCTTACCACATATTCAACAAGCTTTGACATTATCATTGTTATTTCTGCCTCTTCCTCTACTTCTGCCACTTCTTCTTCCTCTTAGGACGTTTGCTTGACTTGGAGTACCTTCATCTTCAATTGATTGTTGCTTTCCTTTGCTAGCTTTCTTCTTGTCTTTAGAATACATTGCATGACTTGCATTCTTATTAACATCTCCTTTGAGATCATTCTCAAAAGTTAGCATATGTCCTAACAATTGATTCAAGTCAGGAGTGAAATGATCTAATAAAAGTTATGTAGACAAAATAAAAGGCTTCCACTTCTCATCTCCTCTTAGCCCTGTGAGAATTTGTCTTACCAACTTATCTTCTTCAATATCTTCATCAACTGCACCTAAAGAATTAGCAATGTCTTTCATCTTTGTCACATAATTAGATATTGATTGTGAAGCCTTCTTCTTAAATGTAGTAAACTCTACCCATAGTGAAGCTTTCCTTGATTTAGTTGTATTCTGAAAATGCTCTTCCAAAGCATTCCATATGTCACTTGCACTTTCAAGTCCTCTGATATGAGGAAGCAAATAATCATTTACTACCATGTAGATTATGCTCCTTGCTTGAGCATCCTTCTTCATCCAAATCTTTATATCTGCAAGGTCTTCCCTAGTTGGAACACTAGGATCTTTAAACTCTGGCTTTTCTTCCTCTCATGTGATGTATCCCATCAGATCTTTGCTCATAAGATGAGCTTCCATTCTCATAGACCAAGCTGGATAGTTCTCTCTATCCAACTTCTCAATTTGGAGACTATCTCCCATCCTTTCTTCACCTGTACTATCAAATCTTTAATCCTTATAAGGAATGAATGTACCTTAGCTTTGAATGTTGCTCCTTCTGATCCTTTTGATAACCTTTATGTGTCTCCCTTCAAACTTTCTTCAACACTTTATCCTTTTGAACATTCAAGATGTGAAATTTGTATATCTGCAGCAGTCGGGATCTTCCTTTCCTCAATTTTGATACTTCCTGCTTTCATACCATTGATGGAGAGTGTTAATCTCCAAAATAACAAGCTATCCTTGATGTTAGACCACCTCTATATCAAGAATAACTTTAAACTCCAACCAATTTTGGAAGACAAGCACCAAACTGTCAAAATTTTAACTAATTGTGAAGAAAGTCATTTCACAGAAAAGTCTGCTGCACATTATTGACTCATTGACTAATCATTTGTGTAAAGTTTCTGATGAAACTTTGTAGAATGTGTCTTCTAGAGTTTGCGCACCTCCTCCAAGTTAAATCACTTCAAAAGCATAAGTAGATTATGAGAAATGATCTAAACAATCTACCTATGTCTGAAACTGCCTTCTTGTAGAATCGACTTGACACCTGCAACTTCTAACACATGGTTCTCCCAAACTAGAACCCGTTTAAATGAATACTTTTAGCCATAGATAGCTTACCTTCCAACTTAGATTTCAACTCCTCATTTGTGTATAACTTTACACTGTGCACTAAGAACTAACCATTTCTTTGACCATCGGGATTGCACCTGTTTTAGAAGACACTCAACACTTTATCCCATATAGATGTTCCTACACAAAATTCTCTCAGCATGTTTGCAATTGGACTCTCAAACTTTAACCATAGATAGATTAACTATGGACTTAGATGTGTACAAAAGGATTTCTGATAAAATCAAACACAGAAGGAGAACTAGAGAAAAGATTGACGCGCAATTCTCTGAACATTCTTTCTATTCAACTCTTCATATATCTGATGGATGATACATCCAATACTCATCATCTATTCATCTATATTTCATCTCTCTCTTCTAATACGACCATCTACATGTATCTATATATACATATGAGTATTGATTCGTCATTACTTCAAGTATATTGAAGTATTTACAAAACTAATGTACATATGTTTTAAAGAACTTTGCTCCCTGAACCTTCTCTTCATTTCATGAAGTTGGACTTCAAACTTTTCTTCATATCTTCACTTCTAGGCTTCATAATCACCAATTGTTGATTGTCCTGCTCCAACATTAGGCTTGTCATAGACTCGCTCCAACAGCTTCCTCTCAAGCCAAGTATGCTTGAGGTCTTCAATCTTCCAAGATTACCTGATAGCCTTGAATTTGCAAAGCTTTGTACCATCCAATGCTTTGGTTAGAATATCTGCACATTG
This sequence comes from Ceratopteris richardii, assembly GCA_020310875.1. NCBI lineage: Eukaryota > Viridiplantae > Streptophyta > Polypodiopsida > Polypodiales > Pteridaceae > Ceratopteris > Ceratopteris richardii. The sequence continues at coordinate 8,289,998 of CM035442.1, read as the reverse complement.
TTGATGACTAGACACATATGATATTTGAATCTCTTTTCTTAGAACCTTCTCTCGTACATAGTGATAATGAGCTTCTATATGTTTAGTCCTTGCATGAAAAATAGGATTAGCAGCCAAATGAATAGAACTCATATTGTCACCAAAAATAGTTGGAGTTCCAAAATCCAATCCAAGATCTATGAATAATGTCTTCATCCACATAGCTTCCTGAGTAGCTATGGCAAGACCTCTGTACTCAGCCTCTGTGGAAGAAAGAGCAATTGTAGTTTGCTTCTTTGATGACCATGAAATAAGCTTTGAACCTGCAAAAGTAAGATATCCTGAAGTGCTCCTTCTATCTTCCTTGGAACCAGCCCAATCTACATCAGAAAATAGCTTCAAACCTAAATCAGATACATACGGATAATAAAGTCCTTCATTTATGGATCCTTTGAGATACTTGAGAATCCTTTTGGCAGCATCCATGTGTGGTTTCCTTGAGTGTGCATAAATTGACTTAGCACACTCACACTGTAACATATAACTCCTCTTGTCAATGTGGCATAGTGAGACTACCCACTAGACTATGATATGATGTGATGTCCTCCATGAGTTCACCTTCATGTGAGCTCAATTTGTGATTGACCTCCATTGGAGTACCTACAATCTTACAATCTTGCATCTTGAATTTTTCCAACATGTCCTTAATGTAATTTCTTTGAGTGAGAAACAAACCATGATCTTTGTAGACAACTTCCAAACCTAGGAAGTAGGTAAGTGAACCCAAATCACTTATCTTGAACTCTTCTCTCATCTGATCTTTGATCTTCTTCATACCATCTGCATCATTTCCTGTCAATATAATATCATCTACATATACACATAGGTAGATGATCTCAGAATTACTCTTTTTAATAAAGAGTGAAGGATCTGCCTTGCTTGGTTAAAAGCCTTTGTCTTGCAAGAATAAAACAAGCCTGAAATTCCAAGCTCTTGGGGCTTGCTTGAGACCATAGAATGCTTTGTTAAGTTTACACACATAATCAGGATAAACTTGATTCTCAAAACCAAGTGGTTGTGCCATATATGCCTCTTCTGTTATCCAACCATTCAAGAATGCATTCTTTACATCTAGTTGAAGTATCTTCCAATTCTTGGAAGAAGCAATACTGAGTAACACTCGGATTGTAGGCATCTTAGCTACAAGAGAAAAAGTTTCTTCATAATCAACTCCTTGAGTTTGTGCAAAGCCTTTTGCTACAAGTCTTGCCTTATACCTATTTATGGAACTATCAGAATTCTTCTTGAGCTTGTAGACCCATCTTTAGCCTATTACCTTCATAGATGAAGTCTTGGGCACCAAATCCCAAGTGTTGTTTTCCTCAAGTGCTTCAATTTCTTCCTTCATTGCATGCTTCCATTCTGTTTTTGCTTTGGCCTCTTCAAATGATGATGGCTCCTCTTGGTTTATGTCCTGTGCTATGTAGATAGAATGTTTAGTTACTAATGGGGTGTCAAACCCATACCTTTTTGGTTTTTTCTTTTCCCTCATAGATCTTCTTAGGCCATGATGTGATGATTCTGCTTCATGTCCAAGTTCCTGCAATTTTGCTTTACCTTTAGACTTCCATGCTTTGATCTTTTCCATCTAAGATTCTTCATCATCCTCTGAGGTGTCTTGTTCATCAATCTTTGGTTGTTCTCTACCAAGCTTTGGAAAATCTTCTTCAAGATCATATGGTAAATTGACCTTCCTGCATGAATCTTCATACTATGAATTGTTCTCATCAAAAACCACATCTCTGCTTACCAAGAATCCTTTGTTGGTAGGATTGTATAACCTGTAGCCCTTTTGATTGTTGTCATATCCAATGAATATGCACCTTTCTGCCTTTGGATCCATCTTGCCTCTAACTTGTGAAGGAACATGAGCATAAGCAATGCAACCAAAAATTTTACAATGGTCTAAGTTTGTTCTTCTTCCATTCCAAGCCTCATATGGAGTCATCCCATCAAGGGATTTTGAAGGCAACCTGTTAATCAAGTAAGTGGCTGTAGATACAGCCTCAGCCCATAAGTAATTAGGTAAATGCTTTTCATTCAACATAGACCTTGCAGCTTCAACAATTGTCCTATTCCTTCTTTCTGCCACTCCATTTTGCTCAGGAGTGTACCTTGTAGTTACCTCTCTTTTGATTCCTCTTTCTTGAAGAAAAGAATCAAACTCATGGGAGAAGTATTCTCCCCCTCCATCTGACCTTAGCCTTTTTAGTGATTTACCTGTTTGATTCTCCTCAAGAGCCAAATATCTTTTGAAACATGAAAAAACTTCATCTTTGTGTTTCATAAAGAATAGGATAGTCCATCTGCTGCAATCATCAATAAAGGAGACATAATACCTTGATCCAGATATTGAAGCATCCTTTGTTGGAGACCTCTTAATCTCCAAAGATTTGATCTATACTGACTTAAGAACACTTCTATGTCAGTTATAAACCAAACTTTACACAAATATTGTTCTTCTTTACCAAAACTTTCATCAACACTTCTCTGAGTGAGGAAGTATCTACTTCAGAAAGTCTGCTTCAGAAATCAACTTCATTACCTGCACAAAACTTCAAATTTCTTCAAGCAAATGATGCACAAGTATTCGCAATACCTTTGCGCAATCATACTAATCATCAGTTCTCAAAACTAATCACCAAAAGTTTAATTTGATCCTTAAGATCAAAGGTATGTCAAAACTGTCTTCCAGAGGTAGCGCCTTCAACATGGTCAACTTCTCAAGTTGATTTCTCTCAACACACAACCCGTTTTGCTAAATGCTTTTAGCCATAGCTTCCTTATCTTCTAACTTAAATTTTAAGTGCTCACTCATCAAAAACTTTACAGTATACACTCAGATCTAAGCAAAACACTGAGACGGAAAAGTGTGCTACTCTCAGACTTCAGTTTCCATATTCTACATATGAATGTTCCTATTGATCATTCTCACAGTAGGAGAGGAATTAGATCATGAAACTCTAGACATAGCTTTATTAGCTTCTCAATTAGATGTGTACAAAAGGAATTCTGATCCACATGATCAGACAGAGAGCACTCAGAGAAAAACCCGTCGCTATTTTCTGGGAAAAAAACTCTCTACACATCTCTAAGACATTTGTCATCTACAAATGACTCTCACATACATTCCTTGTCATCATTAACTTATATATTCATGACTTTAGGCTTATTCCGCATCTATGACATTGCTCCTTATCATCCTAAAGATTTAGCTATACTCAATTTACAAGGATTTCCACTTATATGTACATATGTGTACAAGACATCATCCTGAAAACTCCTTCACTTTCTCAAGTATCTTCTTTCACTTCATTCTGACCATAAGCCTTCCTCAAGATCTGTATAATCACCAATTTGTGATTGGCTTGTTCCAACAGCTCCCCCTCAATCACTAATTGTGATTATTCCAATCTTCTTCACTCCTGCCATCTCCTTGAATCTCTGTAGCTTAGGTCCATCCAAGCTCTTTGTCATCATATCTGCCACTTGTTCTTTTGTTGGAGTATACATTACTTCAATCTCTTTATCAAGTACCTTTTCCCTCAAGAAATGATATTGAATCTCTATGTGCTTAGTCTTGGCATGAAAAACAAGGTTAGCTGCCAAATACAAAGAACTCATATTATCTCCAAAAATAATTGGAGTACTATGATCAGTTTCAAAACTCTTCATCAAGGTCTTCAACCATATCACTTCTTTTGCAGCTTCTACCATTCCTTTATACTCAGCTTCTGTGGATGATAAAGCAACTGTATGTTGCTTCTTTGAACACCAAGAAACTAGTTTATCTCCAATATAACAGAGATACCCATGAGTAGACCTTCTATCATCTGAGTCACCTGCCCAATCTGCATCACTAAACACTTTGATTCTTGTATCAGAAGTGAATCCATAATACAAACCTTCACTTAGGGTTCCTTTGATATATCTGAGTACCCTTTGGGCTGCAATCCAATGAGTCTTCTTTGGACAATGCATAAATTGTGACAACACACCTACTGCATATGACAAATCTTGTCAAGGTAGCATAGATTAAACTACCTACCAAACTCTCATATTTCTTCATATCATTGAATTCTTCACCTCCATACCTGCTTAATTTATGATTTACCTCCAATGGTGTAGTTGAAGTCTTGCAATCTTCCATGTTAAACTTGACTAGAAGATTCTTCAAATACCTCTCTTGTGAAACATATACTCCATGTTGAGTATACACCATCTGCATTCCTAGAAAATAAGATAAGTTTCCCAAATCACTTATCTTAAACTCCTTCTCTATTTGCCTTTTGAGTTCATTGATTCATTGAGCATCTGTTCCTGTGACAATAATATCAACATAAATGCACATGTAAATATATCCATTTTCACTTGCCTTCACTAGCAAGCTACTATCTGCCTTTGATGCTTGAAAACCACATTCATTCAAGAACTTGACAAGTCTGTAATTCCAAGCTCTTGGAGCCTGCTTCAACCCATATAAAGCTCTCTTGAGCTTACACACATAATCTGATCTAATTGAATCCATAAAACCTTCTGGTTGCTCCATGTATACTTCATCTGCAATGTATCCATTTAGAAATGCATTTTTCACATCTAATTGTGACAATTTCCATCCTTTGCAAGCAGCAATTGCAATCAATGTTCTAATAGTAGACATTTTAGCAATAGGACTAAAGGTTTCATCATAATCTACCCCATAAGTTTGGGCATAACCTTTGACCACAAGTCTAGCCTTGTATCTAGACACCTTACCATCTGCAAACCTCTTTGTTTTATATACCCACTTACATCCAATGACTTTCTGATTCTTTGGTCTTGGTACTAATTCCCAAGTTTCATTTTCAAGTAGAGCATCATACTCTTCCTGCATTGCCTTCTCCCAATTTTGTTTACCTTTGGCTTCTTCATAAGTGGTTGGATCTTCTTCTGTCTTCACAATGTAAGCATAATCTTTTGTTGTTAGAAAAGATGTATCATAACTATACCTTATAGGTTCTTTCCTTTCCCTTGTAGATCTTCTGATTTCTGCACTTCTCGAAGTTTCAGCCTCATTTGATTCTGGATCAAATCTTGGCCCTTCTTCTACATGATCCTGCAATCTACTTTTAGAGTCAACATCATCAATACTTTCTTCATACACTTTTACTTTTGCCTTTCCTTTCCTTTGTATTTCTTCAACACCTGCATAATCATTTGTTGATCCTGTATACCATGTATTTTGCTCATCAAATGTCACATCTTTGGTAACAAGAAATTTCTTTGTGGATGGACTCCACAACCTGTAACCCATCTGTCTATCATCATATCCAATAAACACATACTTCTCTGCTTTTGGTTCTAGCTTATGTCTTAATTGTGAAGGAACATAAGCATGGGCAACACATCCAAATACTTTACAATGATCAAGAGTAGGTTTCTTACCCCACCATGCTTCATAAGGGGTTCCTCCATCCAAAGCTTTACAAGGTAACCTATTCACAAGGTATGTTGCAGTGTTAATGGCTTCTGCCCATAAGTAATTTGGACAATTCTTTTCCTTCATCATGGCTCTTGCAAATTCTACAAGAGTCCTATTTCTCCTTTCTGCTACTCCATTCTGTTGAGGAGAGTACCTGCAAGTTACTTCTCTTTTTATACATGCATTCCACAAATAATCATCAAACTCTTTAGAGAAATACTCTATCCCTCCATCTGACCTTAACCTCTTAAGCTTTTGCCCTGTGATCCTTTCTGCATAGGCATGAAAATGTTTGAATGTCTTGAAAACTTCTGATTTATCCTTGATTACATACAAAGTAATCCATCTGGTTGCATCATCAACAAACAACACATAATATCTAGATCCATTTATGCTATAGTCCCTTGAGGGACCCCATACATCTGTATGAACCAATTCAAGCATATTTGAATACTTGTACCCTGATTTGTTGTAAGAACCTTTATGTGCTTTACCTAATTGACAAGCTTCACACTTGTACACCATATGTTGCCCTTCAACATTCGGCAATCCAAGCACTACCTGATTCTTTGACATTTCCTTTATAGCTCTCTCATTGAAATGACCTAGCCTTTTATGCCATAGGTCTAATTGAGATACCTTTTGACTTCCATAAGTAAATAATGCATGTCCCACATTACCTTGGACTTTGAGAGTGAACAATCTTCCTTCCTTTTTTCCTGCAATTATGTTTCTATATCCCTGATTTGGATCTTGCACATAAACACCATCATTTGTGAATCTTACCTCATATCCTTTCTCCACAATTTGCCCTACACTTATCAAATTTTTAGGAATAGTAGGAACATAAAGTACCTTGCTCAAAAGTGTACTTCCACTCTTTGTCTTCACTGATCCAATGTTTTCCACTTTATGCTTGGTATTGTCACCTGTTTGAACTGTATGTCCATTCACCTTTGCTTCCATATCAGTCATCAAGGATAGATTCCCACTCAGATGGTTGCTACACCCTGAGTCAATATAAAACACTCTTTGATCTTCTCCCATTGATTCATGAGTTGCATTCAAGATAAGAGTCATATCATCCTTCTGATCTGATGCATAATTATAATAATTGTTGTTGTAGGACTGAGATTGGAAGTTTCTTCCACCTCCTCTACCATATGATGTCCTACCACCTCTTCCTCTAAAGTTGCCTCTTTGGTTTCTGCCTCCTCTACCTCTTTGATTATAATTCTGATTATTACTTCCACCATTTTGATTATTATACCAACAATCATTTGCCAAATGATTTGTTCTGCCACAAATCCAACAAGCTTTAGCATTATCTTTGTTCTTACCTCCTCTTCCTTTACCTCTGAAATTCATCTTTCCTTTAGTGAAGTTAGCTTGACTTGAATTCCCTTCATCATCAGTCGATTGCTTTTCTTTGCCATTCTTTTTCTTGTCCTTGGAGTACATAGCTTGACTTGCACTTCTATCATTGTCTCCTTTAATGTCCTGCTCAAAAGTTAGCATGTGTCCTAGCAATTGATTAAGATCAGGAGTAAAGTGATCAAGTGACAACTCTATGGACAATATGAAAGGCTTCCACTTCTCATCTCCTCTCAGACCTGTAAGTATTTGTCTTACCAACTTTTCCTCTTCAATGTCTTCATCCACTGCTCCCAAGCTATCTGCAATATCCTTCATCCTTGCTACATAATCAGAAATTGATTGTGAACTCTTCTTCTTGAAAGTTGTGAACTCAGCCCATAGTGAGGACTTCCTTGACTTGGTTGTATTTTGGAAATGCTCTTCCAAGGCATTCCAAACATCTGTTGCACTTTCCAAACCTCTAATGTGAGGTAGAAGATAATCATTTACAGCCATGTAAATAATACTCCTTGCTTGAGCATCCTTTCTCATCCAAGTCTTCAAGTTTGCAAGCTCTTCCCTAGTTGGAATACTAGGATCTGCAAATTCAGGTTTTCTTCATCTCCTGTAATGAATGCCATCAAATCTTTACTCATGAGGTGTGCTTCCATCCTCATGGACCAAGCTGGATAGTTCTCCCTATCTAGCTTATCAATCTGCAAGCTTTCTCCCATCCTTGACCTTCTGTATCTGCAATTACTATGGTTTATGAGGATAAAGTGTACCTTTGATATGAGCCTTGTTCTTCTTGATTCTTTTCGAACTCGTGCTTTGAACTTCTGCAGGTTATCTTCAATAATTTGTCCTTGTCCTCCTTTGATTTGGAAGAACTCCAATATCTGCACCAATCGGAACTTCAATTGTTTTTTCCTTCTCTTGTATTACACCTTCAGCTCTGATACCACTGTTGGAGACCTCTTAATCTCCAAAGATTTGATCTATACTGACTTAAGAACACTTCTATGTCAGTTATAAACCAAACTTTACACAAATATTGTTCTTCTTTACCAAAACTTTCATCAACACTTCTCTGAGTGAAGAAGTATCTACTTCAGAAAGTCTGCTTCAGAAATCAACTTCATTACCTGCACAAAACTTCAAATTTCTTCAAGCAAATGATGCACAAGTATTCGCAATACCTTTGCGCAATCATACTAATCATTAGTTCTCAAAACTAATCACCAAAAGTTTAATTTGATCCTTAAGATCAAAGGTATGTCAAAACTGTCTTCCAGAGGTAGCGCCTTCAACATGGTCAACTTCTCAAGTTGATTTCTCTCAACACACAACCCGTTTTGCTAAATGCTTTTAGCCATAGCTTCCTTATCTTCTAACTTAAATTTTAAGTGCTCACTCATCAAAAACTTTACAGTATACACTCAGATCTAAGCAAAACACTGAGACGGAAAAGTGTGCTACTCTCAGACTTCAGTTTCCATATTCTACATATGAATGTTCCTATTGATCATTCTCACAGTAGGAGAGGAATTAGATCATGAAACTCTAGACATAGCTTTATTAGCTTCTCAATTAGATGTGTACAAAAGGAATTCTGATCCACATGATCAGACAGAGAGCACTCAGAGAAAGACCCGTCGCTATTTTCTGGGAAAAAAACTCTCTACACATCTCTAAGACATTTGTCATCTACAAATGACTCTCACATACATTCCTTGTCATCATTAACTTATATATTCATGACTTTAGGCTTATTCCGCATCTATGACATTGCTCCTTATCATCCTAAAGATTTAGCTATACTCAATTTACAAGGATTTCCACTTATATGTACATATGTGTACAAGACATCATCCTGAAAACTCCTTCACTTTCTCAAGTATCTTCTTTCACTTCATTCTGACCATAAGCCTTCCTCAAGATCTGTATAATCACCAATTTGTGATTGGCTTGTTCCAACAGCTCCCCCTCAATCACTAATTGTGATTATTCCAATCTTCTTCACTCCTGCCATCTCCTTGAATCTCTGTAGCTTAGGTCCATCCAAGCTCTTTGTCATCATATCTGCCACTTGTTCTTTTGTTGGAGTATACATTACTTCAATCTCTTTATCAAGTACCTTTTCCCTCAAGAAATGATACTGAATCTCTATGTGCTTAGTCCTGGCATGAAAAACAGGGTTAGCTGCCAAATACAAAGAACTCATATTATCTCCAAAAATAATTGGAGTACTATGATCAGTTTCAAAACTCTTCATCAAGGTCTTCAACCATATCACTTCTTTTGCAGCTTCTACCATTCCTTTATACTCAGCTTCTGTGGATGATAAAGCAACTGTATGTTGCTTCTTTGAACACCAAGAAACTAGTTTATCTCCAATATAACAGAGATACCCATGAGTAGACCTTCTATCATCTGAGTCACCTGCCCAATCTGCATCACTAAACACTTTGATTCTTGTATCAGAAGTGAATCCATAATACAAACCTTCACTTAGGGTTCCTTTGATATATCTGAGTACCCTTTGGGCTGCAATCCAATGAGTCTTCTTTGGACAATGCATAAATTGTGACAACACACCTACTGCATATGACAAATCTTGTCAAGGTAGCATAGATTAAACTACCTACCAAACTCTGATATTTCTTCATATCATTGAATTCTTCACCTCCATACCTGCTTAATTTATGATTTACCTCCAATGGTGTAGTTGAAGTCTTGCAATCTTCCATGTTAAACTTGACTAGAAGATTCTTCAAATACCTCTCTTGTGAAACATATACTCCATGTTGAGTATACACAATCTACATTCCTAGAAAATAAGATAAGTTTCCCAAATCACTTATCTTAAACTCCTTCTCTATTTGCCTTTTGAGTTCATTGATTCATTGAGCATCTGTTCCTGTGACAATAATATCAACATAAATGCACATGTAAATATATCCATTTTCACTTGCCTTCACTAGCAAGCTACTATCTGCCTTTGATGCTTGAAAACCACATTCATTCAAGAACTTGACAAGTCTGTAATTCCAAGCTCTTGGAGCCTGCTTCAACCCATATAAAGCTCTCTTGAGCTTACACACATAATCTGATCCAATTGAATCCATAAAACCTTCTGGTTGCTCCATGTATACTTCATCTGCAATGTATCCATTTAGAAATGCATTTTTCACATCTAATTGTGACAATTTCCATCCTTTGCAAGCAGCAATTGCAATCAATGTTCTAATTGTAGACATTTTAGCAACAGGACTAAAGGTTTCATCATAATCTAAGTTTGGGCATAACCTTTGACCACAAGTCTAGCCTTGTATCTAGACACCTTACCATCTGCAAACCTCTTTGTTTTATATACCCACTTACATCCAATGACTTTCTGATTCTTTGGTCTTGGTACTAATTCCCAAGTTTCATTTTCAAGTAGAGCATCATACTCTTCCTGCATTGCCTTCTCCCAATTCTGTTTACCTTTGGCTTCTTCATAAGTGGTTGGATCTTCTTCTGTCTTCACAATGTAAGCATAATCTTTTGTTGTTAGAAAAGATGTATCATAACTATACCTTATAGGTTCTTTCCTTTCCCTTGTAGATCTTCTGATTTCTGCACTACTCGAAGTTTCAGCCTCATTTGATTCTGGATCAAATCTTGGCCCTTCTTCTACATGATCCTGCAATCTACCTTTAGAGTCAACATCATCAATACTTTCTTCATACACTTTTACTTTTGCCTTTCCTTTCCTTTGTATTTCTTCAACACCTGCATAATCATTTGTTGATCCTGTATACCATGTATTTTGCTCATCAAATGTCACATCTTTGGTAACAAGAAATTGCTTTGTGGATGGACTCCACAACCTGTAACCCATCTGTCTATCATCATATCCAATAAACACATACTTCTCTGCTTTTGGTTCTAGCTTATGTCTTAATTGTGAAGGAACATAAGCATATGCAACACATCCAAATACTTTACAATGATCAAGAGTAGGTTTCTTACCCCACCATGCTTCATAAGGGGTTCCTCCATCCAAAGCTTTACAAGGTAACCTATTCACAAGGTATGTTGCAGTGTTAATGGCTTCTGCCCATAAGTAATTTGGACAATTCTTTTCCTTCATCATGGCTCTTGCAAATTCTACAAGAGTCCTATTTCTCCTTTCTGCTACTCCATTCTGTTGAGGAGAGTACCTGCAAGTTACTTCTCTTTTTATACATGCATTCCACAAATAATCATCAAACTCTTTAGAGAAATACTCTCCCCCTCCATCTGACCTTAACCTCTTAAGCTTTTGCCCTGTGATCCTTTCTGCATAGGCATGAAAATGTTTGAATGTCTTGAAAACTTCTGATTTATCCTTGATTACATACAAAGTAATCCATCTGGTTGCATCATCAACAAACAACACATAATATCTGGATCCATTTATGCTATAGTCCCTTGAGGGACCCCATACATCTGTATGAACCAATTCAAGCATATTTGAATACTTGTACCCTGATTTGTTGTAAGAACCTTTATGTGCTTTACCTAATTGACAAGCTTCACACTTGTACACCATATGTTGCCCTTCAACATTCGGCAATCCAAGCACTACCTGATTCTTTGACATTTCCTTTATAGCTCTCTCATTGAAATGACCTAGCCTTTTATGCCATAGGTCTAATTCAGATACCTTTTGACTTCCATAAGTAAATAATGCATGTCCCACATTACCTTGGACTTTGAGAGTGAACAATCTTCCTTCCTTTTTTCCTGCAATTATGTTTCTATATCCCTGATTTGGATCTTGCACATAAACACCATCATTTGTGAATCTTACCTCATATCCTTTCTCCACAATTTGCCCTACACTTATCAAATTTTTAGGAATAGTAGGAACATAAAGTACCTTGCTCAAAAGTGTACTTCCACTCTTTGTCTTCACTGATCCAATGCTTTCCACTTTATGCTTGGTATTGTCACTTGTTTGAACTCTATGTCCATTCACCTTTGCTTCAAGATAAGAGTCATATCATCCTTCTGATCTGATGCATAATTATAATAATTGTTGTTGTAGGACTGAGATTGGAAGTTTCTTCCACCTCCTCTACCATATGATGTCCTATCACCTCTTCCTCTGAAGTTGCCTCTTTGGTTTCTGCCTCCTCTACCTCTTTGATTATAATTCTGATTATTACTTCCACCATTTTGATTATTATACCAACAATCATTTGCCAAATGATTTGTTCTGCCACAAATCCAACAAGCTTTAGCATTATCTTTGTTCTTACCTCCTCTTCCTTTACCTCTGAAATTCATCTTTCCTTTAGTGAAGTTAGCTTGACTTGAATTCCCTTCATCATCAGTCGATTGCTTTCCTTTGCCATTCTTTTTCTTGTCCTTGGAGTACATAGCTTGACTTGCACTTCTATCATTGTCTCCTTTAATGTCCTGCTCAAAAGTTAGCATGTGTCCTAGCAATTGATTAAGATCAGGAGTAAAGTGATCAAGTGACAACTCTATGGACAATATGAAAGGCTTCCACTTCTCATCTCCTCTCAGACCTGTAAGTATTTGTCTTACCAACTTTTCCTCTTCAATGTCTTCATCCACTGCTCCCAAGCTATCTGCAATATCCTTCATCCTTGCCACATAATCAGAAATTGATTGTGAACTCTTCTTCTTGAAAGTTGTGAACTCAGCCCATAGTGAGGACTTCCTTGACTTGGTTGTATTTTGGAAATGCTCTTCCAAGGCATTCCAAACATCTGTTGCACTTTCCAAACCTCTAATGTGAGGTAGAAGATAATCATTTACAGCCATGTAAATAATACTCCTTGCTTGAGCATCCTTTCTCATCCAAGTCTTCAAGTTTGCAAGCTCTTCCCTAGTTGGAATACTAGGATCTGCAAATTCAGGTTTTCTTCATCTCCTGTAATGAATGCCATCAAATCTTTACTCATGAGGTGTGCTTCCATCCTCATGGACCAAGCTGGATAGTTCTCCCTATCTAGCTTATCAATCTGCAAGCTTTCTCCCATCCTTGACCTTCTGTATCTGCAATTACTATGGTTTATGAGGATAAAGTGTACCTTTGATATGAGCCTTGTTCTTCTTGATTCTTTTCGAACTCGTGCTTTGAACTTCTGCAGGTTATCTTCAATAATTTGTCCTTGTCCTCCTTTGATTTGGAAGAACTCCAATATCTGCACCAATCGGAACTTCAATTGTTTTTTCCTTCTCTTGTATTACACCTTCAGCTCTGATACCACTGTTGGAGACCTCTTAATCTCCAAAGATTTGATCTATACTGACTTAAGAACACTTCTATGTCAGTTATAAACCAAACTTTACACAAATATTGTTCTTCTTTACCAAAACTTTCATCAACACTTCTCTGAGTGAAGAAGTATCTACTTCAGAAAGTCTGCTTCAGAAATCAACTTCATTACCTGCACAAAACTTCAAATTTCTTCAAGCAAATGATGCACAAGTATTCGCAATACCTTTGCGCAATCATACTAATCATTAGTTCTCAAAACTAATCACCAAAAGTTTAATTTGATCCTTAAGATCAAAGGTATGTCAAAACTATCTTCAAGAGGTAGCGCCTTCGACATGATCAACTTCTCAAGTTGATTTCTCTCAACACACAACCCGTTTTGCTAAATGCTTTTAGCCATAGCTTCCTTATCTTCTAACTTAAATTTTAAGTGCTCACTCATCAAAAACTTTACAGTATACACTCAGATCTAAGCAAAACACTGAGACGGAAAAGTGCGCTACTCTCATACTTCAGTTTCCATATTCTACATATGAATGTTCCTATTGATCATTCTCACAGTAGGAGAGGAATTAGATCATGAAACTCTAGACATAGCTTTATTAGCTTCTCAATTAGATGTGTACAAAAGGAATTCTGATCCACATGATCAGACAGAGAGCACTCAGAGAAAAACCCGTCGCTATTTTCTGGGAAAAAAACTCTCTACACATCTCTAAGACATTTGTCATCTACAAATGACTCTCACATACATTTCTTGTCATCATTAACTTATATATACATGACTTTAGGCTTATTCCGCATCTATGACATTGCTCCTTATCATCCTAAAGATTTAGCTATACTCAATTTACAAGGATTTCCACTTATATGTACATATGTGTACAAGACATCATCCTGAAAACTCCTTCACTTTCTCAAGTATCTTCTTTCACTTCATTCTGACCATAAGCCTTCCTCAAGATCTGTATAATCACCAATTTGTGATTGGCTTGTTCCAACATCCTTGCTAGGTCGCCATACATCTGTATGAACCAACTCCAAGAGATCTACATGCATATAACCTTTCTTCATGGATGGTAACCTGTGAGACTTTCCAAATTGACATGCACTATACTTATAAATCATGTATTGTTTTGACAAGTTAGGGAGCCCAAGTGCACTTTGGTCCATGCAAATTTGCTTTAATGATCTTTCACCAATATGTGCCAATCTCTTGTGCCATACCTCTAGTTCTATGCGTGTTTGATTACCATAATTGAAGAGAGTTATGTTCCTTGTGTCTTGCAACTCAAAGGTGAATAGTCTACCTGTCTTTTCTCCCTTTGCTATTCCTTTGAACCCTTGGCTAGGGTCTTCCACATATGCTCCTCCTCTGTGAACCTGAGTTGCAATCCTTTCTCTACTATCTCCCCAACACTTATCAAATTCTTTGTAATGGTAGGGACATAGAGTACCTTACTGAGTAGGTTGATGTTTCCATCAGGTGCTTTGACATTGCCTATTTTCTCCACAGGATTTCTTGTGTCATCTCCTGTTTGTACCTCATGCTTATTCCTTGGATCTTCCAAATCTGATAGGAGAGCTACATTTCCTGCCACATGATTGGAGCAACCTGAATCTATGTAGAAAACATGCTCATCAGATGTACCTTGTGGCATAGCCATGTTCATGATCAATAATGAATCCTCTTTGTTTGAGTCTTCTCTGTAGTTATTGAAGTCTCTCCTTCCTTTGTAGCCTCCTTGATAGTTTGAATGATTTTAGTTGTTGTAATTGCCATGGTAGTTGTTGAAACTTCCTCTTGAGTAGCCATAACTTCCTCTATTGTATCCTCTTCCTCTTTGATTCTTGGAATTCCTAAAGCAATTTTCAGTTGTATGATTAGTTATTCCAAAAATAGAACATGATTTGGAGTCTTGGATCTCCCCCTGCCTTGTCTACCTCCTCTTCCTCTACCTCTTCCATGTCTTCCTCTACCTGCATAGTTAACTTGATATGTACCTGCTTCATCATCCACTTTCTTTGCCTTTCCTTTGTTATCTTTGGACTTGCTTTTATCAGTGTATAAATCTGAAGATTGATTACCTTTAGAGCTTTCTCCATTTTTGATAATCTTTGCCTCTTGAGTGAGTAATTGTCCAATGAGTGTATTGAAATCATGTACATGCATGTCCATGTACAAATACATAGCTGTGGTGAATGCTTCCCACTTGTCATCTGCTTTCAATCCACTGATTACCTGCCTTACAATTTGCTCTTCATCTATTACCTCTCCAATGCTCCCCAACTGATCTACTATGTCCTTAAGCTTTGTGAAAAAGTCGGTCACATTTTGTTTGGAAGCCTTCTTGAGAGTTGTGAAATCCAGCCATAGTTGATGCTTCCTAGCTTTAGTACTTGAAGAGAAGAAAGCTTCAAGTGCATCCTACACTTCCTGAGATGTCTTAAAACTTCTAATGTGAGGCAAAAAAAATGTGAGATAGAGTTGAGGAGATAAGACCTTGCAAGTGCATCCTTCGAGCACCATGTGCTCAATCTTTCTTGCTCTTCTTGTGTTGGTTGACTTTTGTTCCTGAAACTTGGCATAACTTCATCCCCAGTCACATAACCATAAAAACTTCTACCTTGGAGATAATCTTCCATTCTTAATGACCAAGCTGAGTAGTTACCTCTGTCCAATTTTTCAATTGATGGAGGAAATCCATCTGCCATCCTTGCTCTGCTACCACTATGAAGAGATGGATAGGTATGTGCTTGAAGATGAAGAGGTGTTGCAAAATCCTTTATCTACACTAGCCAAATGAACTCCAGGAGTATGTGGTGGGTCCTTTTAGCTTGCCAATGGATGTATTAGACACCCTATGAACCTTTGAAGATCACTCTCAAAACGATAGATCAAAAGAGATAAGTTGTAGTTAGCTCAGAGGTGAAGAACTTGCTATTTTGGTTCATACACTTGTCCAGTGTTTTGCATAATTCTTTGAGCACAGCAGCAATTAGCTTGATTCCTTTTGGGGAACTCTATTTAACTTAAAGATCTAACTTTCAAGAGTAATCTCATAAAAAATAATGAACCACACACTGAGAATCATGTTTAACAAGTGATGACATCATCCCTATTTTCATGGACTGCTATAATAATAACACGAGTGAGCCAAAAAATGATCATAACTAATCCAATTATTATGAAACTTTGTATGCTTATACTAGAAAGTATGCTGATTCCAAAGAGCTTTAAAAAATTGAATTTGGGTTAGTACATATGGAGAACATGCTCTGACAAGATGAGTAAAAAAGTCGGATACCTGACAGAGAAGTGAAAATGAACAGATAGGGCTGACTTCAACTGAACCTAATTGAAGATTGAAACACCCAAATGAAATGAAAATTGGTGCACATATAGTAGAATTATAGATCTAACGTTATCAAGTTAAAGCACTGAAAATGATGCACCAAGCTCAGAGAAACCATCTCTGCAATCTAATTGAGAAAATTGAGAGATATGGCGAGTAGTACACTTCACAAGAACATGGAAATATGAACTCAAATGATCATGAAAATGAAAGTAAATTGATTTTACAACACAATGGACTTACTGATACATATGTGTGCCTTGAAACCACACTTTGATATGGCATAAATCTCAGCTCTTCGAGGTCTTCTCTGAGGTCTCTCTAACCATGACTAAAGCTACCATCTATTTATAGTTGAGCTTGGGAGGCTAACTTCCCTCAATCACTCTCCAATCAATTAGTGATTGATTTGATTCTCTATCTACCACAAATCACGAATTCGTGGCTCCTCTTTCCCTTTTTGATCAAGTGGACTCAATCACTTAAGATTCTTTCACTTTTACATTAAGTAAAGTCTTCAAAAGTTACAAGAGGTAGTTCACAAGTGAACTTTACATTGTCTTCATTTTAAGGCATCGTCTTTGAATTTGTGAGACTCAAGCCAATACTTAGGCTTGTCATTGGAGCAAGCTCCGAATAGATTCATACCAGCTTTGGGTATTTCGCACCACCGAGGTTCACAACTTCTAATGAATCCTCTTCAACCCGATTTTTTCCTAGTTCCATGGGATCTTTCATTACTATATCTGCAATATCCCCTTCTCTTGTTTCCAGGGGTTCTGTGGTAGTGGCCACCATACTATCACAGTCCGGATAATAACTACATTTACATCCACAACCCCGAAGGATAAGAGATCTCTATGGACCTCAAGAAATTATTGTTGTTCATCTTCCTCTAGGCCTTCCAACATGTGAGGAGGTTCTACCACTATGGGTTTATTCTCTGCAAGACAGTATTGCTCCTCTTCTAATGGGACTAAAAATGTCGCATGTCCTTTTTGGAAGGTGATAGTCTTCTCGTCCCGATTCTGTCGAACTCTACCATTTTGTAACTAGGGTCGTCCTAACCATAGATTATAATCTAGATTCTGCCCTTTGAGTTCCAATACTACAAATGTAACATTAAATATCACCTAAGAAATCTTGATGGGGATATCTTTAATCAGCCCACCAGCTGCACGCACGATTGATCTACCATCCAGAAAAAAATGGGGCTGGCTCAATGTTTGTCCACTCCATTTGCTTGCATGCACTTGTGGAAGCGATGTTAATACTTGATCCACCATCAATCAGAACCTTGGGGATGGCTTTATTTTTATACTAGACAGTAATTGTGGGAATTGCATAGTCCACTATTCTATCTGGGGTATAACATATAGACGGAAGGTTCCAAACTCTAAGATGATGAATATCTTTCCTGTAAGTGCTTTAACAATTTCTTTTGAAAAGCAAGAACAAGTTCTAGTGAGGCTCCTAGTGATAATTCAATATGTGAATCTTGCAATTACTCGCAAGAAGTACCGTTCTCCGATGCCTAGGGATCAGGATCTCCTTGCTTCCATTCTAATCTTGATTGCTGGTTCCGAACGCTGATAGCAATCACTTGATCATTAGCAATAATTGTGGAACTTCATAACTAAAGACTCAGTTGGATACCCAAAATTCTCCTTCTCCTTACATGTTGCCTTAATCTCGTTAGTGGGTTTAACAGTTATCTTATCAATTTTACTATGTTGTTCCTTGCTATATGGTTCAACGAGAACTAGCTTAGGGTCCACATAATACGGTGGGTATTGATGGGCCCATTGTACTACTTTTTTCAATCTTTATTTTTTCTCTGTTCGTACCAGGTGATCTTATTTCTGCCCACTCTGATATTCATGTTGCAACCTAGTGACCACCAACGTTGAGGGTTCCAAATATTCTAAGGTCACTACATTAGCCATAGGTGCCTTAAGCTTAGCCTCCTATTTCTATTGATCTTATTCTTTAGCGTCTTCACATTCCCATCAGCGATGTCCATATTGCAATCAAAACTGAAACTATATCTAGCATATACCACTTTTTCATTTTTGTGATGTCTATAGTAGTTATACATGTCATGGATAAGTCTAGTGAGCTTTACCAGATTTACTTACCAAGAGCGATGGCACATTTGTTTCTTGCCAACTCACTCATTCGTGGACATCATGGTTTCTTTATGTAATTTCCTTTATATATTGTACTAGTTGTATTGTTGCATTAGGTCACTCTTCCATATCTCTTTACGTAATAGAATAAGTAGAAGAAGATTATTCTTCCTTGCCTCAATTTTGAGTGTTCCTCTCCTTGGGTATGACACTGTGTGAGAGATCTCTTCCTTATCCCATTTCTCTTGACATGGTATCAAGTGTGGTTGTAGAGAGCTCATTAAAAAGGCCGATAGTGAAGAGTCCATGAGAAGGCATGGAGAACACATGCTTAACAAATGATCTTAGATTTCTATGAAATCTGGTGTATGGGATTGCCTCCGTTTTGTGCCTGCAAGGTGGGACCCATGGAGAAAACTCGTCAGTTTGCAAAATTGTAACTTGTATTTTGTTTGGCATCTCCCAAATATTTTAGATCTAGAATCTCCATCAATTTCATGTACTCTTGATACATGAAAACTATGCTTTTCTGAGATTGATTTGTCAAGCCATAGTGTGATATTGTTCAAGCATAGCTAAAATTTCTACATAAATGGTAAATGCTAATGGAATGAGTCAACTTATGAGTGATATGTTGGACAAGAATATCTTTCATGCTTGGAGATTCAAAATGAAAATTTTCTTGATAGGAAACTGGAAGTACATCGTGTTGGAGTTTGAGGTCTGCGAAAGCACACAAACTACACAAGGAAGAACAAGAATCTTGGAACACAATACAACAATGAAATGAATTACCAAGTGAATGTACAAAGATAAGTGACCCATTAGGATTATAGGCATGTATAAAAGCTCAAGAGAAAAAAACCTCCTAAAGAGGGGAAAAAAGTACCCCGTTGGTCCTAAGTGTGTTCACAGACAACACTACCAAAATATGTCAACAAATCCCCATGGAAATAATGTGGTGAACAAGGAGTTGGCACTCCTATATAAGGAAGTGCCAATCTATGTGGAAAGAGATCAATCCACAAAAGGAAATAAGCCCAAAGCTTTGCAAAAAGCTTCAAACTTCTCCCTAAGTAGAGCCTTCGTGAAAAGGTCTGCAATGTTATCCTGTGTGGGAACATATGCCAAATTGATCTCTCTAGTAGAGAACCTCTCCATGACAAAATGATAATGCACCTCACTGTGCTTTGTGCAAGCATGAACACAGGGTTCCTTAAAACTATCAATGTGTGATGACTGTCAATGAAGATGGTGGTGGCAAAGAATAACCAACACCCAAGTCAGCCAAAAGGTTTTTGAGCCACACACACTCAATAGTCACTGTGAAAGCTGCCCTATACTTAGCCTCACAACTAGAAGTGGCCACAATAGCCTGCTTCTTGCTTAATTAAGATATGAATGGGCTACCAAGCATGAAGCAAAATCCATTGGTGGACACACGAGGGTCATAGCAACTAGCCCAACATGAGTCACAAAAAGCATTTAAATCAGGTGGCAGTGATCCTCCCTTGGGATAAAACAATCCAAGTAGACATGTACCGCTCAAGTAGCAAAAGAAGTCTTAACCACTTCCCAATGCTTGACATGTACAAAATGCATAAACCTACTCATTTGAGAGATACCAAACTGAATATCACGACAATTTATGCATAAGTAAATCAAGAACCCAACAACCTTGTGATAGAGAACAACATCAAATGAATATCCAACATCATGAAAACTCAACCGTAAACCTATTTCCATAGGAATAGCAATAGGTTTGAAATATTCAAGGCCAAAATGTTGTAATAATATGTCAATGTAGTTTTTTGACACAAAGCTATTCCCTGATCAACTTGCATAACCTAAATGCCCAAATAATCATGCAAATGCCCCAAATCTAACATCTCAGAAGAGGCATCCAAATTAGCCTCAAATTCATCAATATGCTTTCCCTTAGGACCAGTGAGAAGATGTTATCAACATGCACAACAATGATTAGACGTATATCATATACACGCTTAACATATAAGATGCTCTCAATTTGACTACTCTCAAAACCATGTGCAATCAAGTGTGGATGTATCTTTTCATACCAAGCATGTGGTACTTGCTTCAAACCATATAATCCGTTTTCAACCTACATACTTTGGTTTCATGCCCTTTCTCCACAAAACCATGGGGCTAAAATGTGGACACTTCTTCATGTAAGTCACCATTGAGGAATGTAGTTGTGATTTTGAATTGATGTACATTCCAAGCCATGACGAGCTACAAGTGCACATATACTATGAAAACTGTTCATTTGGCATGTGGGTGCAAATGTCTCATCAAAATCAATGCCTCTCTCTTGAGCATAACGTTTTGCAACAATCCTAGCTTTATACCTATCAAATGTTCCATTAGATTTACACTTCAACTTGTATACCCATTTATTGTTGATGTCCATTTTTTTTGGAGGCAAATCACATAAAGAACAAGTACCATTCTTCATAATAGCATCATATTTTGATTGCATTGCAGCCATCCAATTTTTTGAATTTTGTGCTTCATCAAAAGAAACAGGCTCATTCTCATCACAAAGACTAGAGGCAACCATTGCATAGAAATTTGATGCAAAAGAAGTTCTATGAGATCCTCAATAGGGATCAAAGTGTGATTGGTTTACCAAATATATCCAAACATGATTTACAAATGTAGTGCTTGTCAATTTGGTAAGTCTCATATGCAACCATTCACAAAGAAGGGAAACATACATGGAGACCTATCGGAGCTGGTCCATATAGATGTATGGGGGCCAAGCAAGGAGTTATCTATCTTTGGATCCAAGTATTATGTGTATTTCATTGATGATTGTAGCAAATGGACAATACTATACTTTATGAAGCATAAAGATGAATTGTTCTCTTATTTCAAGAAATATCTAGCACTTATTGAAAATCAAACAGGAAAGACTTTGAAGAGGCTAAGGTCAGATAGAGGGCGAGTGTATTTCTCCCATGTCTTTGATGTTTATCTCCAAGAGAGAGGAATCAAAAGAGAAATTAGAACCAAGTATGCTCCTGAGAAAAATCAAGTGGCAAAAAGGATGAATAGAACCATAGTGGAGGCAGCAAGGTCAATGCTAAAAGAGAAGAAATTGTCCAATTACCTATGGGCAGAGGCTGTATCCACAACCATCTATCTAATCAATAGACTCCTATAAAAATCATTGGATGGGATAACACCATATGAAGCATGGAATGGAAGAAGAACTAGTCTTGATCATTGTAGGATCTTTGGGTGCATGTCATATGCACACATACCATCACAAATCAGAGTAAAATTGGATCCAAAGGTATAGAAATGCATACTCATTGGCTATTAACTTAATCACAAAGGTTATAGGCTATATAATCCAAGTAATAAAGGTTTCATTGTTATTAGATATGTTGTTTTTTTATGAAAACAAATCTTGATTTGACGATGATTGCAGGAAAATCAAACTTCCATAGAGGAAGAGTTTCCAACATTTTCAAAGAGGAATGAGCATACACATGAAGACTCAAGTGATTTTGATGATGATAAAAAAACTCCAAGAATAGAAATTGATTCTTGGAACTCTAAAGGCAAAGCCACAGTGCAGGAGTTGGGAGAGGTGGTAGAATCATCTCAACAAACTATAAGGAGATCTACTAGAAAGAAAAAGAAGCCAGAAAGGTATTGTTATGACACCTCCTTGGTCACTAAGAATTCCATTTATATTGCTCAAGATACAAACTCAAAAGAACCATCAACATATGAAGAGGCCAAGAAGAAACCGGAATGGAGAGATGCCATGGAAGAAGAAATGGAAGACCTACGAGAAAATTAGACTTGGGAATTGGTTCCCAAGAAACCATCTATGAAGGTCATTAGCTAAAGATGGATCTACAAGGTAAAGAAGAATTATGATGGCTCAATTAATAGGTACAAAGCAAGGCTTGTGGCTAAGGGGGTTTTCTCAAACCCAAGGTATTGATTATGAAGAGACATTCTCACCTATGGCAAAGATGCCCACAATTAGAGTAATTATGATTGTAGCATCTTCCAAGAATTGGAATATCTATCAAATGGATGTTAAAAATGCTTTTATAAATGGTTGGGTTTCAGAGGATGTATACATGGCTCAACCTCCTCATTTTGAAGATAAAACATATCCAAAACATGTTTGCAAGTTAAGGAGATCCTTCCCTCTTCATAAAGAGGAATCACTTAGAGGTTATATACCTTTGTGTATATGTGGATGACATAATCATTATAGGTAATGATGTAGATGGAATCAAGAGGATCAAAGCTCATATGAAAGAAGAGGTTTGGAAATGGTATATACAGAAAGAGGTATGTTCCTAACTCACAGAAAATACATTGGAGATATGCTCTCCAAATTCAAAATGGAAAATACAAAGGTTGCAGGTAAACCCATGGAGGTAAACCATAAACTAAGTGCTCATGAAGGTGAGTTAATTGAAGATGTGACTAGTTATGAAAGCTTAGTTGGAAGCTTGAACTATGCTACTCTAGCTAGAGTAGATATATGCTATGGAGTTAGTGTGCTATGTCAATTCATGCACACTCCAAGGAAGCCTCACATGGAAGTAGATAAAAGAATCCTAAAGTATTTGAAGGGCACAATTAATGAAGGTCTATATTACCCTTATACATTTGATATAGATGTCAAATTATTTTCTGATGCAGATTTGGCAAGTTTGAAAGATGAAAGGAGGAGCACATAAGGCTATCTCAGATCTGCAGGTACAAAATTGATCTCATGGTCTTCAAAGAAACAACATACAGTTGCTCTCTTATCAAATGAAGCTAAATACAGAGGACTAGAAAATGCTACTCAAGAAGCTATGTGGATAAAGACCCTATATTCAAATTTAGGGTTGAGTACTTCTACTCTACACATATTTGGAGACGACATTAGTTCCTTGCATCTTGCTGCTAATCGTATCTATCATGCCAAGAACAAACACATTGAAGTTCACTACCATTATGTGAGAGAAAGGATCATAAGGAGATACAACTCTCATATTGATCCACACATCATAAATGTGCAGATATGATGACAAAGGCGTTGGATGGAAGCAAACTGAACAAGTTCAAATCAATGATTGGTTTGAAGGGAACCATGAAGAATTTAAGAGACAAGCATCTCATCCTTAAGGAGGAGGTTTTGGTACATTTAATAAGCCTAAATTCTTGGCTAAATATTCAGGATTACTTATCAATTCATGTACCTCACATGGAGGACCACATATGAACACCTTCTTGTCAATATAGGTATATTTACCTTTGGATAAATGTAAAAGCTAGAAAATATGGAATCTTGTGAATTTAGGGAGTTGAAACCATGACTGATGTGGTAGAAGGAATCAATTCAAATCACTCCTAAAGTGCAAGAAGACTTTTGGCTGAGAGAAATTCAAAATTCAAACTCACTAGTTGAGTATAAAAACAAAAGTTTTTTGTTGTGGATAGAGAGATTCATTTTTTGAGAGCTTTTGAGCTACAACATTGAGCATAGCTTGCGCTCAACATATGTATGAGTAGTCCACTACATATCCTTTGTACATATGTTCATTAGCATACATAATTTGGTACATTTCTTCAAGTTCATTTTCGTTTTCTGCTCTTTGTTGCATCTTCATCATTTTAGTGGTTTTGTAGAAGTGATTTCCCTGTGTGTAATTTGATGCACCTTAACTTGGTAGTTAGGGTAAAGTGTCTAGTATCTACATATCAAGTTTCATTATTTTTGGTTCAGCCAATCTTGAAATATGAATTGATGAACTTGACTATGTTTGCACATCACCTTGCTCCTAAAATGTCGAGATGAACCCCTTGAGTTACTAAACTCATTTCTCAGTGTATAGTGCTTCTAAATTCATGAAATATCTTGATTTAGTTAGCTATACACTCAAATTAGATGTGTCCAAAAACTCTTTGGTCAATTCATATGAGGATGTGAGCTCTAAGAAAAATATTGAGCACTTGCATTCCTAAAATAGAAGGTTTTCTCTCATTCCTTGCATATGCAAGTTATTTGTTATGGTCCAAAATTTTGGGGATAATGTTTGAAAGTACCTAGTGGTTATAAATGCATTATTGTGAAGCCAAAGGAGTCGACTAAGCATCCCTAGAGTCATCCTTGCAGGTGTAGAGCAGGTTTTGTGCAACACCATCTCATCTCTAGAGCATACCCAACCATCTCCTCACATATTAAACTCATTGAAAATGAAATCACTATTGCTTATCGTTGATTTTGTTTTAGGATCCCATAAACGATATCCAAATTGGCCTTCTTGACCATATCCAAGAAAAATGCATTTCTTTGACTTTTGTTCCAGCTTTTGTCCAAGATTCTTGGGTATACAAACATACGCTTCACACCCAAAACTCAAAGATGATCATATTATGGTGGATTCCCTCTCCATAAATTGTGTGCCACTTTCAGACCTTTGGCAGTGCTAGGTGAAAAGCTAATCACATGAACTATAGTCAATTCTGCGTTTTCCCAAAAGCCTTGTGAAAAAAATGATGCAACATAGAAACTACTCTATCTAAAATAGTTATATTCATTCTTTCAACTACATCATTCTATACTAGGTATAAGGAGTAGTAAAGCCTCTACAAAATCCTCTAGACTGACAGAAAATGTTGAATTCATGTGAGGTATACTCATCCATTATTTGAATGTAAAGGCTTGAGCTTAGTTCCTTTTTCAGTCAATGTGCATCTTGTGCACATTCCTATTTTGCTTTCCATATTGACAATGCTCACAAGATGAAAAATTAGAGAAACATAACATAGGTAAGTAACCAGAACAAGAAAGATCTTCCATTCTGCTATGCGATATGTGGCCCGAATGGCCATGCCAAATACAAGCCATAGGTTGTTCAACAATAGCTAACAAGTTTTTTTTTTCTTTGATACAAAGAAAGCATAAAGTGACCCAGCTTTGCTTCCTTTTACAATGAACATATTGCCCTTTGATATGCAAAACCACTAAGCATAGAAAAATGTCTTCTAACCAAACATCATCAAGTTAAGCAATTCACATCAAACTGCATGATAACAGAGGTACATGGTGTACATTGTGCATATTAAGTTTTGAACCATCAATGAATTGCACAACCACATCTCCAATCCCGACAATGTCACACTAGTGAGAGTCACCAAGTTTCTCGGTACCAAGAGTCTCTCACCAAGTTTCATGATATCAAGAGACTTTGCTACATAAGTAGAGAGCCATTCTCTATGTGGTGTCACATGGAAAGAAGCACCAAAATCTAGCAGTGACATGTGGGAAAGAGAATCAGCCATAAGAGCCTCATTGTGCATAGTACTATCAAGTGTCAACACATCAACATCATCAGAAATAACATTAACTTCTTCAATCTTCATAATCAAAGAGGACGGTGTACGTAATTGTTTAAGATGCCCATCAACATTCTGTCATTTACCTTTATCATTCTTTAATGAACAGCAGTCTTTATTCATGTGCCGTTTCTTATGATAATAATGGCATTCGATGTCCCTCTTCCTTGATGTACTTCTACTCTTATTTTGTTGATCATTCTTTCCCTTGTTCTTGTTCGTGCCATGTTGGCGATTCTTTCCTTGCTATGAATCACGAACATTATATGCATCTCCACTATGATTTCCAACCATAGATTTTCTATCAATATCCTCATTCAAGAGTGCTTCACATATGTCATCATAGACCAGTTTACCACTAGGTGCACTATTGCTAATAGTTGTGAAAAACGTATCCCATGATGATGGTAAGATGCATAACAACAAGACTGCTTTCATTTCATTATCCATCTCCATTTTTTGAGCCTATAATTGAGAGGATATAGCATCAAACTCATTTAGATGAGCAACAACATCATCTACATCTTTCATGCAAAGTTCATATAACTTTCTCATTAGGTACACTTTATTTGATGTCGTTTCTTTTTCATATGTATTGCATAACTTCTTCCAAAGCTCATCTACACTTTCACAATCCAATACTATAAAGTGAACATTATCTTCCAAGTGCAATCAAATGGTAGACCTAGTCATTTCATCCAACTCATCCCAATCATCTTCATCCATGTTAGTGGGCATGTTTGAGTTTCCATTTACTTGCTTCCATTGCCTCCTTTGAAACAACAAATCTTTAACCTAATTCTTCCCTAGAGAAAAGATTGTGCCATCAAATTTTTGGATCTCAAAATGGTATTTTCCCTACAAGTTATAGCTCCTCTTCGGAACACTGGCACTATATCGTAATACACCAAACATGATTGAGATCTCTGATCCATGATGATAGAGAACTAATTAGAATGATGACCAACTGAAAAGATTATGTGAGAATATATGTGCTCACACCAATAAGTGTATCGAGGACTAAATCAATCATTGTATAGTTGACAAAACAAGAAAAAACTAGGAAAACTTTTAATAGAGTGCTCTCTAAAAAATGAGCATATGATAAGCATCAAAAGCTCATAAAACTACAAGTATTAACATGTAAATGTACATAGTGAATCAATGACTCCACTACATATAATCAGTTAACTGAAAGAAGCCAGTTAGGCTTATCGAGCACCTATGAACAACTATCATACATCTCCTATGGCAAGGCTCAGTAAGTCTTTCATGTGCATCACCAAAGTGAACCCAACATCTGGGTGTCTCCCTATCAAGGAAACCTCACGACAAGCCTCTTTATCAACACTAATGGCTTTATGCAAAAAACGCAATTGCTATATCAATACACATGGACGCACATAAGCGGTATCCATAGATACATATCTAGGGTGTATGTGCTCAATATATGTAGTAAAATGGCACTGAAAGGCTGAATTCATAGCCCAAACACTAGCTAACAACACCTGCAAGTTTCTATCAACTTTGTTCTTTAGGCTAAAAAACGTACATAAACTTGTGGAGGCTTCTCCCACCACAACTAAAAACCTTTCAAGAAATTTATAGGTTTACTAGTGTGGCTGAAAACATAGCCTCAAAGCTGAATATTTGTGGCCAAAGTGTTACAAAGAACACTCTTCTTGATGTTCTTGAACATGTGTAAAGAGAACTATGTGTGAAAGTAATCCAAACTCGCTCTAAGAATCAAACCAAAAATGCTTCAAAGTAGGTTTTGAAAGCAGTGAATGAAGCTTTGAGGGCCCAAAACATGTTCAAGGTAAAGTGAACCTTAGTCTTTCCCCTTCTTCAAACACTGCAAGAGTGTAGCTTAGTGGAAAGAGATTGTCGGTTAAGAGATTTTCGATGGGACAAACTAGAGGTGACCTCCTAAGAAGTATCAGGAACCTTTGTCTTCCTTGATCGTTGAGGTCCTCCCTCATGCATAGCCAAAAATACCAATGGTTACTTCGGTGACTCGGATGACAAGGTTTGCCAAGGTCTATGCCTTGGTGGCCATCGGGTGGGTGCAACAAGTACCTATTTGGTAAATAGACTACCATCAAAGGTTCTGGATGACATGACTCCATATGAGGCATGTAATGGAAGAAGATCTAACTTGGATCATTGCAAGATCTTTGGGTGCATTTCATATGCACACATACATTCATAGATAAGAGGTAAATTGGACCCTAAGGTACAAAAATGTGTGTTCATTGACTATGAACTTAATCAAAAAGCTTATAGATTACTTAACCCAAGCAATAAAGGGTTAATAGTAAGTCAAGATGTTGTGTTTGAAGAAAAAAATCATGGTTTGAAGATGATTGCAAGAGAATCAAGCTACCATATGACCTAGAGGAAGAGTTTTGCTCCCCTCCTTTCAACTAGATTGTTGATGCTGATTCTTTTGAACATCATCTTGTGAGCGATGTATTGTTGTTGTTGCACTCACACTGCCACAACAATTGCTTTCATTCTCCCTGTAAGCTTAAGTGTTCCTCTCCTACTTGTTGTACTCAAAAAGCGACTCATATCTCCAATAGGAACCTTATTAATAAGAAAAGCAGCCATCCTCTTTGAATGCCTCTAAAGAGAGCATATCCAATGAACAGTTTCAAATGCTAAACCACTATTTAAATAATGTTGGAAGATGCCATGCACTTCACGTGGGTCAGCCTCCACATGTTCCACCGAGGTAACCTTGGAGCACCCACAAAACATTTCTTCAATGACATAGTGAGATGGACATCTTTTATTGCACAGTGGCATATTACCATGGATATTGTCGATCAAAACATCAACCACTACCCACATATGATCCATTCGCTTTGACTAGTGTAAGAAGGAACTTCCATGCGTAGGCACCAAACGAGATGGCACATGAAACTCTGCATATATCGGTTGGATGGCCCTATCTTATGTGCACCTCTAGCACTTGAGCCTTGGATACCATGGCTAGGAAAATCTAAACCCCTTGATTCACATCCATGAATGCCTCCATCAAGCGAGTTGGAATCCATGATAACTGGTCGAGTATGCCTTGACTGAGCAACATAACCTTCAGGAGAAGAGGAAATCCCACATGCAATAAATTCATAATGCTTCAGAGGGTACTTCAACACAAATAGAGAGCCAACAACAATTTTGCATACCACCTCTATAGTAGTTAGAGAGAGATAGGGAAACAGGCACAAGGATAGGTTGGAGGGATGAAATCAGTTCATTGGTGCCCAAAACAAGCATAGGTGTATGCACTAGAGCCCGCTTCTTCAGTTGGCCCTTGAAAAATTTGGGATCTGATGGTAGCATCATCTGCCTCAACTCCTCAATGTCATTGTTTGCATGCCCGTTACTTGTGTAATCAATGGTAGACTTCCTAGTCAAGCTTTCTTCTAGTACTGCTACAGAAACCTACTGTTGCATGAGGCTAGTTGATTCCAGATGTTGTTTTTTATTTTATTAGCAAGTTTGGCCTTGAGAAGCATTACAAACCAAGTTCTTGGAATCTCTGAAAAATCATGCTTCTCCACCAATTGATTCCATGTAAGTCATGTCTTAAACATCCAGATGGCATTGGATTCCTTGGGTAATTAGATATTCAAACGAATTTTTTGATAATGAGGAATTTATTTTGCCAGAATTTACTTGTGCTGAAGAAATTTTTTCTAGGTTGTTCTGGGAACCCCTTGAAGTCACATGAAGGGTATGGCACATAGGCTGACAGTATTCTAGAGCAATCCATTTATGAAAATTTGAAATCTTGGAAAAGATTTTACCTGTCTCCAAGCACCAAAAAATATCACCTCAATCCTGTCCTGCTTCTCATACACAACATCCATAGCAAAATTAGTGTTCTATAGATCTAATTAAATCTTTTCAATTAGGTCACCCGAGTTTCAGCTTGATGTCTCAGTTCTCAGCCCAGTTAGAGTAGGCTCCATGCCCCTACAAAAACGATGCAACTAAGCATCATGACGAATTATTTCTTTTCCGTTTGGACCCAATACCTAGAGAGGTTCTCTCCACTTTAGAAATTTGGTATAGTTTCTCCACTGACAAAACAGCTAGAGCCATAACAAGTGGCGTGTCAATCATCAAAGGTTAGACATTTTCATAGTGGGAAATCAGAAATAGATACTATTTCCAAGGTTGACCGTAGAATAGAGAGAGATCCTTGCATGATATTTATTACACCGAATGAAGATGTTGATGGGCATGCAGTGGACATTGGCGGTGGGGAAGTTTATCTACCAAAAACTGATTGAATTTGCCAATTAGTCTAGTAGTCTACTTCTTGCTTCCAGCAAAGATAGAGCCTATGCCTCCAAGACTCCTACTAACTGCTTTATTACACATATCTAGAACCTCAATTGCAAGATTTGACACACAAGCAGATAAAATCCCCAAATTTTTTAGCTGCATTATGTTGTCTACAACATTTTCTCAACTTGCACGAAGGTGGTCTCCAAATAAGTTGGCAATCTAGAAAATAATCACAGTGACTCTGCTTGTTTCGTCATCTTCATTAAAAGATATCAGTAGTTCTTTAGTACTTCTAACTAGATTGAGAAGAGTTGTGAAAGTGCACAATGACATCATCAACTTGTCGAGTACCTCTACCATATGATAAGCTGATCCTTTCTTGTAGTAGCTAGAAAACCATCTTCAGACAATTTATCCTTTGCATGGTCAAATACCACAGAAATCGTGTTGATATATTTAGGTAGTGATGTGTGTGAACACACTAGGACCACCGAAGCACTTTTTTCCCTCTATAGGTGGTTTTTGTCCCCTGGCTTGTTGTTGCAGAGCAAAGAGGAGCAAAGATGCAGAGAAGAAGAAGGGCCCCAAAATTTTCCGATTTGGACACTTTATTTTTGTATTATAACCATTTTGTAATATATATTCCGATGTAAATGCACTAGAGGAGTCCTCTAGATGCATACCTGTAAAGCTTTTTCTCAATACCCTTGTAAATTAGTAGGAAATCAGTCTTTTAGTCAATAAAGTGCCGATCTCTTGTGTGAAAGGACCATTTTTAGGGCACATGTATATAAGTCATTTTGTGACTCTTTGTGGGGACTTTTTGCCATTGTGAAAATCAAGAGCACAGAATTTCGAATTTGTGTCTTCTGCTCTCTGTATCTTCTTCCTTGTGAGATTGCATGCATGTGTGATGCTTGGAAAGAGTGCTTAGAAGTATTGTCAATCCATGGAAGTGCTTGTTTGCTATTGGTAAGGTGTGTGTGAAGTGTAGGAAGTGTTGAAGTGTAGGAAGATAAATCTCGCGACTCAGTATTTTGCTCATAACTTGAAGCTAAAGTATCAGAATCAATCGCCATTGGATGCATCTTCTTGAGAGCTTCAAAACGAACCCACTATTCACTATATTCGGAATTCGGAGCTGAGAGAAAAACTTGATTTACTGTTGACTATTGTTCCAAGTGTCACGACACCATAGCTGACCTTGAAAACTTGATTGTGATGGATTTATACTTATTTGTACTTTGTGAAACTTCATTCGCATGGACCACTATTTGAATGCATGTTTTCATATACTCGGCTAGGCTTTGATACTCCTTGGATTGATAATTAAAGCGTGAGTCCCAACTATATGCACTTGAGGGGGATCGAAGTATAGTCTCCTTCTCCACAAGTCCCTAAGTCGGTACTTAGGTACACACGTTTTTGGCGTCGTTGCCGGGGAGAGTCGAATCAAACCGAGGCATTTGTTTGATGGTGAATAGCTCTTAGCATCGAAGTGAGTAGATGAGTTGTGAAATTCTCTTCTTTGGTAAGTCACTCTCATTTGCACTTACTACTTCTCACTTTTGGAGTGTGTGTAGTGAGTTGATAATTTAGGACTCACATTATTTTGAAACTCAAATTTACTTGTTAAAATCTAAAAAATTGCAAGTGTCGTGTTCTCCCACGGTTGAGTGTCGCGACATTTAGATGTTGTGATCTCCTGTGGTTGAGTGTCACGATATTTAACCTCGTCGAATATCATGGACTTTCTTCGCGACATTTGACAAGTGTTGAATATCGTGGGATTTTCTTCGCGACATTTGTCAAGTGTCGAATACCATGGGATTTTCTTCGTGACGTTCGTCAGGTGTCAAATATCGTGGGACTTGCTTCACGACATTCCTCAAGTGTCGAATATCATGGGATTTTCTTCGTGAAATTCATGGTGTCGAATATTGTGGGATTTTCTTCGCAACATTTGTCAAGTGTCGGGTATCATGGATTTGCTTCGTGACATTTAACAAGTGTCGTGTGTCGTGATTCTGCAAGTGTCAAATATCGTGGACCTGCTATCGCAATATTTGGTAGATCTCGAGTGTTGTGGAGACTTGAGTTACGATATTTGTCGAGTGTTAAGTGTCGTGTGTTGAGTCAGTGTCAGGTGTCGTGCAGGGAGATTTTTAGATACATTAGTGGGAAATTCCAACTCAACCAAATATTTCACACAACTTTGAGATTCAGCAAAGAGCATTGGGAGATGGAAGTTGTCAAAACTCAATTAGATCTCTTGAGTGAATGAACCTAAGATCAGGAAGAATCTAAGGAAGCGGAAGAAGTGTAATCTCTGTGTCAGGTGTCGTGCAGGGAGATTTTTAGATACATTAGTGGGAAATTCCAACTCAACCAAATATTTCACACAACTTTGAGATTCAGCAAAGAGCATTGGGAGATGAAAGTTGTCAAAACTCAATTAGATCTCTTGAGTGAATGAACCTAAGATCAGGAAGAATCTAAGGAAGCGGAAGAAGTGTAATCTCTTCTACGGGAAGTGTAGCAGAACCGAGTATTCATTTGCATTACTCTGAAACCTCGAGTGAGTCTGAGGAGGAAATCCTTATGGCCTCAGAGGACATGCAAAATTATGTACCAATAGTTAGCATGATGTCAATTATTGAGGGAGAGTATCGAACATCTTTAGAATATGTGAGCACCAATCAACATGGGTTACCCATTTACCTAGATGGACTAAATAGATTAGTGGCTAGGCTGAAGAAAGCTACAGATGGTTACATAGTGCATAGGGCTGCTGTTAAGTATGTAGGAGGATTCTATATGGACAAAAGAGAGATTTTGTATGTTGTCACAGAGCACCCTGAAAACATCAATGAACAACAGGAAGAGGGAAGTACCCACAACCTTAATGAAGAAGGGCATGAGGAACAGGTATCTACCCCTAGAGGGAAGTTCATTGTAATGCGGGTTTGGAGAGGGGACCTAATTCCCCAAGACGATTCCCTGATGGATGTCTATCTAGTCAATGAATGGAGTATCTACTTAAAACCAGCTCTTTGTTGTGGGAAGAGGCTACCAATCCAGCTATCATTTACGAGTTACGAGACCCTGAACTCACCACTCTTATTACGTACTTGGATAAAAATCAGAGAAGATACTTGGCTTTAACCGAATTAGAAAGAGCGGGGCTGAAATATCAGAACATTCTAGTCTTCCCACCTAGGGATCAAGCCACAACTTTGCAAAACCCCCATGGGACTCATCAGGATACTTCTTATCAGCATTCAAGATAGACACAACAACCAAACATTCCTGTTAGACCCCATGTGCAGATTGCCACACCCGGCAATAATCCTAACTATCGGCCTCCTACAAATGTAGAACCGAGAAATAGAATCCCTCTTCATGAGAGACCACCAATAGGATGAGAAGTAGGTATACCAATAGGACGACCAGTTTTCCTTGTAATGCCAAGACCACCTGAACCTGAAAGAAGATTGAGACCCATCCAAGTTGCTAAATGCATGAGAAGCCACTACGATGGCTCTAATGAACCATACAAACATATAGCTAAATTCAAGCAAGTGATCAGAGCCAAACAAGTGGAAGACTTTTTTATCCAATATGAATCATTTGGCCTAACCCTTACAGACACAACCTTAGCTTGGTTTCAACCCTTAGATCCGAATAACTTCCAAAACATGGAACAAGTCTATCAAGAATTGATTGAAGATTTCACTAGGTCGGGAATCAAAAACAACTCGTCATCATTAATCCATAGTTTTAAATAGGCTCCAACAGAATCGATAAGATTGGGAGCAAGACGATTCAAGCAATGCAAGGATAGATGCCCTGTTGAGGAGAGACCCAGTCAAAACAAAATCATTTCATTGTTTTTGGAAGGATTAGTGAATGGATCATTGAGATCATTAGTATATGTGAAGAGAGTCCAAAATTTACAAGAGTGTATGAAAGAGTGTATTGACCTAGAGGACAATCTGGCAGAAGACTTGAAGATATCGTAAGGCAGTGTGAAAAGTGAGGATAGTATCAATAGCACATCAAATCCCAAGAACAATGTAGAAGAAATAGCCGATTTAGTGGCTAAGTGAATGTTCAAGGACAGAGGAACTACCCAAGCAATCCTATGAGAGTACCCATGCTTAGAAGATGTGTGTACTATGGAGGTGACCATCTTTCTCACATGTGCAATAGGGGAGAAGTCCTACCACCTGCTTATGCTTACAATAGGCCACCCATTATTGTAGCATAGAACAAAGGTACACAAACCACAGCACAGAGAATTGTCCTTACAATCAGCACTCAAGACCAGTACAACCACCCATGGGGCCTTATGTATACCCCCAGAGAGATCAAGGAGGAGAAGCCTTTAGATATCCCACATATCAGATGCAAGCACCTGCACCGCAACCTTACACTTACCAAGGGTA
The DNA here is from genome assembly GCA_020310875.1 of Ceratopteris richardii. Classification (NCBI taxonomy): domain Eukaryota; kingdom Viridiplantae; phylum Streptophyta; class Polypodiopsida; order Polypodiales; family Pteridaceae; genus Ceratopteris; species Ceratopteris richardii. Next base: position 8,255,238 of record CM035442.1, on the reverse strand, counting down.
CGCTCAACCACAACCCGTGCTAGGGCAACAACCACCACACCCCCAGAATGTTGTCCTAGTGAAAATGGCTCAACTTGAAGAGAACACAGAAAGAGCGATAGTCCCAGCCACTCCATTGGCTAGTATTGAGGCTTATGACCCTAGTCAAGGAAAGTATTCCACATATGAGGACACTATAGTTGAGTACGACAATCTTACGAGCCATATACATATGGTTCGGAAGGACCTAATAGCTCTTATGGATATAAGCAGGACTATGTGTCATTAATGTACATAGCTCCCAGAGCACCCATACCCTCCCGACCAATGAATAGACCACCTGCACCTAGAGGACCATGTTAAAGATGCGGAGGAGATCACTTTATCAAAGAATGTACATTACCTAACCCACAACCACCGCAGCGAATTTGGAAGGATATTGTAGTGATTGTGGTAAAGAACATCTTTTTAGAGATTGCCCCAAGAACCCCAACAAAGTTAACTCCAATGTACAGATCAATGTGATAGAAGTGATAGAGTCATCGGGGAGTGATAAGGAGTACATTATACCACTGAAAGCAATAATGAGGGCTAAAGCGAGAGAGACCTCAAAAAAAACTAGAGAGAATGATCATGCCAACAAAGAATTGAACATAACCACACCTCAAGTAATTGCAGATTCTGAAAGAGTCGGGGAAAAGTATTAAAAGTAAACAGACCCAAAGATGGAAGAATCGTAGAGAAAGGATGAAAAAAAAGAAACTGCAACAAAAGATGGAAAACGAGAACAATGAACAAGGCCGAGAAGAAAAACAAGAACTTGAGGGAAATAATAGAATAGAAAAGCATAGAAAACAAGAGGCAGGATCAGTTCTGGCCGACCCTATTGTTGATGTATGAAACACCACAAGAAATGAATTAAGGTGACACTAGAACACCTCTATGGTCACCATTAACTCATTGCCACTCCAAACTTTGAGAAATGATAGCCTAAAGTGAGAACTTTGCTTCTACAGAAATTCCTAGTCACTGAAATTACATACCTTCAGTATTTTGCTAATTTCTCCTAGCTCAAGTATTATTTCTTGATGAAACTTTATAGGCTGAAACTAGAAGAGTAGAGCTTTCCAACAAGCTATCATATGCATCAAACGGACTTCTAGAACTCAAGTTATGGCCTTCACAAGATGACCCTGTATGACCTTCCAAAACTAGAAATATTACCTGTTTTAGTAAGAGCGCCTGTTTAAAATTAGAATTCGATGCCTAGCATCGACTTGCAACGAGAATTCGATGCCGGGCATCGACTTGGGATGTTTTTGGCCACTTTTCAGCAGGGATTCGATGCCGGGCATCGAATTCCCGCATAAAGTCTTGATCTTTTGGACACCAAAATTATAGGTGATTTCATGCACACTTAGAATATGACTTATCAACTGGAATTCGATGCCAGGCATCGAGTTGCTCCAACAACATCATGTTTTTCAAACACTTCAGTACTGAATGAAAAATATAAAAGAAAATATGACTTATCAACAGAGATTCGATGCCAGGCATCGAGTTGCTTGGAAAACTTGATCTTTGTAACTCATCACACAGTAGGTAATCATGGAGATGATGGAGAGAGGCTCATACACAGAACTTTACTCAGTTCTTCTCATAACTATAAAAACTCAGAAGTTTTACAAATGCTTTCTCACTCAGAGAAGCTCGACTATACTTAGTCATACAAAAATGAGTTCTTCTCACTTTCTCTCTCTACGCGTCAGTTGATACAAACTAACTTATATAGATTTTCTCATTCCCGTAACTTTTGAAAAGCTTCTAGAACTAAAGTGAACTAACTTTACAAGTATGATACACTTGTGAATTTGTCCCTTCACATAGGCATGGGGTTTTCTTTCTAAGATTTGACCTTCAAATATATGTCTAATTAGTGATTGTTTCTCCAACAGCTCCCCCTCAATCACTAATTGACATTCCCTGTTTCTTCATATCTTCTTCTTTTCTTTTACTCCTGCCATGCTTTTGAATCTGCTGGTCTTCACACCATCCAAGCTCTTTGTCATTATGTCTGCTAACTGATCTTTAGTAGAAATGTATTCCACTTCAATCTCCTTCTCCATTACCTTTTCTCTAAGAAAATGATATTGGATCTCTATGTGCTTTGTCCTTGCATGAAATACTGGATTTGCTGCAAGATAAAGTGAACTCATATTATCTCCATGTATTGTAGGTGTACCTTGATCAATGCCTAAGCTCTTGAACAATGTCTGCATCCATATGACTTCCTTAGCTGCTTCCACAAGTCCTTTGTACTCTGCTTCAGTTGATGATAATGCTACTGTATGTTGTTTCTTTGAACACCAACTTACAAGCTTATCACCAATGTATATCATGTAACCATGAGTTGATCTTCTGTCATCCTGGTTACCTGCCCAATCTGAATCACTATAGGCTCTCAACTTCAAATCTGATGTAAAAGGATAATATAATCCTTCCTTTATAGTTCCTTTGATATATCTGAGAACTCTTTGACCTGCAATCCAATGTGGGTCCTTTGGACAATGCATGAATTGTGACAAAACTCCCACTGCATAACTAAGATCAGGTCTTGTTAGTGTAGCATAAATCAAACTACCCACAAGAGATTGATACTTCCTCATATCTTTGTAGTCTGCACCATCATATTTACTGAGCTTGTGATTAACTTCAAGTGGAGTTGAAGCTTCTCTGCAATTTTCCATATCAAACTTCTTCAACAAGTTCAGAAGATACCTTTCTTGTGACACATATATGCCATGATCTGTATAAGTAACTTCCATTCCAAGAAAGTACGATAACTTTCCTAGGTCACTGATCTTAAACTCTTTCTCAAGTAATCTCTTTACCTCCTTGATTCCTTCATCTGAAGTACCTGTGATTATAATGTCATCTACATAAATACAAATGTAGATTGTACTTTCCTCTGTTCTTCTGATAAGTAGACTTGGGTCTGCTTTTGAACTTTGATATCCAAGATCATTGAGATACTTCACCAATCTATAGTTCCAAGCTCTTGGAGCTTGCTTCAATCCATACAATGCTCTTCTCAACCTGCAAACAAAATTTGGATACCTGGAATCTATAAACCCTTGAGGTTGTTCCATGTATACCTCATCTGATATGTATCCATTCAAGAATGCATTTTTTATATCCAATTGACTTAGGGTCCATCCTTTTGAAGCTGCAATAGCAATGATTGTCCTTATAGTTGACATCTTAGCTACATGACTGAATGTCTCATCATAATCTATGCCATAGGTCTGGGCATAGCCTTTCACCACCAATCTAGCTTTGTATCTGGCTATACTTCCATCTGCAAGCTTCTTCACTTTATAAACCCATTTATTTCCAATTACTTTCTTACCATTTGGTTTAGGAACAAGTTCCCATGTCTTGTTCTCCTCCAGTGCATTGAACTCTTCCTTCATTGCTTCTTCCCATTGCTTCTTACCTTTAGCTTCATCATAGTTCTGGGGTTCTTCATCATCTTTGACCATATATGCATAGTTCTTCTGAGTTATGTAAGAAGTATCATAAGAATACCTTTCTGGTTGTCTTCTAGTCCTGCTTGACCTTCTTGGTTCACATTCTTCATAAGTGTCTGGATACACTTCTTCATCAAATATAGGAGCTTCTTCATTTCTTCTTGTTAATCCACTTGTGGATGTACTTGCCTGCATATAGTCTTCATCTCTATTTACCTGCATAATTGATTTTCCTTTCTCACATCTTCTTACCTCTTTTTCAAATTCTTCAGCTGTATGACTTTGATCTGCATACCAACTTTTCTGTTCATCAAATGTAACATCTCTACAAACAATAAATTGTTTGGTTAGAGGATTCCACAATCTGTAACCCATCTGCTTTTCATCATAACCAATGAACACATATTTTTCTGCCTTTGGTTCAAGTTTATGCCTAAGTTGTGATGGCACATAAGCATATGCAATTGATCCAAACACTCTACAATGATCTAGTGTTGGTTTCTTACCCCACCAAGCTTCATATGGAGTCATTCCATTCAGAGTTGCACATGGTAATCTATTCACAAGATATGTAGCTGTATTTACAGCCTCAGCCCAAAGATAATTTGGACAGTTCTTCTCCTTTAGCATAGCTCTAGCAAACTCAACCAAAGTCCTGTTCCTTCTTTCTGCTACACCATTTTGTTGTGGTGTATACCTGCAAGTTATTTCTCTCTTAATACCTGCATTCCAAAGATAATCATTGAACTCTTGGGAGAAATATTCTCCCCCTCCATCAGACCTCAGTCTCTTAATCTTTTGACCTGTTACTCTCTCTGCATATGCATGAAAATGCTTGAAGGCTCCAAACACTTCTGATCTTTCCTTCAAAACATATAATGTTATCCATCTTGTAGCATCATCAATGAAAAGAACATAATACCTTGAGCCACTGATAGATCCTTCTTTTGTTGGTCCCCATACATCTGTATGAATGAGCTCAAGTACTCCATCATGTTTGAATCCTTTCTTTTGAAATGGTAACCTCTGTGCTTTACCCATTTGACATGCTTCACATTTATAAACCATATGTTGACTTTGCACATTTGGTAATCCTAGTACAGACTGATTAGCAACCATAGCTTTAATTCCTCTTTCATTAAAATGACTTAATCTCTTATGCCAGAGATCAAGTTCTGTAATCACTCCTTCACCATGTGTGAGCAAAGCTTGACCAATGTTCCCTTGAACTCTTAAAGTAAAGAGTCTACCTTCTTTCTTACCAGAGACAATCTGATTATATCCATTCTCTGGATCTTCCACAAATACTCCTTCATTTGTAAACCTGACTTGAAAACCTTTTTCAGCTATCTGTCCCACACTAATCAAGTTTTTAGGTATTGTAGGAACATACAAAACATTGGTTAGCAAATCTGCTCCACTCTTGCATTTCACTTTTCCAATTGAATGTACACTATGTCTTGTATTATCACCAGTTTGAACTATGTGACTAGAAATGCCTTTTTCCAAATCTGACATCAATTCTATGTTTCCTGACAAATGATTAGAACATCCAGAGTCAATGTAAAATACCTTTAGATCTTCTTTGTCTGATGTGCTGATTGAATTCATCATCAATGATGTATGACTTTCATTCTGTGTGTCATTTGCATAGTTGTAGTAGGTGGTGTTGTAGGATTGATTCTGTCCCCAACTTCTTCCTCCACCTCTACCATAGCCTCCTCTTTGACTTTGTCTACCTCTTTGGAAATTACTTTGATATCTTCCACCTCGACCTCTGCTATTGTTGTTTTGATTCTGATTTGATCCTTGTTGATTGTGCCAACAGTCATGAGCCAAATGATTACTCAATCCACAGATCCAGCAAGCCTTCTTATTGTTATTTTGATTACCTCTTCCTCTTCCAAAACCTCTTGCTCTTCCTCTGCCAGTGCCTTTACCTCTTGCATAATAAGCTTGAGAATTAGACTCCTCTTCATCCTTTGCTTTACCTTTATCTCCTTTCTTCTTATTCTTCATGTACATTGCAGAACTTTGACCTTTATCTCCATCTCCCTTCAAGTCTTGCTCATATGTGAGCATCAAACCAAGCAACTGGTTCAAATCTGGAACATAATGATTTAAAAGTTCTGTTGATAAGACAAAAGGTTTCCACCTTTCATCCCCTCTCAAGCCTGCAAGTAGTTGAGCAATCAATCTGTGATCTTCAACATCTTCATCTATGGATCCAAGACTATCTGCTAGATCCTTCATCTTAGTGACATAATCACTAATGGTTTGACTTGGCTTCTTCTTGAATGTTGTAAACTCTGACCATAGACTTGCTTTCCGTGCTTTAGTAGTGCTTTGGAAATGATATTCCAATGCATTCCATATATCTTCTGATGATTCCAATCCTCTGATGTGTGGTAGCAAATGATCTGAGATTGTATTGTAGATGTAGGCTTTTGCACTTGCATCCTTCTTCTGCCAATGCTTTAAAGCATCAAGTTCTTCTTTCTTTGGTCGGCTTTCATCTTCAAATACTGGCTTCTCTTCTTCACCTGTTACATATACCATGAGATCCTTACTCATAAGTAAGGCTTCCATTCTCATTACCCATGCGGGGTAATTATCTCTGTCCAGTTTGTCAATGGAGATATGATCTGCCATAGTTCTTTCCTTCTGCTGCAACCTGTGAGCTTAAAGGATAAAGGATAATACCTTTTGAAGTTCTTTGTGTATGAGGATACTTCGAAAGTAATCTTTTGATGCCTTGTGTCTTCAAATGCTTCACCTTCCAAACTTTAATGGAAAACTTTACAAAACTTCTCGTACCTTTGTCGTCTTCTGCTCTCGAGAATCTTTCTGCTCTGATACCACTTGTTGATGTATGAAACACCACAAGAAATGAATTAAGGTGACACTAGAACACCTCTATGGTCACCATTAACTCATTGCCACTCCAAACTTTGAGAAATGATAGCCTAAAGTGAGAACTTTGCTTCTACAGAAATTCCTAGTCACTGAAATTACATACCTTCAGTATTTTGCTAATTTCTCCTAGCTCAAGTATTATTTCTTGATGAAACTTTATAGGCTGAAACTAGAAGAGTAGAGCTTTCCAACAAGCTATCATATGCATCAAACGGACTTCTAGAACTCAAGTTATGGCCTTCACAAGATGACCCTGTATGACCTTCCAAAACTAGAAATATTACCTGTTTTAGTAAGAGCGCCTGTTTAAAATTAGAATTCGATGCCTAGCATCGACTTGCAACGAGAATTCGATGCCGGGCATCGACTTGGGATGTTTTTGGCCACTTTTCAGCAGGGATTCGATGCCGGGCATCGAATTCCCGCATAAAGTCTTGATCTTTTGGACACCAAAATTATAGGTGATTTCATGCACACTTAGAATATGACTTATCAACTGGAATTCGATGCCAGGCATCGAGTTGCTCCAACAACATCATGTTTTTCAAACACTTCAGTACTGAATGAAAAATATAAAAGAAAATATGACTTATCAACAGAGATTCGATGCCAGGCATCGAGTTGCTTGGAAAACTTGATCTTTGTAACTCATCACACAGTAGGTAATCATGGAGATGATGGAGAGAGGCTCATACACAGAACTTTACTCAGTTCTTCTCATAACTATAAAAACTCAGAAGTTTTACAAATGCTTTCTCACTCAGAGAAGCTCGACTATACTTAGTCATACAAAAATGAGTTCTTCTCACTTTCTCTCTCTACGCGTCAGTTGATACAAACTAACTTATATAGATTTTCTCATTCCCGTAACTTTTGAAAAGCTTCTAGAACTAAAGTGAACTAACTTTACAAGTATGATACACTTGTGAATTTGTCCCTTCACATAGGCATGGGGTTTTCTTTCTAAGATTTGACCTTCAAATATATGTCTAATTAGTGATTGTTTCTCCAACACCTATGCTAGAAGAGTTAGCCATGTGGATTCAGGCATATCCGGCATGAATAAAAGCAGGACCAACCATTGAGCAACATGAAAGGGAATATCCAAGAGGTGACTTAGAGAAAGAAAGATTGAAGATATGTCAAAAATTAATTGAAGTGGCTCAACAGACCCTAGAAAAATCTGTTCAGCCACTACCCAACTCAAGAATTCCCAAAAACGAATTTCAAGATATGTCACACCTACTGACCCCAAGCAAGGGAAGGAGGACAAGGCCTATGGTAAAAATTAATGCGAGAATAAAAGAGAAGGATCCATTATCCTTGAAGTGGACGAGGAATGGCCTAGAGATTTATGGGCAAGAGTCCAAGAAGATAGACAAAAGAAAACAGAAGGAATTGAACCTCCCTTTGAGGAATTAGAAGTGGAAGGTGAGTATGAAGCTTCAATGCATGGGTTAAACTCAGAGGGTTAATTGCAACTTGCGGATAGCAAAGATGGTGAAGATAGTGTGAAGGCTTTGCCAAACTACATGGGAGAATACGAACATAACTCTAAATTATATTGTATTCCATCAGTGAGGAGAAAGGAGCAGAATCCATCGATTTGAACCTCAGATATCATACAACATCTTAAAAAAGTAAAAATACCTTGTACCCTGACGTTGGAACAACTCTTGAAGGTAAAACCGCAACTGAAGGAGAAGTTCACTAGTCAATTAGGGACAAAGCCAGACGAAAGTGAGATACCAGATGAAGTAGCCACAGTTAAAATCCCAGTCGATAAGGTTGGAGATTTTAGTGAGGGAGATGAAGGAAACACATGCCTCCCCATAACCTACAGAGCTTATACCACTAAAGACAATTCGGGAGCGGGAGTAGGAATTGCAACCAAAGAAATTTGGGAAAAATGGGGAAAACCTAATGGATCTCTTCTACTAGTAAGCAGAAATCAACAAATGTTGCACATTCAAAGAAGGAAGACAAACATGAGAAGAAATCAGAAAAGTAGAAATTGTTTTGCAAATATTGTAAAGCAAATGATTATGTCATTAAGAGCTGTCCAAAACTAGCTGCTAAAGAGGCAAAGAAGAAAGAGGCCGGAATTGTTGTTGTAGAGGCCTCTACACCGAAAACAGAGTCTGCTAATCTTGTGTAGGATGAAGAATGGGTTTTTACTACTATTTGCAATTTTGACTTATCTTCTCATGAGTAGTGCATGTCTATAGTAGACTTAGATGTTTGGTACTTTGATAGTGGGGTGACCGAATATATTACCTCACAGCACAGTTTCTTCTCTTCACTCGGTCTTGCCCCTACAAGGAATACTATTACATGTGCCAAGAACTCCTCTTATCCTCTTATGGGAGTTGGTAAGATCATTTTGACTACTAATGATGGTAGTTCTTTCACTTTGTCAAATGCTTTGTTTGTGCTAGGGATCAAGAAAAATTTGTTATCAGTTTTTGCATTAATCAAGATTGGCTTGGTTGTGAAATTTGTTGATGATAGATGTACAGTTCTTGATCTGTCAGATGGCGATGTCATTATTGCTTCTGGCATTTTATGTCATGGGTTATATAAGCTCATAGACTATGAAATATTTGTAAATGATTTGGCATGTGCAGTACATGATTCTCATGATATGTCAGATGCAAAGCTTTGGCATGCACGCTTTGGTCATCTGAATTTTGCTAGTTTGCTACACCTGCAAAAATCTGAAATGGTGTCCTCTTTGCCCAAACTTGAGGCACCCAGAAAACATGTTTGTGAAGGCTGTATTTTGGGCAAAATGCAGCATTCCTCCTTTCTAAAAGATGGTTCAGTTCGGGCTACTCGAAAATTGCAACTTGTACATTGTGATGTTTGTGGTCCTATGTAGACCCCTTCTTTTGGGACCTATCTTTACTTCATGACTTTCATCGATGATTTTTCTAGTCATGCATGGGTATATCCATTGAAGGCAAAGTGTGAGCTATCTTGGATGCAGATCTTGTTGTTCCTTCCCCTTCCACTAGATCTTCTCCCTGATGATCATCAATGTTTATGGCTTCCCTTATGCACTCATCCAGGGTTGTGCACCTTCTACAATATACTAGAGTCCTCAATTGTGCATTGTATAAGCCCTCAATGAACAAAGATATCCTCTTTTGCATAGAAGGTTTTTCTTGAGGGGTGCACCTATCTATGTATTGCTTGAACCTTCTAGCAGCTAACCTGACTAGTTCTTTTGGATTCTGTTTGAATGTGTGTATCAAGGTGGAAATATCATGTTTAATTCCTCTCTTGGAAAATTTTGCAATGAATTCCAAGAAGAAGGTTTCAATATCATGGAAGGTCTCCATAGCAAGGGGTTGAAACCATTTTCTAGCAGAATCCTTGAGGGTTAGCCCAAAAGCTTGGTATTGAGTGAAGAAGTCTTCTACCTCCTCTGCTTTGAGCACTTGTTTGAATTTTGCCACATGATCATAAGGATTAGTGGAACTATCATATTGGTTTCTCATGCTCTTCACAACTTTAGTTGGCCTCAGCCTTCTATATTGTCTTCCATGCCTCTCTCTATTATTCATCCCTATAATATCAAGGTTGTGTCTCTGTGGTATGATATTTCCCTGGTCCCTGGGCTCTAGTCCTAGATTTTTGTTCACTCTGATAGATAATATGGATGGAGGTTCTTGATGTTCTCCCCCTGGCCTGTTCCTTGCCTGATTACTTGTCTCACCAATTTCTCCAAACTTATTTCTTCTTTGAGGATCTGAATGATGTGAGTTAGGGTGTCCTTGCTTCTCTCCTACCTCTTGAGTGGTGGCATTTCTTCTAGGGAAGATAGATTGGTTCAAGTGGTGTAGGAGCTTTTCAACTCATCTATCAACTTCCAAAATCTTTTTCCATCCTCATTCATGAAAGTAGGTGACTCTCTAGGTTCGTGGTAATTTTTAAGAATTTTCATGTTCATGTGTGAGGGTGCCTGGCTAGTATCTAAGTTGGCTGCCCAATAGACATTTTCGGTGTTTGGGTTCATGTAGACCAAGGTGTCAACTTGATCATATGGGAGTCTAATGACTTGCTCTCGATGTGTACAGATGGACTGTCCTCTAGGAGTTAGGGCTTCCTCCAGATCTTCCCCAATTACTCTCTTGTTAGGCACTTCTCCCCAATCATTGACATTTTTTGGATCTGTGGTCACCATGTAAGTGGTCCCATCTCTCTCTATGTAATGTCCATTCTCAAATTGGGTCATACGTGTCATGTTGAGCAAAGAGTTTGACCTAAGCCTCACTACATATCTTTGAACCCCATCCTTGTATATGTAGGCTCCAAACCTATTGGTGAATTCAAATCTGAGTATGTATCTGAAGTCCCCCTCACTCCCTTGCTCTTCCTGCATCCTACTGGTGGTGGCTTCTTGGTTCCCTAAGTTTTGAGTCTAGTCCAGATTAGGGTTAGGGGTGAGTTCAGGGATAACTTTTCCTCCTCTCAACTGCATGGAAAAATGTGCACTAGTCTTCTTGATTTATTTCCAAGATTAATGTTTTTCAAGTGTTGTCCCTTAAGCTACACTAGTGCTATCTTTCTCACTAATCAGTTTAGAAAATCACGAATTTCTGGCAAAAAGTCCCGATTTTCTGCCTGGAAAGTCCAGCAATTATAGACTCTCTCTCTCTTTTTGTTTTTTTTCCAAGTTGCCCCCTTCCCTTTTTTGTTTTCCTCTGTTTTTCAGTGCATCTTGAAGCTTTCCTAAAAGAAATTGCATCAATCCCTCAAAGGCACAGGTTAGAGAATCATGATTTTCTAGCAAAGAATCGTGATTTTCTACCTCCTTGTCCCGTTGATCTTTAATGCCTTGTTTATTCTATGTAAAGCAATTTTTTCTTTTTTTCTTGTAAGAGGTCTCTTGGAATATTTTTTCGAATTTTTTTCTTGGAGAAAGTCGCAATTTTCTTGGAGAAATTCGTGATTTTCTCACAAAATGCTATTCAAGTAGAAATTCGCAATCTTCTCCAACATTTGTGAAAGTCGTGATTTTCTTCAAGAAATCCCTATTTATTTTTTTTCTATATATTTTTATTTTATAGACAGAGATTCATGATTTTTCGAAAGAAATTTGTGATTCCCTCCCCTAACTCCAAGTAGAGATTCGTCACTTTCTCAAAAATTGAGATGCCATGATTCTCTAGAGTGATTTTATTTTCTTTTTTGTTGTTTTTGTTTTTAATTGAGAAATTTGTGATTTTCTTATCAGATACCCTGATTCTCTAGAGTTACTATCTCTAGAGAATCCCAATTTTCTGACCTAAAAACCCAATTTTCTGGACTTGGTGCAATTCCCTCCTAGTGGCCACTTCTGAGAAAGTCATGACTTTCTCAGATAATTCAAAATAGATTATCTTATTATTTCCCGTGCTGAGTCAGCAGTTCCCATGATTTTTTGCCTAAAGTCAACTCAGAGAATCGTAATTCTCTGAAGATGATTGATACCAAGTATTTTGGTCTTCCAACTATAGTCTAAAGAGGTGCCTTTTGGTGCTAATCAAGTTTTCCCACTTTAAGGTAACATGTAAGTAGTCTACGGCCCTCAAAAACTTAAACACAGAATTTTGCGATTTTCTATACTAACTAAAAATGCCACTTATACTCATGCATTGAGTGTCAAACCATTGAAAAAACATGTAGGAGCATTACCTAAAGCTTCTTGGATGCTCTGAATGCCTCGAAATACTGCTGGTTGGGTTCACTCTAAGCTCTCAGAGATTGTGCTCCTCTGTAGCAATCACAGTCACACTCTCAAAAGTGACTAAGTCCTAGAAGTGTGCTAGGTTTTATAGCTTGGAGAAATTCGCGATTTTCTCACTTCCACAAATTCATGATTTTCTCACCCCCACAAAGTCGCGATTTTCTCACCCCACAAAGTTGCGATTTTCTCACTGGTTTGCCAAATCAGCCTCTCCCCAAATTTTTGAAGAAATTTGTGATTTTATTAGAGAAATTCATGATTTTCTCACTAATGTGCAAAAGCTTTCAATTGCAGAGAATCATTCTTTCTCTCCCCAATTTTTTGAAGAAAGTCACAATTTTCTTGGAGAAATTTGTAATCTTCTCACTAATGTGCAAAATCTTCCAAGTGGAGAGAGTCTTTCTCTCCTCAATGTTTTGAAGAAAGTCGCAATTTTCTTGGATAAATTTGCCATTTTCTCAATAGTGTGCAAAATCTTCCAAGTGCAGAGAGTCAGTCTTTCTCTCCCCAAATTTCAAGGATCCACAAAATCTGAAGAAAATCTCTAACCAATCTCAAGGGTCCAAAAAATCTAAAGAAAATCGTGATTTTCTCCCAAGATGGAGCAGAGTTTTGCAATTTTCTGGCAGAGAGTCATTCTTTTCTAGCAGAAAGTCGTGATTTTCTGCAATAACTTTAATTCTTCCCTTTTCAAAAAATTAGAACCCTTCCACTTGCTCTCCTTCACTTTCACTCAAGCCCCTTTGAGCCTTCCACACTAAGAAGCTTGTTAGATATCATAATTATGAATGTCTCCCTTAATTAGCACTCTTGATAAAACACAATTTTTTGAGTGGTAACTTTCTATTTGTAGAATCTTCTTCCATGTTCTTTTGTTATTTTTTGGAAATACCATCTTTAATTTCTATTTTGATTTTTCCCAATTTCTCTTTTCCTATTTTTAGTTCTTTTTCTTTTTTCCTTTTTATTTTTGGACTAAGCTTTGGTTTCACACCTATGTACAAATGTAATTAAATTAAATGATTAAACGTATGGTGAATGGTAATTCTAAGGTTCCAACCTAGGGTTCCAATCAAGGAAACTTAGGGTTTTCCTATGATTAAGGTCAAGCACATCAATTAAGGGTTTACTTACACTTTTGGGCTAAAATTCTAGGGTTTGTAAGGGTCAAATCTAGGGTTTCAAGGGTTAAATTTAGGTTTTCTAAGGGGTCAAACCCTAGGTTTCAAGGGTTTAGAGTTAGCTATTTAGAAATATACATGTTTAATGTACCAAAATGACATGGTTTCTCATCTCATATATAGCAAATCAATCAAAACATGCAGAGTTTATAACTCTTTGTAGACAAAACACCATATCATTGCTAGAAAACATTGAAATAAATTTGAAAACAAAATCTTGATGTACAGTTCCCTAAGGGATTTCCTCTTGACATCCACCCCCGCTAAACCTGCACATCATCCCAATTGGCTAACCTACAAAATCCAACAGAAGCACAGCAGGATTCTTTTGAAAACTCTTTTCGGTTTTTATGTTTTTTTCTAAAAAATTGAACTGTAATTTCATACACTCCATCCAAATTTATAAATATTATTACAAATCTTAGAAAATAAAGCAGATGCAAGCTTCACAAATATCTTACTATGTTCCTACTTTTGCAATCAGACAAGTAACCATATGAATAGAACATAGGTTTCATAGATCTTTCGTTCATTCAACTTGTTGAGATCCAGCAACTTATCCTAAGTACTAGCATATACTAAGCTCTACTAACTCAGTTTGTAGAAATATGCCTTGATTCCTCTATTTATCTCCTACTGTCCAACTCTCCATCAAATCTCTTCTTTCTTTACTCTTTTATTTTTCTTTTTCTTTTTCTTTTTCTTTTCTTTTATTTTTACACTCGATCTCAACTCAGCAGTTTTCCTTTTTATTGTTATCTTCACAAGTCAGCCTATGTCAAAATCAGGTGCAACTCATGGACTTGTCTACCTGGCCAAGTTTACCCCATCTGTTTGTCGACCCAACATAGTGCACAACGCATAGCGTCAGCCCTACATGAAATCGACGTTAGCTTGTGGCTCTCATCAACCGGCCAGAGTGATTCCACCTTCCTACCAACCCATGCAGGTGCATGACAATATATAAATCAAGACTATGAGGAAACTAGCATCAACTCTTGGCCTTGATCACCTGACCAAGGTTGCTCCACCGGCCTACTAGCCCATCACAATGCACTAACAACACATGCACATACATATACTATTGGCTTGAGTATGAAGGTACGATCTTACAAGAAATAAATAGTATGAACCAAACAATCCTACTCACTGTTGGTGTAATTTGCAAGCCTACACATTTGGCTCAAAGGATGCATTAAAGTCTACACATATAAGAAGAAGCATAGGAACAGATGCTAGTGGTTAATTACCACTTTACCTCATTGTAAAAGTCAAATTGACTTAGAATCTTTTGTAATCACCTACCAAAGTGAGTCCTGGAAAAATTAGTTCATTTGATTGAAGGAATATCTCCAAGCATTTAAGAGATCATAGGGAGCCAAAATTTGAATTTGAATTCAAATCTTTGTTCATTACATATAAAAAGTGAACATGAAAAGTCGAGAAAAAAGAGAGATCATTTTCCCAAGCCTCATTCTACTGATTTTGAATGTGTGTTAGGACTATACTATAGCCTACACCTCTCTACACCATTACGCAATGTTGTTCATGCCAATGGGATTGTATACAAGTGTTCATTAATAGATACATTTACATCATTCATCTCTGAGTTCTCTGTTAGTCTACTCAAAAGTTTGTCAACTTGTCAAGGGCATATCTCGGTCAATTCTTCACCAAACTTAGTGATTCAAAGCTTGTTGGATTCAGCTCAAAGTCCTCTACATGCTGTCAAAGTTTTAAGTAATTCTATTGGGCCATTTCAGAGAAATATGCGTCGAGGTGAACTCTGGTCATTTTCTGCTACAGTCCTAAAAAGTCGGGGGTATAGTTAAACTTGCTAAATTGATTTCTCTTAGCATAGTTTATCTTTTTACATCATTCCACTTGAAAATGGTAGCTTACTAAGCTAATTAAATACCCCTAGAAGGAATTTTATCAATTTCTACTGTGCTGGTCACACTGAGTAAAACATCCAGCAAGTGTCAAGACATAAACATAAGGTTTTCTTGAGTTTGTGAACTTCAAAGTTATCTGTTTTGGTTCAATCATTACACACATCACTTCCAAAGTACATAGGCCATTTTTTGGTGTTATTGGAAAGCTAAGAAGGTCTACTTATCAAGTCTGAAGCAAAAGAGGGCTAGTACAAAGCAAGAGTAGCAGTACCTACTCAGTCTCTTGGAGCATCCATCCATCTTTCCCAACAGTGGTATCAAAGCAATAGAGGTAAAATGGGAGATGGTTTTCCTTCATTTATTGATAAATTGGACAGGAACAACTATCAAGCTTGGTCTCTAAGGATGAAGACCTACTTACAAGGAAGGAGTCTCTATGGATACATCTCAGGAGATGAGGAATTGCCCTCATTCAAAGCAAGAGGATTGCCAACCAAGGAAGAACAAGAAAAACTCAACACATGGTGTGCTAAGGATGCATTGGTAAGGTCATATTTAACTCTATCTCTGACCTTCTTTTGCCACATATCAGAAATTGTAAGACATCCCAAGAAACTTGTGAAACCTTGTCATCATACTTTTCCTCCAATACAAGGGCGAGGAAAAATCAGTTGTGGATTGAATTCACAACACTAAGGAAGCAACCTAAGCAAGCTGTTTCAGAATTTGTGACCAAGATCAAAGATGTTGCAGATCAGTTAGCAAGCATAGGAGAAGAAATTGAAGAAGAACAAATTGTAAAGCAAGTGATCAATGGAATCAAGGCTGATGACAAATGGGAAAGCTTCACCACTGCAATGGATCTCTACATGTACATGCACACTCCAGATCTTACAACTCTCATGGGACAACTATTTACACATGAAGCAAAGCTCACAAAAAATGGAGATACATCCAAAGGTAATAACTCTTCTGCCCTATACACTGATAAGAAGTCTAAGGATAAAGGCAAGAGCAAAAAAATGGAAGATGAAGGCTCTACCTCCCAAGCCAACTATGTTGGGAGAGGTAGATATTCAAGAGGAAGGGGCAGAGGAGGTAAGCAAGGTAGGGGGAGACCCTATAACTCATCACCATGCAACATTTGTGGTTTATCAAATCATACTACAGATGAGTGTTTCAGGAATTAGAGAAATCAGAGAGGAAGAGGCTATCAAAGAGGTGGATACTCACAGTCAAGAGGAAGGTTCAACCATCACCAAGGCCACAACAACAATTACAATGGCAACTACCAAGGAGGATTCAAAACCAGAAAGGACTACAACAACTACATAGAGAAGCAGGATGACTCTCTTCTGATCATGAACATGACTTCAAACTCAGGTACAAATGATGACCACCTATTCTACATTGACTCAGGGTGCTCAAATCATGTGGTTGGGAATGTGGCACTACTCTCTGATCTTGAGGAACCAAAAGGTAAACATCAAGTCCAAACAGGTGATGATACAAAGCATTCAGTAGTTAAAGTTGGAAATGTTAAGACTTGTGATGGTAATCAGAATTTGTTGAGCAGGGTACTCTATGTACCAACCATTACCAAAAATTTGATGAGTGTTGGTCAGATTGTGGAGAAAGGTTTGCAGGTCAGATTCAATCAATATGGAGCATATGTGGAGGACCCAAGACATGGGTTCAAGAGGATTGCTAAAGGAGAAAAATCAGGTAGACTTTTCACTTTTGAGTTGGAAGATACAAAGAATCTTGCACTATACATTTATAAAGATCAAACACTTTCAAAGCTTGAGATTTGGCACAAAAGATTAGGGCACATAGGAGAAAGAACCTTGAAAAAAATGTGCAGGGACCAATGTGTGCTTGGGATACCTAATGTATCCAAACAACATATGATTTACAAGTGTGGTGCTTGTCAATTTGGTAAGTCTCACAGGTTACCCTTCTCCAAGAAAGGATATACGCATGAAGACTACCTAGAGCTTGTACACATGGATGTTTGGGGACCTAGCAAAGACCCCTCAGTCTCAGGTTCAAGGTACTATGTGTCTTTCATTGATGATTATAGCAGATTGACTGTACTATACTTCATGAAGCACAAGGATGAGGTATTTAATTGTTTTAAGAAATATCTTGCATTAGTTGAAAACTAGACAGGAAGGAATTTGAAGAGGTTAAGGTCAGATGGAGGAGGTGAGTACTTCTCCAATGAATTTGAAGACTTCTTGCAGGACAGATGCATCAAGAGAGAGATAACCACAAGGTATTCTCCTGAACAGAATGGGGTAGCTGAGAGAAGAAATAGGTTAATTGTTGAGACAGCTAGATCTATGCTTAATGAGAAGAAGTTACCTGACTATCTATGGGTAGAGAGTGTTTCTACTGCCACTTACCTCATAAACAGGTTACCATCTAAGTCACTTGATGGTATGAAACCCTATGAAGCATGGAATGGTAAGAGACCATCATTAGATCACTGCAAAATATTTGGATGTGTAGCATATGTGCACATTCCTTCTCAGATAAGAGGTAAGCTAGACCCAAAGGCTGAAAAATGCATTTTTATTGGGTATGATTTAAATCAAAAAGGTTACAAGTTTTATAATCCTACCAATAAGGGATTTATGGTAAGTAGAGATGTGATCTTTGATGAAAATGATTCTTGGTATGAGAATGAATGCAGGAAGGTTAAACTACCCTATGACTTGGAAGAAGAATTTCCAAAACTTGCAAAGGAGGAACCTACTCAGAATGAAAACTCAAGTTCAGATGATGAAGACACTATCAACCTTGAAGAATTCAAGGCATGGAAGTCCAAGGGCAAAATGAAGATGAAGAAGCTTGAAGACATACCTGAATCTTCAACTCAATCAATCAGAAGATCTCAAAGAGAAAGCAAGAAACCTATCAGATATGGGTATGATACATCTCTTGTTACTAAACATTCAATTTATCTTGCCAAAGATTTGTCAAATGAAGAACCAGGATCATATGAATATTTACAATAACCAAATCAAAATGGAAAGAAGCTATG
This sequence comes from Ceratopteris richardii, assembly GCA_020310875.1. Lineage (NCBI taxonomy): Eukaryota > Viridiplantae > Streptophyta > Polypodiopsida > Polypodiales > Pteridaceae > Ceratopteris > Ceratopteris richardii. Next base: position 8,236,954 of record CM035442.1, on the reverse strand, counting down.
GATGAGGAGATTGAAGCACTCAAGGAGAGTGACACATGGGAGTTAGTACCCAAGAAGGATTCTATCAAGGTAATAGGTTTCAGATGGATCTATAAGTTGAAAAGAAATTCTGATGGAACAATTAATAGGTACAAAGCCAGATTGGTAGCCAAGGGTTTTGCACAAACCCAAGGCATTGACTATGAAGAGACATTTTCTCCTGTGGCCAAGATGCCAACAATCAGAGTGTTGGTAAGTGTGGCTGCATCAAAGAATTGGAACATGTACCAATTGGATGTCAAGAATGCTTTCTTGAATGGATGAATTTCAGAAGAAGTTTATATGTCACAACCTCCTGGCTATGAGGACCCTAAGAAGGTAACTTATGTTTGCAAATTAAAAAGGGCATTATATGGATTGAAGCAGGCACCTAGGGCATGGAATTACAGGTTAACTACATACCTCCAAGACCAAGGTTTTGTCATGAGCAAGGCTATTACTTCTCTGTTCATTAAGAGAAGTAATTCAAAGGTAATATATCTCTGTGTTTATGTTGATGACATCATCATTACAGGTAATGATGTCAATGGAATCAAGTATATCAAAAGCCAGATGATGAAGGAGTTCAAGATCAATGATCTTGGTTTATTGAAGTATTTTCTAGGGCTTGAATTAGTTTACACTAATTCAGGGATATACATTACTCAGAAAAAGTATGTACAGGATATGTTGAAGAAGTTTCACTTGGAGGATGCTAAAGTAGCAAGCACTCCAATGGAGGTAAACCTAAAGCTAAGTGCCCATGAAGGTGATGAAGTCAAAGACATTACAGGTTATCAAAGTATGGTGGGTAGCTTGAACTATGCTACTCTTACAAGAATTGATATTGCATATGGTGTAAGTGTGCTAAGTCAATTTATGCACAAGCCAAGGATACCTCACTTAGAGGCTGCCAAGAGAATCTTGAAGTATCTCAAGGGTACACAGAACCATGGTTTGTATTTTCCTTACACTTCAGATATTGATATCAAAATTTATTCAGGTGCAGATTGGGCAGGATGCAAGGATGATAGGAGGAGCACTTCTGGATATATTTCCTTTGCAGGTGACAAACCAATTTCATGGTCTTCAAAGAAGCAACCTACTGTTGCTTTGTCTTCCACAGAGGCAGAGTATAGAGGACTAGCTAATGCCACACAAGAAGCAATTTGGATTAAGCTTTTGTATACATAATTGGGCTTATATACTAGGTCTCCAATAATCTTTGGAGATAATACAAGTTCTCTTCACCTTGCAGCCAATCCTATCTATCATGCTAGGACCAAACACATAGAGGTCCATTATCATTATGTGAGAGAGAAGTTGATAAGCAAGGAAATTCAAATTACCTATGTATCAACCAACATGCAATGTGCAGATTTGTTAACTAAAGCTTTGGATGGAACAAAACTTTTCAGGTTCATATCCATGATTGGATTGCAGGATATACTTGAAGATTGAAGATGAAGACTTAAGCCAAAATGTTTGGCTTGAGGGGGAGCTGTTGGTGTGATTTGCAAGCCTACACATTTGGCTCAAAGGATGCATTAAAGTCTACACATATATGAAGAAGCATAGGAACATATGCTAGTGGTTAATTACCACTTTACCTCATTGTAAAAGTCAAATTGACTTAGAATCTTTTGTAATCACCTACCAAAGTGAGTCGTGGAAAAAGTAGTTCATTTGATTGAAGGAATATCTCCAAGCATTTAGGAGCTTGATCATAGGGAGCCAAAATTTGAATTTGAATTCAAATCTTTGTTCATTACATATAAAAAGTGAACATGAAAAGTCGAGAAAAAAGAGAGATCATTTTCCCGAGCCTCATTCTACTGATTTTGAGTGTGTGTGAGGACTATACTATAGCCTACACCTCTCTACACCATTAGGCAATGTTGTTCATGCCAATGGGATTGTATACAAGTGTTCATTAATAGATACATTTACATCATTCATCTCTGGGTTCTCTGTTAGTCTACTCAAAAGCCTGTCAACTTGTCAAGGGCATATCTCGGTCAATGCTTCACCAAATTCAGTGATTCAAAGCTTGTTGGATTCAGCTCAAAGTCTTCTACATGCTATCGAAGTTTGAAGTAATTCTATTGAGCCATTTCAGAGAAATCTGCGTCAAGGTGAACTCTGGTCATTTTCTGCTACAGTCCTAAAAAGTCGGAGGTATAGTTAAACTTGCTAAATTGATTTCTCTTAGCATAGTTTATCTTTTTACATCATTCCACTTGCAAATGGTAGCTTACTAAGCTAATTAAATACCCCTAGAAGGAATTTTATCAATTTCTATTGTGTTGGTCACACTGAGTAAAACATCCAGCAGGTGTCAAGACATAAATAGAAGGTTTTCTTGAGTTTGTGAACTTCGAAGTTATCTATTTTGGTTCAATCATTACACACATCACTTCCAAAGTACATAGGCCATTTTTTGGTGTTATTGGAAAGCTAAGAAGGTCTACTTATCAAGTCTGAAGCAAAAGAGGGCTGGTACAAAGCAGGAGTAGCAGTACCAACTCAGTCTCTTGGAGCATCCATCCATCTTTCCCAACACTCACTAAACGTTCAAATCTATCAGCATATATACAGTTTAAGTTTGCCATCACATTCCCAAGATTTCACTCCCAAAAATCTCTAGTCCACTAACTGATTCTGTTCATATCATTTCTAATCTTTCAAACTTTATAAGAAACCATAATAAATGTTTGCTATCTTGTTTTCAAAATCAACGCATTTCATCTTATCATTTTGGTTCATCTTCATCCTTGTTTGACCCATCTTTTCTTCAGTTTCCTGATTTATTGTTCTTCATCAGTACTAGCATGAGCATCATCAGCATCCTCCAACATCTTCATCATCATCATCAACATCATCATTCATCATCATTCATTATCATTAATCATTATCATTAATCATCATCATCAATCATCCTCATTCATCATAATCATCAGTCATCATCATTCATGATCATCAATCATCATCATCAATCATCATCATCAATCATCATCATCATCATCATCAATCATCATCATCAATCATCATCATCATAATCATGATTCATCATCATCATCATTCAATAAATCTTAATCAATCTCATAATTATTCTCCAATCATACTAGCATCCTTCAATATTTGCTAATATGTCTTGAAAGTTAGATTTTTACTTCTCTTGTTTTTTTCAAAGACTTAGATGGCTTTGAAGTCATCCTTACATTCCCCTTGATTTGCTTAATAATATCATCAAGCAACTATTTCTCTACTTTGTTAACTCATTTATCATATTTAATATCTTCTTGAGTTTCTTCTTTACTCTTTTCTTGTTCAATCCGTTAATCAAATTTTAATTGGGATTGTAATTTGGTAACTTTCTCTTGATCAAAGAATTTCTCATTAGTTAAAAGTTTCGAATCAAATAAGGCATATACATCCTGAACTTTCTTTGATTTCTCTCGAACTTCTTTGTGTGACTCTCTTGTATCTATTTCCATTTGTTCTTTTAATATTTACTCAATATTTTGTTTTTCAACCTTTATTTGACTACTTTTGTTTCCTTCAATAGGTTTCTCTTGACTCTCAATATATATCATTGTCCTTTGTTCATCGGATTCATTATTTTCATGCTTTTTAGGTTTCCACATTTTTTGAATGGTTTTGTTCTAGTTTTGGTTTCCTCAAAGTATTCCTTCATCCCACCTCTTCCTACATTCAAATGTAAAGGTGATTTATCTCGGTATTTAAAACTTTTACTTTCATATTCACTTACTAGTTTATGTTTGCATGCTCTTTCATATGCCATGCAATCCCAGAACATATGTCCATACTGATCGTAGGTCTCTTCTCAGCCCAATTCCATTTTTTGGGTATCAGTCTATGGATGGATCTTCTAAGATCAAATGAATGTTTATGTGCAGATATACCTTGGACGTTTTCCTCATGTTCATGGTCACACTTCAATGTTTATAGATCCTTAACTTGGTTGGTCAACAAGCCAACCCTATGTTTTAATTTTGAAATCTCAAAATCCACTATCTCTTCTATGCCTTTCGTGATTATAGCAATCCCCTCGCTTCACATCGGGCTCAAGTGTTGAGAAGGAGAAAGGAGGTCTAAGGGGAGCGATGCGGGGTTGGATCAGGCCCCGCTAGGTGCATCATCCCCTGTCAAGCTAGCGGTGTCTGCATGTTGGGCGCTTCTCCTTGGTAGGATGATCATACATTGTCGATACTAGGCCCATGCCTTCAAAAGAGAAAGCAAATTCGTTCAAGTTTTTAAGATACAGTCATTTTTTTGCATCAAGTTATTCTAGTCAGTGGCCATGGCTGAAAGCAGTGATGTATTCTGTATATTGGATGTTGAGGGTAAGTTGGATGGTACCAATTGCCAATTATGGGCTTATATGATGCCCCATGTATTGGTTGCAAAAGGACTATGGAATATTATGCAAGGTGTTGAAAAACGTCCTATTATAGCTACAAACATAGTTGTTGAAGGTGATATAGACGAGGTTAAAGATGGTGATATTCTTCATGACCTGTTTGTGTTACAGATCTTGTTGCACCTACTGCAAAGAAAATTCGTTGGGATGGTAGAGATGCTCAGGTTTATGCATCGATAGCCTTGTCTATCCAACATGCCAATATTCCTCACATTCGCTCTTGCACAACGTCTAAGGATGCTTGGGATACACTTATCACTTTATATTAGGCAAGGAATGAAGCTCATGTTGCTTACCTCCGAAAACAATTGGAGAGTGAGCACATGAATGAATTAGGAGATTCTATGGATAGTTTTCTAAAAAAGATCAAAGATTTGAAGGAACAGTTGGTTTCTGCTAATGAAGTTTTGCCTGGTAGTTCATTTGTGTAGAATGTTCTAAATGGTCTTCCTGATTCATATCAAAGTTTTGCTTCTACCATTCATTTGATGATGAAAAACAATCCAAATGCCTTAACATTTGAGGAGTTAGTCTCTATCCTCTTGCAAGAAGATTAGTCTAGCCGAAAAAATGTCCATTATGTGTTGTTGGGAAGAGGAAGGAGGTCTGAGGGGAGCGATGCAGGGTTGGATAAGGCCCCACTAGGTGCATCGTCCCCCTTCCGACAAGCGATGTCAACATGTTGGGTGCCTTTCCTAGTAGGATGATCGTACATCGTCGATAGTGGGCCCCCACCCTCAGAAGAGAAAGAAAAAAGTGCTTGATCATGTGGGATGAAGTCGTAGGGCATACTCATTGTGAACGAAAAAGGGAATACAATGCTAAAATAGAAATCACTAGACTCCATGTGCCAAATAAATGACTATGCTCAATAACCGCGATCAATATACAAATGGGTATCACCAAATGACTCTGAAAATACAAAATATTCCGCCAGAGTGTGGATTGCTCCATCTTCAACTTTAATCTTCTCAGCAAATCATGGGAATTTCTTCGAATGGTACTCTTCAAATCATGAGATAACCCGGAGAGGATCCACCGGGTAAAATTCTTCACTTCAGTCTTTGAAACTCCTTTTATTCACGAATCTTTACTTCAAATCATGAGAACTTGGAGAAAATCCATGGGCTGGAGAAAATCCATGGGCTGGAGAAAATCTGTAGGGTAAAATTCTTCACTTCACCTCTTCGAAACTCCTTTTCTACACTACTCTTTACTTCAAATCATGAGAAACCTGGAGAAGATCCACCGATGAGGAGAATAAAGAAAAAAAACCTTTAGTACCTTTTGAAATTCATAAAATCATATTTGTAAGAAGACTATCCTTTGAAATAAATAATGTCCCTTTTTATTTTCCTTTTAATTTATCCGAGTCTCCATAATCCTTTTTATTATTTTTTATTTTCATTTCTCTAACTTTAATTATTTATCTTATTTACATCGGTTTCTAAATCGTTCACAATCATAGCTAATTATTCATTCTCTTTTCTTTGTCGAAGTTTAATTATTAATGTAATGCAACAAAAACAAAATTTCTTTGGTTAATTATTTGGCTTCTTCAACCGTCTCTATCTCTCTTTCTCTAGGAACTCTCTCTCTCTCTCTCTCTCTCTCTCTCTCTCTCCAAAATATGATACATTCGAAGAGAAATCTCAAAACTTTGACACACATGAAACGTACATGATGCCATCCAAGTGTCACATTATCATAATGGTTGAGTCCAAAAACTCTATGCTAAGCATAATAAATACGATATATGATAAATGTTAAATTTAGACTCCACACTCCCATCATCAATGTCCATAGCACAATGATCTATCAAGAGTCTTAGTCTACTCTTTATCATCTCTGTTGAAGGACTAATCTGATGCTAACAAACAGGAAATGTTGCCTTTGGTAACTACATTCCCGTCGCCATCTCTCTCTCTCTCTCTCTCTCTCTCTCTCTCTCTCTCTCACACACACACACACACACACACACTCGTCTCCGTCTACCACTCTGTGCGACTCATCTAAGGAATCAGAAGCCCCTCTCCATCTACCCCTCTCCGGTTGTTTACCCCTCTGCGTCTACCCCTCTGCTTCAATTGTAGTCAGAACATTTACATTATCCATGTCCCAAATTTTGATATGAAACTTGCCACCAACAGGAAGAAAACGAAAGACCATTTCCGAAATCCTAAGTAGGTTCGTTTGATGTTTCCTTCACTTCCATTCCATTCAACAAGGAAAGACTCTCCCTCCTTGCTAGTCCCACAAGAGAACAGTCTAGTTCCATCAGCGCTATAGGCCATTTTTGTACACCAATGAACAGGAGCATCATAGTCTAGCCTTGATCCCATGTGGTCATAGAGAGAAATCAAGTACGCGCAAAGCATGAAAGTAAAGCATGAACAAGAAAACATGAACAAGAAATTGAATGAACAAGAAAATGCAAGGAGTGTACCTGGAGAGGATCCACGGGTAAAACCAAATGGGCATGGGACATCTATTTAAAGGTTTCCCCTATAACGTCTCTCTAGAATCTTCTAACCTCCCTTTTAATCCTTTCTATTTCTAGAATCTTCTTCCATGTTCTTTTGCTATTTTTTGGAGAATTCCATCTTTTATTTCTATTTTGGTTTTTCTCTTTTTAATTTTCCCAATTTCTCTTTTTCTATTGTCATTTCTTTTTCTTTTTCCCTTTTTATTTTTGGGCTAAGGTTTGGTTTCACACCTATGTACAAACCTAATTAAATTAAATGGTTAAACTTAGGGTAAATGGTAATTCTAAGGTTCCCACCTAGGGTTCCAATTAGGAAAAGTTAGGATTTGCCAATGATTAAGGTCAGGCACATCAATTTAAGGGTTTGTTTACACTTATGGGCTAAAATCATAGGGTTTCTAAGGGTGAAACATAGGGTCTCAAGGGTTACATTTAGGTTTTCTAAGGGATCAAACCCTAGGTTTCACGGATTTAGAGTTAGCTATTTACAAATATACAGGTCTAATGTACCAAAATGACATGATTTCTCATTTCATATATATCAAATCAATCAAAACATGCACAGTTTTTAACTCTCTGTAGCCAAAACACCATATCATTGCCAGAAAACATTGAAATAAATTTGACGAAAAATTCCTGATGTACACTTCCTTGAGGGATTTCATCCTGACTGTGTGTTGCAGATCAAGCTTTCTTGACTAGTCAAAAGGGCAAAGATAAATGGATCTCTTCCACTAGAAAGCAGAGCTCTACTAATTCTGCACAATCAAAGAAGGATGACAGAGACGAGAAGAAAACAAAAAAGCAGAAATTGTTTTGCAAATACTGTAAAGGAAATGATCATGTCATAAAGAGTTGTCCAAAACTGCCTACTAAAGAGGCAAGGAAGAAAGAGGCCCAATGTTTGCAGTTATGACCCATCTTCCCATGAACAAATGTATGTCGAAAGTAGACTTAGAGGTTCACTACTTTGATAGCGGGGTAACCAAACATATTACCTCGCACTGTAGTTTCTTCACGTCACTCAAGCCTCCCCTAGAGGGAATACTATCACATGTGCCAACAAATCCTGTTATCCTATCATGGAGTTGGTAAGATCATTCTGACTACCACTGATGGTAGTTCTTTTACATTTCGGATGTTTTATTTATGTGAGGGATGAAGAAGAATTTGTTATCAGTTTCACCTTTATCCAAAATTGGATTGGTTGTGAAATTTGTTGATCACAAATGTATAGTTCATGATCTGTCAAATGGCAATGTCATTATTGCTTCTGGCATTTTATGTCGTGGGTTGTATAACCTCATAGACCGTGAAAAATATGTGAATGATTTAGCATGTGCAGAACATGATTCTCAGGCTTTGTCAGATGCAAAGCTTTGGCATGCACACTTTGGTCATCTGAATTTTGCTAGTTTGCTACACTTGCAGAAATCTGAAATGGTCTCCTCTCTACCCAAACTTGAGGCACCTGGTAAACATGTCTGTGAAGGCTGTATTTTGGGAAAAATGCAGTGTTCCTCATTCCCAAAATATGGTTCAATTCTAGCTACTCAAAAATTGCAGCTTGTTCATAGTGATGTCTGTGGTCCTATGCAGACATCCTCTTTTGGAAACTATCTTTACTTCGTGACTTTCATTGATGATTTTTCCAAGCATGCATGTGTGTATCCATTGAAATCAAATTCCAAAGTGTTTATGTGCTTCAAACAGTTTCTTTTTTTCGTTGAAAATCTATCAGCATGTAAAATGGACACCCTTTGTTCTAAGCAAGGGGGAGAATATATGTCTTCTAATTTTAATCCATTTTTGGCTGGATGTGGGATAAAACATCAGTGTACAGTGCCATGTACACCGCAACAGAATGGAGTTGCTGAAAGGAAGAACAAGTCACTCATGAAGATGGTGGGGTGTACGTTCAAGAGTTAGGCTTGACCACATAGTTTCTGGCTTGAGGCTATTATGTGTCTAGCATATGTACTTAACACGTGTCCCACTAAATCATTGCAATCTATCACTCCATATAAGGCTTGGCATGGTTGCAAGACATCTATTGCTAATGCATTTTTGGCTGAATGTGGAATAAAACATCAGTGTACAGTGCCATGTACACCACAACAGAATGGAGTTGCTGAAAGGAAGACCAGGTCACTCATGAAGATGGTGGGGTGTATGTTCAAGAGTTAGGCTTGAACACATAGTGTCTAGCTTGAGGCTATTATGTGTCTAGCATATGTACTTAACATGTGTCCCACTAAATCATTGCAATCTATCACTCCATATCAGGCTTGGCATGGTCCCAAGACATCTATTATTCACTTGTGTGTTTTAAGTTGGCTGGCATATGCATTAGTGCCTGAACAAAAACACAAGAAATTGGATGATAAAGTAGTGAAATGTATTGTTGTCGGGTATAGTTCTGAAACCAAAGGCTATCATCTATATCATCCACAGACTAGTTGCATTTTGGTTAGTCGTGATGTTGTTTTTGTGGAAGATGTTATTCAGCCATTACTTTCATGTACTAAGGAGACATCAATTAGCTCCAAAGACATGTATCACACTTTGTTGCCTCTTTTCACAGGTGGACATTCAAGTGCTGGTCCTAGTGAGGCAACTTCTCAACCTTTATAGGTTTCAAGTGATGATGTAGACCATTCCATTTTTTATACATGATGCACTTGATGATGAGAGAACTGATATAGAGGAAGCAAAAACTATGCCTAAATGGCAAGTGCTAACTTTGGGAGATAGCAAATTAGATGCATCTCTATCATATTGTACTCACTCAGGCTCTCATAGTGCTTCTCTTGCATCAGATTGCTATGTAATGGCTTCCTCTAATCTCTATGATGAGAGTGAGCATGTTTCCTTTGATGAAGCACAAAATTGTGAAAATTGAATGGCTACTATACAATCAGACTATGATGCTATCATGAAAAATGGTACCTGGTCTTTATGTGACTTGCCTCTTGGCAAGAAGGCCATTGGCACTAAGTGGGTATACAAGCTAAAGTGTAAGCTTGATGCAACAGTTAACAGGTATAAATCTAGGCTTGTTGCAAAGGGTTATGCTTAGGAAAGAGGCATTGATTTTGATGATACCTTTGCTTCTACATGTTGAATAACTACTATTTGTATTTGTGCACTTGCAGCTCATCATGGTTGGAATGTACATTAGTTGGACATTAAAACTACATTTTTGAATGGTGACTTGCATGAAGAAGTGTATGTTTTCCAGCCCCGTGGCATGTGAGACTATGCAACATATGGAGTCTTACTAAAAATAGAATGTAGATGCACACATATTTAAGTTTAGAGAAAAAGTAGTAAAAATTTGGGACGAAAGTAGTGGTCTCTATTTTTAGAAGAGCTAATCGCTTGTGTTGACAGCCTCTCAATTAAAAGAGTAATTCTCTTAGTGTAGGTAACCATATTGAGTGATTTGTGTTCCTTTACCAAACTTTTACTATATAAATATATCATTTTTTGCACAAAATTTAATAAAAAACCAAACAGAAATATGTATTTTCTCAAACCTTGTCTCTGTCGAGTATATGTTTGTCTTGCTAGAGACCTACCTCTCTTCTTAGCTTCATATCTCAGCCAATATGAGGTGTTTTTGAGTGGCTTAACTTGTAGATTATCCCTTCTCTCATGAATCCATTTTGTACTAGAATTCATCATTAGTCTTGGAATGTTTTATTTATTGTGATTCAATCTTCAAGTCAGATAGTTTTGCATATCTTGTTGTAGCAAGTTATGATAAGGTTTTGATACCCTAATTTCAAACTACTAATTTGTGAGCTATACTCCACCTTTTTTTATTATTTTGGTTTCTAAATTATGCTAAACAAACTCTATTTTCATATTCTATAATTAGTCTTAACCAATTTTACTGAAAGAAGTTTTAGTGATTATTTTTCTACAATCAATAGTCTATAGTTTCTTTACAGTTTGCAGGCAAGTTTGAACTTTGAAGTTGGGCAACATATATTTGATCTTTTGAAGATCTTGGGAGGTCTCATCACTTCTAGCTATTCACTTTGATAAAAGTTTCTAAATGTAACATATATTTGTGGAATCCATCCACCTTTCCCAAAGCTACTTCCTAGGCTTTGATATCAATGTTGTATCTATAGGGGATTTGAACTTACAACCTCCTGGCTATGAGTGTGATGGGCTAATCACCTGCTTCAAAAGCTATGGTTGAGGATTACTTCCTAATCCTCCCTCTTAAGGTGTATTTCAACCATGTCCTACCTATCAAGGGTGTGATTCAACCATCCACTTTATGACATAGTTAAATTTGGCTTTGAGAGGAGCTAGTTTGCAAAAGAGTAACACCACATCAAAGATGCATCCATTGTGGTAGAGACTGTCATGCTCAAATTTCCTCCCCAAAAAAAAAATGTGGTTTATGAAAAGAGACCATTGCATTACTAAAGGTTGGAGATAATGTGAGGAAACAATTTCAATGAGGAAAGTTTCTACAATAAGCAACGACTAAGAGAAAGATTGCAAACATATGGTCAGTAATAGAAAGAAACCAATGGTGGGGAGAGATGAGTAGATGAGCATCTTAGGTCCATCTTAGGAAATCAACTACCCTTGTGTTGGCACTCAATCTCAGGCACAAGGCATGGGAATGCATCAAAGAAGTGAACACACAAGAAGAGGGAGCATGAAGGGAGCTCCAGGAAGTATATGTCAAATTTTCAGAAGAAACCCTTATAAAATAGTGATTTTGGTCACTAAAAACCATTTTAAATATCATTTGTTAAGCCAAGGAGTCCTAAAGCTTGAGGAGTATTAAAAGTATCCACCTACCAATTTTCATGACTTTAAGAATTTGTTTGAGCCCTCAAAATAAGTCTTAGAACCTAATTTTTAACTAGGCTAGACACTAGGTATGGACAAGGCCAAAACTAGCCAAAAAACTATAAAAAGAGCTAGAGAGCTCATTTTTAGGTTGGTTAGTTGAGGTTAGCATTTTTTAGGTTAGCAAGTTAGAGAGAGAGCTTCTTGAAGAGTGTAACCAAGTTATTGAGAATCAAGCTTCCATTGTTCCTATCTTTGTTATCTTGCCTTGTATGCATGTCTATGTGTGTGCATGTATGTGCTTGTCACTCACATTTGCTTGTCACAATTGCTCACCATCTTCGTATCCTCCTCACGCCTCTGCGGATTGACAAGTAAAGGAGGTGGTGCTCATGTTTGGGCTACCCCAAATTTTGGTGCCGTTGTCAGGGGCATTGCTCAAGAATGAGCATTGTGATAGTAAGATTGTAGATTGCAATGTTGGAAGATAAAAAATAGTCATTTTCTATTACGTTTTTATCTTTTTTCTCCATCTTCATCATCATCATCATCACCATCTTCTCCCATCTTCATCTTGGCATATATGTTTCATTTCTTATTGTAAATTCACTATTTTCACCTCATTTTTCATTCATGTCTATGCGAGCGAAAGAGAGAGAAAGAGAAAAAGTACTTATGTGTGTGAGTTTCCATGGTTTTCATGACCCTCTGCATGACACACGGATCTTGGTGCTTGATTTCAAAGTTCCTGCCAAAATTCTCAGAAAATCACTTGTTGGAAAAAATCATGACTTTTTGGAGAAATCAAATTTTTGAATATCATGATTTCCTTGTTTCAGCTTAAAATCATCCAAGAAATTCGTGATTTTTTGGTTCTCTAAGTGTGAAAAAATCACAATTTTTGGTTCCTCCAATTGAGAAAAAAATCATGACTTTTTGGAAGGCAACTTTTGAGGAAATCGCAATTTTCTACAATCCAACTTTTGAGAAAATCGCAACTTTTTGTAATCCCATTTTTGAGAAAATCGTGACTTCATGCAATCCCATTTTTGAGAAACTTTTTGCAGTTCCATTTTCGAGGAAATTGCGACTTTCTGCAATCTCATTTTTGAGAAAATCATGACTTGCTGCAATCCAACTTTTGAGAAAATCATGACTTCCTGCAATCCAACTTTTGAGAAAATCGTGACTTTTTACAATCCCATTTTTGAGAAAATCACAACTTTTTGGATAATTTTTCGGCAAATCATCGTGACTTTTTTGCTTGTGGTTTTCACAAAATCGCGACTTTCTCATCCTCTGACCCTCAAAAAATTGTGATTCTCTAAGAGGTTTTGTTTGTCTGTTTTGAACCCTAGGAGCCTAAATTGACATAACTTTTTCATCCAATATCCTTTTTTTGAGCTCTAGAGTGCATTGGAGTAATTTGAATTTGACCTTCATGTGGGATTAGGAAGCCAAGGGGGCTCCAAAGGATTTTCAGCAATACAAAGGGGAAAATGGGTCTTTAAAAATGCTTGAATCAAGCTATCTATCAAATAAATTAGAGTTAAAGCTTGATTTAACCTTGGGACTTTTACAGATCCATTGAGAGCCATTCAAGGGTGTCAAGCAAGGTGGCAAGTGCATTGCAAGCTTGCAAAACGTGTCTCTTGAGCATTCAAGTGTGATCAAGAGAGAAGCGACTGGATGTTGGAAGCATTCTTAACCCCCTCAATCAATTTCTAGTACAAGCTGTGTGATTAGTGGTATTGATTAATTAGGGTTAGATTAGGAATGATACAAGTGCAAGAAACCCTAATTATTCAAGTTCAAGAATACATTAGGATATTTTTGCGATGAACCCTAAAGGAAAAGGACTTAAGTGGATCGATCACAATTATTCCTAAAGATGATACTTGTCAAACAAGATTACATCGAAGAAATCTATAAAAGAACAAGTAACTGATTCAAAACAACATTGCAAAGCAGTTGTACTTGGGAAAATTCGGACTAGTAGACAAAGCTTATGAACCTTAGATCAAGTAGACACCTAGGCCAAGATAGAGAAAGCATCAAATTATCTAAAGCTAGTGTCAATCCACAGCTAGGTCGTGGGTAGAACAAATTATTGATTATCCTTAGCTGATAAGTTCAGAGATAAGTGATTTAGAAATGTCTTTTAGCATGGAGAGACCTACAGGTAGCTCAAGCACTACCTATTTACAGACACCAAGACCCTATAAAACACAATTGGTGTATATCAAGACCAACCGATTAGGTGCTTGCATCAATGAGGATGGGTTGCGAAGATCAGTTGTCCAACTCAAAAATCCCAATCAACCCTTCCGACTTGAACACCCAGTGGTCAAGTTTGAAGAGGGTTCTTATATTGATAAGCAAGGAACCATGTATGTGGTTACTAGCTTACAAGACAAGATGAATGAGTTTGGAAACGTCAACCCTGAGAATGAGGTAGGAGACTTGGAGAAAGGAGACCTAGGATGAGAACCCAAGAGTTCTTGAGGTAAATCCATCTTGACTAGAGTGATAATGCTAGAGTGGGTTCCCCAAGACAACAAAAACATAGAACTATTATGGAATAGAGAAACAAAGGAAGCTTTTTGGAGATTCAAGATAGATCAACCTAGCAAAATAGGTGAAGTCACCATCTACGAGTTCGAAGACCTTGAGATACTAAGCAAAGTTCTCTATTTGGATAACACCTCAGAGATAATGTTGTTGGTAATATAGCATGGAAGGCATTCATAACTTGGAAGGGTGAATTCATTTTCCCTCCACAAAGCTCTAATGTCTCCCATGGCCTCCAAGGTGTAGCATCATCTGAGGCTCATGTAATCCAGAGGGAAAGAGATAGAGAGAGACCTAAGGTAAGCCTTGCACACACTATGGACAGAGATAGATCAAGACTTGAAAGTGAAAGACTTCAAAGAGAGAGACATAAAGCACATATGCATCAAAGAGATGAACGTGATTTTCCATTGCATGGACCTCGAGAGTACCCAAGAACCCATAGACCCTCTCAAGTGGTCAAGATAATGAAAACTACTTTGATGGGTCAAGAGATCCTTATGATCAGGTGACCAAGCTTAAACAAGTTGAGGACTTGTTCACCCAGTTCAAGCCATTTGGTTTGACCCTCAAGGGTACTTCCTTAGCTTGGTTTCAGACCCTAAACAATCGTAACTACCAAAACATAGGTCAACTGCTAGAAGCACTCATCGTAGAATTTTCCAAGAGTGGCATTAGGCATAACACATCATCCTTGATCCACAGCTTCAAGCACACACCCCAAGAAACAGTTCAGCTAGCCGATCAAAGATTTAAACAATACGTGGAAAGATGTCCCACACCTGAATTACCTACACAAGCAAAACAATTTTCACTATTTTTAGATGGACTTCTAAGCGGGAAACTTAGATCATCTATATATCTTAAGGAGCCAATCACACTAGATCAATGCTTGAGAATGTGTATTGGCATAGAATACAACTTGGCTGAGGAGTTAGAATTGTCCAAACTCTATAAGGATTCGGATAGTTCTATTAGTCATACTTCTAGACCCTCCATTGTGATAGATGAGCTAGTTGAGTAGGTTGCCAAGAAGCAAGGAATTCAAAATAGACAAATACCAAGGGTCACCTCATTGAAGCGATGTTATACTTGCGGAGGGGACCACATGGCTAATGTATGCCCAATGCAAAACCAGAACATGAGAGAATTGAATGCCCCATATTGCACTATTGAGAGAAAATACACAAACCATACAGCTCAAGATTGTCCGTACAATAAGCAGGTTGTGAGACAAACTTATCAGCAACCTTACCAATAGGGTATGTATTAGAACCAATACCAACAACCATATTATAATCCACAACAGCAATATCAACCTCAATACCAACAAGAATACTAGGCACCATATAGGCCACAACCAGTTCTATGAAGCCAACTACCACCTTTTGCCAATGTGATTCCGTTTAAGTATGCAGTGATAGAGCACGACCCTCATAGAGCATTGGTGTTGATGACCCCTTTGGTCTCAAAAAATGATCCTCATGCTCAAATTTTTTACTACACCCATGAAGATAGTCCACAAGCTTATTACACAAAGTCACCCAAGCATAGTGAGACTTATCCATATCAATATGAGGCACTACCTATGGAACCAAATTGGGAGCTTGAATACTCCAATGTCATGTATACGGATCCTAACCCTAGACCCCAATTGAGACAAATGAGACCACGAGCCCTCTCGGAACTTGAGATTTTGCACTTGAGTTTTAAGCATTTCCTTTATCATTTGAGTCAAGATTAATTCTTTTTTAGCGTCTGCATAGAAGCTTGACATTTCATCAAATAACACATATGTGCTTACCTTCACTTGTCATGTGAACAGATTATAACATTTATATCCCTTTTTCTCAATGGAATAACCAATTAAGATACATTTTTCTACTTTTGGATCAAGTTTTTTCCTCAACTCATCTGGTACATGTACATATGCAATACAATCGAATACTTTCATATGCGATACGTTTGGCTTTTTACCTCTAAACTTCTCTTCAGCTGTAACTTGATTTACAATAGTAGTCGGAGTTCTATTCATGATGTATACATCAGTATGCACAACTTTTGCCCAATATAATGAGGCATACTTTATTGACCTCATTTGACATGTATTCACCTCCTCCATCTAATCTTAATGTATGAATATACTTCCTTCTTTGCCATTTCCACCATATCCTTGAAATTCTGAAAGTGGGTAAACACTTCACTCTTCTCTCTCATGAAGTATACGCATACCTTTCATGTATGATCATCAATGAAAGTGGCATAAAACTTACAACCTCCCATAGATGTGGTCTTTGCAAGACCCCAAACACTTCACATACCTTCTGCATCTCTGCAACCTAAAATTTTGGTAGTCCATTGATAAGTTATTTTGATTGTATCAACTTCAGTCTTTGCAAATTTGCATGTCAAATTCCCTTGTGCCAAATCTCTATATCAGCAATAACACTGGCACCTTTTGCAAACATAGTTGCATTCATTTCAGGAATTTCCACATTTGAGGTGAACATCCTACCAACTTTGTTCCCTTTGGTGACTCTTCACATTCGTCACCAGGGGTTGAGCTCCATCGAGCTCCCCTTCCTGAGCACTGTCAAGGGCGGAGCTTCACCGTGTTCTCCCTGCTCGTAGGCCTCTCTTTCAAAACTGTTTCGCCTGAAAGGATTCCATGGTGGGAGCATCCCTTTGCCCCCATCGCACTTCCCCTCGGACTCGTGTTGCGGGCATACGGAGGTCTTGTTCGAGTTGGGCTCTACGCTCCTCGTGTGATGACCTATTGAAGTCGATGATCTGAAATGATGCTGTGTGAGCCAAGCTTACTTGCTTTTGCCCACCTATTGGCATATTTCAAGGCTTTTGCTTCTCGGTTATTACTCTGTGCGAAGACCCTTCCCAGCTCTCGAGGTGAAGAACTATTGCATCGGGCAGGTTTCTTTACTGTCGGGGTTGGAAAATGTTGGGCTCCCCTAGTGACTGTAGCGAAAGGAGAATTTTGGGAGTCATATCTACTCACTGTCCCTTCAAGTATCTGTGGATTTGGTTGTGATCTGTGTATTCATTGGTTCCACTCTGTTCTACGTGTAGCATCGAACCAGGTTTTCGCTTTACCACCCACCTTGCTCGTATGACTTGTCATTCACGTTATTTATCAAGGATGTGCTGCTCGAAGTCCTGGTGGGCAGTATGCCCTCTTGCTGCGGGTTTTGAATCTGTGTAGGATTCATGAAATCATGTTCACACTTTCCCTTTGCTACCGGGGGTGTTGTATTTGCTACCAACCTCCACGCATGTTATGTTTGCTCTTTCAGACTTGCCAGTCATGATTGTTATCAGTATGAAATATTTTTTTGTTTGATAAACAAGTATCGACTTCGGTGTGGAACCTATGCTTCATGCTTTTAATGATACAGCTCTTCAAGTTTAATTCCTATGAGATTATGTTATCAAGCTTCAAATTATTTTGAATGTTTTGGAGTTGATAGGGTCATTAACCTTGACGAAAAATGTTCAAACGATTGTATCAGAAAAAAAAAATATACAGCATTGCTCGAACTGAGATAATGTCTTCTGGACTTTGTGGATTTTGGTGTGCAATAGGTGGTGTTGGAACCAGGATTAGGCATTCTAGTCTCTGTGTGCAATCTAGCCACGTATGTTTCAGCTTATGATACCCATTGTACGTATTACTTGTGTGGCTTCTCGAATCTCGTCTTAGACCAGCCTCCTTTAGCTCAAGGGAGAACCTTGCTCTATGAGTAGTATATATCTTTGCCACCAGAAGGGCAGAAACTTGCAAAAGCAAACTTGGTATTGTTACAATGCTTTTTGGGAAAATTCATCAATAGTTGTCACCCTTTTTGTGAGTAGGACCAACTGTAATGCCAACAATCAGGCACGAGATATCAACAACTGTAAATTTTTTGTTTTCATCACCCTATGCCAAAGCTTGTTTTGATTTTAAATCTTGTATGCTTGTTTGCCACATGTCTCAAGCTTAATGATAACAAGTGAAATGTTTCTACTATGCTTCTCATGCCGTACAAAGCAATGTCGGCCGTGTAATGGGGCAACTAGTACCAATATGGTGAAAAGTCTAGTATTAATGGCTGGCTTAACTTTAATTGTAATCAACCAGTTTTCTTGGTTCATGTCCCCACCTCCCCATCAACACTTGGGATATCAATGCTCTGCTTAATGTGTATGTTATTGGTACTTTTGCAAGGCTATTCGTACCTCTTTCAAGTCTAAGAGGCTGTGGTGACATGGGTGCTACCATCATAAACTCATGATCTATGAAGCTTTGCTGTGAACATGGCTATTTCTCAGGAAAGCTATCCTATGAGAAGGATTTCAAAGGTAAATAAACTAGACTCATCAAAGGTTAGAGGGTCATATAGGGTAGATCTCTACTCTTATATTAGTGTTAAAACCACGTGTGTCCCTCTTCGGAGTCCCATCTTTTTCATGTTTACTTTGAGCCATGTCTTGATCTCAGTAGATTCATGGCTGAATCTGTTCCTAACTCCCATTCATTTTCTTCAAGGCAACCCTTACTTTTCTATCCTGCCAATCGGACATAGTGAGGGAATCAATAACACATTATCTTCTGACTCGTTGAACTTTGGGCTTCTGAGAATAGTGCTTTATGTTGAAGAGCTTCGGAAGGGACTGTCTACTCTCTTGATCATTAAGCTCTGTTAAGGTAGCCATTTGGGTTATTGAAAAGTTTTGTTGCATGCTATTTAATGCCCAACCTCCACGTAATACCATGTGGTTAACTGATTGTTGTAGTACAGGGTGTAGTATGACTTGCCCATGGAAAGAAGTTATAACGTCTCACCATTGTTATGTTGCCATGATCAATCTATACAAAACCTTATGACACAAAAAACTGAACTAATTTATGTAAGACATACTTGATAGTTGTAGATTGTCCCATGGTTGGGAAGAATGCACACCACTTACATTTGTGAGGATACATTTGAATGCTAGGTGGGTAAAAATAGGAAATTGTTATTGGCTAAAACCGACGCTCTGAGGGGTCGTTGCATGTCACTTATAAGTATTGAAAATATCTCGAAGGGCTCAACTTTGATGACTTCATATCTGTCTGAACTCTGGGATATCATCAAGAGGCATTTAAAAAGTTGATGTTTGTTCTTTGTCTAGTCTTTGATATCCTCTAGAATCAGATAAAATGTCTTCATTTTTTCTCATCGCGACTCTATCCTCGGGAGTCTCAAGACATGTCAAAGTTGTTGGGTCTTTGTCTTTGAAATTTATTATGGATATAGAGAGCTACTACTATTGGAAGTCCTAACTTACTTGCTCTCTTATATGCTGATTGTGAATGTTCACTTATGTTTAATGGAAAAGAATGGTTGATGTATGTAGTTGTTCAATCCACTTCTCTAGGTAATGTTTCATGATTCTCTACAAAAGTATTGATGGTTCAAGGCAAACAAGGTTCTGCAATGTGTCATACTTCCTCAATTTCGAACACATTTTTGAGCCACTTTCCCTTTAGGCGTCACATTGCAACGGGTCACACTTCATAATCTGGTGCTTGTTCCATTGAGCTACCGACAGGGGCAATATATTGCAGGGCGTGTGCCCCACTTGTTGACTTTTTCAGGTTTTGATGCCTCACCAAGGGGTGCTACACGTTGGATTAAAAGACTCCTGACTCCTTTGACCACCTACTATCTATGCAATTATCTTCTTGATGATAAGCTTGCAGGTTTGAAAAAAAGAAGATGGTGCTTCTTTGACTTGTGAAGTTTCTATTGCATGCTTGTCATAACCATTCTCATAATCACAGTGCTATTAATGTTGCTTGATGTTTTTTGACCCACTCACAGGAATCAGGCCCAAGACTACACAACTCTTGCTTCATGCTAATGCATATCCTTTGATTCTACTCTTTATTAAAGCAAGTGGTTGTTTCTAGTAAAATTCCCAGGTTGGGTGCATAATGCTTATACCTCAAAAAGTTCATCATGATGTAAAGGATCTTTGCAGGTGAACATGCACATAAGTGATTGAAATTTCTGATTTAGACCTGAACTAAATCAAGTATGAAGTCAAGGAATGAGTAATAGTTTTTTGCTAGGGAAGTAACTCTCTAGTTTCACATTGCTCATTCAAGGCCTATTTTTTTCATAATGCTGTACTGGTCAACACAATCAGAACTTCAGCATTGATCCTTCTTATCTTTTATAGATGATTTGGAACTGTGCCTTGCAGGAATGGTGCTGGAAAAGTTGTTTGAATTTCAGGGAGGCTTGTGGAATGATAGGAGTCATAATGTTGAACTATTGTCTAATCATTTTGTGAGCACATAACACTCATGTTGAATTGCAAGCTTGTGGACTAGGAACATAGTATAAATGATGGCAGGCACCATAGGCTACATTCATCTCATGCTTTACATTGCAAAATGTCACACTCTCACTTGAAAATAACAGAGTATGGAATCATTGATACATAAGAGATAGGCACTCTTGGTCTTGACTGGGTTCCTTGTTTTTTTTAGCTATCGTTTTTCTTTTAATCATAGGAGCAAGAAATTTTCATGCAGACTTCTCTCTAGAAGAGCCAGTCTCTTAGCAATGGATGCTCCCTGAAGTGGAAACTACAATTGGACAAAATTGTTATTATTTAATTCTTTTTAGAGACAGTCTACTTGTTGTGTATGTTTACTTTCAGGTTTGGGAGCTCTTGGGTGAGGCTCTATCAATTCTACAAAGGACTACATTATGGGAGGAATGCATGGCTGACTGCCCCCTAAGGGGATTGTGTCACCCAACTTTGAAGATTGAAGAATTGTAGATTGAAGTAAAGACTGAAGACTTGCAGCTTGAAGCCTTGCAGACTGAAGAATTGCAGATTTTGAAGACTTGAAGATTTTCAGACTTGACCGACTCTACCTTGGGTCGGTTCAGCTATGTATGCTCTTCTCTTAGCTTTGTCGAGGACGACAAAGTCTAGGAGGGGGAGGAGTGTTGCTCTAAGGGTTGCCCATAAGTGTTGCTCTAAGGGTTGCCCATAATTTTTCTCATGCTATGGCATCCTTTAGCCCTCATGAAAATACCTTCTTTTTGTAAATTAGGAGATGTCCATATGAACACTCTCCTAAATCCCTTTTTTAATATTTCTTCATACTATAGGATAGTGTCTCTCACCTTTATGACCCATCTAGAAAGATTCCCCACGTAGAAAACCCACGCATGCCCTTCTTGGAGATTGGGTAGTTACAAATTTGATCTTTAGAATATCCTAGAAGATTGGCAGTTAGAGAGAGAATCACCTTTTTGACTTTTCCAAATGAGCACATGGGGAATTATGTAAAGCCTATAAGTAGAGGCTCACTTCTTGTAAAAGGAGAGGTCCCTTGGCCATGGCCTTGGCCTCCATTTTGGTAATGGAAGAAGGTGTCATTTGCTACTCTCTTGCCTCCTTGTGTGCAATGGCGTTGGTCTTGGTGTATGGATTTGCATGTGTGTGTGCATGGTTGGGAGGATGTTCCCCTTTGCTCCTTGTGACGTTAGCCATTGTTGCCGTTGGTCCATGAGCATGGGTGAACCTCTCTTCTCATTCTTTGCCCCAACTTGGAGAAACTTCTCACTTCCATGTGAGGCGGTTAGGGTTTGTTGTTCCCCTTTTCTCAACACCTTACCAATTTATCTTCTTCAATGTCTTCATCCACTGCTCCTAATGCATCTGCAATGTCCTTCATCTTTGTCACATAATTAGATATTGATTGTGAAGCCTTCTTCTTGAAAGTAGTAAACTCTGCCCATAATGAAGCCTTCCTTGATTTGGTTGTGTTCTGAAAATGATCTTCCAAAGCATTCCAAATGTCACTTGCACTTTCAAGACCTCTAATGTGACGTAGCAAGTAGTCATTGACAGCCATGTAGATTATGCTCCTAGCTTGAGCATCTCTTTTCATCCAATTCTTCAAATCTGATAATTCTTCCCTAGTTGGAACACTAGGATCTCTGAACTGTGGCTTTTCTTCTTCACCTGTAATGTGAGCTATCAAGTCTTTGCTCATTAGATGAGCTTCCATCCTCATTGACCATGCAGGATAGTTCTCTCTATCCAATTTCTCTATCTGAAGAGAATCTCCCATCCTTCCTTTACCTGTGTACTGAATTCTTCAATCTTTATAAAGTATAAAGTTACCTTTACTTCGAATGATACTCCTTTCGTCCTTCTTGATGTCGTATGATCTCTTCCTCGAGCTTTTCCTTCAGGCTTTCACCTTTTAATCCTTCAGATGTTGAATTCCTTGCAACTGCAGCAGTCGGGATCCTCCTTTTCTCAAATTTGATGTTTCTTGCTCTGATACCACTGATGGAGAGTGTTAATCTCGAAAAGAACAACCTACTCTTGAACTTAGAGCACCTCTATATCAAGAGTAAGTCAAAATCTTCACCAATTTAAAGAATCAATGACCAAATATCAAATTCTTGAACAAACTGTGAAGAAGGAGATTACTCAGAAAGTCTGTTGCATATATCTTTCTCATTGACTGAGTAAATGTGTAAAGTTTTTTATGAAACTTTGCACAAGGTTTTGCCTAAAGATTGCGCACCTCTTCCAAGTCAAATCACTCCAAAAGATTTAGTAGATCTTGAGAAATCTACTTAGCAAGTTACCTATGTCTAAATCTGCACTTATGAGAAGTCGATTTGGACACCCCTAACTTTTAACACATAGTTCTCTCAGTATAGAACCCGTTTAAGAAAATGCTTTTAGCCACGAGTAGCTTACCTTCCAACTTAAAGATTAAGTGCTTACTTGCACAAAACTTTAAACTGTGGAGTGAGAAATGATCAAATCATTAAGATCGAAATTCGCGCCTGTTTCAAGAACTAGTAAATACTTTCTCACATGTAAATGTTCCTACATACAATTCTCTTAGCCTGATCACAATTGGAAGCTAAAACTTTGTACAGAGATCGATCTACTCTAGACTTAGACTTGTACAAAAGCATTCCACAGAAGATCTATCACAGAAGGAGAAGACACAAAAACTTCGGGCGCAAATTTTTCTTCTATTCCTCAGAAAATTACAACTAAGTTATGAGAGAGACTTCTTCTCATTCCTATGAACTCTAATGAGACTTACAACTTACAAATGCACTATTCTCATACTCTCCTATTGTCTCCTCTATTGCCCCGACATTTTTCAAAAGTATTTATGGGCAAATATGTACAAGCTTATAACTAAACAGAAGTATAAGTGATCTATGTCTTCACTAATGTACATATGTGTACATGTCTTTCAATCTGTGAATATATCCATCTTCTATGCTTCAAGAATTGATCTTATTTCCATCCTTTGTCCTTCAAATCTTCAATTGGTGATTGGCCTGCACCAACACTTTTCATCCCAATTAATGGGACTATCTTGTTGGAGATAGACGTCTGCGGAAGCACGCGAACAACACAAGGAAGAAGAAGAAGCTTGGAGCACAAACACACAATACTGAATGTATTACTAGAGAATGTACAAAGATAAGTAGCCCATTAGGGCAATAGGCATATATACAAGCTGGGGGAAAAAAACCTCCTAAAGAGGGAAAAAAGTACCCCGGCGGTCCTAGAGTGTTCACACACATCACTACCTAAATATATCAACAAATCCCCCCTGGGAGTGATGCGGTGAACAAGGAGCTGGCACTCATGTATAAGGAAGTGCCAAGCTATATGGAAATCACTCCACAAAAGGAAGTAAGCCCAAAGCTTTGCGGAAAGCTTCAAACTTCTCCCTAGGCAGAGCCTTCGTGAAAAGGTCTGCAATGTTCTCCTGCGTGGGCACATATGCCAAGCTGATCTCCCCAGCAGAGAACCTCTCCCTGACATAGTGATAATGCACCTCAATGTGCTTAGTGCGAGCATGGAACACAGGGTTCCTCGCAACTGCCAATGCGCTCTGACTGTCAGTGAAGATGGTGGTGGCAGAAGACTGGCCAACACCCAAATCAGCCATAAGGCGTCTGAGCCACACACACTCAACAGTCGCTGTAAAAGCTGCCCTATACTCAGCCTCACAACTGGAAGTGGCCACAGTAGGCTGCTTCTTGCTCAACCAAGATATACATGAGCTACCAAGCATGAAGCAAAAACCACTGGTGGACACATGAGTGTCATAGCAACCAGCCCAATCTGAGTCAGAAAAAGCATGCAAATCTGGTGGTAGTGATCCCCCCTTGGGATAAAACAACCCAAGTAGCGGAGTACCACTCAAGTAGCGAAAGATGCGCTTAACCGCTTTCCAATGCGTGACTCCTGGGCAATGCATAAACCTACTCATCTGTGAGACAGCAAACTGAATATCTGGCCGAGTAATGCATAAGTAAATCAAGCATCCAACAGCCTACTGATAGAGAACAACATCAAATGCATCTCCAACATCATGAAGACTCAATCGTAAACCTGTTTCCATAGGAGTGGCAATAGGCTTACAGTCTTCAAGGCCAAAATGCTGCAATAATGTGTCAATATATTTCGTTTGACACAAAGCCATTCCACCATCAACGTGCATAAACTGAATGCCCAAATAGTGATGCAAATGCCCCAAATCAAACATCTCAAATGAGGCATGCAAATCAGCCTTAAAATCAGCAATATGTGTCTCAATAGGACCAGTGAGCAGCATGTCATCAACATAGACAACAATGATCAGAAGCACATCATTAGCACGTTTAACATATAAGGTGCTTTCAGTTGGACTGTTCTCAAAGCCATGTGCAATCAGATAGGCATGTATCTTCTCATACCAAGCACGTGGTGCTTGCTTTAAACCATATAATGCCTTCTTTAACCTGCAAACCTGGTTTTCATGCCCTTTCTGCACAAAGCCAGGGGGCTGAAAAACATACACTTCTTCATGCAAGTCACCATTCAGAAATGCTATTTTAATGTCCAACTCATGTACATTCCAACCATGATGGGCTGCAAGTGCACAAATGCTCCGAACAGTAGTCATACGACATGTAGGTGCAAAGGTCTCATCAAAATCAATGCCTCTTTCTTGTGCATAACCCTTTGCAACAAGCCTAGCCTTATACCTGTCAACTGTACCATCAGGTTTACGCTTCAGCTTGTATACCCACTTAGTGCCAATGGCCTTCTTGCCAGGAGGCAAGTCACATAAAGACCATGTACCATTCTTCATTATAACATCATATTCAGATTGCATAGCAGCCATCCAATTTTCTGAATTTTGTGCTTCATCAAAAGAAACAGGCTCATTCTCATCACAGAGACTAGATGCAGCCATAGCATAGCAATCTGATGCAAAGGAGGCACTATGAGAGCCTGAACGAGTACGATATGACAAAGGTGTATCTAATTTGCTGTCACGCAAAGTCTGCACCAGCCATTTTGGCATAGTTTTTGCCTGCTCAATATCAGCTCTCTCATCAACAAGTGCATCATGTAAATCTGCATAAAAAATGGAATGATCTGCATCATCATATGAAACCTGCAAAGGCTGAGAAGTTGCCTCATTAGGACCAGCACTAGCTTGTCCACCTGTAAAAAGAGGCATCAAAGTATCATACATGTCTTTGGAGCTAACAAATGTCTCCTTAGTACATGAAAGCAATGGCTGAATAGCATCTTCCACAAAGACAACATCACGGCTAACCAAAATGCGTTTAGTCTGTGGATGATACAGACGATAGCCTTTACTTTCAGAACTGTACCCAACAAAAATACATTTTACTGCCTTATCATCCAATTTTCTGCGATGTTGTTCAGGCACTAATGCATATGCCAAACAACCAAAAACACGAAGATGAGCAACAGATGGCTTGCGGTCATGCCAAGCCTCATATGGAGTGATAGACTGCAACGCTTTAGTGGGACACCTGCTCAGTACATATGCTGCACACATGACAGCCTCAAGCCAGAAACTATGTGGTAAAGCCTGATTTTTTACCATGCACCTCGCCATCTCCATGAGTGACCTGTTCTTTCGTTCAGCAACTCCATTCTGTTGAGGTGTATAGGGCACTGTACACTGGTGTTTTATCCCACGTTCAGCCAGAAATGCATTAAAATCTGAAGACATATATTCCCCCCCTCGATCAGAACGGAGGGTGCCCATTTTACATGCTGACAGATTTTCAGCCAAAACCAAAAACTGTTTGAAGCACATGAACACTTCGGACTTTGCTTTGAGTGGATATACCCATGCATGCTTGGAAAAATCATCAATGAAAGTCACGAAGTAAAGGTAATTTCCAAAAGAGGGTGTCTGCATAGGACCACAAACATCACTATGTACAAGCTGCAATTTCTGCGTAGCCCGAACTGAACCATCTTTTGGAAAGGAAGAATGCTTCATTTTGCCCAAAATACAGCCTTCACAAACATGTTTTCCAGGTGCCTTAAGTTTGGGCAAAGAGGACACCATTTCAAATTTCTGCAGGCGTAACAAACTAGCAAAATTCAGATGACCAAAGCGTGCATGCCAAAGCTTTGCATCTAACATAGCCTGAGAATCATGAACTGCACATGCCGAATCATTCACAGATCTTTCATAGTCTATGAGCTTATATAGCCCACGACATAAAATGTCAGAAGCAATAATCACATCGCCATTTGAGAGATCATGGACTGTACACCTGTCATCAACGAATTTCACAACCAAGCCAATCTTGGCTAATGCAAAAACTGATAACAGGTTCTTTTTGATCCCTAGCACAAATAAAGCATCTGACAAAGTGAAAGAACTACCATCAACAGTAGTCAGAATGATCTTACCAACTCCCATAACAGGATAAGAGGAGTTATTGGCGCATGTGACAGTATTCCCTGTAGGGGTAGGCTCGAGTGAAGAGAAGAAACTGCGCTGCGAGGTAATATGTTTGGTCGCCCCACTGTCAAAGTACCAAACATCTGAGTCTACTGCAGACATGCACTGATCATGAGAAGATGGGTCAAAACTGCAGACAGTAGTAAACGCCCATTCTTCTTCCTGCACAAGATTTGCAGACTCTGTTTTTGGTGTAGAGGCCTCTGCAACAACCATTCCAGCCTCTTTCTTCTTTGCCTCTTTAGCAACCAGTTTTGGACAGTTCTTTATAATATGATCATTTCCTTTACAGTACTTGCAGAACAATTTTTGCTTTTCTGATTTCTTCTCATCTTTATCCTGGTTGTTCGATTGTGCAGCATTTGCAGATTTCTGCTTACTAGTAGAAGAGCTCCATTTTCCTTTGCCCTTCTGACTAGCCAGGAAAGCTTGATCTGCAACACGCATAATGGACCTGTTCTGCCTGGACTTATCTTCCTGCAACAGAACAGAGACTAATTCCTCGAATGACAAGGCATTCGGATTGCCTTTCATCATCAATCGAAGAGTAGAGGCAAAACTCTTATATGAATCAGGAAGACCATTCAGAACGGTCTGCACAAGTGAGCTATCTGGTATAACCTCATCAGCAGAAATCAATTGTTCCTTCAGGTCTTTGATCTTTGTAAGAAAATTGTCCATAGAATCACCTTCATTCATGTGCTCACTCTCCAACTGTTTTCGGAGGTAAGCAACACGAGCCTCATTCCTAGCCTGGTACAAAGTGGTAAGTGTATCCCAAGCATCCTTTGCTGTTCCGCAAGAGCGAATGTGAGGAATAATGGCACGTTTGATAGACAAAGCTATCAATGCATGTGTCTGGGCATCTCTGTCATCCCAACAAATCTGCTCTGCAGTAGGTGCAACAGAACAGCAGCACGAACAGGAATCTGCGGAATATCATCTTCGACACCATCTTCATCAGCTCCAACACCTGTATTTGCAGTACCTGTCGTTACAGGTGTAACAAGACGTCTTTCAACACCCTGCACAATGTTCCACAATCCTTTTGCAACCAGTACATGTCGCATCATATAAGCCCATAATGGGTAGTTGGTACCATCCAAATTATCCTCAACAACCAACATACGGAATACATCACTGCTTTCAGCCATGGCCGGTGACTAGAATACCTTGATGCAGAAAATTGACTGTAGCTCAAAAAATTGAACAGAACTGCCCAGACAAGTTCTGCTAGACCTGTAGCAGACTTCGAGACGCTTAAACTGGTGAATAGAAACTGGTATATACCTTTGGCACAAAAGGATGAAATAGCCTGCACAAGCGCTACGATAGTGCGTTCGGAGGCCGAAACGAGCTCAGATCGCGATTTCGGCACCACAAAGCGAAGCAATTTTGATCTCGAAAACACCCTGAGTATGCTCACCAAATTTTGTGCGAATTTGAGACTGCAAACGGAGGAGTGTCGACGGCGCCCTAGAAGAAGCAACGACCTGCTCTGATACCAATTGTTGGAGATAGACGTCTGCGGAAGCACGTGAACAGCACAAGGAAGAAGAAGAAGCTTGGAGCACAAACACACAATACTGAATGTATTACTAGAGAATGTACAAAGATAAGTAGCCCATTAGGGCAATAGGCGTATATACAAGCCGGGGGAAAAAACCTCCTAAAGAGGGAAAAAAGTGCCCCGGCGGTCCTAGAGTGTTCACACACATCACTACCTAAATATATCAACATATCTAATGAATAACAATGCAATAAATCAAGAATACTACTATTGGTAGCTTCACTTTGTCCATTACTTTTAGGATGAAATGCAGAGCTAAAATCTATTTTAGAAGCAAAATGCCAAAATAAGACAGCCCAAAAATGATTGCATAAATTTACATCACGATCAGATAACATTACTTTAGGAAATCTATGATGTGGAAAATGCATTTGATGAGTTATTTTGCAGCCTAAGGTGCAGACAAAGTTTTTTGAC
Source organism: Ceratopteris richardii (assembly GCA_020310875.1). Taxonomy (NCBI): domain Eukaryota; kingdom Viridiplantae; phylum Streptophyta; class Polypodiopsida; order Polypodiales; family Pteridaceae; genus Ceratopteris; species Ceratopteris richardii. The sequence goes on along the minus strand of CM035442.1, from coordinate 8,207,790 downwards.
ACGGAATGAAATATGCATATTTACTAAACCGATCAACTATTGTCCAAATCATATCATTATGTGATGAAGTGATAGGAAGACGTGTGATAAAATCCATAGAGATTTCTTCCCATGGTTCGTTTGGAATGGGGATTCGCATTACTAATCCAAATGGTTTACCATGATTACGTTTTACATGCTGACATAGAATGCATTGTGAAACATAATGTGCAATATCTTTTTCCATGTAGGGCCAAAAGAAGAAATCGTTGCAAGCAAAAATGGTGCTTTGTATGCCTCTATGAACCATGTAAGATGGTTCATGCATTTCTTTGATGATAAAATCTTTAAAAGCTTAGGTTATACACAATCTATGTTTAAAATATAGTAAACCATGATGAAATGTATAATGTTCATTAGATAAAGATGCACCATTGTTGAAGTCATGCCATGCACGTGAAAAATACAAATCAGATGCATAGGTGGAAATCATTTCTTGAAAAGAATGAATTTGGATGGCAGAAATATTATGCAAAACAACAGAATGTGAAGGAAAATAGCTAAGAGCATTAGCTATAGCATTAGCTTTACTAGGTTGATATTGGATCATTGGTTTGAAATTTTGAATGAATGAAGCCCATTTAAGATGCCGATCAGAGATTAAGGGCTGATTTCATAAATGGTTAATAGCATGTTGATCAGTTTTTTATTAAGACCTCAGAGCCCATAAGATAGTGTTTCCAAATTCACAAAGCATGCATAACAGCTAACAATTCTTTATCATATGTACTATAATTCTTTTCTGAGGGCTTAATCTTCCTACTCTCAAATGCAATGGGATGATCATTTTGCATTAAAATAGCACCTATTCATGAACCACTAGCATCAGTAATGACATAAAAGGGTTGTGAAAAATTAGGTAATTGTAAAACAGGTGCATGCCAAAGTGCATGTTTGAGTTTTTCAAAGGATTGTTGTTGGGTAAGTCCCCATGCAAATTTTATTTTCTTTTCAATAATAAAGTAAGAGTTTAGTTCTAAATAAGAAAAATTTCAAACAAACTTCCTATAGAAACTAGCCAACCCAAGAAAAGAACGAACATCATTGACTGATTGTGGTGCAAGGCATTCTACTATAACTTTAATATTTTTTGGATCCACATGCACACCTTCACTTGAAATAATATGTCCTAAATATTCTAGCTTACGTTGAAAGAAGTAACTCTTTTCAGGATTAGCGTAAAGTGTGTTCTCTCGTAGCAAATGAAAAACTGTTTTAAGATGCTTTTCACCTGTCCTTTCATGCCTTTCACGCTCCTCACAAACCTTTAGTTGCTATATCAAAAACACCAAAACACGTTAATACATTAATAAATTAACTCTCCAAAAAACACATTGATACATTAATAAATTAACTCTTCAACAATTCCTTGTTCAACACATTCCATAATTCATAACAGTTATTTGTTTGCATTCACCACTCCTCTTAAAGCAAATAGATGAGATTTGAGTAAGTTGTTGCTCCTTGAAGTGCATTGCCTACATACCCCACACATTTCCAGATTTCTATTTTTTTTTTACTGTTATCAAGGAGATAAATGCTACAAGACAATTCATTGGAGTTTGAGGTACAGAAGGACACAAACAACACAAGGAAGAAGAAGAAGCTTGGAGCACAACACAACACTAAATGAATTACCAAGTGAATGTACAAGAATGAGTAAACCGTTAGGGTTATACACATATATACAAGCTGGGGAAAAAAACATGTGAGGTTGTTAGCATTAAGGAGTTCCATATATGAGTGCAAGTATGCATTTGGGCATCCCTAAAACTTTTAAGAATAGATGCATGTTTGGGCATACAAGAAAGGATGTATATGCCCAAGGAAGGACTTAGGAGGTGGAATGTCCCAACCTTGCAACCTCAAATTTGAAGTATCCAAATAGAGAAGCTTCCTCTTGCAAAGGATCAAAGCATGGATGAAGGTAATAATGGAGCAAAGTTATATTTCTCACATGCTCATTTTCATTTGTTTTATTTGCCATGCCAGAGTAATGCATAAAATAATGCATTTAATTGGATTAGGGGAGATCCACATGCACCTAGAATGATGCATGAGTTTATTCATCTATGTGATGCACTTAAGGCATATATGAATAGAAAAGAATCCTTAATTAGAATGGAATGGATTCACCTCATAAAAAGGACTATAAATTGAACACATTAAATTCAATATAGCATTGCATGAACAAGAATGGAACTCACAAGCATATATTGGATTCACTTTCATGCATACAATGGATTTCCGAGATAAAATTCCATGCATGCTTTAAAGAGGGGCTCAATTTTTGGACCTTACACATGCTAATCTTATAACTCTTGAAATGAATTCTTCGTATGAAGTCAAAATCATAAAAGCTTAACGGTATATTGATGGGATATGGCTCAATAACCATTACACTTTTATGCTTTCTATATGTTGGCTTAATCCAAAAGCTAAAAAACTGTAGACTTGGATAGAAAACCTTAAGCTAAGAGTCCTCCTTATGAATTATCAAAGTTCCATAAAACCCATGTCATGCCTGATCAACAAGGGAAAAGGACTTAAGCCTTAATTCAAACAATGTTTCTATTCTTATTAAACCATGAATCTCAATAATAAGAATTTGGATTGAAAGAAATCCAAAACAAAAACTAAAGGATGCATAATGGATGACCCTTCCTTTGGCAGCAATTTATTGAAGAATACAACATACCAAGGTTGTGAATATAAGCTTCAAACACCCTAGTAAGTTTAAAGAACTGATCATTGAGGACAATGATCACCCTAACAAGAAAATTTCAAAAAGTGATAGTTGGGGTAGTTGATGGTAGAACCATGTCATCTTTTTTATAAACTCATCTCTTTCCCAATATGGTCCTCCCCTTCTATAAGAAAAATAAACCATTCGGAACTTAAAAAAGAAAACTGTTTTAGAGATAAAGAGTTGTAACTCTTTAATGTAAAAAGACATAAGTTAAGAAGACAAAAAGGGTTGATAAATACTCTAGAAACCATTGCGCCATGATATGCCCTACAAGAAAGCAACAATTTTCCAAATTGGTTAACTTAATGATGGGCACATGAATATTTCATTTGAGATAGATGCCTATCTATGTCAACAGATAATACCTAGTCTTTGAATGATAGCTTTACTATCAAAGAAATAGTTCAAAGAAGACTTAATCTTCAAAGTCTTTTCAAGTATAAATAAAAATTTGGTAAGTATCAAACTTACTAGTCTCAAAAAGTATTGTTGATCTATGCTACTTGATTAAACTGAGAAGAAGAAAGTTTTCTCAATGAGAAAACTTAGAATAAGAGTGAAAGTTGCTTGAACTAAGGTGAGAGTGTAAACCGAATGGTATGGGACATCTAGGTTTACACTATCACTAAAGTCAATTCAATGCTATGCGACACTGGATTAGAGGATAATGGAAGCTTGAACTCAAGGAATTTCATTAACTTGTTCAATCTACCTGGAAGAAAAGGAGAACCAAACTCCGATAGGGTTTATATTATGGAAGTTCAATGAGCATCGATTTCCTTAAAACCTAAATTTTTTTAGAGCATAGACTCTTTAAAGGGGGAAGAAAGGTATCATTGATATAATAAACCCAAGCAAAAGATGAATTCCTTGACTCTTTTGTAAATATCAAGGAATACGTCTAACATCAAGTACCTTGTGTTTGAGATTTGCATAAATCCAATTCATGAAGGAATTCCAATTTGGTGGTAACTAAGAGATAAGGTAGTCAAGGAATTGAAGCACATTCATAATAAGGTACTTTAAAATGGATAAGGTGAATAAAAAAGATTCGATTGGATGATATGACATAATGCTTAATTCAAAGGTGATAACATAAAGTTGTTGGTCCCTTGAGGAAGAACTAAGGTTCTAAAAACATCAATTGGATGTTAAAGACTTAAGCAAAATATAAAAAGGTATGAGTTAAAGATCCCAAGTAAATCCCATGCTTAGTATCAAGGAATAAGAAGGGACCTAAAGGATAAAGACTTGGTCTTATCTCAAATTAGCTTGGCTAGAGGAATTTGGGAAAGCCAAATGACGTAGTCATGTCAAAAGGTTAAAACCCTTTATGGTTTGATACATCATGCTAATGAAAGGTTCATGGTCGACCGAAGAAATCTTAAAGATATAAGATTAATTGGCATGACAATTAGACACCTTAATTCTTGTTCTCATGTAGATGGCGTCAAAAAATTCAAAGATAGAATTCAAGATGATATAGGATGATCTAAGAGCATTTATAGGACAAAGAAGGTGGAAAGATAAAGGATGTTGTTATATGGGTTGGAGAAAGGATTCATTGGTATGGGACAATGGGAACTAACTCCGTTTGAGAATTTTTTGTGATGGATACAGAGGAAAAAGACTCAAGATCTAATAGAAAACATTGGGATAATCTTAAAGAAGGACCTTTGAGAATAAGGTCTTAGGTTCATAAGGAGGTGAAATAATGCACCTGTTGAGCTACTTGATTACATTTGGTTGTATTTACAAGAGGGTGAATTGAATAAGGTGACATTTACCCTAGACGAGGCTATCTGTTATCCTCTTAAGAATATTTATTCTTTTAGAATGCATAACCAACTTTAGATTGTGGATTATATGTGGGAAAGACAAGGATAAAAAACTTTAGCGAGTTTTTTGAGATAAACTTCAAAAGTGAGGAGCTTGCTAAAAGTCAAGCCTACTCAAGTATAAATCCTTGAATGATAGGATTCTCTATAAAAGATCATTCTTTGAATCTTTGGGTCATGTAAACAAGTGGTTCAAGAACATTCGAAAGTTCCTAAAAGGTTTTGGGATATGATGCCAAGAAAGAGGTATCTTTTCCTTCAAGATGTTGGAACTAAAATCAATGAAAACTTGAATAGTTTAATTTCATTAATGAGATAGGGAATATAACAAGAAGGCTTCCCTGACTCATGGAAATGTATCTTCATGACTTGATAAGTATGGTTCCTCAATTAAGTATGATGAATAAAAGGATTCAATTAAGTAAGAAATGCTTTGTTCCTCTCACAAATCATTGGTAACCATTGAGGTTAGTGTAGTGAACTATCTATGGTATGAACCAAAGTTGTCTCAAGATAGTTAGTACTAATTCTTTTTGGAAGAACCCGCCAAGTTAAGATGAGCAAAGAACTTGGATAGAACAATGGTCTATCAAGTAATTCCAATACCTAAGGATATGATTTTAGTCTTTGGATCTATGAAGTATTGATGATCAAAGATTCTTAATAAGGATTAATCTCAAAGAAGAAGGAAATGTTCCAAGGGTTAATCTAGGAACAATCAAGGATGATCAAAATAAGGGGCCATGTTGGTAGGGAATGAACTTTTAGAATTGGGCTCATAGTTGAACACTATGTTTTAAAAAAAGTTGATGGATATGAGTCCACCTAAATTTCCAAGAAATGAGAAGATAGTAGATATCCTCAAGGTATTGAACATGTTTAGGCAAGGGATAAGTAGACCTACTTTTCTAAGTTCATACATTTAATAAAGTCCTATAAGTATAGGTAAAGTACATTTGTATTTGAAAAGGACTTGGATTTGATCATCTTGAGATTCCTCTCCTTTTTTATGAAAGTGGAAGAAGAATCTAGTTTCTGCCCCTTTCAAGATAGAGGTAGGATCGCTATTGCATACTTTTGGAGTTTTAAAATTCTAAGAAGGTACAACATGTACAAAAATGTAAGATTTTATGGAGATTGATGTTTGTAAAATTGAAAAAAGGAAACAATTAAAAAAGATCACCTAAGAAATCCTCCCATTTCACTAGTTTAGAGGTCAAGGCATGCATGTACATCTAGTTGGAATGCATGTATTATGATTCCTCTCTTTTCAGATTGAGAAAGATCGTGAGACTAATCCAAAGAGAGAGGTGACCATGCTCATAGTATAGATCGTGGTGGACAATCGTGAGACTAATCCAAAGAGAGAGGTGACCATGCTCATAGTATAGATCGTGGTGGACAAGGGAATACTCCCCATGTTATACATCTACACATTTTCGAGGATGAAAATGCTTCAAGGGGGGAAGAATGTTGTATAAATGGGTTCAAAAGTCTAAATATATGGATTCAAAAGGTTACAACATGATGTATATTAGCCTTGGTTCAGCCCTCGATGTACCCTTGGCACATGATTGAATCTTTGGGTTGAACAATTGGATTTGAAGCTTGGGGTATTTATTCATACAAGTTCCCAATTGTATGGTTGTGAACCTTAGGCTTGATTTATCCTAAGTGTGGGAACCTTAGTCTTGAGAGAAGCTTCTTTAGGTGCCACCTTGGGGTGTACATGAAAGAACAATCAAAGAAGTATACAATTATCATGAACAAGTTTAAATATCAATCTAACCTTAGTATCGATTTATCCTAAGTGTGGGAACCTTAGTCTTGATAGAAGCTTCTTTAGGTGCCACCTTGGGGTGCACATGAAAGAACAATCAAAGAAGTATACGATTATTTTTTTATCCTTGGCACACATAAAGAATTTGATGACATGAATTATACTATCAATAAATACTATTGGGAATAGTATTTTCAATTGCCATAGCATAATAATAGTAGTTGTTTGTACATGCGATGATATTCTCTATGGAGATAATCCCAAATGAAAGGAGGAAACTTCACTACGAGACTATAGTTTGGTTGGATCAATATCAAGGTAGCAAACATTTTAGTCCAATAGAGACATATAATTATTGTGAGAGAATGTGTAATAACAACATTGAGTTGTAAACCCCCACTTCATTTTGTACAAGGAATAGAGGGATCTACAATAGTCATTCCAACTTCTTTGGTATATAACCAATCTCTATGTGCATCACGTTGAAATGCCAAGACCAATCCATTATCCGAGTAACTAATCTATTTTGACGCACGTACAGAAAAATTGTGTCATTGGATGTCCCCGAGGTAAAATCTTTTTTTTTTTTAATAAAAGGAAGTTCGGCCTTGGCTTATTCTCCCGGACTTTAATTGAAATAAAGGAGAAAAGTTATAAGTGAATGGGACTAGTGCCCATGGGACCCCCCAGATCCCACAATACAAGGGGCAAGTTCCATAAGCTAGAGGGCATTACAAATGAGGCGGACAAATCTATCATCTCCCACATGTGGGACCCATTTGGGTTTCAACTTGTTATTTTCGAGGAGATAAATATAGTGATGTCTAAACGGTGGAGATCTCTTATCTCAGGATATTCTTTTACCTAGAAGAAATAAGGATTTCTCAATCGACCATTCCTTTGGAGTTTGGCCAAAATTGACAGCACATCGCTCCCTCCAAATCTTCCAAAGAGTCTCACCCCGGATGGCATTCCACAGCCTTGATGAGCAGCCCATTGTTTGAACCCCTTGTTCCATAGTCGCTTAGTAGTTTGGAGGTTCCAAGACTCCACCCCCCTAATGCCGATGATCAGGAACCAGATAGAGTCATTTTGTCTTATCCTAGCCGCCCACTTCCACTCATCACTGATTCTGATGAATTGTTTGGCCTTGTTTCCAACTCTTCCATAAGGAACACACAAGGCTAGAGCCTTTAGGGGACACCGGGTGGGGGGAGAACAGAAGCGTGAGGATCCCTATGTCCTTCCAACCAGGAAGGCCAACTAAGGTAAGGTCTTTCATGTTTCTGAAGATCAATCTAGCCCAAGAGGACTCACTATTGCTCCAAGCCTTGATAAACCACTTTGTCGCAAACTTGTCAGCCAACCCAACGATATCCAAAATACCCAAGCCCCCCGGTCTTTCGAGCTAATGCAAGTTTCCCATTTGATTTTAGGAATTCCCCTCCTATTGGTCCCCAATCCATAGGAAGTTTCTACAGATTCTTTCCACTTTGGCCAACTCTTTCTCCTTAGGTCTCCAACACGAGATAAAGTAAATAGTTGTAGAAAGCATAAATGTGTTAACAACCATAGCACGCCCTGCCAAGTTAACTTGCATACCTTTCCAATGATTTAGTTTGCTATCCAGTTTGGATAGCACCCAGTTCCACCGTTGGTCCATTGAGATGCCGAAGCCCATCGGAATACCGAGGAGATGGAAGACTTGACCTCTAGGGATAACTTAACACCCCTAATCTAGCAATAGTTGGGGTGGAGGTCCACGGATCGCTCTAAAAGCAATTTTAGCATGGTTGATTTTTGAACTAGACGCCACACAAAAGGTGTCAAGGCAAAGGCATTCATGTCATCGACAAAGAGTCTCACAATCATTTGGCTGTGATCAAGAGGTAGGGAAAGACCCTTGAGATTGCAAGCATCCATGTGATGCTTTAATAGGCGACTGAAGCCATCCAAGGCGATAGCGAAGAGTAGTGGAGCCAGTGGGCAGCCTTGCCTGATAGATCTTTTTAAACGTATGGGCTCAAAGAGCTTACTGTTGATATTTATTCTTGTTGAATCTTTTCTGAGTAGAGTTTGTCGAAGTCGATCTTAATGAATACTAGATCTTGTGCAGACTCCTCAGCAAATGCAAGGCCTTCCCAAATATTGACAATTTCTTCAAGTATAGATCTACATTTGATAAAACCTTTATGGTCTTCACAAAGCCATGACTTTAAATGATAAGAGATTCTGTTGGCGATAGCTTTGACAATTATCTTGTATCCAATTTGGAGCATGGTAATCCACCGCCAATTTTCAATTTTGTTCTTATCGCCCCTTTTGTGAATTAACTTGATAACACCATTATTAAGACACTCAGGGAGGGCACCAAAAGAGAGAGCCTCTTGCCATCCGAGGTAAAATCTTGAAGGCCTCGAGAGTTTCAAGGTTTCAAAGTGAGCCTTGAAATCTTGAAGGCCTCGAGAGTTTCAAGGCCCCGAGGTAAAATCTTGAAGGCCTCGAGAGTTTCACGGCTTCAAAGTGAGCCTTGAATACTTATGGTCGAATCAGGGATGTTCAACTCAGGAACTTAAACAGCAGCAATGGAGGCCATTGCGGGAATGCGAAATTCGGCTTATTCGCAGAATTACTCGCAGGCAGTCCCCCGTCAATTGCCATTGTCATCCCAACGTATTCCCCGCATTGTGTCTGCCTCTGCATGCGTGACGTCAATGACGGTCGCAACCTCTCGAAAGACCATTGCACAAACATTCTCGGACCTTAAGGCTGCAGGAAAGGTCAGTAAACGTGTGGTTGAGCTGGGGGAACGCGTGATCTTATCATTCATTAAGTGTTCCTATCGCAAGTGTGATTGGTGAGGAACATTTTTATTAAAGTCCTTATCGGGTTGGTTCTCAGGTTTGTTCTTTATTTTGTGTTGTTAAATCACATGTGCATTTTGTTTCGACCAGTTTGGAGCACGTATATTTATCTGTCTTCATGTGTTCTTGTGCTAACTGTTATAGGTCAGGATAATTATTCCATTCCTTATTGGGTGTTGGATGTCAGGTTCGTGTTTTTCTTTTCTTTCCCCCCAATCACGTCTGTGTTTTCTTAACCAGGTTGCATTAATACCATATGTCACTGCCGGAGATCCAAGTTTATCAACCACGGCTGAAGCTCTATGCGTTCTGAATGATTTAGGAGCAGATATCTTAGAAGTAGGAGTTCCATACTCTGATCCACTCGCAGATGGCCCTGTTATTCAGGTACACAAACATGCACAAATATTAATCAAAATGTTGTCGAAAGCTGACTGCAGCTTGCCAAACAAAAGCCAAAAGAAGAAATAATACTGATATTATTGGCATTACTTCTACTATTGGATGAAAAATAGCATGTTACATACTTGATATCTAGACATCAATACATAAAGTGCACTTGTGACAGTATCTGTAATAGTGAAACTTTCTTTCTCTTTTTGATTCACGAAACGGTAAATCAAATATAGAATTATTAACATTCTTTGATCAACATTTTTAAACTTTGTATACACTTTTAGGCAGCTGCAACAAGAGCTCTTCGAAATGGTTCCAATTTGGATTCAGTATTGGAAATGCTAAAAGAGGTGAATGATTACTTTCATAAGGATCTTGTTTATCTCTTTGCTTGCTTACCATATATATATATATGTGTGTGTGTGTATGTATGTATGTATGTATATATACACACACACATGTACACACACATACATGTATGTGAGTGTGTATATATACATATACATACATGCATGTATATGTATATGTATGTGTGTATGCATATGTTTGTGTATATATATTTTTATATATGTGTATGTATATGGATATGTGTGTGTGTATATATACATATATATATATATATATATATATATATATATATATATGTATGTATGTATGTATGTATGTATGTATGTATGTATGTATGTATGTATGTATGTATGTATGTATGTATGTATGTATGTATGTATGTATGTATGTATGTATGTATGTATGTATGTATGTATGTATGTATGTATGTATGTATGTATGTATGTATGTATGTATGTATGTATGTATGTATGTATGTATGTATGTATGTATGTATGTATGTATGTATGTATGTATGTATGTATGTATGTATGTATGTATGTATGTATGTATGTATGTATGTATGTATGTATGTATGTATGTATGTATGTATGTATATATATATATGTGTGTGTGTGTGTGTGCACGTAGAGAGAGAGAGAGAGAGAGAGAGAGAGAGAGAGAGAGAGAGAGAGAGAGAGAGAGAGAGAGAGAGAGAGAGAGAGAGAGAGAGAGAGAGAGAGAGAGAGAGAGAGAGAGGGAGGGAGGGAGGGAGGGAGGGAGGGAGGGAGGGAGGGAGGAGGGAGGGGGGGAGGGAGGGAGGGAGAGAGAGAGAGAGATATGTGTGTATCATAGTTGCAACGCAACGCGTTGCGTAGCGTATGCAACGTTCGCAACGCAACGGCGTTGCGTTGCAGACAAATTTTTTTTGCCCTCTCCTTTGAGCCCGAAACGGGCTCGCGGGAGAGGGCATTTTACTTGCCTTCTTCCTTGGAGCGAACGCACACCCGAGAGCACTGAGCCCTCAGTCGAGAGAGAGAGAGAGAGAGAGAGAGAGAGAGAGAGAGAGAGAGAGAGAGAGAGAGAGAGAGAGAGAGAGAGAGAGAGAGAGAGAGAGAGAGAGAGAGAGAGAGAGAGAGAGAGAGAGAGAGAGAGAGAGAGAGAGAGAGAGAGAGAGAGAGAGAGAGAGAGAGAGAGAGAGAGAGAGAGAGAGAGAGACTCACCATGCCTAAACCAAAGCAAAATTGTTGGACGTACGTGACTAGCCAAGGGAAGTTTGGATCGGGTGGGAGTGAGAGATGGACATGTAACCTATGTGGTTACAAAGGGGGTGGTGGGGAAGATCGTATCAAAGCCCACCTTGCCAAATTTAGTGGCTTGGGCATTTCAGCATGCAAGCAGCCTATGCCAGCTGATATCAAGGATGAGCTCCTTGAGTGGGTAGCTCAAAGGGAAGCTAGAAAGTATCCATAGAGCTCTCGGCCCACCTCCACCTCTATTAGCTCCAGTGATCCTCCTCCACACGATGCTCCAGCACATCAGACTCATATGGGATCCTCTAGTGGAGGGAATGATGAGCATGGACATGATATCGTCGATCTTGAGGGTGACACTCAGCCACCGGTGAAGGCACCTAGAGGATCACTTTCTTCGGCATCCGTACGTGCGGGTTTTCAGAGGCAGCGGGAGCTTGAGGCCAAACAAGGTATAATGAAGCTTTTCATACAGTGTGGCCTCTCTTTTAATGTTGCACGCACACCCGCATGGAAGGAAGCCATGGAGTTAGTGAGCACATTAGGATATCGATGGAGCGGTCCTTCATATGAGGAGTTGAGGACTAGTGAGCTATGCAAAACAAAAGATATAGTGGAGAAGCAGTTAGAGCCGATGATGGGCACATGGGAGAAGTATGGATGCACTATTATGTGCGATGGATGGACAGACATCAGGAAAAGGAATGTATATAACATACTAGTGCATTGTTGCAAAGGCAGTATGTTCCTTCGCGCCATCGATGCATCAGAGGCTGGACTTACAGTGACAGGTATGTATAGGTGAAATTTCAAGTTTTAATTTTAAGATACGCATTTGAACTTTGCATATGCTATATATATGTATTATGTATGTAGTATGTACTATGTACTATGTACATGGCTGATTTGGTGTAATTTTTGTGTCACAGGTCAGTTTATATATGGTCATATCCGCCAGGCTATTATGGATGTCGGTCAAAAGAATGTTGTGCAAGCCATTACCGACAATGGAAGTAATTGTGTGGCCATGGGTAGATTGTTAGAGGCAGAGTTTCCCTCCATTGCGTGGACCCCATGTGCCGCACATAGCATTGATCTTTTGATAGAGGATCTTGGAAAGATCCCTTGGATTCATTCTATTTTTTCCACCTGCCATAAGGTGGTCTCTTTGTTCACAAAGAGACCAAAACTATTAGCTATTTTCAGATCATACAGTGAGTTGGATATCCTAAAGCCTGCGAAGACCAGATTTGCTCACATGTGCATAGTGATGGAGAGACTACTTCGGGTGCGGCAGACTTTGATGCAGACAGTTGTGTCTACAGAGTGGACTGCCTTGGATGGACACACTACCCTGAGAGCAGATTTTGTACGGATTACATGCTTGTCGGATTCATTTTGGAGGGATGTAGAGGCACTTGTGCGTGCCATACATCCATTATATTTTGTCCTTCGCATCGTTGATATGGAGGGGAGTACATTGGGACTCGTCTATGATTTCATGGATCGAGTTGGCGAGTCCCTTTCACGTTGCCCACATTTGACATTGGACGGGTATTTATTAAGTTATTACTTATTACTTTGAATTTTTGACACTTAAAATTCTTATTATCTTAAAAATTAGTCTCTAAAATTTATAATTTCTTTGTTTATAGGATTGAGCAGCTTAAGGCTGTGTGGAGGGATCGATGGGATTGGTTTCATCACCCGATCCATGGGATGGCACACTTATTGCATCCCTTATGGAGATCTAAGCAGGCCATCGTGGATGAGGAGCTCTTGAGTGCATGGAACACATATGTATATAGGCTTTATCCAGCTGATGTAGAGTTGCGACTTCAGTTGGAGAGACAACTCTTGGTATTCCAAAATGGTGGTGGCCATTTTGGAAAGGATACGGCTTGTTTGAGATATGCTCAGTTGAGGCCAATATCATGGTGGGAGATGTATGGTGCTAGTGCTCATCATTTGGTAAGTACTAAGTCAAAAGTCTTTAGTGTACTGTGTGACATGTGATAAATATGTATTATGATTTATGTACTAATTATTTTTTGAATTATGTTGTAATGCAGAGAGAGTTAGACATGTATGTACTATGATGCCAGGTGTTATCATTTATATTATAAATCATGATGTTTATTGTAATTTGTTAAAAGTTAGAAGTTAGAACTTACTACTTAGAAACTAGAAACTTGAAAGTTAAGTGTTATGATCATTATGTTGTTAGAAATTAGAATCTAGAATCTAGATGATGATGATGTTATGATTATTGATGTTATGATTGTATTTGAATTTTGATATACTGATGATGTATTTGAGATAATTGTATTTGATATAATCTTAAGGCTGTGTGGAGGGTTATGATATAATCACGAGTCACGACCAAGTTCCAACTTTGAAGTTAGATTGATAATCTCTATTATTTATGATATATCTTATATTGTAATAAGTATTTTATGGTATATATAGTCATATTCCACCTTATTACATATCATAGGACCCAAAATATGTGAAAAAAAAATATAAAAATTTTGAAAAATAAATAACTTTATCGCAACTCCTAGGTCCAGACGTTGCCCCCGTTGCTAACCCGTTGCCGTTGCCGTTGCGAAAACGTTGCTTTCCACTATGGTATGTATGAAAGATAGGGATAGGGATAGGAAGCTAGAAAAGTTCATTCCAAAAGAATTTTGATTGAAAAAGTAAAACCTCTTTATGCATCCATTGCAAAGTATGGTTTTGAATCGTTTCATTGTTTTCGTGTTGAACACATAGAATGTAATTTTAAAAACTCTAAAGAGTTTTACAAAGAAGCTTTGCCTAGGGAATTATAATGGATGTGAACCTTGCATACCTTCTTTCCTAAAGGCTTCAATTTGAAAGGAAATCCTTCCTTCATAAGAGTAGATAAATCATCAAGAAGACTCCTATATTATGGGGTAGATATCCAAAACATTCCTCAACCATCCAGTCTTCTCGACATACAAAAGTTTCGTGTTTCATCTTCCCATAGGCTCATGGGGTCATGTTATAGTTTAGGCTCTGCAGATGAGGATTTCTCATAATCCTCTTCTAATGACCTTTTGGTTAGCTATTTGAATGATCAATCTCTAAAGTTTAGTAATTTTGAAAGAAGATTAATATTCTTGGATATAATTATGGAAGAGGGATCTTTCTTTTTCAAAATCTTGGAAAAATTTTTCTCAGGAGGATTTAAGTCTTAGAAAATCCCATAGTTTTGAACTACGAATTCTCATATCCAAATTTCTAAAATCCTCTTGCGTTTCTCATAATCCTTTGATTTCAAGAAGAGTTTTACTAATTACTATCGTTACTTCTCCAAATATAGATAAAGTTTGTTTGAACTCTATTTTGAAATCAAAAGAAGTGATAGATTCTCTTCCTTCTTATGTTAGAAAGCTTTGGATCCATCCTTTGGTTACATACAAATAGATGAAAACTTTGGGTCAAAAAGCTTTCAAATACAATGATATTGGAAGAAATATGAAAGAGCAAGATAGATTGTTGATTTCTAAAAAAACTTCTTGTTGTAAGAATCTTTCCTTTTCCTCTTTCATAAACAAAGTTTTGGGTCATATAGTTTTTGCCGATTGCTCTATTCTTCCTACTAATAGTTCAAAAGAACTTTTTTCTAAAGGAACAAAATTTAGACTTCATACCTCTAAGGATGCTTGCATCCTTAAAGATATAGATAAGGGCATTGATAATTTCATTCTAAAATTTGAAGAATCTTTAGTTATTCGTGGAATTTTTACACATTGGAAATCAATAGTAATGAAGAAAGTTTCTATGAAGGTTGATTTAGCTTTAGAGATGAATTACCCTTCATTAGATAGCTTATCGGTAATTGATTCGACTTCGCTAAATTTTTTTAATTGAAACTTTGTAATTTTTTATGCGGATAAATGTCCTAATAATTTTTATTTTTACTTGTAAAAGTATTATGTAGATTGCCTTATGAAAGGAATCCACTCTATATATCAGTTTTGCAGGGTTTCTTATGGAGAAGTTACTTCAAATCGTTCAAAATTTTTGCAAATCTTATGGTTTCAAATTGCATCAAAGTTTACCATTTTTATATACAGCTTGAAAACTCCATAAGAACCCTATCAAACCGAGATTTATAGATGCTCCTTGTAATACATCTCTTAGGGATGTTTCCAAACAGTTAAGCAATTGTTTTAAGCCATTTTACATGCTATTCTTGATATGTGGAAGGAATTACTCAAAGAAGAATATGTGTAAGGTTCCTCTAGTTGGATCTTATATAATTCTCTAGGTGTTATCCTTGTAGTAAAGTCTCTCAACTCTCCAAGAACTCTAGAAGAAAAATCTGTTCCCTTGGGGCTTCAAACTTTTGACTTCACCACTTTGTATACAAAGTCACATTTGAATGATTTAAAACATAGAATTTCTTCTTTAGTTAGGAAAGTTCTCTTTTAAATTCACCAAAGATAAATGTAATGCTCTTTTCGTAGAAAAGTTTGCATTGCATTTTAATTATTTATGGCTGAAATCCAAGTCCATAGATATAGATAGTAGAAAGAAACGTTACACTAGAACAATAGATGAAAGTGACATTCTTGTTTGGTTAGATGTTCTTCTAGAAAACTTGTATATTTGAGTTGGTGCTTCTTTATTCAAGCAATATATTGGAATTCCTATGGGTACAAATTGTGTTGTTTTCTTGCTAGTTTTTATGTTTTTCTTGCTAATTTTCTCATTTATGTTTAAGCTTGTCTTCATTTGTAGTTTAGTGAACTAATCTCTTTGCTCGTTCAAAAAGGGTATTCATTCAAGATAATTTCTAAGGACTTTCTTACTTAGTAACAAGTTCATTTATGGTTCTTCTTTTCATGTGTTCAAATTGGTCATTAGTAAAGTCAATAGAAAAGGGAACTTTCTAATCATTAATGATAAGATATTTTGAGGGGTTCTTTCACTCTATATTTATAGTTTTATTTTAGCCCTTTGTCCGGTTATTACTATTATCATTTTTACTATTATTATTTTTACTATTATTATCATACTAGCTATGTATTTATTTATTTGTTATTTTTTAAATTAATTTTCTAATTTATTATTTTTTATTTTTAATTCTTATAATTCTAATTTTTTATTTTTATTTTTATTTTTATTTTATTTTATATTTATTTATTTATATATATTGGGATGTTTAAATTTTTTGTTTCAATTTTTCTCTTTAATCTTATTTGATGTTTATTACTATTATTATTTATTTATTTATTGTTATTTCGTCTTTTGTGATATTTGCTTATTTTTATTATCATTGGTTTGTTCTTTGTGCAAGACTTTTATCATGGTTGAGTTTGGCCTTCACTTTTGGAAGTGATAGATACTCATCTTGTTGACTTTGTTAGAGATTTAGTAAGATTCTTTATTAAAGTCTACACCTCCTCTAGGGTATTGAGGATGTGAGTAGGGATGTCATAGCTATTTGTCCAAGCTATGCATGATAAAATTTAACTTTGATACTTTTTGTTTTGGATGGACATTGAAGTTGAAGATGCACTTTTGGTTTTGGTTTTGGTTATATATATATATATATATATATATATATATATATATATATATATATATATATATATATATATATATATATATATATATATATATATATATATATATGTTTTTTTTTGTGATTTTTTTTAAAACTTTTATTTTTTAATATATTTATATTTTTTAAATTTAAATATTGATTATTATTTTTTAGTGTGGCTCATTTTGTATTGGTTTTCTTTTTTGTTTGTATTTTTCATGTCTTATATTGATCTTATTTTTGTGTAGTCTATTACTTTTGTTTGTTGTTTTTTTTAATGTGTATGTGTTTGTGTTCTCTATCTTGGGTTCATAAATTTGGATAGCTATGAACTTATGAAGGTGTGTGAGCATGTCTTCATTCGGAGTTCTATACCCACTATTGGGCACTGATGACGTTAGTGGGGATGTCATAGTATTGAGTTGATACTGTGCATACTGGATCTGAGATGCTATATAGTCTTGTGCTTGACTACCATGAGCTTATAGTTGCACTTTCATTTGAGGGAGAATTTGGGGTTTGCCTGGATTCATTCTAGTATATATGATTGTCATATTAGCGGACATGCAGTTTTCACTTGTGGATTCTTCGTCCGAGTTACGACCAGTTGATAGGTGTGTATACCCTATCAACTACGCATTTTTCGTAATTTTTCCTATCTTTTGGTTGCATTTTGTGCTAGGCTTCATTATGGTTGAGTTTGCCCATCACTTCCGAAAGTGATAGAAACTCAGTTCGCATAGCTTCTTGTGAGTTCATGCTCGTGGTGTGTGTGTGTTGTGGGGTGCGTGTGTGAGCATGTCTTCATTCGGAGTTCTATACCCACTATTGGGCACTGATGACGTTAGTGGGGATGTCATAGTATTGAGTCGATACTGTGCATACTCGAGCTGATATGATATATAGTCTTGTGCTTGACTACCATAAGCTTATAATTGCACTTTCATTTGAGGGTGAATTTGGGGTTTGCCTGGATTCATTCTGGTGTGCATATATATATATATATATATATATATATATACATACATACATACATACATACATACATACATACATACATACATACATACATACATACATACATACATACATACATACATACATACATACATACATACATACATACATACATACATACATACATACATACATACATACATACATGAATGATATAGTTGCACTTTCATTGTAAGGTGAATTTGGAGTTTGCCTAGTATACCATGAGCTTTTAGTTGCACTTTCATTGTAAGGTGAATTTGGAGTTTGCCTAGGTTCATTCTGGTCTATATCACAAATCAGCTTTTATATGAGCTGATCTGTGATATAGTCTTGTGGTTGACTACCATGAGCTTTTAGTTGCACTTTCATTGGAAGGTGAATTTGGAGTTTGCCTGGGTTCATTCTGGTATATATTATTGTCATATTAGCAGACATGCAGTCTTCACTTGTGTATTCTTTGTCCGAGTTGCAACAAACTGATAGGTATGTACTATGTATACCCCATCGACTATGCATTTTTTGTAATTCTTCCTTTCTTTTGTTTGCATTTTGTGTTGGGCTTCATTATGGCTGGGTTTGCCCATCATTTTCGGAATCGATAGAGACTCAGTTCTCATAGCTTCTTGTGAGTTCATGCTCGTGGTGTGCTCCATTGTGGGGTGCATGTATTCATTCTTAGTTTTATACCCACTATTGAGCACTGATGACGTTAGTGGGGATGTCGTAGTATTGAGTTGATATTATGCATAATGGAGCTGATATGCTATATATAGTCGTGTGGTTGACTACCATGAACTTATAGTTGCACTTTCAGTGGAGGGTGAATTTGGGGTTTGCTTGGATTTATTCTGGTATATATGATTGTCCTAGTAGCGGGCATGCAGTTTTCACTTGTGGATTCTTTGTCAGAGTTACAACTAGTTGATACATGCATTCTTTATAATTCTTTTTATTTTTAGTTTTTTGTGTTAGGCTTCATTATGGCTGAGTTTGCCTATCACTTCTAGAAGTGATAGAAACTCAGTTTGCAGAGCTTCTTGTGAGTTTGTGCTCGTGATGTGGTGTGTGTGTGCGAACATGTATTTGTTCTTAGTTCCATACCACTATTGGGCACTGATGACGTTAATGGGGATATGATTATGTTAGTGGGGATGTCATAGTATTGAGTCGATGCTATCTGTAATGGAGTTGATATGCTATATAGTCTCGTGGTTGACTACCATGAGCTTATAGTTGCACTTTCATCGGAGGGTGAATTTAGGGTTTGCCTAAGTTCATTCTGGTGTGTATATACACACACTCACACACGCGTACATATATATACATATATAGAGCCTATAGGTGTGTATGTATGTGATTATGTGTGTATATACATGGATGTGTTGATCTGCGTAGCGTTGATCGTCTCCTAATTTACATGTTGGTTTTTCAACCCTGGAATCTGATGAATGGACAGGTTCTGCCTAAGCTCACAGCTCCTGTCGTATTGTTTACATATTACAATCCAATTTTGAAGAGGGGAGTTGAAAACTTTTTACGCACAATCAAGGCAGTTGGAGTTACAGGTATGATGCGTGCATGTGTCAGATAAAAAGATCGAAGTGTTTGTATCATTTTGGTATCTTCCCATGATCTTTGACTTGTTGTATTTTCAGGTTTACTCATTCCAGATCTCCCTCTTGAAGAGACAGAAACAGTGAGAACTTTGGCAGCAAATAATGGACTAGAATTGGTATATCTACATGCCTGTGTGTGTGGTTTGTGCACATGAATTGATCTACTAAACAAACTATACTATGATAAGACCTTGATTTCTCCGTAGGTGTTGTTAACAACACCGACTACTCCTAAGGATCGAATGAAGGATATTTCTGAAGCTTCTCAGGGTTTTGTTTATTTGGTTAGTGATCTCTTTTTAGTCATTTATTTTCTTCCATAAGAAAAATCAAAGTTGACAACTTTTTTGGTAACCTTTTTCATAACTACTTCCCTTAGCATCACTTGATTGCATGCTTGCATAGGTGAGTCTAACGGGTGTAACCGGAGTGAGGTCAGAGCTTGAATCTCGAGTTGAAAACCTGCTACAAGAATTAAAGAAGGTGATGCAAGAACCCATGTTTATATCAAGATGGTTTTTCTCTCATTTTCTGTCATTTTGAAGAATTTTGGATGGAAGATGTTGGTTAAAAAAAATCAATTTTTATATTAGGATAATTTCTGTGAGCACATACATAGTTTTCATCTTCGCAAACTTTTTTGTATTCCTTGTATGGAATCCATTGCAAAGGAGTTAATTAAGGAATTATTCAAAATTATAAACTCAAAGTGCAGATCTTGCGTATACACAAATTGGAGACCCAGCTAAGTGATAAGGAATTTGCACAAAGCTTTAACCTTCGGACATATACTTACTTCTACATGAAAATTTGAAATAGTAGGGACTTACCTCATATTCAATCCTAATTGAAATTCAAGGATAATGACCAGTATCCCAAAAACATTAGATCTTGTGCTCTTGAGGTGGTAAGCTGGAAAACTTGGTACAGCATCAAGTATTCAAGATAGAACACAAATAGCAGCAACTTACTAAAATCAGCAGGTAGACACACACGTGTGTGAAGAAGCAGTGAGCAGCAGCTAGACACCTCCAAAATCAGCAATGAACCTCCACAAGGCAGCAACTTAGTCTAGCAGCACTTGAGTATAAGGTTAGATATATCTCTAGTAGGTGATGGAATTTAATCCCTCAAATTTGCACACTAGAAGTGAAATGAACCCAAAACCTAGGCTCCTTCATACTCCTTTTCTGCTACCTTGCAGCAAAACTCTAATTCACCTGCCTTACACTGATCCAAATCACCTAAGCTTTTAGCCACACTTAGTATGGTTCATAAGCTTTCCAACAAGCTATAGAACACCTCAAGTGGATCTGTTTAGGTCAGTCAACGACTCTATATAAAACAGACTATGTAGAGATGTATGATATGCAGAAATTAAGGTTACAGAGATACACCAATTTCTCTGCACACAAAACAGATTTTAAGAAGCCCTCTTAGGGAAAGTAAGGCACATATAAGCTACAGAATACACTTTAAATGTCTTGAATTGGATATGCACATAAGGAGTTACAACTGTTATAAGTAGATTATGTCTATACCTACAAGAGACTAGAGGGGGTGTGGGCTTGATAGCTCCTCCTTGCTCCTCCTCTGTGCATATAACGCCCTCCTCTTTGTTTTTCCTAGCTTGGAGAGTTGCATTTCACCTCCGTGAGCCTTGGATGACTCTCCTTGAGCCTCCTTGAGTATATGTCTCTTGGTCTCCAATGACCTACAAGACGTCCATGCATTTGGTGTCTCTTCACCTCCTTTTATAGCTTTTGGATGCCTCTCCCGACTTTTCCACCGCCTTAGGATTACCTTGCTCGACCTTGCCCGACCTTGAGACTGCCCTAAGTGATCTAAGTCGCAACTTTTGTCTTCATTAAGGTCTTTTGACCCCTTTGTCGACCTAAAGCTTGCATAGTTCACACTTTCAACACTCCCCCTCAAGCTTAAGGTGGTAGCAGGTTGTCAGGAACCCCCTTAGCTGACTTTACTGACCCCTTTCCTGACTGCCACGTCAGGAACGATTCCTGACTCTGCCTTTTTGCCCAGGGCTCTCCAAATATACTTGGTTTTTGGGTCATTTTGTGGTCATTTGGTGAAGTTTTTGAGTTTCACTTGGTGTTGTTTTCATCTGCTGCCTTTCTGCCCTCTTACTGTTGCCATCTTGCATCAGTTCTCAGTCCAGAAAACTGACCAGCTGCTTCTCTCCAGCTGCCACTCTCCAGGTGCTTCTCTCTAGGTGCTTTCTCTCCAGCTGCTTCTCTCCAGCTGCTTCTCTCCAAGTGCTGCCATTCTCCAGTTGCTTCTCTCCAAGTGCTGCTTGTCCAGTTGCTGCTCATACATATGATGGACTAAGACCGACGATGTGCAGATACTGCTTATGAGAACCTAGAAGCATCATATGATTGTTGATAAATGTTATTATGTGATATAAAATTGAATTAGATATATATGGCATGAGTCATGACTAAAGCTGCAGTCTCAAAGTAGAGAAAATGCCAAGTCCGATAGCTCATGGTCTTGCATATGCAAGCTCTGCAAAGAAGCATGCCCCCATAGTAAGTACTAAGGACCATGAAAAGGATAAGAAATTGCAGCTTTCTGAACCAGTAAAATGTAAATTCATCAATTAACAATATGCTGTAGCTATAAAATCAATTGTGCAAGTCAACAAGAGCAATTTATTATCCCATATTGTTGCGATGCTAGGAAGAGAGGAGTGCTTAACCTTGTAGCAAGTACACCTGCCCAGATTGGAATATTAAACAGCAAGTTCAAAGCAAATGAAACATAAGAAACAAATATACTAAGTTCCCCAGCATAAGAAACAACTTCAAGGAACCTAAATGAGACAAGAAGAGTTCCTCCAAGCTTGAACAAGCTCAAAAAATTCACATGCAAACTCCTTTTAGAAAGCTCTATCATTATACATATTTGATATTGATGTATCGTACAATACTAAGATACTTCAATCTTCAACATAATATTTGAGTTTTACTTAAAAAAGTCTCAGGTTGTGGGATCTTCTGTGTCATCTCTAGTTGAGTTATCTATACCAAGCGATCCTAGGTTTGGAAAGGTTTGAGATGACAGATTCCAAGCCTATGCAAACACCTATGGATGTTGATGTGTCATCACAAATAGAAGTAGATTTTGAACCTTTTGATGCTACTCCATATAATCAAGCAGTTAGTTGCTTGATCTATTTAAGTTGGTTGCTTGATCTATTTATGTGATACACGTCTTGATATTCAATTTGGAGTTTCTCAAAGTATCCAATTTCATGCACCGTCCGCTCAAGATTCATTTGAAAGCAATTAAGAGAATTTTCAGATATTTGAAGGCAACTTCCAGTTATGCTATGTTATTTCTGAGATCGTCACATTTTTTACTTAAAGGTTTTTCAGATTGTGATGGGAAGGTCATAAAGACTTAAGAAGAAACAATAGCCACTTCTAGGAGATTGATTAATCTCATGGTTATCAAAGTAACACCCTACAATTGCTACATCTTCCAGTGAAGTAGAGTATAAGGCTGAGTATAGGGCTACTTTTATAGCTACACTTGAAGCTATTTGGTTACATAAAATTTTGAGTTATTTTGATGTTCAAGTTCATCTTCCTATGCAGATATTTTTGGACAATTAGAGTGCTATTGCTATTGCAAAGAACCTTCTTCATGCAAGGATAAAGCATATTGAGGTACATTACCACTACATTTGGGAATAGGTATCCAAGAAGCATATTGAGCTAGTCTACATACCTACAAGTGAGAATGTTGCATATATTTCACCAAAGCATTATCTAGAGATAGACATCAGAAGTTTTGTGTATTATTGGACCTTGTACCATTATGATATTGAAGGGGGATTGTTGGAAACAATGTTAGAATAGCACAAAACCCTAATTTATGGCATTTAGCCAAATTTTGGTCACAAAAGGTCAAAAACTTTTATTAGCCAAATAGATAGTACTTGAAGAGAGCTTTCATTTAGTATATAACATTCAGTCATCAGATGTCCGATTTGAGAGGAAACCCTAACCCAAATTTCTGTGCAAAAATGGATATCACCTGATCTTCTACCTCAAACCTAAGGATCAAGTAAAGCTAACCCATCTATTGATCTGAAGGCTAATTATGCTGATCGCAATAGATTTAGATCCAGAAAGCACATTTGACAAAATTTAAAAGCTATTGCAAAAATAGACATCTTTCGCCATGCTTTTTGTGTTACGAAAAATTGATCACTTGCTTTTTAGTTTTTACGTGTGCTTTTGGAGGCCTCATCGTGGGCAAGTTAGAAAACTTATAAATTAGAGGCTTTGAGTCATTGTTTTAATATCGTTAGAGATCAATTAACGCAAGAGTGCTCAAGTACACTCTACTTTGGAGGTGCTCTATTCTTGGTGAACGTGTGCTCTACTTTTGGTGCAGAATTGGAGGAGATTTTGGGTTTTTGAAACCCTAATTTCAGAATTAGGGTTTGCTGTAAAACACTTCTAAACAGTGCATATTCATTCCATTCTCTCTCTCTCTCACACACACACACACACTTTTTACATACCTCTTAGGCACTTAGATTCAGATTTTGTATCAAATTTCAGCATACATTCAGTTTTTTATCATCTACACACATTGTAATTTGACATTAATAAGAAGCATAAACCCTAGCTGTTGCCCTCCTTGTTGAAGTAGAAGAAAGCCCTAAATCCAACTCCACCAAGGTTGAAGAGAGACCTCCATAGCTTAGTTCAAGCTTGAGCATCCAAAAGATGATGATTATGATGCCCAACAAGGTTCTCTTTATATAGGTTTTATACCATGATGAAAAGTAAGCTTAAAAAAGCACAAACAGCCCAAAAAATCAAGTTTCGTAATTTGCCACAAGATTTTTGCCATAAATCACAAAAACAGTAATATTATATTTTTTTAGTGCTCTTTAACCTTTATATGATGTATCAACATGTGTCCAATAAAAAATTGCCACTTGTCCTTGATTTTGATCAGTATTTGGCTTGTTTTGGCTTTCCACCAGAAATTAGGGTTAGGATTTTGATCCTCTCAATTTATTCTGAAATGAACGTTTAATATATCGTTGGATAGCTCTTGACATGTACTTCCCAAATATACAAATATATGTTTTTTTGTAAATTTTGATGATTTTGACCTGTCTTTGACCGTCTATTCACTTCTCTGATTTCTACTATTGATCTCCTTGTGGAACCATTAAAGGTGATTTGGACAATCCTCATTCACGTTGCAATTGATTGCTGCAAGTTGCTCTCTTAACTCTTTCACTCATAGAGTATAATCCACTATGGATTGATCACTTGCCTCCTTTAGGGTATGGAGTTCATTCTTGAGAAGCATCTTCTTGCTTCTAGCTGAAGTGGCATAGTCCTTCTCAATAGCGTCCCATACATCTTTGGCACTATCAAACTTTGATATATGGCCTATCATAGTGTTAGAGATACTTGTGAAATGAGGAAGATGACTCCTCTGTCCTTTCCTTCCCACTCTTTCAAGGCCCTCAACTTTGCATTGGTTGTCTTAGGGTCCTTTGGATCCACTTTAGGTGCTTCTTTTTCTCCACACATAAAAAGCGGGAGTCGTTTGTTCATGAGATAGTTGGATACTCTGAATCTCCATGATTGATAGTTGTCTTTGTCCAACGCTTCAACCTTTTGTCCCAAACTTTCTATATTGAGCTAGGGTTTGAATGAGATACCTTTGTTGAAGCTTGTAGAGTCCACTTGAGCTTGGGTCCTTTGCACTTGGCTCCTTCCACTGATCGTGTGAAGATCTTTGCTTAGGTCTGATACCAACTATGAAACTTTGATCTCCAAATTACAACAAAATCATGTGTAGGCCTTTTAGATCCCTCTAGTGCACCCCCTTCTACAACTAGTCAATTTGTCTGTGCTCAATTAGCCTATCATCTCATACCCAAATCACCTAAGGTTTTTCCCATACAGAATAGACTTAAATAGTCTCAATTTGAGCTATCAATCACTCCTAATGGATTGGTTTAGGCCATGCAACCAATCTATACCAAACAAACTATGTAGATCATTAGCTTATGACATAATTATGGTTTCACTATAACTCTAATTTCTTTGTAGTAAAGAAGAATTAGACATAGAAATTCGGTGGAGTGATATATAAATTGCAAAAAATAGCTAGTCAATTGGATCCATGCACAGAGAGAAACGTAAAGCAAAAGTAGGCAAGAGTCTTCCAAATACTCTTCCTACAAGTGCTATAAGCTTTGTAGCTCTTGATTTGTGCTTCTCTTTGCTTGGACAACTCTTGGCACTCTTTGGACTTGCTTCCCTAAGTCTCGCCTTCATTCTCCTTGCATGTATTAACTTTGATACTGCCTTCTCCACGAGAATGAGAGTGAATACACCTCCTTGTAACTCTTCACCTAGCCTTGTGTCACCTTTGTCTCTTCACATGGCCTTTGCTTGACTCTTGACTCTTTCCATTTCAAAATTGGATAAGGATGCGTATTAAGCCTGACTCTAAAGTATTCTTTGACTTTGGCAACACTCTTTGCTCTAAAGCCCTGGAGTCCTTGAGCTTGCCAATTCACATTGTCAACATGCCACTCATATATGTATGTTCAACTTGGTGGTCATGAAGGAAGACTTAGGTGAGAAAGGAGAGGTAATTGTTCCACACTCAGAACCTTATGGTGGACCCTCTTGTATGTATGTGTGTTTGTCCGATAGGTGTAGATGAGAGCATATGTCTTTAACTTGATAGGCCTGACCAACCTTGAGAGTTGAGGAATTATGTTTGAGTCTACACAACCTTAACAACCTTGAGGGCTGAGGAAGCATGTTTGAGTCTACATGCTATTTAATTACTAGCACCTTGTGTTGTCTCTATGCTTTCAGGTAGTACTTGGTTGAGAAGAGCGTGGGATGTGTGAGTTCTCGTTGTGATGTATGTTGGGAGAGAGCTTTTCATGTACAAAGTCCTTGTGTGCTGGTGGACACTTAATTTGCACATGATTATTATGCCATGTGTGAACATCTAGTTGATTTGATCCTATGGTTGGGATCAAACCAAACAAAAGCATTCGACAACTTAAAAAAAAACAATAGAGAAAAATGTTAACAGCCAAATTAGATTTTACAGAAAAGCAAGTTTAATTATCGCTAGATTTTCATGGGAGGAGCTGAGCCTATATAAACAACTATTTGGAGCATTATTGATTATCATCACTTGGAGCTTCTTTCAAGGGCTTGGTGGAGGATATTTCTCATCCACTTGGAGAGGTGGAGTTGTGCATTCTTCCTCTTCAACAAGGTGTGGCAGCCTTAGAGCTTATCTTTATTGGAGGAGGATATCTTCAGCTTTGGAGATTGTGGAGTTATGAGCAGCAGTAGGTGCTCCTTTCTCTCTCGCATGTCTTGTCTATTCTCCTTCTTGTCTCTATTTTTTCTCTGTCTCAATATTGATTGTGGGCCAATGGACAGCACGATGTGTTTTTCCTTTTGGCATGAATTTTTCATAAACTTACAAAAGCTCTTCATAACTGTACATAATGAGCTTTTCAATCTTTTACACGAGTTTTCTTTTCACACTACATTGCATACATAATTATTGGAAGTGATGTGCATGTCTTTTGATAAGTAAAATGTGGCTTTTAAGTAATGACTGCCACATGGGTAGTGGTCAGTTTAATTTTCCTTTTGATGGGTTATTGGCCGACATCATGCAGGATCATTACTTGCTGAAGCAAAACAATACAAACTCATGTAGGACTAAATTCTCAAGAGGCTTGAGATGAGAAATAAACAAGAAGATTTTAATGAATTTCTTGAATACAATCAAGCTACAGCTATGACACAATTTCTTCTACAAGTTATGAAATAAGGTTCCAGTATCTTCTAAAGTCTTGTATATTGCTCTAGAGGGAAACAAAAATCTGTAGGTTGCTGAAATTTGAGGCTCTTTGTGATGAAAAGCCTCCAGAAGTGATGAAAATGATGATCTAGCAGCTTGTATGGCTGTAGTACAAGAATAGCTGTTGTAGAAGAATAGCTGTTGTAGAAGAATAGCAGCACAAGTCAGCAATTTCGCACAAAGAAGGTGATGGAAATTGAAGTGTGTAGATGTTATATCCAGCTCTGGAGAAGATGATGGAAGACTGAAATTCTGCAGCTTAATGAGCTTGTACAGCTATTGGCTGGAAGAGAGATTATATGGGGAAAGGGAGGGAGGGAGGGAGGGAGGGAGGGAGGGGGGGGGAGAGAGAGAGAGAGAGAGAGAGAGAGAGAGAGAGAGAGAGAGAGAGAGAGAGAGAGAGAGAGAGAGAGAGAGAGAGAGAGAGAGAGAGAGAGAGAGAGAGAGAGAGAGAGAGAGAGAGAGAGAGAGAGAGAGAGAAGGAAAGAAAGAAAGTCATATTAACGTCTTCTAGAGGCCAAACTTGGCCTATGAGACAAAAACCATGTACAAGTGTAGTAACCCTGTGTAGAAGATAAAATGAAATAAAAAGTATATCGCTACACAAAGCTATATAGGGCTGGAAAAGGCTGGGGAGAAGTGGCTCTGACTCTGCAGATAGTGGCCACCTAATACATGGGGGGAATCCCAAATATGAGTAAAACGCCCTAGGTACTGGCGATGGGTGGAGGTGGGTGTAGTATGTGGTACATCGGTGGTGGTCTGAGTGCCTCCTGAAGGAAGATAACCCAGGGGGTGGTGGTACGCCTATGCTCCATCATGTGGTCGTAGGCAATCCTGATGCGTGAGATATCCTCCTGATATAGTCGTGGTCGACGATATCCGCCCATGCGTGGTCGGCGCCGTGCTCTCTGTGCTGCTGCCTGGTGTAGCGTGAGCCCTATAGATGGACCTCTCTGATGTAGCTCAACGCGCTGAAAGAACTGCGTAATGGTCTGCTGGGTACTCACCCGTGGCTGATGTATGGGCTGTAGTGACCGCTCTCGCCTCTCGTATGCTGCTGTGAGAAATCGTCCCAAGCGTCTCTGGTCTCCCATAGTCATGCACATCTGGAATGACTCCTCGATCTGGAACTGTGCTCGTAGGTCTAAGTATGCTGGACATCTGATAACAAAATGCTCCTCACTCTCTACCTCTGTCTGGCATACTGGGCACCACCTCTCCTCACGGGGGACTCCCCTGGACCGACCCCTCTCAATCTCGAGCTGATGTGATGAAACCCGGAGCTGCCCAATGACGACTCGTAGGTGGTGGGGAAGGTAGGTCTGCATGTATCTCGGAATCTCGATGAAGCCCGTGCCCGATATATGTAGAAAATGCTCGCGGTAGTAGAGCATTTTCGGTGGCAATGTACCCCTAGGGCTCACCCATGTCCTCTGTATGTATGTATGCCATATCTCCTGACGAATGATCCTATTCCTCTCTTGATGAGAGAGCGAGTAGGTGGGTGCATGAGAGTCGTACTGTAGTGGTGGTAGCCTGTCTATGTCAAAGCCATGGTGGGCAAGCCAGTCTCGTGTCTGTGCATACCATGAGGAGGTGTCGCCTGCTAATGCCATATACGTGATGCCTCGAAAGCTCGATAAGCAATGCGCTCTGTATCCATGCTCCGAAGTCTGTGTAATAGGCATACTGTCTGGAATAGTGCCTCAACTAGCATCGGTTGAGGCATACTGTCTGGAATACTGTCTGGAATAGAGAGAGAGAGAGAGAGAGAGAGAGAGAGAGAGAGAGAGAGAGAGAGAGAGAGAGAGAGAGAGAGAGAGAGAGAGAGAGAGAGAGAGAGAGAGAGAGAGAGAGAGAGAGAGAGAGAGAGAGAGAGAGAGAGAGAGAGAGAGAGAGAGAGAGAGAGAGAGAGAGAGAGAGAGAGAGAGCATCAACGTGGAAGATATTTATGTTTATGTGCATATATAGTTGCTGAAATAACTAAAAAAGCCATCTCAAAAGCTCAAGTTTGTTTGTATGTGTTCTAAAATGTTAGTAATTAGCTTAAAAGTCAGTGACCATAAGGAATAAACACCGTAGTAAATAATAGATGGCCATTTGGTAATAAATTCTAAGCTTTATGTCCAATTTTGCATGAGAAAATTCTGAAAAAGTGAGAAGGTTACATCTGTGTTACACATGAGTTTGTCACAATGAAATTTGGTGAACATGGTAGCCTTCATGTGACACATCTGTTGATGTCTATAAATGTATAGAGATGCACTAAGTTCTAATTGAAGACTTCAAGATTTGGCCTAACTTTGGTTCCAGTTTTTTGGCCTATTATTTTGGCCTATAACAACAAAGGCTGGAGCATCCGCGATCTTCCGTGTTTCTGTTGAAAAACGGTTTGATATGGCTTAAATGGATTATTACTTGGTCAAAATCTTAATTTTAGAGTTGATCAGTGATGATCCCGAAATTGAGTTTTCTCTACATTGCTCCCAACAATTCATTTTAATGAGCAAGCATTTGTGCTGCATGATCTGATGTTGATCCAAGTCTTTTAGATATGATATGAAGAAATTTCCCAAAATCTGATTTGTAATCTTCAAAACAAATCTTCAGAAATTGAGATCCCCCCCTTTCCCCTCTTCCATTTTCCTGCTTTCTCATTGCTGTTGAAAAACACTTTGATACATGGCTTAAATGGATATTACTTGGTCAAAATCTTAATTTTAGAGTTGACTGGTGATGATCCCAAAATTGAGTTTCTTGACATTGCTCCCAACAATTCATTTTAAAGAGAAAACATTTGTGCTGCATAATCCGATGTTGATCCAAGTCGTTAAGAGATATTATGTGAAGAAATTTTTCAAAATCTGATTTGTAGTCTTTAATACAAATCTTCTGAAATTGAGATCCCACCTTCCTCCCCCTTCCTCTTCCCACTTTTACCTCAAGCTTTGCTTTGCCAATGAGTGATCAGATTGAGGTGGAGAATGTAAACCTTCCTCCATAGTTGATGTAGAGGACGACTCTTAAATATGTTAGTCATAATAATCAAGCACATGTCAAGTATTCTGTCAGGGTTCCTGTCAAACCTCTTTGGCAGAACTGATTCTTGAACTCTAAATCCAGTAGCAAAAAACATCAGTGATTTCCAATACACAAAAAACATCAGGGATTGCATAGGCAAAGCTTTCAATGCTTGCTAATGTCATCAAACGATTATCTCCTATCCTCTTCTATATGCAACACCTAGAACTTCATGATGAAGCATCTCTAGTTCTTTGAACTTTGAATGATTCATGATTCATGATTCATGAATGTTTAAGTATTAAGATTAAGTTCTTTATTGTTTGAATTATGATGGTAGGATCTAACATATCTCTTATGTAGATTGTAATAGACAAATTGCAATATAGGATAACTAATTATTATTGAATGAAAAAACTTCATTTTTGAATTCAGAATGATTATATATACATAGCCCTTAATTGTGTATATATTGGATTGTATGTATCGCATGTATCATGCACAACTCCAAAATTTACCAGTATTATCCTATACCTTATGCGAACTCTAAATGAAGGGCTGCATGTGGTCAGACATGACTGCTATGGCTTGGCCTGCATCAGATTTAAACAGGGGATGTTAAGAGTTTCCTTATTGCATGTCTGATTGTCCAGTCGTCCGTTTGTATTTTTCTCAATCTTTAGCCCTGTATATGTCTTAAGAACATGGTAATTTTTCTGGTGTTGGTCAACTAACTGATGCAAAGTATCCTATTTATTCATTTCAATGTTTAGGTAACTGAAGCTATCAGCTGAAATATAATGTTAGGTGATCAGTTTTCTCTTGTAGTTTAGTTTATTGAACATGTCCTAGATGCATCAATGATGACGTTCACTCATAAGAGCCTTAGTTTGTAAAACTGTGTCTGAATGCTTGTCTGAACTTCATTTTTGTGCACAGGTCACTGATAAACCAATTGCTGTGGGCTTTGGAATTTCTAAACCAGAACATGCTATCCAGGTTCTTATCATTTTTATGATCATATCAGTGCATTAGTTTCTTTTGCAGTTTCTCACTCGAGGCTGGTTGCATTGCAGGTAAGCAAGTGGGGAGCAGATGGTGTAATAATAGGCAGTGCTATGGTGAGACTCCTTGGAGAGGCATCATCACCAGAGGAAGGAATTTGTGCACTTAAGAACTTTACTCAAGAGTTGAGGAAAGTGTTGCCATGATTGATACATAGGATGATTGTAAATTTTCTAATGTGACATCCCGGCAAATCATCCTACCAGGTATGCCCCAGTTGAAGCTGGTTCGAAGAGTCATGATTTCATGATTAAAAAAATTGTGACCAGGGAGCAATTTAGCAGGTTTTTTCACAAGATAACGGAAATGTATTTACTTGCAAAAAATCTGAGGAGAATAGAGGGTACTTGAAACAAATCTCAGGAGAATGTAGGATGCATACGCTTTGTAGATGAGAAAACTGAGAAGGACATTCTTATAATATTTCCAGCATTATACTATTTTTTGGCTCTAGTTATGTTTGAGATCTTATCTTTGTAAACACTTGCAAAAGGCTTGTAAGACCTTGTGTAAGTTTGTAGAAATTGCGAGGAACAAAGCTAATACATAGTTTTCATAGATGAGAAAGCTGAGGAAATGGATATTCTCATCAACTTCTCGTGTGGCACAAGCAAGTTAAATATTTAGGATGTAGTCGAATTCGAGTTCTTATAGAAGTGGATTTTGAGAGCAATTCACTGGTAGGTGCCTAGAAGCCTGAATATTGAGTCTAATGTTGAGCAGATAGAAAGTCAAAAGGCTCTAAGCTGATGTAAAAGTTAGACGTGGCAGGGTTACTGAGAGGAAGAGTCACACAGATGTCATAAAGTCCCTCCTGTTTTGAGGTTGGGATTTTGGTTTTATTGAAAGAGGTCTTTTTGGGGTGACTTGGTACTTCATCTTGGCCTGATAATTGACCACAAAATTTAAACGATGAAAAGGAAGCTCTCAGAAAGCTATAGGATGGGAAGGTTAGAATGTACATGTAGATTTGGGAGGCTCAAAAAGGGCCACAGAGGATTCTCTAAGCAGATCTCTTTCGCCACCTCTATGCAGTGTTGAAATCATGCTTTTGATAGCCACTACTCTCTTGGGAAACTCAATGAAGTCCTACATAGCATTATCATGCCTGGGTTTTGTTTTATGCTGCAAACTTAGTGCCCACTTAATTTTGTGCTCACAAGGTTGTCCCT
The DNA here is from genome assembly GCA_020310875.1 of Ceratopteris richardii. NCBI lineage: Eukaryota > Viridiplantae > Streptophyta > Polypodiopsida > Polypodiales > Pteridaceae > Ceratopteris > Ceratopteris richardii. Next base: position 8,175,179 of record CM035442.1, on the reverse strand, counting down.
CAATGTAAGAGCCTTACTTAGCAATGAATGTAATATACTGCATAGAGGAATCAAGTCTACAGATGGGTCTTCCAACCTGAGTGGATTTTCTTAATCCAATGAGTCCATATTATTTGGAGACAATTCTATATCATGTGGGATCACTATATTACAATTCAAGGGTTCAGGAGTAACAAGCTAGTTTTCAACATTATCTTTTGGCTGTTTACGATCATCATGTGTGTGAATGTGTATTCCATCTTGCTCAATAAATACAAACTCATTAGCATTGTCAAGACTAACGTGATTTGTGGCACATTCTTATTACTATTAACTGCTTGACAAAATTGAAAGTATGCATCTAGTATCAATGAGATGCCCTGTTTTTCTTAGCATCTTCCAACATGAGTGGATTTTCTTAATCCAATGAGTCCATATTATTTGGAGACGGCTCTATATGATGTGGGATCACAATATTGCAATTCAAGGGTTCAGGAGTAACAAGCTAGTTTGCAACATTAGCTTTTGGCTGTTTGTGTATGAACGTGTTATCCAATTTGCTCAATAATTACAAACTCATTAGCATTGTCAAGACTAACGTGATTTAAGCACATCATCATTACTATTAAGTGCTTGAAAAAATTGAAATCATGCGTCTCTAGTATCAATGTGAGGCCCTGTTTTTCCTAGCATCGTTCCCTCTTTGCTTGTGACATGATGGTTGCATGTTCACTTTTGAAGTGAGGCAACCAGAAGTGACAGTTCATTTCATTATCACTGAATCTGATGAAGTTTTTCTTTATGGATTTTGTATCAGTTGTTCATATTATACTTGATGGAAACAAAAGCATCACAAGCAAAGATCCACATGGTTGTATGAAAGATTTGCTAGACCAGTTTTCTCTAGGGATGCCATATTCTTAAGTTGTATGAGACGATTGAAGAATATAAGCTATCATAATTCAAGCTTCTCAACATGCATTGTATCCTCTATTGCCTTGTTAAGCCTTTTAATGCACCATTAAATGAGTGGTTTGTGGGGTAGTTAGCTGACTCTTTATCATATACTCTTCATTGTACTTTCCAAATTCGATGGTATGAAATCTGCTCCTGTAATTTGTCCTTAAAAGTTTCTATTTCCTATTTTATAGGATGGTCGTCAATCATGGATTTTTTCAAGGTAATAAATGTATCTCTTGCGTTTCAATAGATAATCCCTTGACTTCTTGTAATGTTTGTCAATGAAAGATTAAACGTATAGACTACTATCCATTAGATTTACTCGCATGCTACACAATAGAATGAATGATATGGATGGCATCTTGCTCGCAAGACATTGAAATATAGTTATAAAAATGCATCCCTTATCTGCATCGTTAAAAGATGCTGCAAGTTAAAGTAAATAGGATATCGTATCCGATTTTTTGAGCCATAACAAACTAGTAAATTTTTGAAGGACAAAACGCGCATAAACTGCATATGCAGAACCATCCACCAAATTTTCATAATTTTTCCTACTTGATAGGATGGTCGTCAATCATGGAATTTTTCAAGGTAATAAAAGCATCTCTTGCGTTTCAATAGATAATCCCTTGACTTCTTGTAACGTTTGTTAGTGAAAGATTAAACGTGTACACTGCTATCCGTTAGATTTACTTGCACGCTACACAATAGAATGAATGATATGGATGGCATCTTGCTTGCAAGACATTGAAACATAACTTACAAAAACTGCACCCCTCATCTGCATCGTTAAAAGATGCTTAAAGTTTAAATAAATAGGATATCATATTCGAATTTTTGAGCCATAACAAACTAGTAAAATTTGGAAGGACCAAATGCACATAAACTACATATGCATAACCATCCACAAACTTTTCATAATTTTTCATCTTACACAACTTTCAATGTAGCACAACGAATGCAATAATTTTATCATCATTGGGGAGATCATGGATTGTATGCTTTTGATCAATGAACTTGATAAACAATTATTGGGTAGTGTAGATATTGATAAAAACTTCTCCTTCATTCAATGCATGTGCACGTATTTCCATTACTAGTAGATCTTTCTAACTCCCAGAATAGGATAATAGTTCTTTGCATGTGATGATATTTCCATTAAAGTAGGCATATTTGTAGTGAAGAAACTATGTTGAGATATATGATTGGTTGTATCCCTATGGAAGTACTAAACATATGGCTCCATATCAAACATGCGAAATCATGAGATGATGGATCATAACTACGATGTGTAGTACATTCCCATCTTTCATTCTACACAAGGTTAATAGAATTAGTCTTAAAAGCAAAGATATTTGCAACATTCATTGTAGTCTCCTTCTTTTTCTCCTTAGCAACAAGTTTAGGACAAGTCTTTAATACGTAAGAATTCCCCTTACAAAATTGCAAAACTATTTTTATCTATTTGATTTTTTCTTATCTTTGTCTTTCTTCTTTGATTGCTTAATAGAGGAGGAGCCATCTTTACCTTTGCCTTTTTGGCTACAAAGAAAGACTTGATATCAACATGCATAATGAACATGTTCTTGTTAGATTGATCCTTTTGCAGCAAAACAAAAGGTACCTTGTCAAAGGACAAGGCATTTGGATTGCTCTTCATCCTCAATAGAACAGTAGAAGTGAACCTCCGATAAGAATTAGACCATTTGTTTAGAAGAGTTTGTACAAGTACACTATTTGGAAAAAACTTAATGTGCAATAATCAATTGCTTCTTCAAAAGTTTGATCTTTGTAAGAAAGCTACCCATAGAACCATCCCTCATTCATGTGGCTCACTCTCCACTTGTTCAGGAAGCACTAGATTGTGCTCTCTGACTTCATTAGACAAGATTTTTGAAATATACTTATGATTAGAAGAACACCCACGTAGGGAAAATAATACAAGAAGACGGATTTGATACAAGACGTTCTACAACCCGGGACCAATAGATATGGAAAACTGGACTAGAGATGATGCAAGAGATCCCACAACCCGGGATTGTAAGTATGAGACAAGATGTCTGGATTACAAGAACTCCCTTTTGGGAGATGAACTGAATACAAGAAAGAACTTGACAAGATCTCGTACTACGATATTACAAGAGGACAAGACAAGATGTCCAAGAACTAGACTAGATAGGACTAGAACAAGAAACAAGAGAGGAACTGGAACTAGAACTTGGAGAGTACTTGGCGGTCATGACTCCTTGAGCTCCCAAGACTGGTATTGGCAAGATGATTATGAATGTGGCCAACCCCTCCTTATATAGGTTTTCCAATGGCGGTTCTAGGGCGGTTACGAATTGATGATATCATCGATGATGTCATCAATTCGAAGCATGGTCTCTAGATGTCAGAATTAGGTAAGAAGACAGTCAATCTTAGGGTTTTGCACGTTTCGACGCAATGGAAGCATTAGTTTCTCCAAATTCTGAACCAATCATGAGATATAGGATTCAAATGGAATCTGAGATTCAGGATGGTTTTCTTTGTCCATGACATTACCTCCCCCTCAAGCGATGAGTTCCATGAGGAGTGGTCATATTCTCTGGTCTCGATTTCATTGGATTTCTTTTATGGAATTCTCGAACCTTGATTGGTGCTCTCTGATGGTTTTCTGCAGGTTCCCAAGTACGATCACTGATGTCATACCCTTTCCAATGAATAAGGTATTCCAATCTTCCTCGGGATATTCTGGAATCTAGGACATGCTCGACTTCAAATTCCTCATGATCATCAATCTCGATAGGCGGTGAAGGACTAGGTCTCTCCCCCCTCAATGGAGAAATCTGATATGGTTCCAACATGGATACATGGAAAACTGGATGTATTCTCATGGTGCTTTGTAGCTGGAGCTTGAAGGTGACTGGATTGATCTTGGCCAAGATGGTGAATGGACCAAATCTTGGATGATCCAACTTTGCACAAGGACTCGAAGTTTGCAAATTGTTTTTGAGTAACCATGCTTCATCCCCAATTTGATACGATGGATTTTGGACACGATGTTGATATGCATAGTACTTATATTGTTCTTGAGCTTTATGGATCTCTTGAGTTCTTTGTGAATGTCCAAGTATTGGGCCTTGTCTCTGGCAGCTGGATTCTTGACATGACTTGAGAGTTGTATATCCATCCTTGGATGTTGTCCATAGTTTGCAAAGAAGGGGGTTTGCTTAGTAGATGCATGAACACTATTGTTATAGGCAAACTCTGCAAAGGTAACAACTCAAACCAATCATTTTGGTGATGATTGCTAGTACAACGGAGATATTGCTCTAGGACTTGATTCACCCATTCTGTTTGTCTATCAGTTTGTGGATGATTTGTTGTAGATAGTTTAACTTGAACACCAAGGAGCTTGCAAAGACTGTTCCAAAAGGTGGATATGAACTATGGACCTCGATCACTGACAATATCATGAGGCAATTCATGAAGCCTAAAGATGTGTTTGAGAAAAAGTCTAGCAGTGGTTGCACCTGTGATTGCCTTTGTAGTTGGAATGAAGTGTGCCATCTTTGTGAATCTATCCATAATAACAAGAATGGCATCATACTTAAAAATTTGACTTTGGTAGATCTGTGATGAAATCCATAGACAATGAAGCCTATGGCCTTTCTGGAATAGGTAAAGGTTGCAAGAGGCCATGAGGCTTATGTCGTGGTACCGTAGATCTATTGCAAGTGTTACAGGTTCGGATATATTCTTTGACTTCCTTCCATATTTCAGGCCATCAAAACTCCCTTGATATATGATCTATTGTTTTATGCACTCCAAAATGTCCTGCTGCAAGGTTGTCATGACGTTGTTGAAGTACTTGGATCCTGGGAGTTCCTGGAGGGACATACAATAGGTTCTTATAGAATAGTAACCCATCCTTTTCTTGGAATTCATCTACTGCTTGAATTCTTCCTTCTTGTGTCTTGCTTAATGTTACAAAACAATTCATCTCGTGGTAGAGTCGCACCGATCAAATGATTCAAGGCTGAATCTTCATGATGACTCGAAGAGATAGCTGCTAACTGGAGATGCTTAGGCTTGAGTAATACGCTCTCCTATTGATCAAAGGCCTCTTCACCCTTCTTTGGTGCAAGGTAAGATCTTCTTGACAAGGCATCTGATTAACACTGTTGCAGTCTTAGACGATATGTGATGACAAAGTCGAACCTGGATAAAAAGTTACTCTATCGAGATTGCCTTCTGTTGAGGATGCAGATGGTCATAAAATACTCTAGGTTCTTGTGATCTGTATACACGATAACTTTATGGGCTGCTCCTAGATGGTGATGCCAAGTATCACGCGTCCACTATGGCAAGTTCTTTATCATGAATTTCATATTTAATTTATGGAGGAGAAAATTTCCTTGAATTGTATGCAACTGGATGTACATGTCCATCATCTCCATATTGTGAGAGAATGGCCCCTAGGGCAAAGTTAGTTGCATCTGTCTCTAGGAAGAAGGGCTTACTAGCATCAGGATGAACTAGAATTAGAGCAGTAGTGAATGCTGATTTCAAGGTCTGAAATGCTTTTTCTGCTTCTTCAGTCCATGAGAATTTGGAGTTCCTTGTAAGCTTGGTTAGAGGTGTCACTATCTTGGAGTAATCTTTGATGATTATCCTATAGAAGTTGGCAAACCCTAGAAAACATTGTACATCTCGAACACATGAAGGTGGTTGCCAATCAAGGATTGTTTGAATCTTCTTACGGTCCATAAAAATTCCTTTATCTGATACAATGTACCCTAAAAATTCCACTTCTGTCGTATGGAAAGAGCACTTCTCCAGTTTCGCATATAATCCTTTTTCTCTTAGTTTCTCTAGGACTATCTTTACATGACATTCATGATCCTCTAGATTTTTGTCTCATATTCCATGTGAATCCTATATCTCATGATTGGTCCAGAATTTGGGGAAACTAATGCTTCCATTGCGTGCGGAACCTGCCAAAACCCTAAGATCGACTGTCTTCTTGCTTGATTCTGACGTCCAGAGACCATGCTTTGAATTCATGATATCATCGATGACATCGTCGATTCGTAACTGCCCTAGAACCACCCTTGTAAAATCTATATTAGGAGGGGTTGGCCACATTCATAATCAGTCTTGCCAATACCAATCTTGGGAGCTCAAGGAGTCGTGACCAGCAAGTGAGTACTCTCCAAGTTCCAGTTCATGTTCTTGTCTTGTTCCTTGTTCCAGTCCTGTCTAGTCTTGTATCCAAGACATCTTGTCTTGTCCTCTTGTAATCTCATAGTATGAGATCTTGTCGAGTTCTTTCTTGTATCTAGTTCATCTCCCAGAAGGGAGTTCTTGTAATCTAGATATCTTGTCTCATACTTATGATCCCGGGTTGTGGTATCTCTTGTATCACCTCTAGTCAAGTTATTCATACCTATCAGTCTCGGGTTGTGGGACATCTTGTATCAGTCACGTATTCTTGTATTATTTTCCATTCGTGGGTGATCTTGTAATCAGAAGTGTATTTTCGATATTTTATCTACTGTAGTCAGAGAGCACAATCTAGTGCTTCCCTGACATTTTGGCAATTCTCTCTTCTATCCAAGACTAGGCATCATGGAGAACGCTTATGAGCAGATTGTAGCATCACTTCAGAGTCTCCAACAACAAGTTGAAGACCTAAGTCATCGACAGACAGAAGTGGAGATGGGACATCCAGTGCATGTAGGTGCACTCCTTCAAGAATTACAAGAACAAATCCGAAGTCTTCAAGCAAATCAAGGGAGTATTCAAGTGAATCAACGGCCTAATACATCATTTATGAAGGAACCTAAGATCTGCATGTTAGAAAAGTTCGATGGTGATCGCACAAAGTTCCGAGGATTCTTGCAACAAGTCAAATTGTACATCCGCATGCAGCCTGATAGATACCTTGATGATGCATCCAAGGTCGGTTTTATTGGAACCTTGGTCTATGGTCAAGATTTATCATGGTTCGTCCCAATCTTGGAGAAGGATATGGCCGTATTTCATGACTATGAGGGATTTCTTGGAGAGCTCATCGCCACATTTGGAGATGCGGATACGAGTCGAGTGGCAGAAACAAAACTTTGGAAGCTACGTCAAGCTACGTCAAGTTGATATGTGACCTTACTTGGCACGAAGATTATTTCATAAGCCAATTTAGATGGGGCTTAAGAGATGATGTGAAGGACCTTCTACTCACGATGCCAGAGGTTAAGACATTGAATGATATATCAACCAAGCTATTCAATGTGATGACCGCCTTTTTAAAAGGAAACAAGAAAAACAAGTAGAAGGAAGACCTCGCCAATGGAAACCCTTCCAACCTACTCATAGAGATGAGTCTATGCCCAAAACTATGCAGATAGATGTAACTAGGTTCCAGCCTCTAACACCACAAGAGAAACAAAGAAGGAGGGATAAGAAGTTATGCTTGTATTATGGAAACCCTGGCCATATAATTTTCCCAACAAGAGAACGAACTCCAAAGTCGTAGCCACCCTTATAGAGCAGGGAAACGAGGAAGTCCAGTTGTAAAAGAGACCATACAATTGGACCATGATATAAGAAAGGGTCTCATAATTCCAGCCACACCCGTAGAAACATGTCTTGCCCCTGTCAACTTAATCATGTCTAAGAAGACCCTTTTCCTTATAGCTCTGATAGATTCAGGAGCCTCCTCATGTTTCATTGATGAGGGACTCATTAAGAAACATGGAATTCAAGTACTTTAGAAGAACAAGCCACCAATAACTGAAGTAGTAGATGGATGGCGTCTCGCATCGGAGGATATAACCATGGAAACCATACCACTAAGAGTACACCTTCGTGACCATGTTTCACACATATGTTTCAATGTAATATCAAGTCCAGTAAGCATGGTTATCATCGGAATGCCGTGGTTAAAGAAACATATTCTAGAAATTAATTGGGAGAATAATAAAATCACCCATCGAGATATCCAGAAGAGCCCGAAATATGTTGGAGCCAAAGCCTTCATGCATGCAGTAAGGAAGGAACCGACATATATGATCTATGCCATACCAGCTCAAGAGCCCAAGAAAGATGATTCAATGAAGCTACCTAACCAATACCAAGGGTTTGAAGATGTGTTTGAAGAAAAGAATGCAGATATGCTCCCAGAGCATATACCTTATGATTGTGCCATATAACTTCAAGAGGGAGCACAACCACCCTTCGGGTCAATCTATAGACTATCCCCAAAGGAACTTACATAATTACATAAGAATATTGATGAGAATCTAGCCAAGGGGTTTATTAAACACTCGAAGTCTCCTACAGGAGCCCCTATCCTATTTGTAAAGAAGAAGGACGGAAATCTTCGAATGTGTGTGGACTATCGTGGTTTGAATAAAGTCACAATAAAGAACAGATATCCTCTACCACTTATATCAGAGCTCTTGGAACGCCTTGGAAAAGCAAAGTTCTTCACTAAGATTGACCTTGGAGGGGCATACAATCTTATCAGGATTAGAGAAGGAGACGAATGTAAGACAACATTCCGAACAAGGTCTAGACACTTTGAATATGTAGTTATGCCATTTGGTCTCACAAATGCGCCAGCAGTCTTTCAACATATGATGAATGATATCTTTCGAGAGTATTTAGATGATTTTGTGGTAATATATCTTGATGATATCTTGATATTCTCCAAAAATCTAGAAGATCATGAATGTCATGTAAAGATAGAAACTAAGAGAAAAAGGGTTATGTGCAAAATTGGAGAAGTGCTACTTCCATCAGACAGAAGTGGAGTTTTTAGGGTACATTGTATCAGAGAAAGGAATCTTTATGGACCCTAAGAAGATCAAGACAATCCTTGTTTGGAAACCACCTTCCTGTGTTCGAGATGTACAATGTTTTCTAGGGTTTGCCAATTTTTATAGGATATTCATTAGAGATTACTCCAAGATTGTGACACCTCTTACCAAGCTTACAGGAAACTCAAAATTTTCATGGACCGAAGAAGCAGAAAAAGCCTTTTAGACCCTGAAATCCGCATTCACTACTGCCCCAATCCTAGTTTATCTTGACTCAAGCAAACCTTTCTTCCTAGAAACAGATGCATTTGACTTTGCCCTAGGGGCCATTCTATCCCAATATGGAGATGATGGACACCTACATCTAGTTGCATATCATTCAAGGAAATTTTCCCCTCCAAAAATTAATTATGAAATTCATGATAAAGAACTTCTTGCCATAGTGGATGCGTTTGATACCTGGCGTCACCATCTAGAAGGAAATTTTCCCCTCCCAAAATTAATTATGAAATTCATGATAAAGAACTTCTTGCCATAGTGGATGCGTTTGATACCTGGCGTCACCATCTAGAAGGAGAAGCTCATAAAGTTACTGTGTATACAGATCACAAGAACCTAGAGTATTTTATGACCACCCGAGAACAAGCAATCTCGATGGAGTAACTTTCTATCTAGGTTCGATTTTGTCATCACCTACCGTCCACGACGTCAACAATGTCAGTCAGATGCCTTATCTAGAAGATCTTACCTTGCACCAAAGAAAGGTGAAGAGGCCTTTGATAAAAAAGAGAGTGTATTACTGAAGCCTGAGCATCTCCAGTTGGCAGCTATCTCTTCAACCCATCATGAAGATTCAGCCTTGAATCATTTGATCCGTGAGAATCTACCACCGCATGAATTGTTTTGTATCATTAAGCAAAAATCTCAAGAATGAAAATTCCAAGAAGTAAATGAATTTTAGGAAAAGGATGGGTTACTACTCTATAAGAACCTATTGTATGTCCCTCCAGGAAAGCCCAGGATCCAAGTACTTCAACAACGCTATGGCAATCTTGCAGCATGACATTTTGGAGTGAATAAAACAATAGAACTTACATCAAGGGACTTTTGGTGGCCTCACATGTGGGAGGAAGTCAAAGAATATATCCGAACTTGTGATACTTGCAATAGATCTAAGGTACCGTGACATAAACCTCATGGCCTCTTGCAACCTCTACCTATTCCAGAAAGGCCATGGGCTTCATTGTCTATGGATTTCATCACATATCTACCAAAGTCAGATAAGTATGACGCCATTCTTGTTATTGTGGATAGATTTACAAAGATGGCACACTTCATTCCAACTACCAAGGCATTCACAGGTGCAGCCACTGCTAGACTTTTTCTCAGGTACATATAGAGGCTTCATGGATTGCCTGATGATATTGTCAGTGATCGAGGTCCATAGTTCATATCAAGCTAATGGAACAGTCTTTGCAAGCTCCTTGGTATTCAAGTTAAACTATCCACAACAAACCATCCAGAGATTGATGGACAAACAGAACGGGTGAATCAAGTCCTGGAGCAATATCTTTGTTGCACTAGCAACTATCATCAAACTGATTGGTTTGAGCTTTTACCGTTTGCAGAGTTTGCTTATAACAATAGTGTTCATGCATCTACTAAGCAAACTCCCTTCTTTGCAAATTATGGACAACATCCAAGGATGGATATAAAACTCTCAAATCATGTCAAGAACCCAGCTGCTAGAGACAAGGCCCAGTACCTAATGTACACTCACAAAGAACTCAAGGAAGAGATCCGTAAAGCTCAAGAACAATATAAGTACTATGAAGATCAACATCGTGTTCAAAATCCATCATATTAAATTGGAGATAAAGTATGGTTACTCAGAAGCAATTTGCAAACTTCAAGGCCTTGTGCAAAGTTAGATCATCAAAGATTTGGTCCATTCACCAACTTGGCCAAGATTAGTCCAGTCACCTTCAAGCTCCCGCTACCAAGTACCAGGAGAATACATCCAGTTTTCCATGTATCCATGTTGGAACCATATCAGATTTCACCATTGAGGGGGGAGAGAACTAGTCCTTCACCACCTATCGATATTGATGATCATGAAGAATTTGAAGTCGAGCATGTCCTAGATTCGAGAATATCCCGAGGAAGACTGGAGTATCTTATTCATTGGAAAGGGTATGACATCAGTGATCGTACTTGGGAACCTGTAGAAAACCTTGAAAGAGCACCAATCAAGGTTCGAGAATTCCATAAGAGAAATCCAATGAAGCCGAGACTAGAGAACGTGACCGCTCCTTGTGGAACTTGTTGCTTTATTGGCAAGACTGATTATGAATGTGGCCAACCCCTCTTTATATAGGTTTTCCAAGTGTGGTTCTAGGGCGGTTACAAATTGATGATGTCATGTCATCAATTCGAAGCATGGTCTCTAATAGTAGGCTGAGGTCTCGTTCATTAACGGAATTAACCAGACAAATCACTCCACTAGATTGTGCTCTCTGACTTCACTAGACAAGATGCACTTATCATTACAAGAACACCCACATAGGGAAAATAATTCAAGAAGACGGATTTGATACAAGACGTCCCAGAACCTGGGAGCAATAGGTATGGAAAACTAGACTAGAGATGATACAGGAGATCCCACAACCCGGGATCATAAGTATGAGACAAGATATCTGGATTACAAGAACTCCCTTCTAGGAGATGAACTGAATACAAGAAAGAACTTGACAAGATCTCGTACTACGAGATTACAAGAGGACAAGACAAGATGTCCAAGAACTAGACTAGACAAGATTAGGACAAGAAACAAGACAGGAACTGGAACTGGAACTTGGAGAGTACTTACTTGGGGATCATGACTCCTTGAGCTCCCAAGAGTGGTATTGGTAAGAATGATTATGAATGTGGCCAACCCCTTCTTATATAGGTTTTCCAAGGGCGGTTCTAAGGCGGTTACGAATCGTTGATGTCATCGATGATGACATCAATTCGAAGCATGGTCTCTGGATGTTAGAATCAAGCAAGAAGACAGTTGATCTTAGGGTTTCGGCACGTTCCGGACGCAATGGAAGCATGAGTTTCCCCAAATTCTGAACAGATGAGATATAGGATTCATATGGAATCTGAGATTCAGGATGCTTTCCTTTGTCCATGACATTACCTCCCCCTCAAGCGACGAGTTCCATGAGGAGCGGTCATGTTCTCTGGTCTCGGCTTCATTGGATTTCTCTTATGGAATTCTCAAATCTTGATTGGTGCTCTCTGAAGGTTTTCTACAGGCTCCCAAGTACGATCACTGATGTCATACCCTTTCCAATGAATAAGGTATTCCAATCTTCCTCGGGATATTCTGGAATCTAGGACATGCTCGACTTCAAATTCTTCATGATTATCAATCTTGATAGGTGGTGAAGGACTAGGTCTCTCCCCCCTTAATGGTGAAATCTCATATGGTTCCAACATGGATACATGGAAAACTGGATGTATTCTCATGGTGCTTGGTAGCTTGAGCTTGAAGGTGACTGGATTGATCTTGGCCAAGATGGTGAATGGAATAAATCTTTGATGATCTAACTTTGCACAGGGCCTTGAAGTTTGTAAATTATTTCTGAGTAACCATACTTTATCCCCAATTTGATACGATGGATTTTGAACACGATGTTGATCTACATAGTACTTATAATGTTCTTGAGTTTTATGGATTTGTTCCTTGAGTTCTTTGTGAATTTCCATGAGGTACTCAGCCTTGTCTCTGACAGCTGGGTTCTTGACATGATTTGAGAGTTGTATGTCCATCCTTGGATGTTGTCCATAATTTGCAAAGAAGGGAGTCTGCTTGGTAGATGTATGAGCACTATTGTTATAGGCAAACTCTGCAAAGGGTAATAACCCAAACCAATCATTCTGATGATAGTTGATGGTGCAATGAAGATATTGTTCTAGGACTTTATTCACCCGTTCTGTTTGTCCATCAGTTTGTGGATGATTGGCTGTAGATAGTTTAACTTGAACACCAAGGAGCTTGCAAAGACTATTCCAAAAGCTGGATATGAACTGTGGGCCTCGATCACTGACAATATCATCAAGCAATCCATGAAGCCTAAAGATGTATTTGAGAAAAAGCCTAGCAGTGGCTGCACTTGTGATTACCTTGGTGGTTGGAATGAAGTGTGCCATCTTTATAAATCTATCCACTATAACAAGAATGGTATCATACTTGTCTGACTTTGCGAGGTATGTGATGAAGTCCATAGATAATGAAGCCCATGACCTTTCTGGAATAGGTAAAGGTTGCAAGAGGCCATGAGGTTTATGTCGTGGTACTTTAGATCTATTGCAAGTGTCACATGTTCGGATATATTCTTTGACTTCCTTCCACATTTGAGGCCACCAAAAATCCCTTGATATAAGTTCTATTGTTTTATTCACTCCAAAATGTCATGTTGCAAGGTTGTCATGACATTGTTGAAGTACTTGGATCTTGGGAGTTCCTGGAGGAACATACAACAGATTCTTATAGAATAGTAACCCATCCTTTTCTTGGAATTCATCTACTTCTTGAATTCTTCCTTCTTGAGTTTTTTTGCTTAACATTACAAAACAATTCATATCGTGGTAGAGTTTCACAGATCAAATGATTCAAGGCTGAATCTTCATGATGGCTTGAAGAGATAGCTGCTAACTAGAGATTCTCAGGCTTGAGTAATATGCTCTTTTGTTGATCAAACATCTCTTCACCCTTCTTTGGTGCAAGGTAAGATCTTCTTGACAAGGCATCTCACTGACACTATTGCCATCCTGGACAATATGTGATGAAAAAGTCGAACCTGGATAAAAAGTTACTCCATCAAGATTTCCTTCTGTTGAGGATGTGGGTGGTCATAAAATACTCTAGGTTCTTGTGATCTGTATACATGAAAACCTTATGAGCTGCTCCTTTTAGATGGTGACGCCAAGTATCAAACGCGTCTACTATGGCAAGAAGTTCTTTATCCTATATTTCATAATAAATTTCTGGAGGAGAAAATTTTCTTGAATTATATGCAACTGGATGTAGGTGTCCATCATCTCCATATTGTGAGAGAATGGCCCCTAGGCCAAAGTCTGATGCATCTATCTCTAGGAAGAAGGGCTTACTAGAATCCGGATGCACTAGAATTGGAGCAGTAGTGAATGTTGATTTCAAGGTCTGAAATGGTTTTTCTGCTTCTTCGTGTTGGAGATAGACGTCTGCGGAAGCACGCGAACAACACAAGGAAGAAGAAGAAGCTTGGAGCACAAACACACAATACTGAATGTATTACTAGAGAATGTACAAAGATAAGTAGCCCATTAGGGCAATAGGCGTATATACAAGCCGGGGGAAAAAAACCTCCTAAAGAGGGAAAACAGTGCCCCGACGGTCCTAGAGTGTTCACACACATCACTACCTAAATATATCAACAAATCCCCCCTGGGAGTGATGCGGTGAATAAGGAGCTGGCACTCATGTATAAGGAAGTGCCAAGCTATGTGGAAATCACTCCACAAAAGGAAGTAAGCCCAAAGCTTTACAGAAAGCTTCAAACTTCTCCCTAGGCAGAGCCTTCGTGAAAAGGTCTGCAATGTTCTCCTGCGTGGGCACATATGCCAAGCTGATCTCCCCAGCAGAGAACCTCTCCCTGACATAGTGATAATGCACCTCAATGTGCTTAGTGCGAGCATGGAACACAGGGTTCCTCGCAACTGCCAATGCGCTCTGACTGTCAGTGAGGATGGTGGTGGCAGAAGACTGGCCAACACCCAAATCAGCCATAAGGCGTCTGAGCCACACACACTCAACAGTCGCTGTGAAAGCTTCCCTATACTCAGCCTCACAACTGGAAGTGGCCATAGTAGGCTGCTTCTTGCTCAACCAAGATATACATGAGCTACCAAGCATGAAGCAAAAACCACTGGTGGACACACGAGTGTCATAGCAACCAGCCCAATCTGAGTCAGAAAAAGCATGCAAATCTGGCCGTAGTGATCCCCCCTTGGGATAAAACAACCCAAGTAGCCGAGTACCACTCAAGTAGCGAAAGATGCGCTTAACCGCTTTCCAATGCGTGACTTCTGGGCAATGCATAAACCTGCTCATCATTGAGATAACAAACTGAATATTTGGCTGAGTAATGCATAAGTAAATCAAGCATCCAACAGCTTGCTGATAGAGAACAACATCAAATGCATCTCCAGCATCATGAAGACTCAATCGTAAACCTATCTCCATAGGAGTGGCAATAGGCTTACAGTCTTCAAGGCCAAAACGCTGCAATAATGTGTCAATATATTTCGTTTGACACAAAGCCATTCCACCATCAACGTGCATAAACTGAATGCCCAAATAGTGATGCAAATGCCCCAAATCAGACATCTCAAATGAGGCATGCAAATCAGCCTTAAATCAGCAATATGTGTCTCAATAGGACCAGTGAGCAGCATGTCATCAACATAGACAACAATGATCAGAAGCACATCATTAGCACGTTTAACATATAAGGTGCTTTCAGTTGGACTGTTCTCAAAACCATGTGCAATCAGATAGGCATGTATCTTCTCATACCAAGCACGTG
This sequence comes from Ceratopteris richardii, assembly GCA_020310875.1. Classification (NCBI taxonomy): domain Eukaryota; kingdom Viridiplantae; phylum Streptophyta; class Polypodiopsida; order Polypodiales; family Pteridaceae; genus Ceratopteris; species Ceratopteris richardii. Next base: position 8,159,818 of record CM035442.1, on the reverse strand, counting down.
GTGCTTGCTTTAAACCATATAATGCCTTCTTTAACCTGCAAACCTGGTTTTCATGCCCTTTCTGCATAAAGCCACGGGGCTGAAAAACATACACTTCTTCATGCAAGTCACCATTCAGAAATGCTATTTTAATGTCCAACTGATGTACATTCCAACCATGATGGGTTGCAAGTGCACAAATGCTCCGAACAGTAGTCATAGGGCATGTAGGTGCAAAGGTCACATAAAAATCAATGCCTCTTTCCTGTGCATAACCCTTTGCAACAAGCCTATCCTTATACCTGCCAACTGTACCATCAGGTTTACGCTTCAGCTTGTATACCCACTTAGTGCCAATGGCCTTCTTGCCAAGAGGCAAGTCACATAAAGACCATGTACCATTCTTCATTATATCATCATATTCAGATTGCATAGCAGCCATCCAATTTTCTGAATTTTGTGCTTCATCAAAAGAAACAGGCTCATTCTCATCACAGAGACTAGATGCAGCCATAGTATAGCAATCTGATGCAAAGGAGGCACTATGAGAGCCTGAACGAGTACGATATGACAAAGGTGCATCTAATTTGCTGTCACGCAAAGTCTGCACCAGCCATTTTGGCATAGTTTTTGCCTGCTCAATATCAGCTCTCTCATCAACAAGTGCATCATGTAAATCTGCATCAGAAATGGAATGATCTGCATCATCATATGAAACCTGCAAAGGCTGAGAAGTTGCCTCATTAGGACCAGCACTAGCCTGTCCACCTGTAAAAAGAGGCATCAAAGTATCATACATGTCTTTGGAGCTAACAGATTTCTCCTTAGTACATGAAAGCAATGGCTAAATAGCATCTTCCACAAAGACAACATCACGGCTAACCAGAATGCGTTTAGTCTGTGGATGATAAAGACGATAGCCTTTACTTTCAGAATTGTACCCAACAAAAATACATTTTACTGCCTTATCATCCAATTTTCTACGATGTTGTTCATGCACTAATGCATATGCCAAACAACCAAAAACACGCAGATGAGCAACAGATGGCTTGCAGTCATGCCAAGCCTCATATGGAGTGATAGACTGCAACGCTTTAGTGGGACACCTGTTCAGTACATATGCTGCACACATGACAGCCTCAAGCCAGAAACTATGTGGTAAAGTCTGACTTTTGGCCATGCACCTCGCCATTTCCATGAGTGACATGTTCTTTCGTTCAGCAACTCCATTCTGTTGAGGTGTATACGACACTGTACACTGGTGTTTTATCCCACGTTCAGCCAGAAATGCATTAAAATCTGAAGACATATATTCCCCCCCTCGATCAGAACGGAGGGTGCCCATTTTTACATGCTGACAAATTTTCAGCCAAAACCAAAAACTGTTTGAAGCACATGAACACTTCAGACTTTGCTTTGAGTGGATATACCCATGCATGCTTGGAAAAATCATCAATGAAAGTCACAAAGTAAAGGTAATTTCCAAAAGAGGGTGTCTGCATAGGACCACAGACATCACTATGTACAAGCTGCAATTTCTGCGTAGCCCGAACTGAGCCATCTTTTGGAAAGGAAGAACGCTGCATTTTGCCCAAAATACAGCCTTCACAAACATGTTTTCCAGGTGCCTCAAGTTTGGGCAAAGAGGACACCATTTCAGATTTTTGCGGGCGTAACAAACTAGCAAAATTCAGATGACCAAAGCGTGCATGCCAAAGCTTTGCATCTAACATAGCCTGAGAATCATGAACTGCACATGCCGAATCATTCACAGATCTTTCATAGTCTATGAGCTTATACAACCCACAACATAAAATGCCAGAAGCAATAATCATATCGCCATCATGGACTGTACACCTGTCATCAACAGATTTCACAACCAAGCCAATCTTGGCTAATGCAGAAACTGATAACAAGTTCTTTTTGATCCCTAGCACAAATAAAGCATCTGACAAAGTGAAAGAACTACCATCAACAGTAGTCAGAATGATCTTACCAACTCCCATAACAGGATAAGAGGAGTTATTGGCGCATGTGACAGTATTCCCTGTAGGGGCAGACTTGAGTGAAGAGAAGAAACTGTGCTACGAGGTAATATGTTTGGTCGCCCCACTGTCAAAGTACCAAACAGCTGAGTCTACCGCAGACATGCACTGATCATGAGAAGATGGGTCAAAACTGCAGACAGTAGTAAACGCCCATTCTTCTTCCTGCACAAGATTTGCAGACTCTGTTTTTGGTGTAGAGGCCTCTGCAACAACCATTCCAGCCTCTTTCTTCTTTGCCTCTTTAGCAGCCAGTTTTGGACAGTTCTTTATAATATGATCATTTCCTTTACAGTACTTGCAGAACAATTTTTGCTTTTCTGATTTCTTCTCATCTTTATCCTAGTTCTTCGATTGTGTAGCATTTGCAAATTTCTGCTTACTAGTAGAAGAGCTCCATTTTCCTTTGCCCTTCTGACTAGCCAGGAAAGCTTGATCTGCAACACGCATAATGGACCTGTCCTGCCTGGACTGATCTTCCTGCAACAAAACAGAGACTAATTCCTCAAATGATAAGGCATTCGGATTGCCTTTAATCATCAACCGAAGAGTAGAGGCAAAACTCTGATATGAATCAGGAAGACCATTCAGAATGGTCTGCACAAGTGAGCTATCTGGTATAACCTCATCAGCAAAAATCAATTGTTCCTTCAGGTCTTTGATCTTTGTAAGAAAACTGTCCATAGAATCACCTTCATTCATGTGCTCACTCTCCAACTGTTTTCGGAGGTAAGCAACACGAGCCTCATTCCTAGCCTGGTACAAAGTGGTAAGTGTATCCCAAGCATCCTTTGCTGTTCTGCAAGAGCGAATGTGAGGAATAATGGCACGTTTGACAGACAAAGCTATCAATGCATGTGCCTGGGCATCTCTGCCATCCCAACGAATCTGCTCTGCAGTAGATGCAACAGAAATAGCAGCACGAACAGAAATCTGCGGAATATCATCTTCGACACCATCTTCATCAGCTCCAACACCTGTATTTGCAGTACCTGTCGTTATAGGTGTAACAGGACGTCTTTCAACACCCTGCACAATGTTCCACAATCCTTTCGCAACCAGTACATGTCGCATCATATAAGCCCATAATGGGTAGTTGGTACCATCCAACTTATCCTCAACAGCCAACATACGGAATACATCACTGCTTTCAGCCATGGCCGGTGACTAGAATACCTTGATGCAGAAAATTAACTGTATCTCAAAAAGTTGAACAGAACTGCCCAGATGAGTTCTACTAGACGTGTAGCAGACTTCGAGACGCTTAAACTGGCGAGCAGAAACTGGTATATACCTTTGGCACAAAAGGACAAAATAGCCTGCACAAGCGCTGCAATAGTGCGTTCGGAGGCCGAAACGAGCTCAGATCGCGATTTCGGCACCACAGAATGAAGCTATTTTGATCTCGAAAACACCTTGAGTATGCTCACCAAATTTCGTGCGAATCTGAGACTTCAAACGGAGGAGTGTCGACGGCACCCTAGAAGAAGCAACGACCTCCTCTGATACCAATTGTTGGAGATAGACGTCTGCGGAAGCACGCGAACAGCACAAGGAAGAAGAAGAAGCTTGGAGCACAAACACACAATACTGAATGTATTACTAGAGAATGTACAAAGATAAGTAGCCCATTAGGGCAATAGGCGTATATACAAGCCGGGGGAAAAAAACCTTCTAAAGAGGGAAAAAAGTGCCCCGGTGGTCCTAGAGTGTTCACACATATCACTACCTAAATATATCAACACTTCGGTCCATGAGAATTTGGAGTTCCCTGTAAGCTTGGTAAGAGGTGTCACTACCTTGGAGTAATCTTTGATGAATATCCTATAGAAGTTGGCAAACCCTAGAAAACATTGTACATCTCGAACACATGAAGGTGGTTGCCAATCAAGGATTGTCTGAATCTTCTTAGGGTCCATAAAAATTCCTTAATATGATACAATGTACCCTAAAAATTCCACTTCTGTCTTATGGAAAGAGCACTTCTCCAATTTCACATATAATCCTTTTTCTCTTAGTTTCTCTAGGATTATCTTTTCATGACATTCATGATACTTTAGATTTTTGGAGAATATCAAGATATCATCAAGGTATATTACAACAAAATTGTCTAAATATTCTTGAAATATATCATTCATCATATGTTGGAGGACAACTAGAGCATTTGTAAGACCGAATGACATAACTACATATTCAAAATGCCCATACCTTGTTCGAAATGCTGTCTTCCATTCATCTCCTTCTCTGATCCTGACAAGGTTGTAAGCTCCTCAAAGGTCAATTTTTATGAAGAATTTTTCTTTTCCATGGTGTTCCAAGAGCTCTGATATGAGTGGTAGAGGGTATCTATTTTTTATAGTTACTTTGTTCAATCCACGATAGTCTACACACATCCGGAGAGTCCCATCCTTCTTCTTTACAAATAGAATAGGAGCTCCTGCTGGAGACTTCGAGTGTTTGATAAACCCCTTTGCTAGATTCTCATCAATGTTCTTGCATAGTTCTGTAAGTTCCTCTAGGGATAGTCTGTAGATTGGTCCAAAGGGTGGTTGTGCTCCCTCTTGAAGATCTATGGGGCAATCATAAGGTCTATGCTCTGGGAGGATATCTGCATTCTACTTTTCAAAAACATCTTCAAAGCCTTTGTACTGATTGGGTAGTTGTATTGGATCATCTTTCTTGGATTCTTGAGTTGATATGGCATAGATCATATATGTAGGTTCCTTCCTTACTGCATGTATGAAGGCTTTGGCTCCGATATATGTTGGGTTCTTCTGGATATCTCGACGGGTGATTTTATTCTTTTCCCAATTAATGTCTAGATTATGCTCCTTTAACCAAGGCATTCCAATGATAACTAGATGTACTGGGCTCGATATTACATTGAAACATATGTGGGATTCATGGTCACCAATGTGTACTCTTAATGGTGTGGTTTCCATGGTTATATTCCCAGATGCTAGAGGTCGTCCATCTACTACTTCAGCTACTACTGGTTTGTTCTTTCGAAGTACAGGAATTCCATGTTTCTTAACCAATCCTTCATCGATGAAACATTAGGAGCCTCCTGAATCTACTAGGGCTGTAAGGGAAAGGGTCTTCTTCGGCATGATTAACTTGGTAGGTGCAAGACATGTTTCTATGGGTGTAGCTGGAATAATGAGATCCTTTCTTATATCATGGTGCGATTGCAGAGTCTCTTTTACAACTAGACTTTCTCATTTCCCTGCTCTACAAGGGTGGCTGTGACTCTTGAGTTTGTTCTCTTGTTCGGACAATTAATTGCAATATGGCCAGGGTTTCCACACTAGAGACATAACTTATTAACTCTCCTTCTCTGTTTCTCTTCTAGTGTTAGAGGCTGAAACTTAGTTACATCTATTTGCATAGGTTCTGGCATGGACTCATCTCTAGTGAAGTCGAGATGGGACATCCAGTGCATGTAGGTGCACTCCTCTTGTAATCTCGTAGTACGTGATCTTGTCGAGTTCTTTCTTGTATCTAGTTCATCTCCCAGAAGGGAGTTCTTGTAATCCAGATATCTTGTCTCATACTTACGATCCCGGGTTATGGGATCTCCTGTATCATCTCTAGTCAAGTTATTCATACCTATCAGTCCTGGGTTGTGGGACATCTTGTATCAGTCACGTATTCTTGTATTATTTTCCATTCGTGGGTGATCTTGTAATCAGAAGTGTATTTCCAAAATCTTGTCTACTGTAGTCAGAGAGCACAATCTAGTGCTTCTTATATTCAGTTCATCTCCCAGAAGGGAGTTCTTGTAATCCAGACATCTTGTCTCATACTTACGATACCGAGTTGTGGGATCTCCTGTATCATCTCTAGTCCAGTTTTCCATATCTATTGGTCCCGGGTTGTGGGACGTCTTGTATCAAATCCGTCTTCTTGTATTATTTTCCCTACGTGGGTGTTCTTGTAATCATAAGTGTATTTAAGAAATCTTGTCTTGTGAAGTCAGAGAGCACAATCTAGTGCTCCCCTGACATTTTGGCAAGATTGATTATGAATGTGGCCAACCCCTTCTTATATAGGTTTTCCAATGGCGGTTCTAGGGCGGTTACGAATTGATGATGTCATCAATTCGAAGCATGTTCTTTGGATGGCAGAATCAATCAAGAAGGCAATCAATCTTAGGGTTTTGGCACGTTCCGGACGCAATGGAAGCATTAGTTTCTCCAAATTCAAAAATAATCATGAGATATAGGATTCACATGGAATCTGAGATTCAGGATGGTTTCCTTTTTCCATGACCCCATCTATCTTTGAAGTTCTTGTTTGACATTATGTATCCTAAACATCATTGGCTATTTTGCATGAGTAAAAATCTCATATATTCAATATATGAACTACAAGAGATATAGAAATAGAAACTATACTAGAATCAAAACCTAAAACATTATCAATGCAACATGCCAACTATATCTGGAGTATTTATAGCTATATAATTGTTTATATAAATTGGTTTTTTGTTGATGATATGTCTCATACAAAATGAATTGTGAAGGCTTTGATACAAAAATAATAGAGAATGTTAAGAGCTACTGTTTGATGATTCTGATTTCAAGGATTGAATCTGGGAACAAAGAGAGAAAGTAGAGTTACAAAAAGCTCATGGAAAAGTGAGATGTAGGAAAGTTATGGTATGAAGATGCTTATTGATGTTATGAATCCTTTAGTGGTCTAGGTTTCAGGAAAATAGTTCATTAAAAGAGATTCTTTGGAATCACATGTTGAAGAGTATGATACAAAACCACATGAAATGGCCTAACAATTTGGAAGTTCAATAAAAGTAAATATAACATGTATCTTTATTGATAAGATGTCAAACAATAGACCAAGAACATCATTAGAATTCATTACAAGAGTGTCACATTTTTCTTCATGGTAATGAACTTAATTCTTTCACAACCTCATCAACATTCCAAAATCATTTCTTTTGTAACCTTATATCACTTTATAGAATGTGTAATTTTCCGAATGCACTTAGCTTTTGATAGACTTGGATGAAGTGGGTCCTCTTATGATATTTGATTGTTAGTGTACTACATGAGGTTACCAATGTGTTTCTATTGTAGGATCACTTGCATGTAAAGATGTACAAATGCCAAGTAGGGGTGGAATTACATGTAGATATGTAGACAATGCAAAAGATACCGAATAGAAAATGTACAAAAAAAGTAATTGAACGCAGAGATAAAGGCCAAAAATTTATAGAATACTTGGTAAAATCTCCCCCCCATGCACTTCATCAGACAAGTTCTAAAGTGTCTATTTGTTCATTTAAAAATTTTATAAGAAAAGTAAAAAGAAAAAAAAACATGTGCTACTTTTCGTAAAACCTAATAAGTATGTATAGTCTTGAGTGATCATCCATGTCTTCATGATCTTTGACCTACTTATCAAAACACAAGCCATGTTAAAATCTTCTATATGTCAAGCATACTATGGAAAGTGCCATATGTTGATGCATGTGACAAGTTGTTGCTATGTGGAAAATAGATAAGTAAATCCGATAATTCCGTAAATGATAAGATAAACCCTAACTAAAAAAATATATTCAAATCAAAATAAATGTTTGATATGGATAGCCAATCATGTGTCATACCAACGAGAAATATAAGCATGTTTCATATGATAAATAAAAAACAATCGAATTTTGGACATTGAGTTTTGCAAAAGAGACTGAATGTGTTTATGACATGCAATATCTGAGTCATTAAGGATTGACAAATTTAATGAATTGGGCTATTTTTAGTGCATACGTATAGGCATTAACCAAGAAGAAATTCTCTTGTAGACATGCAAAAAATACAGATAATGCTAACCAAAAAGTGTATAAAGTAAGCATTTGAACATAGAGATAGAGACAAAGACAAGATACAATCTTTCCCGCACACACGTGTTTAGATAAGTTCCAAAGTCCATGTATTTATTTGCCATTTGCATTAGTCCAAATATACCTTTTTACAAGAAAAGAAAAAAAGCAAAAAGGCCACTTCTACTTTTTATTGAAGTTATGAAGAATATAGAAACTTGAGTGACCATGTGATGTCCATGCATTCATGATGCTTCACTTGTTAATTAAAGCATAAACCACATTAGATCCCTCTCTCTACCAAGAATAATGTGGTAGATGCCACATGTAACAAGTCATTATTATGCAGCAATCAAAATAAATTAAATGTAATGACTCTAATAATTGCATACATGATAACTTCTTTTCTCTCTTATATACACAGTATATGAAATCTGTGATTGAATTATCACATATACTTGAATATGTATCATAATTTCGCATATGAATTCACTAAATTCATATTTATTTATTAATGAAAAATTTTTAAGATGCTGGTTTTTCTACGCACCATATTGTTTTCATGGTTATCACCCCCTTCCTAAATACTATTACTTTTGATTTATTCTCCTCTCAACCCCTCAAGTTTACACAATAATTAGCAACAATTTGTTTTTCATATTCTACATTGTTAGCATTTTTCAAGAGGATAAGGGCAAAGAAAAAGAGGACAATGATGGAGTAAGTAAGAGGAAATGTTTATTTTCGAAAAACCTCACACATTGTGTAAATGTACATAGAACCCTTGTAAAGGGAAGGATCTTTGCACTTCTACATGACAAAAGAAGGTTAGATACTAGATTAACCTTAGGAGTTGATTTAATTTTTGAAAGATGGTACAAAGTGAGGCCATTAGAAAATCCATTCTCCCCTTTTTTGTACAAGATTAATGAGTGAAATAAAAGGTCAATGTCTTGCATGAATAAAAGTTCAGCTTTGTTTGTAAAAATTTTTGTAATTGTATCTTTTCTACTAGTTTAATCTTGATTCCATGTTCAATGACATATGAGAGTGGAATATGAAATTTAAAACCAATCCCTAGCCTCCACATTATTTTGTGCCATTAATCTTATTTATATCCAAATTTTGGAAATATATATATTTTTATAGAGTTATGTAACCCATTTTACTTTTAATAGAGGATATTTTTTGTGTATACTTTTCATTTAAATATATAGATCTCATTGTGATCTCCAAAACAAGTCCGAACTTGATAGGTTTTGGATGAGTGGGCTTCACATCATAGTTGAATTTGTGCCTAAATATACTTGTTGAGTGTGACTTCTATGTAGAAGGGTGTGCATCTTATTCTCCTTCATATATTTTGGCATCTTTAGTCACATCTACATAAAGACTCCATGCATTGAGCCTTGATAATAGTAAATAGTTTTTATTCTTTGCATATACAACGGGAAAAATGCTTTGGCACCATTTTCAAAGATGAAACCCTTCAATATGTAGCTTGTGTAGAGAGTACACTTGTGGAAGAAAAATGAAAAGAAGAGTGTACTCACAAAATGAAAGAGAGTAAGACTCAAAGTGAGTAGAGAATGAAGTGGATAAACTCACATGGATTAGAGTGAGCTCGCCAAGAGCATGGAGTAGGATCTCCAAGCTTCTAACCAAGTACAACGTAGGGATGATGAACTCACTATATAGAGATGAAAGAGAATTCTAAAGTACATCATATGTGGAATAATTCCCCTTGAAGGAGAATGAATACAAGGTAGAAGCAAATGGCAAGGTACTCAAATACAAGTAGATGCAATTAAAATAATGTGAAATGAAGAGTATTCTAGATATAGAATGGAGATGCACTCATACAAATACAAAAGGAAATGGGATACATAAAAACATGTCGGTAACACTCTTACTGCAGCTCCATTTTGGAGCGGTTGAATGCCGCAATGATCATCCACCAAGCACTAGAGCTGAACTCTAGGTAGAGCCTTTGTTAACATGTCTACCTGGTTCTCTTGAGATGTACATTGGAAAAATTCATCTCTTGAGATTGTGGATGAAGTGGTATTGGAACTCAATATGCTTGATCGGAGCATGGAAGATTGGATTCTTGGCATGGCCAAGGCTGATTGGTCGTTGGTGCGAATGCATGTAGGAGTATACCAATAACAGATAATAAACAACAAAGCCATATGGCTTCACATGCTACAAGGCTAAATGATCCGTACTTGGCCTCTATGGATGATAGACCAACTCTAGGCTACTTCTTATTTTCCCAAGAGATAGGTCCTAAACTAAGCAAGAATATGTCTCTAGAAGTAGACCGTTGAGAATCAAGATCACCAGCCTAATCTGACTCACAATATCTTGAGAGATCAATGCCCCCTCTATACCAAGGACCATGATAAGGGGTGAGGGAAAGGTAATGTAGAAGATCGCCAATGTGTCTAATGAGACTGATGTGCAAACTAGTTGAGAATAACAATTACATAGGCATGTTTGGTCTAGTGTTGACTAGGTATAGTAAAGAGCCAACTAGTTGTTGATAATTGTGCACTTCCATGAGTGATGAAGAGTCCTTCAATGTGAGCTTGATATTGGGATCAAGTTGATATCGGAATATGATTTCTTTCATTTGCCAAACTTCCATACCTAAAAAGTTGTGAAGCATGCCAAGATCTTTCATTGAGTACTCAAGGTGAAGCTAGTTGATGATAAATTTGATGCGGATATCGTGAGAGCCTCATAAGATCAATTTATCTACATAGGATGATGATGGCAACTAGGGACTCTTTTTGATAGATGTAGAGGGTTGGATCAATAGTGCTTGAATGGAATCCTTTGTCTTCAAATGACTTGTGTATTTTGTCATACTAGGCCCATACAACTTGCTTAAGTCCAAAAAGTGCTATGTGAAAATTGTAGACATGATTACCATTTCCTTTGCGTTGGAAACCTTTATGTTGTTTCACATATAATTCTTCTTGAAGATCACCATTGATGAAAGGGTAAAGTAAGTCAACTTTGCTTCCTTTTGCAATAACCATATTGCCCTTTGATATGCGAAAGGACTGAGTATATCGTGTAGCCAAGGTCATCAAGTTGACCAACTCACAACAAACTACATCTAACTGAGGTACATGACATACACTATGCATAGTAAGTTTTGAACCATCAATGAACGACGCAACTACATCGATAATCCCAAAAATGTCACATTGGTAAGAGTAACTAAGCCTCATGGTACCAAGAGACTTTGCTGCATAAGTAGAGAACCATTCTCTATGTGGTGTCACATGGAAAGAAGCACCAGAATCTATCAGTCACATGTGGGAAAGAGAAGCCATAAGAGCCTTAGAGGGGACAATATTTTCAAGTATCAACACATAAACATTATAAAAAATAGAATTAATTTATTTAATCTTCAGAGTCGAAGCCGATTGTGTAGGTAGCTATTTAACATGCCCATCGACATTCGATCCTTTACCTTTAGCATTCTTCAATGCATAGCAATATTTCCTCATGTGTCCTTTCTTATGAGAGTAATGGAATTTGATATTACTCTTCCTTGATTTACTTCTATTCTTATTCCATTGACCATTCTTTTCCTTGTTCTTGGTCATGCCATGTTGCTGATTCTTTCCTTGGTAAGAATCACAAACATTATATGCATCTTGGTGATATATTTAGGTAGTGATGTGTGTGAACACTCTAGGACCATCGGGGCACTTTTTTCCTTCTTTAGGAGGTTTCCCCTCCCCCCCCCCCCTCCCCCCCCCCCCCTCCCCCCCTTGTATATATGCCTATTGCGCTAATGGGCTACTTATCTTTATACATTCTAGTGGTAATACATTCAATATTGTGTGCTGTGCTCCAAGCTTCTTCTTCTTCCTTGTGCTCTTTGCGTGCTTTTGCAGATGTCTAACTCCAAAAATTGGTATCAGAGCAGGTCACCGCTTCATCTAGGGCATCATCGACACCTCTCTGGTTGTAGTCTCAGAATCGCACGAATTTTGGTGAGCATATTGAGCGTGCTTCCTAGGTCAAAATAGCTTCGCTATGTGGTGCCAAAATCGTGTTCTGAGTTGGTTTTGGCCTCCGAACGCACTATCGTAGTGCTTGTGTAGGCTATTTTGTCTTTCTGTGCCAAAGGTATATACCAATTTTGGTTCACCAGTGTAAGCGTCTCGAAGCCTGCTACAGGTTTAGCAGAATTTGTCTGGGTAGTTTTGTTCAACTTTTTGAGATACAATCAATTTTTTGCATCAAGGTATTATAGTCACCAATCATAGCTAAAAGCAGTGATGTATTTCGTATGTTGGCTGTTGAGGATAAATTGGATGATACCAACTACCCATTGTGGGCTTATATGATGCGACATGTATTGGTTGCAAAAGGACTGTGGAACATTGTGCAGGGTGTTGAAAAATGTCCTATCACACCTACAACTGTTACAACTCCAGGTACTGAAGCTAATGCAGATGATGTCAAAGATGATGATATTTTGCATATTCCTGTTCATGCTGTGGTTTCTGCTGCACCTACTACATAACAAATTCGTTGGGATGGCAGAGATGCCCATGCACATGCATTGATAGCTTTGTCTATCAAACACACCATTATTCTTCACATTCACTCTTGCAGAACAACTAAGGATGCTTGGGATACACTTACCACATTGTACCAAGCTAGGAATGAAGCTTGTGTCGCTTACCTCCGAAAACAGTTGGAGAGTGAGCACATGAATGAAGGTGATTGTATGGATAGTTTCTTAACAAAGATCAAAGACTTGAAGGAACAATTGATTTCTGCTAATGAGGTTATACCAGATAGCTCACTTGTGCAGACCGTTCTAAATGGTCTTCCTGATTCATATCAGAGTTTTGCTTCTACTTTTTGGTTGATGATGAAAGGCAATCCAAATGCCTTGTCATTTGAGGAGTTACTCTTTGTTCTATTGCAGGAAGATCAGTCTAGTTAGAACAGGTCCATTATGCATGTTGCAGATCAAGCTTTCCTAGCTAGTCAGAAGGGCAAAGGAAAATGGAGCTCTTCAATTAGTAAGCAGAAATATTCTAATTCTACAGAATCGAAGAGGGAAGACAAAGATGAAAAGAAATGAGAAAAGCAGAAATTGTTTTGCAAGTACTGTAAAAGAAATGATCATATCATAAAGAACTATCCAAAACTGGCTGGTAAAGAGGCAAAGATGAAAGAGGTTGGAATGCTTGTTGCGGAGGTCTCTACACCAAAAACAGAGTATGCTAATCTTGTGCAAGAAGAAGAATGGGCGTTTACTACTGTTTGTAGTTTTGACCCATCTTCTCATGAGCAGTGCATGTCTGTAGTAGACTCAGATGTTTGGTACTTTGATAGTGGGGCGACCAAACATATTAGCTCACAACGCAGTTTGTTCTCTTCACTCGATCCTACCCCTATAGGGAATACTGTTACATGCACCAACAACTCCTCTTATCCTGGTATGGGAGTTGGTAAGATCATTTTGACTATTGCTAATGGTAGTTCTTTCGCTTTGCAGATGCTTTGTTTGTGCCAGGGATCAAGAAAAATATGTTATCAGTTTTTGCATTAGCCAAGATTGGCTTGGTTGTGAAATTTGTTGATGACAGATGTACAGTTCATGATCTGTCAAATGGCGACGTGGTTATTGCTTCTGGCATTTTATGTCGTGGGCTATATAAGCTCATAGACTATGAAAGATCTCTAAATGATTCGGCATGTGCAATACATGATTCTCAGGTTATGGCAGATGCAAAGCTTTGGAATGCACGCTTTGGTCATCTGAATTTTGCTAGTTTGCCATGCTTGCAGAAATCTGAAATGGTGTCCTCTTTGCCCAAACTTGAGGCACCCGGAAAACATGTTTGTGAAGGCTATATTTTGGGCAAAGTGCAGCGTTTTTCCTTTCCAAAAGATGGTTCAGTTCAGGCCACTCAGAAATTGAATCTTGTACATAGTGATGTTTGTGGTCTTATGGAGATACCTTCTTTTGGAAATTATCTTTACTTCGTGACATTCATCGATGATTTTTCTAGGCATGCATGGGTATATCCATTGAAGGCAAAGTCCAAAGTGTTCATGTGCTTCAAACAGTTTTTGGTTTTTGTTGAAAATATGTCAGCATGTAAAATGGGCACCCTTTGTTTTGATCGAGGGGGGAATATATGTCTTTTGATTTTAATGCATTTTTGGCTGAACATGGGATAAAACACCAGTGTATAGTGCCATATACATCTCAATAGAATGGATGTATTGAACGAAAGAACATGTCACTCATGGAGATGGCGAGGTGTATGGTCAAGAGTCAGGCTTTACCACATAGTTTCTGGCTTGAGGCTGTCATGTGTGCAGCATATGTACTTAATAGGTATCCCACTAAAGCACTGCAATCTATCACTCCATATGAGGCTTGGCATGATCGCAATCCATCTATTGCTCATCTGCGTGTTTTTGGTTGTTTGGCATATGCATTAGTGCCTGAACAACATCGTAGAAAATTGGATGATAAAGTAGCAAAATGTATTTTTGTTAGGTACAGTTCTGAAAGTAAAGGCTATCGTCTGTATCATCCACATACTAAATGCATTCTCATTATCCGTGATGTTGTTTTTGTGGAAGATGCTATTCAGCCATTGCTTTCATGTACTAAGGAGACATTTGTTAGCTCCTAAGATATATATGATACTTTGCTGCTTCTTTTTGCAGGTGGACAATCTAGTGCTGGTCCTAATGAGGAAACTTCTCAGCCTTTGTAGGCTTCATGTGATGATGCAGATCATCCCATTTTTGATGTAGATTTACATGATGTACTTGTTGATGAGAGAGCTAATACTGAGGAGGCAAAAACTATGCCAAAATGGCTGGTGCAGACTTTGCGTGACAATAAATTAGATGCATCTCTGTCATATCGTGCTCGATCAGGATCTCGTAGTGCCTCTTTTGCATCAGGTTGCTATGCTATGGCTGCATCTAGTCTCTGTGTTGAGAGTGAGCTTGTTACATTTGACAAAGCACAAAATTCAGAAAATTGGATGGCTACTATGCAACCTGAATATGATGCTATAATAAAGAACGGTACTTGGTCTTTATGTGACTTGCCACCTGGCAAGAAGACCATTGGTAATAAGTGGGTTTACAAGCTAAAGCGTAAGCGTGATGGAATAGTTGAGAGGTATAAGACTAGGCTTGTTGCAAAGGGTTATGCATAGGAAAGAGGCATTGCTTTTGATGAGACCTTTTCACCTACATGCCGTATGACTACTGTTCGGAGCATCTGTGCACTTGCAATCCATCATGGTTGGAATGTACATTAGTTGGACATTAGAACTACATTTTTGAATGGTGACTTGCATGAAGAAGTGTATGTTTTTCAGCCCCATGGCTTGTGCAGAAAGGGCATGAAAACCAGGCATGCGGATTAAAGAAGGCATTATATGGTTCAAGCCAAGCACCACGTGCTTGGTATGAGAAGATACATGCCTATCTGATTGCACATGGTTTTGAGAGCAATCCAAATGAAAGCACCTTATATGTTAAGCGTGTTAATGCTGTGTTTCTGATCATTGTGGTCTATGTTGATGACATGCTACTCACTGGTCCTATTGAGAAGCGTATTGCTGATTTTAATGTTGATTTGCATGCCTCATTGGAGATGTGTGATTTGGGGCATTTGCATCACTATTTGGGCATTCAGTTTATGCAAGTTGATGGTGGAATGGCTTTGTGTCAAACAACGTTTTGGCCTTGAAGACTGTAAGCCTATTGCCACTCCTATGGAGATAGGTTTACGATTGAGTCCTCATGATGCTAGAGATGCATTTGATGCTGTTCTCTATCAACAGGCTGTTGGATTCCTGATTTACTTATGCATTACTCGACCAGATATTCAGTTTGCTGTCTCATAGATGAGCAGGTTTATGCATTGCCTAGGTGTCAAGCATTGGCAAGGGGTTAAGCGCATCTTTCGCTACTTGAGTGGTACTCGACTACTTGGGTTGTTTTATCCCAAGTGGGGATCACTACCGCTAGATTTGCATGATTTTTCTGACTCAGATTGGGCTGGTTGATATGACACTCGTGTGTCCACTAGTGGCTTTTGTTTCATGCTTGGTAGCTCATGTATATCTTGTTTGAGCAAGAAGCAGCCTACTGTGGCCACTTCCAGTTGTGAGGCTAAGTATAGGGCAACTTTCACAAAGACTGTTGAGTGTGTGTGGCTCAGACGCCTTATGGATGATTTGGGTGTCGGTCAGTCTTCTGCCACCACCATCTTCACTGATAGTTAGAGCGAATTGGCAGTTGCGAGGAACCCTATGTTCCATGCTTACACTAAGCACATTGAGGTTCATTATCATTATGCTAGGGAGAGGTTCTTTGCTGAGGAGATCAGCTTGGCATATGTGCCCACGTAGGAGAACATTGCAAACCTATTCATGAAGGCTCTGCCTAGGGAGAAGTTTGAAGCTTTCTGCAAAGCTTTGGGCTTACTTCCTTTTGTGGAGTGATTTCCAAATAGCTTGGCACTTCCTTATACATGAGTACCAGCTACTTGTTCACCACATCACTCGTAGGGGGTATTTGTTGATATATTTAGGTAGTGATGTGTGTGAACACTCTAGGACCACCAGGGCACCTTTTTCTCTCTTTAGGAGGTTTTTACCCCCCGCTTGTATATATGCCTATTGCCCTAATGGGGTACTTATCTTTGTACATTCTAGTGGTAATACATTCAGTATTGTGTGTTGTGCTCCAAGCTTCTTCTTCTTCCTTGTGCTGTTCACGTGCTTTTGCAGACGTCTAACTCCAACACATCTCCACTCTGAGTGCCAACCATAGATTTTCTACGAATCTCCTCACTCAAGAGTGCTCCACGTATGTCATTTTAGAATAGTTTACCAATAGGTGCACTATTGCCAATAGCTTGGCAAAACGTATCCATGATGATGGAAAGGTGCATATCAATAAGATTGCTTTCATTTCATTATCCATGTCCATTTTTTGAGCCTATAAGTTAGAAAATATAGCACCAAAGGCATTTGAATAAGCAACAACACTATCTGTGTTCTTCATGCAAAGGTCATATAACTTTCTCATAAGATACAATCTATTTGATGTCGTTTCTTTTTCATATGTATTGCATAGCTTCTTTTATGAAAGCTCCTCTCCACTTTCATACTCCTTTATTATAAAATAAACATTATGTGCAAGGTGCAATCAAATGGTGGACCTAGCCATTTCATCCAGTTGATCCCAATCATCATCATCCATATCAACATGCTTCATTGAGATTCCATTTACTAGCTTCCACTATCTCCTTTGAATCAACACATCATTAATTAGATTCTTCCATAGAGCAAAGTTTTTGTCATCAAATTTTTAGATCTCAAAAAGATCTTTTTCCTGCACATTATAGCTCCTCCTAGGAACATTGGCACTAGACCTATCCACTAGATATGATATTGACTAAGGCTCAAAAAGAGATGATGAAGTGTCAAATTCTAGGAAAAATGTGATAGATTCTTCCCCAAAAAAAGGTTTAACGAACATCAATGACAAACCTAAAGGATTATGTGAGAATGTATGTGCTCACACCAATAAGTGTGTCAAGGAGTAAAATCGACTACTATGTAATTGAGAAGCAAAACTCTAGAAAACATTTCCCAGGGTATCCTCTTCAAAATGAGCATATGAACAATGTCCAAAACTCATAAAATAATGTATTGACATGTAAACTTGCACGGTGAATTATTGACTCCACTGCATATAACAACTCAATTCAAAGAAGCAAACTAGGCTTGTCAAGCACCTATGAACAACTAATGGATATCTCCTATGGCGAGACTGGGTAAGTCTTCCACTTGCATCATTGAAGAGACCCCAACATTTGAGTGTCTCCTAGTTGAGAAAACCTCACCATGACCATCTTTATTAACATGAAAGTCTTTATGCAAAAACATAACTGCTATATCAATGAACACATGGATATACATGAGAAATATACACAAAAGTGTACATAGTGTGTATGTGCTTAGTATATGTAGTAAAATGGAAATGAAAGCCTGCATTTACAATACAAATACTAGACAAAAACACGTGAAAGTGTTGCCAACTTCGTTATTTAGGCTTAAAAACTTGCCTAAACTTGCGATAGCTGCTCCCACCATAACTAAAAACCTTTCAAGAAATTTGTAAATTTATCAATGTGCCCAAAAAAATAGCCCCAAAGTTTAATATTCTTTGTTGGAGAAGTACAAAGAACACTCTTATTGATGTTCTTGAGTCTGTGAAAGGAGAACTATGTGTGAAAGTTATCCAAGATGGCTTCAAGAATCTCCCCAGACATGCTTCAAACCAGGATTTGAAAGCAAAGAATGAAACTTTGAGGGCCCAAAACATGTTCAAAATAATGTGACCCTTAGTCTTTCCCCCTACTCAAACACCACAAGAGTGTAGATTAGTGGAAAGAGATTGCAAGTTAAGCGAGCTCTATGGAGAATGATACTTGGATGGGTGACCTCTTGAGAAGTACACAGAACCCCCATCTTTTGAAGTCCTCCCTCGCATGCACCCAATGATTTTAATGATGAATTAGGTGACTTGGATGATGAGGTATGCCAAGATCTATGGCTTGGTTGTCACCTAGAGAAAGCTACGGGTGGGTGCTTGTTTCGTGTGCACAATAGAAAAAGCTTTTTGCTTCGAACTGCTTTGATACTAGTGAAGTGGTGCGATCGAGATGCACCACAGTGGATTCCCCTTCTCATGAGATTGACGACGATAGCCTTGCACTACAAAAGCGAGCTCTTGATGCTGCACACAATACTCCACAAAGGACCTCCAGAATCTGCAGAAACCACACAGTACACATAGAGCACAAACACATATTTCCTAGGTTTTACAAATGCGATTGGAATTTGAGTCTATGGTTGATAGATCACTATATTTTATATCACAGAACATATAGAAAAGTTTTCGATGGTCATTTGGCCTTTCACATGGACTCTAATGGTAACAAAGACTTCTCTCTTTTTCTCTCTTTATATCTCTTCACCACAGAGTGCAGGCACAAATACTATAAGTCCTTTTGCTAAGGAGAGCCAGGTACATAGTCCTTTCTCTCTTTGTCAGAGAGGAAAGAATGTGTATGTGAAATTCTAGAAGGTGGAGTAGAGGTTGCACTCTCTTTTTCTAAAGGCAACCGAGTTATAGCTATGCATGAAGGAGTGGATCTGCTTCATAGCTAATAGTTGTTTGAGGGAGAAGATCCAACATAGGTATTTGTTAGGTATGACTCTTCTTATCAATCCCTTAAGGTGAGATGGAACTCATAAGCAACAACTACAAATGAGGTAATGGTAGTTGCTTCAAACATCACTCTTTCTTTGATGGTCAGGTTCTAGCTTGGCAGTCCATGGGTCACTCTATGCATTTGTATCTTGAATGGTTGGACAAATCATTACCTAGAGACTAAAATTCTGATTCTCTTAGACTTGGAAAGGATTCCCTACTTGATACAATACCGTGAGGTGGAAATGATTCATAGAAGATGGACAATGGAGATTGTCGTCTATATTTTTGTAAGACAAGCATGGAGTAGCATCCCATGGTCTAAAGCAAGAGCAATGCTTGGAGTTGTTTGACATTCTCTTTTGGAACTTTTCTAGGCACTCAGTCCCTGGCACCCAGATTCCCACACTATAGAATTCAATGGTGTAATAATCTTGGCAATAGTTGTCTCATTGTTGGTGATACCAATCTTGAAGTGAACAAAGATTGAATAGTACAGAGATGGTCTACAAATTTCCTTTCTCTCTCTCTCACTCTAAAACATCTCCTTTTTATCGTTCTATTTCTCTTCATGTGTGTGTGGCATGCATACTGCAACACAACTCATAGAAGGACTCTATTGGACATTGATCAAAGATAGAAGGAACTAAGTTCATGGATACATTAAGTGTAATGCACACTATGAGCCTCAAGAATGCTTATGACCACACTATGATTATCACTTACTTCATGAAAGAATATAAATTATGACTATTCTTTGAATGATGAAAGATGATATTAGAAAATATGACAAGATTAACTATTCAAATACAAAAATGTGATCCAAGGCCAAGATGAATATGGTGAAAGAAGTTGCACACTCATCGGGAGTAGAGTAGTAAATAGGGGTTATAACCAATTTAAAGATAAGTATGCAATAGCAACTCACAAAATGACCATGCCAAATGAAAAAACAATACAACTGGCCAAAAAGAGGATGGGAGGGTGGGAAAATTATGAAGAAGGAGGGTGGAAGCTCGAAAAATGGGCAAAATGAGGCCCAAAATAGTATAAAAGTTATGGCTAAAGAGGATTTGCAATGGGGAGAGATCCACACAACCAAAAACAAGCATCACCACCATGAAAATCTCCCAAGTCACCATCAAAAGAATCACCAAGACCTCCACCTAAGGCTTTGGTACCATGTAGAGAGTACACATGTGAAAGCAAAATGAAAAGAAGAGTGCACTCACAAAATGAAAGAGTGTAAGATGCAAAGTGAGTAGATCATGAAGTGAGTAAACTCACATGAACTAGAGTAAGCTTGCCATGAGCATGGGGCACACACTTCAAACTTCTAACCAAGTACAAAGTGGGGGAGGCTATTTGAGTGGTACTCGGCTACTTGGGTTGTTTTATCCCAAGGGGGATCACTACCGCCAAATTTGCATGCTTTTTTTGACTCTGATTGGGCTAGTTGCTATGACACTCGTGTGTCCACTAGTGGCTTTTGCTTCATGCTTGGTAGCTCATGTATATCTTGGTTGAGCAAGAAGCAGCCTATTGTGGCCACTTCCAGTTGTGAGGCTGAGTATAGGGAAGCTTTCACAGTGACTGTTGAGTGTGTGTGGCTCAGACGCCTTATGGCTGATTTGGGTCTTGGTCAGACTTCTGCCACCACTATCTTCACTGACAGTCAGAGCACATTGGCAGTTGCGAGGAACCCTGTGTTCCATGCTCACACTAAGCACATTGAGGTGCATTTATCACTATGTCAGGGAGAGGTTCTCTGCTGGGGAGATCAGCTTGGCATATGTCCCACGCAGGAGAACATTGCAGACCTTTTCACGAAGGCTCTGCCTATCAAGAAGTTTGAAGCTTTCCGCAAAGATTTGAGCTTACTTCCTTTTGTGGAGTGATTTCCACATAGCTTGGAACTTCCTTATACATGAGCGCCAGCTCCTTGTTCACCACATCACTCCCAGGGCAGATTGGTTGATATATTTAGGTAGTGATGTGTGTGAACACACTAGGACCACTGGGACACTTTTTTCCCTCTTTAGGAGGTTTTTTTCCCCCGGCTTGTATATATGCCTATTGCCCTAATGGGCTACTTATCTTTGTACATTCTCTAGTAATACATTCAGTATTGTGTGTTGTGCTCCAAACTTCTTCTTCTTCCTTGTGCTGTTCACGTGCTTCCGCAGACGTCTAACTCCAACATTAGTCATTAATTGAATATAATCATATTTCAAAGATTGATTTTTGGCACAAAAGAATTAACCAAATCAACATATATAAGACGAAGGAGATCAAAGGAAATCTTGGTGAGTGTTCTACCTAATTTCACATCTGAAAGTATGTAGAATTTGTGCCATGATTGTCAAATAGTTGAAATAGATTGCAATTCAAAAAGGATCAAATGTGAGTAATGAAGTATTATGTTTTATACATACAAACGTGTCAAGACCCACAAGGGATCCATCTAGGATGTAGCATATATTTTTTGTACCTTTATAAAAAATCATTTAAGGGTCTTTTGGACCTATACCCAAGTTCGTTGCCAAAGGTTATGCTCAAACATATGGCATACAATTTGATAGAAAATTCAGTCCAATACCTAAGATGGTTACCACCAGAAGTTTGAAAGTTGTTCTTGTCCAACTTATCACTCATAAGTTGACTCATTCCATCAGCATTTTCCATTTCTGTAGGAATTCATAATACTACAAAAACACTAGAAGCAGTACTTCTGCTTGAACCCTGTCACACTCACTTGACAATTCAATAAAAAAAAACATAGTTTTTGTGTATGAATAGTACACAAAAACAACTCAAATTCTTGATCTAAAATATTGGAGATATGTTGAATATAATGCAAGTAACATTTTTGCAAATTGACATGGTATTTCTGTGGACCCCACCTTGTAGCCTCAAAACAGAGGGTGAGATGGATCTATAACTAAAATCTAAGCAAATCATTTGTAAAGCGTGTGCATGTATTCTCATGTAATCTTCACCATTGGGCTTCTCCATGAGCTCTCTATAGCCACAGTAGTTTTGATACCATGTCAAATGAACGAGATAAAGAAGAGAGCTCTCACACTCTCACACACAGAGAGGAGCACACATAGATTGAGGGAAGGAAGAATGAACTTTGTCTTCTTCTTCTATTACATACAAAGAATATACAAGAATGACTTAATACAACAATAGAACCACTATAATATATAAAGAACAATCCATAAAGAAAACCCTAATGTCCATGAATGAGTGAGTTGAGAAGAAACCAAATGTGCCATCACTCTTAGTAGGTGAATTTGGTACAACTCATTAAAAAGTGTCCTTGACATATATCAACATCAAAATTACATGTAAGAGAGAAGAGAAAGTGATACGTGTCATTCTCGATCATCACATGTTGAGATTTGTATCTCAACATGAAGATCATGAATGCAAGATGGAGAGTAACATTCATGCACATGCATAGAGACTGGACAAGCACACATGCACTCAAGAAAAGGTAAGATAAAGAGGATGTAATGGAAGCTTATGAGTTAGATTGTTCAACAAATATTTTGTATTAAAATGAAATCAAATATTCCCAATGCAAGCTTACCCAAAATTTTGGTAGTATGCAAGAGTTTCCCTCTTAATAGTTCAAAATTAAATATGTAATCCATTAATTCCTTCTGAATCAACTATAACCCTTAACACATACCCAATTTAACATGAAATATCACTTTTTTATTACTTTGTGGAACTTTGTGAGACTTATACTTTGGATACATTGTACCTAATTATGATTTCCATGATAATTTTCAAAATTTGAGACAAAATTTTGGTAGATTCCATTATAAGCCTTAATTGGTGCTAAAGCCTTCTCAAGTTTTTTTTTCAAGCATTGTTTGACCTTTCCAAATAACCGATACCTAATGGCCTCGTTTGGAACAAATAATTTCAACCCGACTTAGTATTAGTCTAGCAAGGACCATCTCCTAATCCTTTGATTACTAACTTAATAAAAAAGGGATTAATTAGAAGATGCTATTTATAGTCTTAGCATTGCTAATAATTAGTGGAGAAATTTTTCATGTGCACAAGATTTTCCTAGAGTTTGAAGTTCTATAATACACTTTGTGAAGTTGATCTAATCAAATGGATTCTTTTCTCTTCTTTCTTCTCAAAGACAACAATATTTTTGAATTTCTCTTTGCGTCACTATAAGTGTCATGTTATGCATGTACTTCCTCAATTATAACCAATATCTCTTGCTCATTCATCATTATCTTAAAAGTGAATATATAATCATGGAAAATCATGATGGGGGATGATACAAGCACCCAAACATAGCTTTGGAAGATGAGTCCATACACACATATATATGCTCTTTATTTTGAATTCTTCTCTACAATTAACTAGAGAATGAACTTGTGATTTTGCTCACTTCAAAAAGATCTTATAATCTACTGCACATGCTTTTAATCAAAGAAACTAGATGTTCTTTCATAGAAAGCAATCCCCTAGAAGATAGGTTATCTATCAGCAACTTTCTACCAACTAGTTTGGAGAAGAGTCCATTCCTCATGGGAAACTCTATGTCTAGGGTCTAAGTCTTCAAACCTGATCCACTTGCCGGTCTCTTGTTTCTAGAGCTGTTTCCACTGTTTGAACCCCTTGTTCCATAACCGCTGTAGCTCAGTGATGAGTAGCACCTCCTTTAATGTCAATCCGGGAAGACGTGAGGATGGTATGAAGACCTCGAGCAAGTGGCGGCACAAGTGCGTGAGTGAGAAGCACACAAGCATGCACACACATACACACACACGCGCACACACAGCAAGACAAAGAGAGAGAATCAATGGAGTTCTTTAGATTACTTTCACAAGCTCTTACAAGTTCGTTTCAATTACAATCTAACCTCAAAAATGAGCTCTCTAGCTCTTTTTATAGTTTTTGACTAGCTTTTGGCCCCGTCCAGACCTAGTGTCCGGCCTAGTTAAAAATTAGGTTCCAGGGCTTATTTGAGGGCTCAAACGAAGTCTAAAAATTATGAAATTTGGTACGATGGTACTTCTAATACTCCTCAAGCTCGAGGACTCCTCGGCTTGCACAAAATGGAGTCTAATCTACCAAAAACGGGATTTACAATGTTTGTGTAGTGATTAAAATCACTTGGGTTGTACATAATCTATGGGAAAAAATGATCTGGCCTTGTTGCCGTATTGTGCATGACTCCTTTGTTGCTTTGTATGCCAACACTCCCCCCTTCCTAGCGTCTGTCGCCCCTGACAGACCTTTGTTCGCGCGGGTGGTCGATGTAATATTGGATGACATTGGTGGCCAGTTCATGTTCTCCTATCCTTAAGCCTCTTGCTAGATCGGCTTCCAATGCCTCCCAATTTATTGCACCGGGGGTTTCTGGTTGCGGGGTGGTGTAGTACTCTGAATACATTGCTTGTTCACAAGCAAACAGTTGAAGCAGATGTGTCGGCTTTGGTGCGAAAATCTCCGAGTGGTACTCCCAGAAACCTGATCTGAACATTTCTTCGAAGGTCTGTTTGTAGCAGGCGGGGAGGTACTTGATGCGTGCATGCCAAGCGTAAGCCACACGGATACTGGGGGTGGTGCTCATGTCATACACCAAGTCGTAATTTCCATTGCTAAACCCCGGGAGACGTACCTGTGGTGCGGCTGCATTTCTAAAGGTCTTCAGCACTACTTGCATCATATCTAAGATTTTAAGCATCATTTGCGCTGCTACATCTTGCATGGGCTTCAAGCGCGGCATCCAGTGGTGAATGGTCCCCATCATATATGCTACCGATGGTGGTCCTTGTGGTGGCGCAATGTACGGGTAGTTCAGCCATTCCTTGCATTGCGCATTGTTCTGTACCTTGATATTAAATGCCTTCCACGACCTGCGGCGGGGGACTGGACCGTAGCATGGGTTGTACAGGAGGTGCAGCGGCGCGTTGTTCCATGTGCGTAGCATTTCTGGGTAAGTCTCTAAAAGTTTCTGCCGCCATGTTGGTTGACGAATCTTGCCTTTTCGCACCTCTGGAGGAAGGTCTTCAGGTTGAAATTGGGTCGCAAAAGTAGGAATCTGACCCGTGACTCTTTGTATTTCTGCATTATAATCAGCCAAGATAATATAATATGGCCTGTACTGGAGTTCCGATGAGAGAATCAGGCGTCTCGATGACAAGTTCTTGAAATAATCTGATTGTAAAACAGTCTCCTCTATGACCCTCATAGCCTGATTTTGCACGACGGTGCGCTCTTCATGCGAGGTCCCTATTTCCTCCACTTGTCGTAACCATGGCGGCCGTGGTTCCTCAAACGTGTCCTGCGCTTCTTTTGTTTGTTGGCCTCCTGGGAATGGTTGCGGATCATATTCTTCATCAAACGTTTGTTCCACAGGAATTTGCACAACTTCTTCGTCCGTGGGAGCCTCCGGAGGGGAAGATGGCCTCTCATATTGTAGTAGGCGTGTTTGCAATTCAGTTACCTGTTCCTGGAGATCTTTTATGGTCTCTGCGTTGAGAAGTGAAGCCGCAGAGGGGGTGGTTGGAGGGGCAGCTGTTGGTCCTTGTTGGTGTTCCTGCTTCAGTTGTCCTAGCTCCTCCGATAGCTTATCATGTGCTTCGAGCAGCATGGCATAATCTTCCAATATAATCTTGATGTTATCGGGGGTCACTGCTTGAAACTTGGATGGGCTGATGGGTGCCCCCGGTGTGCTCTCAATAGCTGTCTCCAGGTTCTCTTGATTTTGTATTTGCAGACGTCTGTTCTCTTCCTGAGCAGCCGCAAGATGGCGTTTAAGTAGCGCCATATTTCGCTGAAGTTTTGAGTTGCGTTCCAGCTGTGTCCGTAGGTGACCTTCTACCACCTGCACTGCTTCCTGATCTACGTTCTGTAGCTGTACCTCCAATATATTGTGGGCTTCTTGGAGGGTGTGGAACTGTGTGTGGAGGCGAGTGTTCTCCTCTTCTAGTACCGCAAAGCGGAGCTGTAGTGTCGCTGAGTGCTCTTGCAGGCGTGCGTTTTGTTGCTGGAGCTGAATGTAATCTGTTCTTAAATTTGATATACAAGCCAACATGGTGTCCAATGCATTACCTATAGATGAGTGGGGGGTGTTGACCGTGGAAGATGCATGGGAAGGGAATTGGGGAAGGGAGACAGTGAATGATGTGTCTACGAAAGCTGTGTGTGTGGGTGAAATTGGTGGAGGGGGAATGGGAGGAGGTGAAACCGTGGGTGGAGGTGCCGTGGGTGGTGAAATGTCCATCCCTTCAGGAGTGGGTGTGAGTGTGGGGCCTGCCATATACACTGGTATGGTAGGTGGTGTGTGTGTGGAAGTGGTGAATAGATGTGAAGTGGGGTGGGGAGCTGAAAAGATAGGGAATGGTTGAGGGCCTGGTTGAAAAGCCCTAGCAAAGATGTCCTGGAGGGATTGTAGAAATGGAGAGAGGGATATCGGGGGTTGGGGTCGTAAATTTGAGGAGGGCTGAAAGGGTTGCGTGGTAGCAGGGAAGCCCATGAATGTGGATCTGGGGTCAGGGTGGCCCGTGGCTGAAGGCATTGGGGATGGTTGTCCTAGGGCAGGCTCGGGAAGGGTTTCAGTGGGTTGTGTGGTGATGGGGTTTGCGTCAAAGATCGGGTTATCAGTGGTAGAGAATAGGGTGGCACTAGAGATGGGAGTACGAAAGATGAAGGTTGGGTCAGTGGGTTGAGTGGTCGATGGGATTTCCACTGTCTCTGTTCTAGGAGGTGATGGTGGGGGAGTAGGTGGTAGTGGTTCGGTGGGCTCCTCATGGGTGGCGGGGTGCTGTTGACTAGCTGTTTGGGAGGTTGGTGTAGTAGTTGGCTCTTCTACAACTGTAACGGGAATTTGGATATTTTTACCTGAGCGAGGTCG
Organism: Ceratopteris richardii; assembly: GCA_020310875.1. Taxonomy (NCBI): domain Eukaryota; kingdom Viridiplantae; phylum Streptophyta; class Polypodiopsida; order Polypodiales; family Pteridaceae; genus Ceratopteris; species Ceratopteris richardii. The sequence goes on along the minus strand of CM035442.1, from coordinate 8,132,751 downwards.
TGTCTGGAACCTTCGTGGGTCATATTGAACTGAAGGCCTCTGAATGGCAGTGCTCACAGCTTCTACAACTCCATATGTTTCTGCCATCAATAAGAGACCTTCCTTGTACTCTGAGTCAATTCCCGCTTCTTCCAACAACTGAGTCATAAGTACTCTGCTGCTCTGTTCAGTGAGTAACTGCTGCGATCGCACTCTTTCCATAATCTGATACAGCCTTCGGAGTTCGGCTATATATGCTGGGGCTTCTGTGGTCTCTTCTCCATACGCTTCTTCTTCTTCCGGGTGTCCGTGTTGTTGACTTTGCTGAGCGTCACTCCAATGGACATGTCTACCGTCTGTAGACTTTCTTCTTCTTCGTGAGGATGTGCCCTGCTCCTCTGCCTCTGAATAAAACTCCACATCAGAGAATTGTGTGCTTTGTAGGAATGCTTCGAAATCCTGGGGGTCCAGCCCTTCAGCCTCTCCAGTGGCAGCAAATTCGAATTCAGGTGTAACAGGAGGAGCCGATGGGGTAGGTTGTGTCGTAGTGTCAGATTCCGACCTGGGTATCCTAATGGTAAAGGGAGGTACAGTGCCCTCTCTTAATGGTGATGCCTCAGGAGTAGTCAGGACTTCCCTTGTCTGGACACACGGGATCGCGCCCCTCATGCGCTTGGACTGATGTGTGGATGTCTTGAGCCTTTTAAACATTTGTAATTGTGCCCAAGTTAAGGCGCGCTCAATGGGGACATCATATGCCAAGCATCGATAAATGATGCGTGTGAGTGCACAGCATCCGTTCACCACTAATTTCCTAGATGCCCTTTTGTTTGCTTCATACAACTGATCTATAATCCACACTGGTAGCTTAATAGGTAACGCACCTGCTTCCGCCAAGTAGAGAGCAAACCAGATCTTCTTGTGTGGTTGCGTGAATCGGTCTTGACCGGGGAAGGCGAAGTGTTGCATGCACATTCGGAGAGGGATGGACACATTTGGGGTGAGTGCTGCCATGTCTTTCAGCTTCACTAGTTTCCTGTCCTTCATGTTGGTGGGAACGAGAGCGTCCTTTTCTGAGGGTATATGCGTGCCATGCATATTTAAAGCGTCGCTTACCAGCTCCACCGTAAGTTCAAACCTCTTCAACTCGTTGTTGCCCAGCAATGAGGGGAGAACAAATGATCCGGGTTGGTCCTTATCTTCATTAGCTTGTAATGTGGAGACCAAATAGTAACATCGGAGGAGATCGGGTTTAGGTAGTGGGGCTTCAAAATATTCCGCCAATCCTGCTCGTTGCCATATGGTCTGTAGATCTTCGGTGTTCTGTAAAGTCTCGAACTCCTTGGAGAAAAATTGGAATCGCACCCATGATCTGTCATACTCGCATTTAGACTCCCAGATATACTTGGCCTCACCTAATGAACCGGGCATGCCATTGAACCAATGAGAATTGGCATGAACTCTTTCCGTGATGCCTGTAGGTGGATCTGGCACCGAGAGTTGCTGAAGGTGTAGCATCTCCACTGGTCGTTCCGTCGGGGGCACATCCACGGGTATACTATCCACATCAATTCCCGCAGTAAGTATTCCCACTTGTGAGCCCGAACCTGTCGCTTCTGCCATTTTACTGCTTGTCTTCTGATTCTGTGAGAATATAGAAGCATGTGTTAACATCGTAATGGACAGAATAAATCCGTTGCTGTCCCCGTTACAACATTAACATGAGGCAGGTGATGAGTTAGTGGTTAGTAAGTGCACGAAGACAGTGAGTGTAGTTAATGTTTGTGTATTCCTAGGAGACTAATGCCGTTAGTAAGTGGGGTGAATTTACAAATCGGGGTCGGGGGGTTTATTACAGGTCTTAGACTGCCAAATGCAGTGGATGGGCTTTGCTTTCGGTTTCGTAGGGACTCTAGAGAGCTGTGTCGGTGTCGCCGTTTGGGAATGGGGCCTTTTAGGGACCCACTTATAATTGATTTTATGCATGCTCATGGGTCTTGGTGTGTTCCTAAGTGTTGAGCACGAGGGAATTCTGGTTGTACTCATAGAAGGGTTATGCTGCATAGGTTGTGGCCTTGGCGTAACTACTTGTGCCCTCAAGCAAGCCTTAGGCACCCAAATTTGTCTAGATTGTGGGCTTGCCTTCATCGACTTCTTGGGCACCCAAATAGATTTTACTTTAGCAGAAGAATTTCTGAAAGACTTCTTATTAGCGTCGTGTTGTTGGTTACTAATAAGAGGCTTTGCCCGCGTAGTTGACGGTGGTGCACCCGGTCGTTCGCCTTTCCGCACCCACACCTGGATTATTTTCTGGGACATTCTGCTGCGCAGGTATTTTTGATCTCGGACATAGGTAGTACTCTGCTTCTTCTGCTTGTGATCCGCCTTTGGTTGCTGCCTCCTTCGGGCCTTTGGAAAAGAAGGGAGATCCGATGCATCCCTGACGCCTTTTTTGCAAATGTCATTCCTCTGCAACACAGGGTTCTGAACAAGAACAGCATGATCATCTTCATGTGTACCCCTGGAAGGACCAGGAGTCTGTGCCTTTCCTAGTTCCTTGAGTGCTCCATTGTCTAATTCTACTGTAACTCGACTATGACTAACCCAAACCTGGAGAAGTCCACTTCTTAGGTTTAGATTGACTGCTCGGTCATAGATCCAATCCTGACCTAAGACGAGAGGTTCAGTGAGATCCTCATCTTGACACACTAGTACTTTAACGGTCATTACCTCATCGTGAATGTAGAGGGGAAGTTCCACCTCGCCCATGCAAGGGGTTTCCACGCCTCCCAATCCTACGAGATATGCTTCCACAGGATTGACAGTTAACTGCAACTCTTGACAGTAAGACAATTTAACAGCGCTAGTGGCTGCTCCTGAGTCAATCAAGGCTCTTACGGTCCTTGCACTATTTCCTTGTCCTATATCTAAGGTTACGAAAGGACGTCTATCAATTATCCTATGCGAGCTTGTTCCTGCAACTTCACACATGGCTATGGGAAATCCTTGGTCTGCATAGTCATTCGCTCCAGGCTGATCTCTGCCTTGCCTTCGTAATTTCATCCTTCTGATGCGTTCTAAAGCTTCAGCTTGAGCTTCTTCTCGAACTCGCTTTTCTTCCTCTTTGCGTTTCTTAGCAGTGTTGAGTCGACTGAGCATTTCCTCCGTGAGGGGTTCTTGATATAACTTGACTCTGCAACCGCTAATATAATTTGGGAGAACATCACCTTCTAATGTGGCCAATTGTACTGCTCCGCTCGTGGAGATCCTATTGATGATCATAGGTCCGTAGCCTCTCTTTTCTAGCTTCCTCGCGTGTTGCTTTAGTGTATAGACTAAGACTAGATCTCCTGCTTTCAAGCCTTTATCCTTCACGCGGGCATCAAAGTATGCCTTTTGTCTCTTCTTGGCTGCATATATCCCTGCAGCGGCTCTCAGTCTTGTTTCTCCTAATCGTTCAAGGTCAAAGATCCTAGAGGAGAGCTCATGGCCTGTCCATTCGTGCTTTTGTGCTACTCTCAATGTAGGGATCAGGAAGTCCAAGGGTAGCACAGCATTTTGGCCAAATACCATCTGAAAGGGGGTGGCTTGGAGTACCGTTTTGTAGGCAACTCGGTATGCCCAAACAGCATGGTGTAGCTGTTTGTCCCAGTCAGAGCGTTTAGTGTTCACTAATTTCGTCAGTACATTGCATAAAATCTTATTAGTGCTCTCAGCTTGTCCATTAGCTTGAGGGTGATAAGGGGCAGACTTCTTGTGTATTACCAAGAATTCTTGGAGTAGGTTTTCAATCACTTCGTTCAAGAAGTGAGTGCCTCTATCACTTACAAGCTCTATGGGTAGCCCATATCTCGTGAATACATTCTCAAACAAGAATTTGGCAGTTGTTTGAGCATCGTTCTTGGTTGTAGCTTTTACCTCTACCCACTTGGTGAGATAATCTGTTGCCACAATGATGTATTCCGCATGAGAACCCTTAGCTGGGGGATTAATAGGACCTACAAAGTCTATTCCCCACTTAGAGAATGCACGTCCACCCATCATAGGTTTCAGTGGCATCTCATCTTTGCGTATAGGATATTGAGTCCTCTGACAGACATCACACCGTTTCACATAGGTATGTGCATCCATGTGAAGGGTAGGCCACCAAAAGCCCGCAAATAGGATTGCCTTGATCACCCGATCCGGTCCAAAGTGTCCTCCTGCTACACCTTGGTGAGCAGTTTCTAAGATCTTAAGATACTCACTTTCATGGACACACAGTCTCAGGTAACCATCCTTACCGCGCTTGTATAGATTATCACCAACGAGTGAATAATCCTGGGCTTCTTGTTCCAAACTCCTTTTTCTAGCTAGAGTCATGTCTGGAGGGAATGTGTTTGTCCTCAAGAATGATACTAGAGGTTCGCTCCAATCTGGCACAATGGATACTTGATAAAGAGTGGCATGTTCCACTGGTGGTTTAGTGCAACAGATTGGGCATTCCTTGCACAACTTTTGGACATCAGCTTCCATAGTTGGCCAATGTACTCCGAGTCTCCTTAGAGTCTGTAACGTTCGTTGCTTTGAATGGTGTTGCTCTAGTGCACCTACATGTGCTAATTGCAACCATTTAGAGTACTCATCCTCTTCTACGCAACAAGCCAAGATCCCTTGATCTGTGTGCTTGTACATGCTTCCTGCCATGATATGGTACTTTTGGGCTTTTACGATCTCTCTATTCCGTGTGTTTACCACAGGATGGTTAGGCCCGTATGTCAATACTGGTACCAATGGCTTAGCCCACTGCGGTACAACTTCCAAATTAAACAAGTAAGCATCAGGAAGGTCATCTGACACTCCTTGTGGGGCTTCTCCAGATGTGAGTCTAGAGAGATGGTCTGCTCGTAAGTGAGTCCTACCTTTCCTTACCACAACCTCGAAGTCGTATTCCATTAGCAAGAGAAACCATCTCACTAATCTTCCTGTATTGCATGGCTTGTTTACAAGATATAACAATGCCTGATGATCAGTAAAAAATTTAAACTTATTTGCAAGCAAATAGTGTCTAAATTTCTTAACTGCATATACCATGCCTAAGCCTTCTCTCTCTGTAGTGGTGTAATTCCGTTCAGCCGCATTCAATTGTCTACTGGCATAGGCAATTGGAAGATCCATATTACCTTCACCAGTAGGTTGTGCAAGCACACATCCAATAGCATAATTGGATGCATCAACATGAACATGGAATGGCTTATTCCAATCTGGTGTGGTCAAGATTGGTGCTGAACATAATCTTCGTTTAAGCTCTTGGAAGGAATTCTCACATTCATCCGTCCACTCAAAGTTTGTCAGAAGTCCGTACATGGGCTTTGCAATGACAACATACATGTGTATAAATCGTCGATAATAACCACAATGCCCCATGAAAGCTTGTACTTCCTTGACATTCTTTGGCCTAGGTAGCTCTGCTATGGCTCTCACTTTCTCTTCGTCAGTAGATATGCCATTCTTTGACACTATGTGTCCTAGAATCTTACCTTGCCTGACCATAAAAACGCACTTTTCTGGGTTCAGGCAGACTTGATATTCTCTACATTTGTCAAAGATTTGTCTGAGTTCAGGAATATGAGTTTGTCTAACATTGGAATGAGCACAAAGATCATCAACATAGACTTCTAAACTCTTCCTCAGGAACTCCTTAAACACATGGCACATCAGCCTCTGGAAGGTCGCGGGTGCATTGGTAAGCCCAAATGGCATTACTCTAAAAGCAAAAATGCCCCACTCTGTGGCAAAGGCTGTCTTATGCTGATCCTCTGGAGCTATGGCTACTTGATTGTAGCCCGAAAATCCATCAAGGAAGCTGTACACTTCCTTGCCTGCCACCCTTTCTAAGAGATGTTCTGTGATGGGAAGCGGATAGTTATCTCGAATCGTGGCGGCATTAACCTTTTTCAAGTTAATGCACACACGCAGCTTGCCATTCTTCTTGGGCACCACTACGATGGGGGACACCCATTCAGTGTGCTCAATTTCGTAGATAAATCCAGCTTCAACCAGTCTATCTATCTCTTCTTTGATCTTAGCAGCATAATTATCGTTATATGTATAAGGCTTTTGCTTAGAGGGTTTGGCATCTGAGGTCATGGGGATAGTGTGTGAGCATATGTCAGGGTCAACACCTTTCAAATCCTTGTAACTCCAAGCGAATACATCTCTGTATTCTCTTAGCAAGGCAATCAATTCGTACTCTTCTTCTTCTGTTAGGTCATGGCCTATGTACGTACATCTCTCCTCTCCTTCTTCTAGGGCCACTACGATTTTCTTGGTAGTTTCTTTGTTATCATAGGCCTCTCCTGATTGTGCCTCTCGTTTAGGCATTCTAATCATGACTCTCCTGTCATCTATCTCATACTTCTTAAAATTTTCTGGGACCTCAAACAAAGATTCTTCCTCTTTTGGTGAGGCTTCTCTCTTCTTTCGTTTCTTTCCTTCTTCCGTCGGGGTCACATGTGTTGCTAATCTTACATTAGTCGTAACCTCTCCATGCCTCTGGGGTTGAAATTCTACTTCATGGAAGTATTCTTCATCTGATGCAAATGGTGGGTCCATAATGATAGACTCGAGATCGGAGTCACTTGCGTCCTCAAATGCATCAGGGCTAGGTTCGCATTCTTCTAAAACTGCCTCTCCCATGATCGGCTCTATGGAGAAGACTGAAATGTCATAGCCATCCTCATCACAGTGAGGTGTCCATTGTTCTTCATTGATGGCTACGTCCATGGTTGCTAAAATTTCTGCCCAACCGTGAGGTTCAAATTCCTCGTCTGGAAAAACTACAGGTGCATAGGCTGGGTCTTGAATGGGTCTATGAGTTTCGCTCGCACCTACCTCTCTGGCTTTCTCTCTCTTCTCTTCTTCTACTGCTACCTTGCACATCCATAAGTGAGTATCTTCATGCATCCATGAGGATCCCGACCCTATGGAATGCACCGATTCTGTATCCTCTTTGGCTCTATGGATGGGATTCCATTGGATAGGAGGGACATCTCTATGAGAATAATCCTTGAGATTGACTTTGGTTGTAACACCTAAGTGCTGCAGGTACAAAGAATTGGTTCCCCAATCCTGTACCACTTGCAACTGTCGCATGAATGGTCTTCCTAAAATCATCTCATAGGCATGATTTTTGCTGAAGTCACATATAGCAAAACTATGCTCGAACTCAACACCACAAGTGGTGAGAGTTATTCCTTCTAGCAATCCTAAGGGTTTCTCAATATGACCATCGGCCATTTGCAATTTCATCCTCGTTGGCCTGAGTGCTGGCTTGCCCCAACGCTTCCAAAGGGAAGTAGTGGCAATTGCAACTCCTGCACCTGAGTCCAAAATTGCCTTTGTGGTGTAGTCCTGGTAGGTGATGGGAAGATAGGTGTTCCCTTCTTCACCTTCACACATATCTCCTATCTTATCCAAGGGAATTTCTGGCACTGTCCTATGGGATCCTACCCGGGAATGAGGTTTTGCAACTTCAGTTACTCGACTGGCTGCACATTTCCGCGCGTTTAGTCTATCCTCAGACAGTTCTTCCAAGGTGCAATCGCGTTGCACCTTGGTGTTCGTTACTACCTCCGTGTTCTTTGGTATGACTGAGTCGTCGTTCCTTACCATGACTGTGAGTGCTCTCATACATGTGGACTTTGCTTCCCATGGGCCTGTGAAGTGGGGTAGCTCCTATATGGAATTAGACTCAAAGTCCAATCTCTCATGAGACTGAGTACTCTCATGTTCCCCGTAAATAGATGGGATGTCTTGTGGGAACTGGTCGTGTGCATCATCCACAAGTTCAAAGGGAGGGGCGACCTCACTTTCGTTATCCCATTTATCTTCTTGAATCTCTCGCAGGAAGTCTGGTGCAAACCGATTCATAGAAGAAGAAGTGTCCGGCTCCGTAGAATTAGGCACATAATCAACCTGTGAAGGAGGGCTGATTCTATTGTTGACTCTCTCCTCGTTCTCGCAAATGACTGGAGCACAAGCTTCTTGGGGAGGATTACTTATTCTATTACTTTTCCGAACAGGCTCATACACTCCCTGAGAAGGAATGTAGGCAACCTGTGGAGGTACTTGAGCTTTCGAGGGAAGCTCATCTGCCTTTTGGGGGGGAAGATAAGCTTCTTGAGGAGGCCCACGGGCTTCCTGAAGAGGCTGGCTTATCCGTTCTCTTGCCCTTTCCTTTCTTTGAGGGGTAGGTTCCTTTTCTGGCTGTGCTATTGGCCTCTCTATTCTTTCTAAGGAGGGGAAGTTGTCCGGTTTAGGGGCACTGGCCACATACGCTTCTGATTGGGAATGATTCCTGTTTTTGCTTGCTTTTTCTTGGTCTTGATTTTTTTCTTCCTTGTCAGATCTTGCAATTATCCTCTCTAACTTCTCTAGGAATCCATCCAAGTGTAATTGCGTTTTGGCTGAGCCTGAGTAATTGAAAAGGCGACTGGCTTCAAACATGGTCTGAGCCAATGCGACCATTTTCGCGCACAGTTTGGTTCTTTCTATCTCTAGGTCAGCTCTAGGATAGCACTTGTCATGATCCGTGACGTTTGGCCCTTCTTGGATCTTGGCCTGATATGCTTTAAGCATCATGTCTATGTCTTCGGGAGTGGGATCAGCTAATACCGATCCTGTTTGGGGTGGTGGGTGGGTTACGTGGGGTGTCTTAGAGGGTGAAGGGATGGAGGGTGAGGGGAAAGGTAGCGGTGGGAATGTGTGAGAGTGCGGTTGAGATGTGATCTCTATGATTTTAGCCTTGGTTTCTCGTAGACTTTCCTCAAGTTCACTCATCTTCTTTGCCCATTGCCTTTTCATGCGTTCGCGGCTATCTCTCCAAGCTCTTGTTCTCTTTTTATTTTGGCTCTCAGTATCGCTAGCATCTGGGCTCTTTTCCTGGCCTACCCCTTGGTTTTGCTGCAATGCCTGAGCCCTAGTGACTACCTGTACTGGTGCAGTGGAAGTGACACTTCCTGAGGAGTCTACCACTAACCCAACAACGTTGATAGGGGTGATTTTTGGCATGCTATTGGGGTTCTTAGGGCAATCTCGTAAGAGATGCTCTTTTCCGCAGTCTTGGCAAAAGCCTTGGATAGTCACGGACTGAGTTTGTGTAGGCGGAGGTAAGGGACAATCACGAATGAGGTGATCACCTTGGCATCTGTAGCACGGTCCTCTTGGGAATGGAGGTCTGACTTGCCTAGATTGAGGCCTAGGATTGGGGTTTGCATACATGACGTTCGTGTAGTCTGACTCCCAACTAGGTTCGCTTGTCTCTTCGCTATAATAGGACTCACCATGCTCAGGAGACTGCATGTAGTAGGCCTGGGGGCTATCAACATGTGTAGAATCGAAGCTATGGTCACGCGGGTCACTTTCAGAAATCAAGGGTGTTACTGGGACTAAGGCTCTATTCAGGTTCTCTTCTGCAGCAGTGTACTTTACTGGAATCACGTTAGAGGGGTTTGGAGGCTGTTGAGCTAGCACCGGTTGGGGTCTCTGTTGGGCCTGATATTGTGGTTGGTAGGTTTGTTGGGGTCTAGCATATTGTGGTGGGGGAGGATACTGGTTCTGGTATCTGCCTTGTTGGTAGGGCTGAGGGTAGGGTTGCCTAACCGCCTGCTTGTTGTATGGGCAATCTTGTGCGGTGTGGTTGGTGTATCTCCGTTCTATGGTGCAGTACTGGCTACTAGGGTTTACTTGGGGTTGAGCCATTATGGGACAGACGTTCGCCATATGGTCACCACCGCATGTATAGCACCTTTTCACAGGAGCAAACCTTGGAATTTGTTTGCTAGTTACTCCTAATTTTTGGGCCACTTTCTCGGCCAGTTCCTCAATTGATGTGGCTTGTGTGGAAGATTGACTAGATGCACTATCGGAATCTTTGTAAATTTTGGACAGCTCTAGCTCTTCTCCTAGGTTGTCTTCAATGTCAATGCACATACGTACACACTCTTCTATAGTCCTAGGGTCTTTCAGATATACGTAGGATCTCAATTTTGGACTCAGCAATCCGTCAAGGAATAAGGCTACTTGTTTAGCAGATGTGGGTAGCTCCGAAATAGGGCACCTTTCAAGATATTGTCTAAATCTTCTTCCGGCCAATCTGACAGTCTCTTGGGGGGTCTGTTTGAAGCTGTGAATCAATGAGGATGTATTGTGTCTTATGCCACTCTTAGAGAACTCTACGATGAAAGCCTCTAGGAGTTGGTCTATGCTCCTGAACTGGCGTTCATCTAATGGCTGAAACCACGTAAGTGCTGTGTTCCTAAGAGTTAGACCGAAGGCATTGTACTGCGTGAACAGATCTTCCACTTGTTCAGCTCTCAAGACTTGCTTGAACTCCGCCACATGATCATAGGGATCTCCTGTGCCGTCAAAGTAATTCTTCATGGACTTAACTAGCTGGGTGGGTCTCAAAGTTCTTGTGTGCTCTCTAGGCCTCGGCAGAGGGAATCCATCTACATTTCTTTGGTTCCTGTGGGCTCTATGCATCTCAGGTTCTACCCTATTCGTATCTGTTCTCGTTCTTTCTCTGCCCACTGGGTTGGCAAAACTTACTTCTGGTCTATCTCTACTTCTGTCTCTTTGCGTACCATGAGCTTGGGAAGTTCCAGCCCCAGGGTGACCATAGGATACATTTGATCTTGGTTGGGGAAAAATAAATTCACCCTTCCAAGTGTAGGCATGCCTATCATTTTCTGTCACCACAAAGATCCTATCTGAAGCATGATCTAAGTAGGTCACTCTGCCTGGGCTATCCGGATCCTTAAACTCATAGATCATGATTGTTCCTATATCAGTTGGGTGATCCGGTTTATATCTCCAAAAGGCTTCGTCCGTTTCTCGATTGAGAAGCAAATCTATGCACTTGTTATCTTGGGGGACCCACTGAGGCGTGATAATCCTAGTGAGAACTGATTTACCTCGAGGGGTTCTAGGTTCCACTCCCATGTTTCCTTGTTCCAAGTCACCTAAGTCCGCTTCTGAAATTACATTTCCAAATTCATCTGTCCTATCTGGATGACTGGTGACTACGTATATGGTTCCTTCCTTGTCCAGGTATGCACCGTTTTCAAACTTGATAGCTGGGTGCTCTAGTCCTATGGATTGGTCAGGGTTTTTAATCTGGACCACGGATCTTCCTAGGCCGTCCTCATAGATGCTAGCACCTAATCGGTTGGTCCTAAGGTATTCCAACTGTGTTTTGTAAGGGCCTTCTACCCTGTACAAGTAAGGCACTCCTGAACTTCCCGTAGGTCTGTCCATGCCTTGAGACATCTCTGACTCACTGGTCTCAGAGCTAGGGTAGTTCGATTGGTGGCTCAACTGCTGGGCCCAGGACCTAGCAGTGTGGTTGACACTAGCCTCTGAAGACCTAAGGCTTTGTCTCTCTCTTACTAGGTGTCGTCCTGATCTAAGGTTCATATGCCTATCTAAGTAGCCCAATTCTTTGCCCAGAGTACAACCTCGTTGTCGATCAATTGGTACCAGTCACTTGATTCTTTTTAGTTATTTCTCGTGTTTAAAGTCTTGTCTGCTATTACGTCGCCCGGAATACTTGAATGTTCTTCGTACTTTCAGGTTGATCGTTCCACGTTAGGTTCTTTCCTTTATGTTGTCGACAGTACAGAGATTAAGTTTTTAGCTTGAACTTGAGTTTTTAGGTAGTCTTCAACTTGATAGTGGCCTATCGTCGCCCTGACTTACTCCTACTTCTAATCGTTCTTAGCCTAAGCTAGGAATTGATGAAGAGGAGTTGAGAATATTCCGACCTTTCTTGCCGAACCTTGCTCTTTAGTGCTCGAGAAGTTGATTCTCAAGCGTGCGCAAAACCCTTGGTTGGAAGCTTTCAATTACTTCTCAATAGACCTGCATAAGTCCCAAGATTAGCTTCAAGTAGACCTTTCAATTGACAGACAATTTATTTCAGACACTTTGTTCCCCCTTATGTATTGCTAGAAATTTCCTCTAGAGCTCCCTTGGTGTTTCTACCCCTCTGTGGGTCAACTTCCAAATATCCTATCTGAAAATCAACGCGTTATTCTTATAAAAAACAGTTGAGGGCGTGTAGTATATGTCACGAGCTTTCTGACAAGCCCTAGAGCTCCGAAAATGGATTTCGTACGCAAAAGTTATGACCGTTCAGGGTTTAGGGGGTTACTAGACAGACATAACCTTTCGGGGGTTTTAATGCATTTTCTAAGGCCTTTGTAAGTATATGAGTACATGAAAGTGCAAATATGCCCCAAAATTTAGTCTAAATTTCCAAAAATTCACACCTTAATTTTTTGCCGAAAATGCCTGTCTATCGCGATAGACGGTGTCTGTCGCGATAGACACAATCTATCGTGGGGGCTGTCTGTCGCGATAGACGGTGTCTGTCGCGATAGACAGTGTCTATCGTGGAATTCTGTCTGTCGCGATAGACGGTGTCTGTCGCGATAGACGGTATCTGTCGCGGACTTCTGTCTGTCGCGATAGACGGTGTCTGTCGCGATAGACGGTATCTGTCGCGAAATTCTGTCTGTCGCGATAGACGGTGTCTGTCGCGATAGACGGTATCTGTCGCGGATTTCTGTCTGTCGCGATAGACGGTGTCTGTCACGATAGACGCTATCTGTCGTGAAATTCTGTCTGTCGCGATAGACGGTGTCTGTCGCGATAGACGGTATCTGTCGCGGATTTCTGTCTGTCGCGATAGACGGTGTCTGTCGCGATAGACGCTATCTGTCGTGAAATTCTGTCTGTCGCGATAGACGGTGTCTGTCGCGATAGACGGTATCTGTCGCGGATTTCTGTCTGTCGCGATAGACGGTGTCTGTCGCGATAGACTGAAAAATTGCAAATTTTTGAAAAACTTCTAGTGATCTAGAGTGCCCTCAAGGTGTAGGTTACAGTGCTAATCATGCATTCACAAAATGTTAAGATTTTCTGTCTGTCGCGATAGACGGTGGCTGTCGTCCCGGGACCTGTGCAGAGCCTGTCGTACCTGCGCACACTGCTGGGGATGATGATACAGCAAAAACCTGCAAAATAGCTCAGAAAACATGCAAAAACAGCACATGCAAATTCGCTCTCTCGCTCTCTCTCACAAGTGAAATGAGGGAAATGAGGTGGAGGTGGGGATATAGTAAAAAAACTGAAATTTTCGCGATGATGGAGATGGGCGTGGGAGATGGTGATGATGATGATGGTGATGAAGATGGTGAAGAAAGTAAAAGAAAATCGATGAGAGTGAAGAAAATACCTACAACTCCAACGCGTCAACTCTACGTCTTACCATCACACGCTCGTCCTCAAAGCTCGATCCCCGGCAACGGCGCCAAAATTTGGTGTAGCTCAGTGATGAGTAGCACCTCCTTTAATGTCAATCCGGGAAGACGTGAGGATGGTATGAAGACCTCGAGCAAGTGGCGGCACAAGTGCGTGAGTGAGAAGCACACAAGCATGCACACACATACACACACACGCGCACACACAGCAAGACAAAGAGAGAGAATCAATGGAGTTCTTTAGATTACTTTCACAAGCTCTTACAAGTTCGTTTCAATTACAATCTAACCTCAAAAATGAGCTCTCTAGCTCTTTTTATAGTTTTTGACTAGCTTTTGGCCCTGTCCAGACCTAGTGTCCGGCCTAGTTAAAAATTAGGTTCCAGGGCTTATTTGAGGGCTCAAACGAAGTCTAAAAATTATGAAATTTGGTACGATGGTACTTCTAATACTCCTCAAGCTCGAGGACTCCTCGGCTTGCACAAAATGGAGTCTAATCTACCAAAAACGGGATTTACAATGTTTGTGTAGTGATTAAAATCACTTGGGTTGTACATAATCTATGGGAAAAAATGATCTGGCCTTGTTGCTGTATTGTGCATGACTCCTTTGTTGCTTTGTATGCCAACAACCGCTTAGCAGTTTGGAGGTTCCAAGACTCCACCCCCCTTATGCCGATGATCGAGAACCAGATAGAGTCATTTTGTCTTATCCCAGCAGCCCACTTCCACTCATCACTGATTCTCATGAACTGTTTGGATTTGTTCCAACTCTTCCATAAGGAAGAAATGAGGCTAGAGCCTTTAGGGGACATCATGTGGGGGGAAAACAAAAGCGTGAGTATCCCAATGTCCTTCCAACTGAGAAGACGAACTAAGGTAAGGCCTTTCAAGTTTCTGAAGATCAGTTTAGCCCAAGAGGATTCACTATTGTTCCAAGACTTGATAAACCACTTTGTCGCCAGCTTGTCAGCCAACCCAACGATATCCAAGATACTCAAGCCACTTGAGTCTTTCGGGCTAATACAAGTTTCCCATTTGATTTTGGGAATCCCCCTCCTATTGGGGTCCCGAGTCCATAGGAAGTTTCTAAAGATTCTTTCCACTTTGGCCAATTCTTTCTCCTTAGGTCTCCAACACGAGATATAGTAAATAATCATAGAAAGCATAAATGTGTCAACCATTGCACGCCCTGCCAAGTTAGCTTGCATACCTTTCCAATAATTTAGTTTGCTATCCAGTTTGGATAGCACCCAGTTCCACCGTTGGTCCATTCAGATGTTGAAGCCCATCAGGATACTGAGGAGACAGAAGAATTGACCATTAGGGATAACTTGACATCCCTGATCAATCAACAGTTGGGGTGGAGGCCCACTGATTGCTTTGAAAGCAGTTTTGGCATGGTTGATTTTTGAACCTGATGCCACACAAAAGGTGTCGAAGCAACTCCAAAACACCTCAATGCAGTTGATATCGTTAAGAACAAAGGCATTCATGTCATCCGCGAAGAGTCTCGCAATCAATTGGCCGTGACCAAGAGGTAGGGAAAGACCCTTGAGATTGCCAGCATCTGACTGATGCTTAAATAGGCCACTGAGGCCATCTGAGGCGATAGCAAAGAGTAAAGGAGCCAATGGGCAGCCTTGCATGATAGATCTTTTTAGATATATGGGTTCAGAGAGCTTACCATTGATATTTATTCTCATTGAAGCGTTTCCAAGTAAAGATCTTTCAGTGATTGTAGAATAAAGTCCCATTCCAATCTATCATATGCTTTGTCGAAGTCGATCTTAATGAATACCAGATCTTGAGCAGACTCTTCAACAAACGCAAGGCCTTCCCAAACGCAGAGGAGGATGTTGCTTTTCCATCCAAGAAGGCTGCTATTCCAATTTTTTCTCAGTAGACTAAAGAAGAAGAAGAGGAGATTACATCATCATCCATAGACAAAGGGAGACAAATGCAGATTCAGAGCAATCTATATGGGATTCTAGAGGAGATGCACAAGCACTCTACTCTCATTTGTTGATATGGATTCAAGAGGCATATTATTCCATAGATCAAATCATGTAGAACCTCTCACCGGGCTTGGTTGGAATTAGAGAATCTCTATCAGAGTAGAAACCTTGGTAGGAAAACTCATCTCATAAGATTGTTAGACAACACAAGGATGAAAGTTGGCGAGTTAGTTCAACCTCACATTTTGAAGCTTAAATACTTATGAGATTAGCACAATGTTGGAGTTACCACACATGATGATGAGATGGTGAATACCCTCATAAATTCACTTCGATCTATCTATTGTTCCTTTGTTACTTCTCATTCTCTCTCTATAAGAGATATAGAAATATTAAGTTGCAGTCCTCTTACCTCAAGATGGAGAGAGTATGGAAGAGAATGATGAAGCCACGGTTTCATCATCCAAAGGAAAGAAGAAGAAGGATACAACAAAGAAGGAGAAAAAGATTCAACAAAACAAGAAGGAAAGTAAGTCTTCAACTTCAACGTCTTCAACCACTTCTTCTACCACGTCTAGCTCTAGTACTTTTACCACTCCTAAAGATAAGTCTACTTCCATTATGTCCACCTCAAAGAAAGATATATGCCATTATTGCAAGAAATTTGGGCATTTTATAACATAGTGTAGAAAGAGGATTTTTAATGAGAAGAATAAATGATCAAGTAATAATGTTGAAGATGGCTCAAAACTGAAACCTTCAAATGAAGATTCATATGTATGTGTCAGTATTGAAGAAATCCTTGGATTTTTTATTCTAGAGCTAGCAAACATATGACAAGATGCAAGAAGGTATTTTTCTCCCATTATAGAGAAAAAAAGTTGACCATAGTAGATGGTCATGATCTAGATCTTGGAGGTGTTGGAGAAAACCTAAAGTCAAGCATTGGAGGAAATTTCACAATTCTAATGTTCTTTATGTTACAAAATTAAAGAAGAATATGTTTCCCATTTGTACTTTCTTATCAAATGGCTATGAAGTCCTTTTTAAGAAAGATTCATGCCAGAGTCTTACTCCAAATTAGGACCATTATTTTTGCAAGGAGAAAACAGAAGTGTAATATTTGTTTTATCTAAAATTAGTCATGCTAATGTTGCTAGGTCTACTACACCTAAGGAGAACATGAAGTTACTTGCCAGAACAATACATGATTTGTAGTGCATATCAATTTGGAAAATCTCATAGGTTACCATTCATGAAGAAAGGATATATGCATGGACATCTCTTGGATTTGGTTCATACAAATGTATGGGGACCTAGCAAGGATGCTTCAATATCTAGATCAAGGTATTATGTCTCCTTCATTGATGATTGCAGTAGATGGACTATATTATACTTTATGAAACACAAAGATGAAGTATTTTCATGCTTCAAAAGATATTTGGCTCTTGTGGAGAATCAAACAGGTAAAACATTAAAAAGGCTAAGGTCAGATGGAGGGGGAGAGTACTTCTCCCATGAGTTTGACTCCTTTCTTCAAGAGGGGGGAATCAAAAGAGAGATTACTACAAGGTACACTCTTGAGCAAAATGGAGTGGCAAAGAGAAGGAATAGGACTATTGTTGAAGTTGCAAGGTCTATGCTAAATGAGCAGCACTTACCTAATTATTTATGGGTTGAGGCTGTATCCACAACCATTTATTTGATTAACAGGTTACCTTCAAAATCACTTGATGGCATGACACCATATGAAGCTTGGAATGGAAGAAGACCAAGCTTGGATCATTGTAAGATTTTTGGATATATTTCTTATGCTCATGTTCCTTCACAGGTTAGAGGGAAGATGGCTCCCAAAGTAGAAAGGTGTGTATTCATTGGGCATGACAACAATCAAAAGGGCTACATATTATACAAACCAACAACCAAAGGATTCTTGGTAAGTAGATATGTAGTTTTTTGTGAGAATATTTCTTGGTATGAATATTCATGTAGAAAGGTCAACTTACCTTATGATCTTAAAGAAGATTTTCCAAAACAGTTAAGGATAATCCTCCTAAAGTCGAAGACTAGGATACCTCAGAAGATGATGAAGCAAATCAGTATGAAAAAATCAAAATGTGGAAGTCTAAAGGTAAAGAAAAAATGCAAGATCTTGGACAAGAGGCAGAATCATCACACCATGGCCTAAGGAGGTCCATGAGGGAGAAAAGAAAACCAGAAAGGTATGGGTTTGATACTTCTCTAGTCACTAAACATTCAATCTATTTAGCATAGGACATAAATCAAGAGGAACCCTCAACATTTGAGGAAGCAAAGAAGAAATCAGAATGGAGGCATGTAATGGAAGAAGAGATTGAAGCTCTTGAGGAAAATTACACTTGGGAGTTAGTTCCTAAGTCTCCATCAATGAAAGTGATAGGTTCAAGATGGATTTACAAATTTAAGAAGAACTCAGATGGCTCCATTAACAAGTATAGGGCAAGGTTTGTGGCAAAAGGCTTTGCACAAACTCAGGGAATTGATTATGGGGAGACCTTCTCTCTTGTGGCAAAGATGCATACAATTAGGGTTCTGCTTAGTATTTCCTCTTCCAAGAATTGGAAGATACTTCAATTGGATGTAAAAAATGCATTTCTTAATGGATGGATAATAGAAGAGGTGTACATGGCTCAACCACCTGGTTTTGAGAATCACATATACCCTGATTATGTGTGTAAACTTAATAAAGCTTTATATGGACTCAAACAAGCCCCAAGGGCTTGGAATCACAGGCTTGTCTCATTCTTGTAGGAAGTAGTCTTCCACAGTTCTCTCCCGTCATTGTGAGGAGTCTAGAACACCATAATCTATTTGTCTGCGCATGGCGGTGGCCCCCCCCCTCTCTCTCTCTCTCCCTCCACTCTACCAGATTCTTTTGCGCATGTGTCCAACTCTCCATCTAAAGGATCTCTTTGTCTCTCTCTTCTGAAATGCTTGTGCAATGCCGACATCTGCTCTGGCCTCTCTCTCTCTCTCTCTAATGATGGCCGAACATGCGCGAGTCGGATGCGATTGATTCCAAGTCTCTCTCTCTCTCTCTCTCCCCTCTTGAATTCCTGGCTATGCACACCCACGGTTCTGTGCCACTGAATTTCTCTCTCTCTAGTTGTAGTGCCATGATCTATTTGCTCTCTCTCTCTCTCTCTCTCTCTCTTCCTACGACACGCAACAGTCAGATTCTCCGCTTACCTCTCTCTCTCTCTCCCTAGATTCTCTACATGCATCATTGATAATCAACCTCTCTCTACGACATGCAAATAGGCCGCTTCTCTCTCTCTCTCTCTGTCATAAGCCTATAATCTCTTTGTCTCACATCGGTAGACAGCAGCATGCCCACGCTTCTCTCTCTCCCCACTTGCGCAATCTGCCAGATCCTTCCCGCGATTCACTCTCTCTCTTCTCATATATGTGTTGATGGTGACAATAGCTTTATCTGATTCTCGATGAGTAACCACACAATACTCACCACTCATCCCTCCGTAGGAAAATCCACAATCAATGGCTGTCAGATTTTGGAACTACAAGTGATATGGCACAAAAGAAAGTTCAGAGCCTCTCTCTCTCATGCATGTTATCCCCACAAACTACCCTCCTCCTCGAAAGCATGGAAGCTCTTAACCTTATGTGAATTCCTCTACACGTAATTGGATCTTTCTCTCTCCCTAGATGCACTACTGTAATGCATGGAAAAGAAGATGAACATGAACAGAAATGGAAAGAATCATACCTAGAAAGAAGAACCACAGAAATGTCCACGGGGAGAAATAGATGAGGCTTGGCCCCCTATTTATAGGTTTCCCCCTGGACATCCTTCTAGATTCTTCTAACCTTCTCTCAACCTTTCTAATTCCTGAATCATCTTGCATGATCATTTTCTATTTTGGAAAAATCATACCCCTTATTTCTATTTTTGTTTTTTCTCCTCTTTATTTTTCCTAGACTAAGGTTTTGATTTCATTCTGTATGTACATTAATTAATTATTTTTAAGGGTTTGACCTAGGGTAAACATCGATTATAAGGGTCCAAGTTAGGGTTTTGCTCAAAATTAAGTCAAGCATGTGAATTCAAGGGTCTATTTATAGTATGGCCTAAAGTCCAAGAGTTTCTAAGGGTTCATGCTCAGTTTTCATGGGGTAAACTTAGGTTTTCAATCGGTTTCAAGGGTCAAACCTAAGGGCTTATGGATTCAAAAGTTGTCTATTTACATACACAGGTCTAATGTACATATTTAACATGGTTTCACATCTCTCAATTAATCAAATCAGCTTGAACATACATAGTTTATACCACTTTCTGAGTCAAAACATCACACAAAACCCAATGCACCTCAATATGTTTGGTCCGTGCATGAAACACTGGGTTTCTTGCAATAGCCAAAGCACTCTGACTATCAGTGAGAATGTGCGTAGCAGCATCAATCTCCATGCAATGATCCATCAATAGGTGTCTCAACCATATACACTCCACTGTAGCTGTGAAAACTGCCCTGTACTCAGCTTCACAACTCGATGCCACCATTGTAGGTTGCTTCTTACTCAACCAAGATATGCATGAGTCTCCAAGGAAAAAGCAATTACCACTAGTGGACACGTGAGTATCATAACAACCAGCCCAATCACTATCTGTAAAAGCATGCAAGCATGGCTGAATATCTCTGCCATAAAAGAGACCTAAGCTCAAAGTACCTCGAAGATATCTAAACACACGTTTCACCACTTGCCAATGCTTAGTGTCAGGGCTATGCCTGAATCGACTCAACTGGGAAACTACATACTGTATATCCGGCCTTGTGTTGCATGCATATATAAGACATCCCACAGCTTGCTGATAATTTAGAGAAGTGTCAAATGCATCACTAGAATCCTCGACTGAGAACCTGAATCCTGTCTCAACTGGTGTGGAAACTAGCGTGCAATCCTAAAGTCAAAATGCTAAAGTAGTTTTTCAACATACTTTTCTTGATGCATAACAATCCCCCCCTCAACGGATACAAACTAGATGCGAATATAGTAGCTCAAAAGACCAAGATAAGTGACATCAAAAGTATGCTGCAAATCATCCATAGGAATGTCAAGCTTTGCATCACATGACCCAATCAAGAGTATGTCATCGACATAAAGAACAAGCACTATAAGATCAACCCCATTTTTGCGTACATAGAGCGTGCTTTCAATCGGACTACATGTGAAGCCAATATCAATCAAGTGATTATGGATTTTGTCATACCATGCACGTGGAGCTTGCTGGAGACCATACAAGGCTTTATGCAAGCAACAAACCATATGTTCTTTCCCTTTCATAGCAAATCTAGGAGGTTGCTTCACATAAACCTCTTCTTGCAAATCACCATTCAAGAAGGCTATTTTTATGTCCAATTGATGCACTTTCCAACCTCGATGGGTAGCCAATGCAACCACGGTATGAATGGTCGTCATGCGTGAAGTAGATGGAAAAGTTTCCTCATAGTCAATGCCATATTGTTGCGCATATCCTTTGGCAACCAATCTAGCTTTTTAGCGATCAATGCTATCATCATATTTTCTCTTAATCTTGTAAACCCACTTTGTACCAATGGCATTCTTTCCTTTTGGCAATTCACATAACTCCCAAGTACCATTCCTATGTATGGAATCCATTTCTGATTGTATACCACTCATCCATTGTGGATCGTCACATGCATCTTCAAAAGAAAGTGGCTCTTCATTACATGTTGTAGCAATAAGAGAATAATCCACAAAATTACTTGATGCATGGTAAGAGCTTGATCTTGTTCTACCAAGTAAAGGTGCACTCAATTTGCTATCCTGTAAAGTTTGTTTCAGCTACTTTGGCATAGATTGTGCACTCTTGATAGACATGTGTTCATTATGTAATACATATTCAACATGTACATCATGCATGGGCTGAATTTCATGCTCGTTTTCAGCCATATTTTGATGCAAATGTTCAGCCATATGTGGCTGGAAATTTCCAGCAGTTTTGACAAATTTTGGTTGAATTTTTTTAGCCATGTTTGGATGGAAATTCTCTGCATTTTCAGCCCTATTTGGCTGGATTTTTTTAGCCCTTTGAGCCTCATTTGGCTGGTCTACATGGCCATAGTAAAGCGCACCATTTTGGAACAAAGCCATGAGTGTATCGAACACATCTTGTGAGCTAACTGTTGGCTATTTTTTGCATTCGAGTAGAGGGAAAACTGAATTTTCAGCAAATACCACATCTTGACTCACAATAATTGTGTTCCTCAATGGATGGTACAAACGATATCCCTTACTTTCAACACTATAACCAACAAATATACATTTCTTTGCCTTGTCATCAAGTTTGTGACATTGTTGTGATGGCAAAAGAGCATATGCCAAACAACCAAACACACGCATATGACTAACCATAGACCATTCCAAGACTCATAAGGAATGATGAATCTCAATGCTTTTGTAGGGCAGCGATTCAACACATAATTTGCACACATGACCGCTTTCATCCAAAACTTATCAGGAAGATGCTTTCCTTTAACCATACATCGTGCCATTTCAAGAAGACATCTATTTTTATGCTCGGCAACACCATTTTGTTGAGGTGTATGTGGCACCGTACATTGGTGTGAAATACCTCTTTCACAAAGAAAAGCATTAAACTCATGTGACATGTATTCACCACCACCATCCGTGCGTAGAGTCAAAAGCTTTTGTGAAGAAAAATTTTCAGCCATAGCTAAAAATGCTTTGAAGCAACAAAACACCTCATTCTTTGCTTTCATAGGATACACCTATGTATGGAGAGTAGCATCATTAATGAAGGTAACAAAATATACATGCTTCCCAAAAGATGGAGTCTTGACGGGACCACATACATCACTATGAACAAGTTGCAATTTTCTTGTAGTGTGTATGACTATCTTTTGGAAAAGAAACATGATGCATTTTTCCAAGAATGCAACCTTCACATGCATGCTTTTCAATGGACTCAAGTGTAGGCAAACCAATAACCATGTCCTTCTTTTGCAAGTAAAGCAAACTATTGAAGTTCAAGTGACCAAAACGAGCATGCCAAAGCTCCATTTCAGCCATGGAAGAAGTACGAGCAACCAAGGCATTCGAGGCAGCCCTCTTGTATGTATCTATGCGATAAAAACCATTACATAATGGACCGGACATCACGATAACATCACAATCGCTAAAATCATGAACCATACACTTATCATCAACAAAGTGTATGAAGTCCAACTTTGGCAATCAACGGAACTGAAATTAAGTTCTTCTTGATACTGGGCACATACAATGCATTTTTCAAGAGAATCACACCTCCATTTGCAGCCGTAAGATCAATTTTTTCTAGTCTAAATGATAGGATAAGAGGCATTCTTTGCACGCACCACATTTCCTCCTTTAGGTGCATCTTTAAAAGAGGCAAAAAACCTTTTGCATGATGTTATGTGCTTTGAAGCACCACTATCAAAGAACCAATCCGAATCAGCCTCACTCACAACCATACATATAGAATGCAAAGAAGCAGCATAATGACATGTAACAACACATGCCCAAAAATATTGAGCCATGTTAGCTTCATCATTCTTTACATTTGTTGAATTTTCAGCAATAGACATGTCGGATTCCTTCTTCTTTTCATTGTGTTTAGCAAGCTTTCTACACTCGTCAATAGTATGACTAGCCTTCTGACAATATTTGCATCTCTTATTCTTTTGCAAATCACTATCATTAGAGGAATGAGTGGAAGAGGAAGGTTGAGGCTTTGGTTTTGATGAACCCAAAGCTGAACCATACTTGCTTTTCCCCTTTTGTGAGATAGCAAGTGCTTGTGTTCCCTAAATCAAACCACTCGTATTCACTCTAGATTGCTCTTCTTGCAAAAGAAGAGACACAACCTCATCAAATGCTTACATATTAGGATTTCCTTTTGCAACCAAACAGAGAGTAGTAGCAAAGCTTTCAAAAGATTCCGGTAATCCTTTCAACAATGTAGAAATGAGTGATGCATCTGGAATGATCTCATCTATGTTTGCCAATCGCTCTTTCAAGTCCTTGATGCGTGTCACATACACATGCACTGACTCATTTTCAGCCATACATACATCCTCAAGTTGCTTCCTCAAGTATGCAACACGTGCTTCATTACACACGGCATACAAAGAACCAAGAGTCTCCCATGCCTGTCTCGATGTAGAACATGACCGAATGTGTGGAACTATATTACACTTCACAGAAAGCGCAATCAAAGCATGAGCTTGAGCATCTTTTCCATCCCATCTAAGCTGCTCCTGTGTAGATGGAGAAGGAGAAACCACTATACTCGAAGAAGAAGCTCCATCTGTGATAGTAGAATGTGAAGTAGAAGCACCTGCCGGCCTTCGATCTACATCTGCCACTATGTTCCAAAGTTGTTTTGCAACAAGAACATGCTTCATCATGTAAGACCACATCAGATAGTTGGTCCCATCAAGCTTATCTTCGGATTAAAGCATGCCAAACAAATCATCGCTGCCCACCATTTCACTAAGGAATAAGAAAGTGATAAAATCTTCACTTCGATGAAAGCTGAAATAAGTGCTGAAAATTCAGCTCACAAACCATCACTTTGATGGCAATTCTGACTGCACGAATGGCTTCAAAATGGGGGTACAACCCCAGCCCCCCTGGTGGAAATGTTTCTTGGCTGCTGAAATTCACAGTTCTATGCTCCGAAGTTGATTCACACTGTTAGAAGTGCGCGCGCGCCGCGACGCGAAAAACCGAAACTTGAGAAGAAGCTGAACATGCTCTGATACCACTATTGGGTGTGTGTAGAAGTGCAAGAGACACACAAGAGGCACACACAAGGAGCACAAACACAGCAAGAGACACAGAGAAGACGATAGCTGGAATAGCTCTCTCTATTGACGATAAACTGAACTGAAGTAAGAGCTGAATAATATCCCTAAGTACAAAATACCACCACATATGAGAGTATCAAGTATGTCGTAACATGGGAAGAAACATGTAGACAGCACTAGAGTAAAAAGTGCCCATGTATAGGGAAAAGGTTCACATCAAAGCTACTCGAGGAACACATAAGTGTAACATTAACCTTATGTGGAATCCTCTACATGTAATCGGATCTTTCTGTCTCCTTAGATGCACTACCATAATGCATGGGAAAGAAGATGGACATGAACAGAAATGGAAAAGAAGCATACCTCGACAGAAGAACCACAAAAATGTCCACGAGGAGAAACGAATGAGGCTTGGCCCCCTATTTATAGGTTCCCCCCAGGACATCCTTCTAGATTCTTCTAATCTTCTCTCAACCTTTCTAATTCTAGAATCATCTTGCATGATCATTTTCTATTTTGGGAAAATCATACCCTTATTTCTATTTTTTATTTTTCTCCTTTTTATTTTTCCTAGACTAAGGTTTTGGTTTCACCATGTATGTACATTAATTAATTATTTTTAAGGGTTTGACCTAGGGTAAACGTCGATTCTAAGGGTCCAAATTAGGGATTTTGGCCGGGCAAATTAGGGGTTTTCCCACAATTAAGTCAAGCATGTGAATTCAAGGGTCTATTTATAGTTATGGCCTAAAGTCCAAGAGTTTCTAAGGGTTCATGCTCGATTTTCATGGGGTAAACTCAGGTTTTCAATCAGTCTCAAGGATCAAACCTAAGGGCTTATGGATTCAAAAGTTATCTATTTACATACACAGGTCTAATGCACATATTTAACATGGTTTTATATCTCTCAATTAATCAAATCAACCAGAATATACACAGTTTATACCACTTTCTCAGTCAAAACATCACAAAAAACCCAGAAAACAATGAACTTTGAAAAAAATCATGCACACTTCCCTGAGGGATTTCATCCCGACACCGTATGCTGTTAGGAGATCTGGTGGTGAAATTATTTATTGCAAGTTTGTTGATGAAGAGTTAAAGTAAAGTGATGAGTAAACTCTGCACAATGAATGTTTCCTTTGGGAAAATAATTATAGGGCCTTTGTAATATAGACCCTTGACCATCCCAAGAACCCTGTAATTGATTTATTCCTGATAATCGTTAACACCACTCAAGCTAAGTTGATAGCTTTGTTCATTGATAGTCTATTGAGTGCTGCTTAGTTCATATGTATTCCTGAAGGAACCAAGGACCTTGGATCAATGCTTGTGCATTTGTGAAGATATAAAGGATAACCTAGGGGAAGATCTAGAACTCTCGAAGGTGCATAAAGATTCAGATGGCACGGCTAAAGCCTCATCCAGACGTTCCAATTCTATGGAGGACTTAGCGGAACAAGTGGCCAAATGACTTGGAGTCTCAGTAAACTTGGCATCAAATTAGCCCCCCCTCGAAGGTGTTACACTTGTGGAGATGATCACATGGCAAACATGTGTCCAAATACAATGCAACCTATAGGAAACTCCAAGGGCCTATACTATACCATGGAGCATAGGTACACTAACCACACGGCTCAAGATTTTCCATATAATAAATAGGAAAAGTTATCCTCAGCCACACCAGCGAGGTGGATACCAAGGGTAGTACCAGCCACAACAATACTATAATGCCCCCTCTCAGTATCAAGTTCCATATCAAGCACAACCTAGACCCCAACCTATCCTAGGAAAAAAACCTCCACCCCTTGCCAATGTAGTTTCTGTGAAGTATGCCACTCCGTAAGAGAATTCAAATAGGGCATTAGGAGCTACAACCCCTTTGACCATAGAAAATGAACCTAATGCAAACAGCTTTGACTCCACCCATGTAGATAGCCCACCGGCATACTATACAGAATCATCGAAAAACCTAGATCCATATTATGAGAATTGGGAACCTAATTACGCTCAGGTTATGTACATCGACCCCAACCCGTGACCGCAGGCTAGACAACCAAGACCCCAGTGACCTAAAGGACCATGTTTCAAGTGTCAGGGAGACCATTTCATACGTGACTGTCCACATGCCGCAACCATTGTGCAGCCACAATATTTCAGTATTCAAGGATTTTGTCCTGAATGTGGAAAGGATCACTTTATAAGAGATTGACCTAAGAACCCCGCTAATGTACCCATGCAAGTGACTCCCATCAATGTGATAGGAATAGTGCAACATACCGAAGGTTCCATACCCAAGTACATACCCATCTAGGTAGTAACTAGAGCCCAAGCACAAAGGCAGATGCAACCAGAGAACCCTGGAAGAATAGCTGAAGCCAACAATGTAGGAGAATCAATAGGAAAGAAGATAGGAACCTGGAAAGAGTCAAGAGAGCGACATAAGAGAAAATGGATCAAAAGGATTATTGAGTTGTAGGAAAGCCTGACGGAAGCCAGAGCCAAGATTTTAGAATTGGCATCACAAAAGGTAGAACCGGATGTGGTAACCCCAAAGCTAGGATCAGTACTAGCAGACCTTACCCTAGAAAACTTGGACATGATGTTCAAGGCTTACCAGGATAGGATACAAGAAGGACCACATGTAGGAGAATCCATTAGGAACTACCCTAGAGCCGACTTGGAGATAGAGAGAACCAAATTGTGCATGAAAATGGTAGAATTAGCCCAAGTGATGTTTGAGGCACCGCAATACCTCAATTGGGGAGTTATGGCTAAACTCGAGCTACATTTCCAAGGATTACAGGAAAGGTTAGAGGAACTAGTACCAAGCACAACATAAGTTAGCTCTAGCACCCAAATTAGACTAGAGGACCCCTTAGAGGCAACTCTATCCAAAAGGGCTAGGTCAGACTTAGAAGATCATCAAATGGCCTACATGGATTCACATGCCATCTTAAGAGAGATTCAAGAGGAAGGATGGAGGCAAGAATAGGAAACACGACCATCGATATCAGAGATTGATGACTCAAGAGAACAGTTCCCTGTCGACATCCCATCTATCTATGGAATTCAAGTGGAGGAGTCATCCATTGAGCGCACGAGTTTTGAATCTAACTCCTTACAAGAGTTACCTCATTTCACGGGACCTTGTAAGACATATCAATCCAAGTGAGAGCACCCACTATTCTCATTAGGGGAGAAGACTCATTCCTTCCTAGAAACACAAAAGACATTAAGAACACTAGAGTTCAATGTTATTTGACTTTGGAGGAGCTATTGAAAATTAAACTAGAACTATGGAAACACGTAGCAAACCAATTTCCAAAGATATCTACAACCTCCTCTAGACCAAGAGCATGAGGAAAGGTGCTTGAAATACCCATAAACAAAGTGGGAGATGTGAGTGAGGGAGAGGAAGGTAATGATTATTTGCCTATCACGTATAAAGGTTATACTACCAAAGCCATCTTAGACATAGGCGCAAGAGTAGCTATTGCGACCACTTCTTTGTGGAAGCATTATGGTAAATCAGCCCTTAGAACTACTAGGATGAACTTGCAGATGGATGACGGGCACATAGAAAGACCCTTAGGACTACTGGAAGGAATTACCCTGTCCACCTGAGGGGTAGAATTTGTGAAGAGATGGATTTTTACTTGATCAAGATGAAGTGGTGTTGCAAAAACTTTGCACTACACCATCGAAATAAACTCTAGGGATATGTATTGGGATCTTTTAGCTTGCTAAATGATGTATTAGACACCCTATGTACCTTGGAAGATCACTCTCAAAAAGATGAATCAAAATAAATAAGTTGGAGTAGATTCAAGAACCAAAAACTTGCTGTTTATGTTCATACACCTATCTAGTGTTTTGAAACATTCTCTGGCCATAGTAGCATTTGAGTTGATTCCTTTTATGGAACTCTTATTAACTTATTAAGATACCAATCAAGAGTTATTTCACAAAAAATGATGCACTACATAAAGAGGAAAGTGTTTAGCAAGTTGTAGCATCACCGTGATTTTCACGAGTTGTAGCAGTACTCAGATCAATGAGTAGAGAAATGTTAATATCTCGAGATTCCAAGAAGCAATGCTTATGAACTTTTGTAAGCATATACTAGATAGTATGCGGATTCTACCAAGCTTTGAATCATGGAAAATTATGAAGTACACACTGAGAACAAGCTCTGAGAAAATGACTGTTTTGATGGAGTGCTGACAGAGACGTGAAGTATGAACAGATATAGTTGATTTCAACAGAACATATCTCAAGATTGAAAAACCAAATTGCAATGAAATTTTATGAGTATGTAGTAGACTTAAGGAGCACACTTAACCAACTTAAACCACTAAAAATGATGAAGTGATTCTTCGGTGATGCACCACAATGCGCTCTCCTCCTCGAGAGCTCCACGACGATATGCTCGGAGTAGAAAACCGAGCTCCTGAGGCCGCACACAGTACTCCGCATGGGACTCTGCAGAATACAAAAAAACACAGTATGCGGGGGAGCACGAAGAGAGACTTAGGTCTCACAAATGCGGTCAAACTTAGAGTCTGTAACTGACCAGGTCACTATATGTTTTATTAAAGAACATATACAAGGAAGTGTCCGGTGGCCATTTGGCCTTTCACATGGACACTAGCAGTAACAAGTGATGCATCAAGCTCAAAGAAGTCATCTCTGCAATCTGACTAAGAAAACTGAGGGATATGGCAGTGAACAGAATACTCACAAAAGCATGAGGATATGAATTCAAATGATCATAAAAATGGAAGTATATTGATTGTAAAGTACAATGGACTTATTGATACATATGTGTGACTTGAACCCACACTTTGATATGGCATAAAGCTCAGCTCATAAGGTCTAAAACCGTGACTAAAATGCCATGTATTCATAGTGATCTTTGGAGCCAAGATTTGAATTTGAATCTTGCTCACCTAAAACAAATCTCTTATCTTTTTGTGATTGATTGATTCTCCAACCACTTCTATCATGAATTTGAGGCTTCTCTTTCCTTTTTTCATCATGTGGACTTAGCCACTTTAGATTCCTTTTACTTTTACATCAAGTAAAGACTTCAAAAATTACAAGAGATAGTTCACAAGTGAACTCATACATTGTCTTCACTTTAAAGCTTCTCCGATGACCTTGTGAGACTCAAGACAATACTGAGGCTTGTCATAGACTTGCTCCAATAGCTTCCCCTCAAGCCAAGTATGCTTGAGGTCTTCAATCTTCAAGAATTACCTACAATCCAATCATAGCCTTGAATTTGCAAAGCTTTGTACCATCCAATGCTTTAGTTAGAACATCTGCACATTGTTGATGAGTGGACACATAAGTTAACTAAATTTCCTTGCTCACAATCTTCTCTCTTACATAGTGATAATGTACTTCAATATGCTTAGTCCTTGCATGAAAAATTGAATTGGGAGCCAAGTGAATAGAGCTCACATTGTCACCAAACATACTCGGAGTTCCAATCTCCAAACCAAGATTTGTGAATAGTGTCTTCATCCACATTGCTTCTTGAGTAGCTATAGCAAGACCTCTATATTTAGCTTCAGTAGAAGAGAGAGCAATTGTGGGTTGCTTCTTGGATGACCATGATACAAGTTTTGGACCTGCAAAGGTAAGATAACCTGAGGTGCCCCTTCTGTCTTCCTTGGAGCCAGCCTAATCTGCATCAGAGAACAATTTCAAACTTAAATCAGATACATAAGGGTAGTATAACCCTTCATCCATGGTCCCTTTGAGATATTTGAATATCCCCTTGGAAGCCTCCATGTGAGGTTTCCTGGGTGTGTGCATAAATTGACTTAGCACACTCACACTGTAACATATATCTACCCTTGTCAATATGGCATAGTTCAAACTACCCACAAGGCTTTGATAACCTATAACATTTTCTATGAGTTTACCTTCATGTGAGCTCAATTTGTGATTAACCTCCATTGGAGTACCTGCAATCTTGCAATCTTGCATCCTTAATTTTTCAAACATGTCCTTAATGTACTTTCTTTGAGTGAGAAACAAACCATGATCTTTGTAGACAACTTCCAATCCTAGGAAGTAGGTAAGTGAACCCAAATCACTTATCTTGAATTCTTCTCTCATGTGTTCTTTGATTCTCTTCATGCCATTTGTATCATCTCCTGTAAGTATGATATCATCTACATACACACACAAGTAGATGACTTCAGAATTACTCCTTTTTATGAATAGTGATGGATCTGCCTTGCTAGGTTGAAATCCTTTGTCTTGCAAGAATGAAACAAGCCTGTGATTCCAAGCCCTTGGGGCTTCTTTGGGTCAACATAAAGCTTTATTAAGTTTACACACATAATCAGGATATATGTGATTCTCAAAACCAGGTGGTTGTGCCATATATACCTCTTCTGTTATCCATCCATTAAGAAATGCATTTTTTACATCCAATTGAAGTATCTTCCTATTCTTGGAAGAGGCAATACTAAGCAAAACCCTAATTCTAGGAATCTTTGCCATAGGAGAAAAGGTCTCCTCATAATCAACTCCTTGAGTTTGTGTAAAGCCTTTTGCCAAAAGCCTTGCCTTATACATGTTAATGGAGCCATTTGAATTCTTTGTCAATTTGTAGATCCACCTTGAGCCTATCACTTTCATTTGTGGAGACTTGGGAGCTAAATCCCAAGTGTTATTCTCCTCAAGGGCTTCAATTTCTTCTTCCATTGCATGCCTTCATTCTTGTTTCAGAAGTATCAAACCCATACCTTTCTGGTTTTCTTTTCTCCCTCATGGACCTTCTTAGGCCATGATGTGATGATTCTGCCTCTTGTCCAAGTTCCTGCACTTTTGCTTTATCTTTAGACTTCCACATTTTGAGTTTTTCATCCTGAGTTGCTTCATCATCTTCTGAGGTATCCTTCTCCTCAACTTTGGAAGAATTATCCTTAACAAGTTTTGGAAAATCGTCTTCAAGATCATAAGGTAGGTTGACCTTTCTACATGAATCTTCATACCAAGAACTATTCTCATCAAATACTACACCTCTACTCACCAAGAATCCTTTGGTTGTTGGGTTGTATAACTTGTAGCACTTTTGATTGTTGTCATATCCAATGAATACACACATTTTTGCTTTGGGATCCATCTTGCCTCTAACTATGAAGGAACATGAGCATAAGCAATACATCCAAAAATCTTACAATGATCTAAGCTTGGCCTTCTTCCATTCCAAGCCTCATATGGTGTCATGCCATCAAGTAATTTTGAAGGTAACTTGTTAATCACCATACTTAATTCTGTTACACCGCCCATGAAGGCCGTCCATGAGCAAATACACAAGAAGAAATTTCTTGACTTTAATTGGACCACCAATACTAGAGAAGAAGCTAAGAGAGGAGATGAGGAGCATAGTTGATAGTACTTCTCACAATCCTATATATTTCAAGCATAGAGAGTTCAAGTGATAACTTTCCAGGTGGAGGAGGTATCCATGCCAACCATTGAAGATACTTAGGGGACAAATGGGATTCGACTTCTCATGGGACCCATGCTATCCAATGAAAACAGTTGAAAGGCTATTAGTCGAGTGATTTGATGACTAAGAAGAAGATCATGGACATATCATCTATCTACAGGTACATGTACATTTTCATTTTTTATGGAATTATTGGGAGTTAATTATAGGAAGATCCCGATTTTGGCAAAGAAAAGCATGTGCTTTAGGTAAAGGCCTTTAAAGGAAATTACATGTATGGGGAGTATGACATATGTACTCCCATCTAGAGTCAAGGATTTCCTTACATTGCAAGAAAGCATAAATTTTAAGTGCCTCCAAAATAGCTATATTTCATGATTTTCACATAAATTTCGAAGCTATTATGATAAATAACCATTTTGGGAAGGGGAAAAGAAGAGGTATTTTTCATAGATTAGTAATGAAGACCATGCATCCCCATAGCCTAGTGTATTGAATTCCATATAAGATTAAGAAATCCAAAAGATACCTCAGTATGATGGGAGTTTGAAGCTCTGCAAAACCCCCTTCCATCACAGTTTGAGAAAAATTTCAGCACCTGAATCTAAGAAATTCCATTTTGGAAGAGAAACAAAGAGGAGCAAGACCCGCTTTCCACACTTTTTGAAAAATTTCAGATGTTAATTTTTGTCAAACCTCACTTTAGGAGTAAGGAAAGAGACCATTTAAGAGGCTTCCCATGGATTAGTGCATACATACTTGAAGTAGGGTGTATGTATTACCATGGAGAAGAGAAAATCCAAGAACAATACACATTTGGAGTGGATTAGAGACTTGTTAAAAGCTCCCATTAGAAGTGGAGAAGAAACAACAACAACAAACTTTCGAGGCACAATTGTAGGAGCATGTGAAAGGTATCAAGTGTCAGTTAGAGGTACATTTAATGCAAAATGCTCAATTGCCATGCAACATGGCTGTCCTTCGACAACATCTCAATGTAGCAAAAGAAGAAAATCAACGACTCCAATAGCAAAACCGTGAAAACTTTGAGGCTACATTGGATCATCCAGAGACACCTCTAAGCCCCTCCCGATTTAGAGTTGTTCCTCTTGAGTCTATGCAGATCTTATTGGATGACCACGCATGTGTGTTAGAAGAATACGACCGACTACAAGCAGAGTATGAGAAGCTCAAGGAAGCAAACAAGAACTTGATGTTACAAGATTTTTTAGGACCTATGATTGTGCAGGAGATCATCCCACCAACCATCCTTAAAGAATTGAACATGCTACAAACAAAAGTATAGGAATTTCAGACCCAAGTATCTAGCATGACGGAGCCTCCTAGACCAAAATCCCCACCTGACCTGCCAGAACCAGACGAGACCATACACATCCCAATGAAGGAAAATTTGAAGAAGAGTATGTACCATTGCCCATGGTTGGTGGTAGATCCTCAAAAGAAGGTCAAGATACATATGAGTTACCTCCTCTCGCATGGTTGAAGATGGTTGAGGAACTAAAAAAAATGCATTCGATGAGAGTTGAAGCTTAGTTACATGTGATGGTCAATATTGAAGAAGTCATTTTAAAGTCTTCGTATTTTGCCACTATTGCACCACGTTGACACTTTTTGACTAGTGAGCTGCAGTATAAATCTTACTTCCTCTTTCTCAAGGAATACAATTTCCAGATTGAGAGCATCACTAAAAAGTGCCCAACACATGCCACTCAGTTCGAGCCAGAATATGTTCCCCCCGAAGTTGAAAAGGGTCATATCTATCAACCTACATGGAGGTTGGAATTACTACAACAATATCTAGAGATGATGCATACATGGATGTGCACAACTACCCATCTAAAATACAACCCGTGCTATGGACGGGTCCCTAGAAGACGTTCCTAGAAGGCCTTTGCAATAAAAGTTCAGAACAACCTACAATGTAAAGACTGGCTCAACTACCCTTACTTAGCACCCACCGGAATCACACCCCTACCGTCGGATACATGATGGCTACTATTCGCCATTGGTCACCCTGCCTGCACTGTATGACTAATGTTGCCATGCAAATGAAAGAGAAAATTTTTGACATGATGCAGATGGTCTTCAAGACATTCATGCATGTCAAGGCTCCCACGGTGAACACCCCCAGATTTGAACATGGAAATTTGGATTTAGTATGCAATATGAGAAGGACACCAACGATCAAGGTATGCTATGCTTTGCACTACTGATTGAAATATATCCCGGCCTGCTACAAGCAGACGTTTGAAGGTATGTTCACTATTGCTTTTTGAGAGTACCACTCAGAAGTACTTATCAGTAGACCCATTCACCTACTCCATTTTTTCCCATGTGAACACGTGATGTACTCTGAGCATTATCAGATGCCACCTCCTGACGAATCCCCACTAATTGACTGAGAGAAATTAGAAAAAGATCTTATCAGGGGCATTCTAATAACAGAACACACCTTGGCGACATACCTCCTCAATAACTACATTACCCATGCAGGACAATAGAAACGAGGAGAAGGGGAGTGTTCAAGGCATAGGACCAAGTACATGATCTCGTCACAGATGAAGAGGAAGCACATGGGTCATTTTATAACCCAAAAAGTGATTTTCATCACTAAAACAATGTAATATATGTACATACATCCAATTATTGCATGCACGGCTCCATTTTGTGCAAGCGGACAACCTAGAGCTTGAGGAGTCCAAGTAGGTAGGTCATACCAATTTTCATAATTTTTGGAAGCCATTAGGTACATCAAATTAGATGTAGAACCTATTTTTTAACTATGCCGGTCACTAGATGTGAAACTGGTCAAAACTAGACAAAAACTATAAATAGAGCTAGAGAGCTCATTTTGAGGACTGTTTGACACATTTGAAATTAGTGACTATTGAGCTAGGAGAGCTGTTATAATTAGTTTATGATGA
This sequence comes from Ceratopteris richardii, assembly GCA_020310875.1. NCBI lineage: Eukaryota > Viridiplantae > Streptophyta > Polypodiopsida > Polypodiales > Pteridaceae > Ceratopteris > Ceratopteris richardii. Next base: position 8,098,219 of record CM035442.1, on the reverse strand, counting down.
ATATAAGTATGAGTTCCATTCTTGCCTTCCATTGATCTCCATTGCCTCCTTCCTCGTGTGTGTGTGTGTGTGTATATATGCATTTGCATTTCTCACCATCACTTTTGCACACTTCACTTGCTCTTGATCTTCATATCGGCCTACCCTCTCTACAAATTGACAATTATGAGGTGGAACTCCTCACGTTGGTACTCACCATTGTACTAGAGTGACACATCTACTTCTTGAACATAGAATCTATACCCTTCACTTTCAATTGCATAACCAATAAAGACAACTTTAATGGCTTTTAAATCAAACTTACCATGATTTTTTTTCTCAATGTGAAAATAAATTGGAGAATCAAATACTTTGAGGTAGCTCACATTGGATTTGTTACCATATTAAGCTTCATAAAGTGTGATGACCTCTAAAGCTTTTGTGGAAGACCTATTCATAATATCATTAGTTGTATGTACTACATCAAACCAAAATTTAGGAGAAAGCTTTTTGGATGACATCATACTATGCATCATCTCAACAAGTTTACTATTCTTTCTCTCTCCAACACCATTCTATTCTAGAGTGTAAACAATAGTGATTTGATGAGAGATACCTTTGTCTTCAAGAAAAGATATGAAGTCCTTTGACATGTACTCTCCTCCTCTATCACTTCTCAAAATCTTTTGTATGATTTTCATTTTCAACCATAGCTAAGAACTTTTGGAAAGTAGGAAAGACATCTAACTTTACTTTAAGACTATAAATCCATGACAATCTCAAAAAATAATCAATAAATATGATGAAATATGTGTAACCTTGAATGGAATCTATTCTCATAGGACCATTCACATTTGAATGTATGATCTGCAACTTTCTTGTGGCCATGATGTATCCATGTTTCTTGAAAGGAAGTTTGTGAAGCATTCTTTCAACACATCCTTCACATGATTTTGCATCATCTGGTAAATAAAAAGTAGGCAAATTCTCCACCATTCCATGATCTTTGATGTGCTTGAGAGTTGTGTAACTGATATGAACAGACCTAGCATGCCATAACTTCATGTTCTCCTTAGGTGTAGAAGACCTGACAACATTAGCATGACTAATTTTGGACAATACAAACATGCCACTTCTATTTTCACCTTGAAGTAGACAATGATCCTCATTAGGTGAGATGATCTGACATAAATCTTTCTTAAAACAACTTTATATTCATTTTTCAAGAAAGTAGATATTAAGAGCAAATTCTTCTTCATTTTTGGAACATAGAACATTAGAAATTGTGATATTTCCACTTGCTCTTGAGTCTTGACTTAAGGTTTACTTCTCCAACACCTACAACATCCAAATCATGACCATATGAAATGGTCACTCTTCTACCTAAAGAGTTAGAAAGTGAAGCAAATACCTTCTTGCAATCTATCATATGCTTAGTACCTCGAAAATAAGAAATCCAAGAATGCTTAGATATTGCACTTAATGTTGCTTGAGCAAAAGCTAATTCTTCAATATTGGCACATGCATAAGATTCTTCCTTTGAAGCCTTAGGTTTTGAATCATCTTCAACATTATTACCTGATGCTTTTTTTCTTCTCATTATAAATCCTTTTTTTTGTATTCTGCTATGAAATGTCATGGTTTCTTATAGTAGTGGAAAATTTCTTTATTTGAAGTAGATGTAGTGGAAATATAATTCTCTTTTGGTGTGGAAGAAGTAGTAGAAGTATATGTGATAGAAGATGAAGTGGAAGACTTAGAAGTGGAAGAATTACTTTCCTTCTTACTTTGCTGACTCTTATTCTCCTTGTTTGTTGTCTCCTTCTTCTTCTTGCCCTTTGATGATGATAACATGGATTCATCATTCTCTTCCATACTCTTTTGTTGAACTTTAGCTTGAAGTAATGGGAACTGCAACTCGTTGAATGAAATTTCTCTATCTTTTGTAGAGAGAGATAAAGAAGTAGCAAAAGAATGAAATGAATTTAAAAGTGTATTTACCATGTCCTCATCTAAAACTAACTCCAATATTAAGTAACTAATTTCATAAGTATTTGAGCTTCAAAATATGTGATAAAATTGACTCGCTAATCTTCATCCCTATGTTGGCTAACCATCTCCTTAGATGTGCTTCCCTAATAGGATTTCTACTTTAATAGAGATTCTCTAACTCAACCAATCCTAAGGAGAGGTTCTACATGACTTGATTTGGGGTATAATATGCCTCTTGAATCCCATAGAAATGAACAAAAGTGCTTGTGCATCCCTTGAGTCCCATCTAGATTGCTCTTTTGTAGGAAGTAATCTAGTAGCATCACAGAGTTTTTTCTTCTTCAACCTCTTGTTGAGTAGAAATTAAAGCAGAAGCTCTTTTGGAAGATGAAGCAATATCTTCTCCTGATTTTCCTTGGCCTTGGGTATTCTCCATTGACAATATTCCACAAGTCTTTAAATACTAACAAATTCATCATCATAAAACTCAAGTCTACAATCACTCATCTTGTTAAGGATGTATATCAACTATGCTCTGATACCAAATGTTGGAAGTGGGGTGGGACTTAATAACCATAATCATAGGTTTGGAGGATCTTCCAACATATGAACCTTATCATACACACCTTAGCACATGCACATACTCATACACACATATACACTTACACATGCACATGCACATACATACATATACACACACATACACATGCACATACATACATATACACACACATACATATACACTTACGTACACACATATGAATGAATTATATAATTAAAGTATTAAAACACATCCTTAATATAAACAATAATAACAATCAATAGAACAAAACTCTTCATTACTTAATACCATACACACAATTCAAAACATAACTGAAATGAAATATATATATATATATATATATATATATATATATATATATATATATATATATATATATATATATATATATATATATATATATATATATATATATATATATATATATATATATATATATATATATATATATATCAATGTAAATACATATAATGCAATGTCATAATCAACTAGAATCCTAATCATCATCATCATCATGATGATGATGATCATCATCATCAGCGTCATGATCATCCTGATCATCCTCATCCTCATCATCATGATCACCTTGTGACAATCGAGATCGTCCCTCCTGTGTCTGCCTCTCCACCTCATCCATATCTGCCTCTCCATAATACTCCTGTATTACATATAACAAACATAAATAAGTAAAACAATTAAACCATTCATAAAAATAAAATAATTATATAAAATTTAATAATACTCACAAAGGCATCCAGATGATCTCACATATACTCGGTCAAACGCCGATATCCAAAATGTGTAGCATACTTGATCTCATGTTTCATAGGATATCGGCCATAATCCTTTTGCTGCATTGAAACAAATAAAAAAGATTAGTTGCTTGCATTTTAACTAAAATAAAAAATATACTCACAATAACACATATACTTACAAATGTAGCTACAAAACCATTATGGCCCATTTGGCTTAGGTGCGATGTGTGGCCCAACTCCACTCTCTTCTTTGCAGCAGCCTATTTATTTAAGAAAAAAGAAATACATAAATTAAATGTAAAAAATTACTAAAATATATGAAAATTATAAATATAAACTATTAATTTGTGTACCTTCTGTTGAGGAAATGACTCCTGAAGATGTAGCTGTCTACGAAAAAATTGCCACGTCTCAGGTGGTATGTTAGGTCGCCTCTTATTTTTTTTCCACCACACAATATCTCCTGTTAATTTAATCTCAAACAGAAAAGAAATCAGAATACATACACATATATACACACACATACACATACACATACCCACATACACATATACATGCAAACATATACACATACATATATGTATACATATACACATATACATACATATAATATAAACACACATATACATATCCACATATATACGTACACACACATGGCTGATATACACTCATTCATACAAAATACATGCATTTATCCCACAATAATGTGTATTTGTGTATATGTGAATATGTGTGTATATGTAAATGTGTATATGTGAATATGTGTGTATGTGTAAATATGTATATGTGAATTTTTTGTGTATGTAAATAATCAGATTATTAATATCAAATACCATTATTTGTAGATTCTAATCAATTAGATGGAACTCCACCACTGTCTCCTCATCGTGCAATGACTATATACTGTAAGTATATCAAACATTTAATTTTAAATATATTTGATGGATACATAACTTATATATATTTTTTGTTTCTTATTATAATCAGATTGTGATCAATCAGAGGGTACTTCACCACCTCCTACCCATGCAACGACTTCACATGTGTCCTTTGATAGGAATTATGATGAATTTTACTATCAAGAGCATATTATATGTTGGTGTAACTCTTGTTATGGCACGTATCAAAGACCACGATTGGAATGTATTGAACATGAGGCAGAGTATGGTACTTTTGAGCATGCACCATCACCTGGTCAACGTGATAATGCTTGGGTATGTATTTTTTACATGAATTAATGTCATTATTTTATTTAAAAACCATATACAAAATCAAAATACCGTTGATATATAGGAATACTTGCAAGATGATGATGATGATGAAAATTTTTCTCATAATGTTAATATACCTCATACACGTCATGGACTTGCTGTTCATCAATTACAAGCAGAGGTTTCTAGAAATCCTCTACCTCCTGGTTTAGAGACTGAAACGGCTGGAGATTATCCATTGCCAGCTCGTGATCGTTCTTTAGTACAAACATATGATAGAAGAAGATATGGAGGATGGAATAACGGACCACTTCTGTTAGATGGAGAGGTTTTCAACTTTTGGGGTAATCGCTATATGATTGCTCCGTCCACTATTACTAATGTTGGTCGTGGTCTCTTTATTTTAGAGGATTTGTATGTGCCTCCGAACTCTGAAGTCACTCTTATGTCATTTTGTGGTAGATATGGATGGGGAGATTGGTATCGACTTTCACGTTATGTTCAAAGCATGAGTACTTATGGAATATGCTTGAACGCAGCATCCCTTACTAGTAGAAGGATTTTACATGCAGAAAATGAAAGATTATATATTGATGGAAGACCTTACACACATGGAAATATAACAGGTTTAATAAATAGTATTCGAGGGTTACATAATAGTTCAAGGACTAATTGCACATTCAAGGAGCGTGAAAACAGTCATGAATCACCATATATGAGTAGAGATGTATCAAGATACATAATTGTCAATGCTATTACTACATTACATGCAGGTGATGAACTATTAGTGAATTATGGATGGCGTAGACATCCAAGAGCACCTTTTAGCTAGAGAGAATAAAAATTTTATATCCATATTTAATAACTTATATACTTAATTTTATATTTAAAGTTTACTTTTTATTCATTTATGGAATACTAATGAATTTTATTTATATGTGTAGATTCCAACGTATGATGTTGATGATATTCTTCCACACCATTCACAATTGCCAGTAAGACCTCATTTATCAGAAGCTTCTATGAGGAGGCTACACAAAAGTAATCCTATGGAATATGCAAGGTTGAAAGATCTATATTCAAAAGACGATAAAGTACAAGATATGTGTGACAATGATGAAGATGATGGCATGGCAGATTTTATTGAGGATTGGTATCAAAATGACAGTGAGAGCATTAATATTTCTAAAAATGAGAAATATCTTTGAGAGGAATGTCTAAAGCATGTATATGAAGGAAGTCGTTTGACACGACTAAGTGCGAGCTTACTTATTCTCAATCTTCAAAATCGTTTTGGATGGAGTAATGTATCTGTTTCGACACTATTAAGGTATAATTTTCAATTTTTTATCTATTTATATATATATATATATATATATATATATGCATTATATATATATATATGCATAAATATATATATATATATAAATACATGCATATATAAACATACACATAATATACATGAATGCATACACACATATAAACATACACACACATATACACACATACACATGTTATGAGAGTAAGGTCAAATTATACATACTTGTATCGAATGAAGATTTTTTTTCCATCTAGCCTTTAGAATTGTCCACCCAACCTTTAGAATCTTCTTGACACATATGTTTCTCCTATTTTAGTCGACCTAATACCTGTGTTGCTAATTTTTTTAATACAAATACTAAATAGAAGTTACCAAGGAAGGTATTAAGTCACATGTAAAATGGGAGGAGCAAATTTATCTTGAAGATTTTGAAGGATGGAAAAATAATTTTAAAGGATGGGCAAACAAAAAGTGTCCATTCAATGCAGGTTTTTATTCTTACTTTAGATAAGGTAAGAACAAGAACTTGAATTGAATGGACACTTTTTTTCCGCCCATCTTTTAAAACTATTAATGTATCTTTCAAAATATTCGTGAAAAAATTGATCCTCCCATTTTATATATGACTTAATACCTTCCTTGGTATCGGCTATTTAATATCTGTAAAGAGCTTAGCAAGATAGGTAATAGATTGACTATAAAATGGGAAACCGCCAGACGATTCAATGGCCTAGATATGAAAATCTACAAACCACAATATACAAAAAACAATTAAAAACGAAATCAAATATACACAACTACACATGCATACATACATATACATACATATATACACATTCATACATACACATACATACACATGTATACACACATACATATACATATATGCATACATATACACATACGTATATATACGTACATATACACATACATATATACATATACACATACACATATGTATAAGCATGCACATGCATATTCACATCCACATACAAATACACAGAAGCATACACATATAAAAAATTATATGCATATATATGTATGTATATTTATTTATTTACTTTTTTTAATATATCTTTTTTTGATGAACTTATAGGTTATTATCTGAAAAGTTTTTACCAAGTCAAAATATTCTTCCTACCTCACATGATGAAATGAAGAAGATAATCAACAATCTTGGTATAGATTATCAATGTATACATGCATGTCCTAATGATTGTATTTTACATAGAGGTGAATATGCAGACTCTTTGACATGTCCCAAATGTCAATCTCCTCGATATAAGGGCAAAGAAGGTAAAATCCCAAAAAAGGTATTGAGACATTTTCCATTGGCTCCACAGATTAGACATATATTTCAAATCCACAAATTATCAAAGCTTTTGACTTGGGGACATGATCATAAAAGTACTGATGGAATAATCAGAATTCCTCATGATAGTGTTGCTTTTTAGCATATTAATTCTACATGGCCTAAATTTGCACAAAATCCATAGAATCTAAATTTAGGAGTTGCATTAGATGGGCTTAATACATTCTCCATGAAATCCAGTAAATGGTCAACATGGCCAGTGGTGGTCATAAACTACAATCTTCCGCCATATCTTAGCATTAAAAAGGAACATTTAATGCTTTCACTTTTAATCCGAGGCAAAAGACAAGTTAAAGATATGAATATATATCTTGCTCCTCTCATTGATGATCTCCAAGAGTTATGGAGAGGTATTAATGTCATTGATGTATCGAAAAGCATCACTGAAAGACATATTACGGTTTGTGGTATTGTGGCTTGGACTATTCATGATTTTCTAGGATATGGTGTTTGTTCAGGTATTGATGTAATTTTTTTTATTCAATATGCATGTAAATAATCTAGTTATATTTTTATCATTTTCATGATGTAGGAATATCTACTAAGGGTTATAAAGATTGTCCATATTGTGGTGATTGGTTGAGAATCTATAGTAAGAATCTCAACAAAAATATTTATCTTCGACATCGACAATTCTTGCCTGATGATCATCCATTAAGATCTAAAAGAGAAACGATACATTTTAATGGAAAGCTTGAAACAGGTCAGTGTCCAAAACCTATGACACCTATGGATTGGTATAAAAACTGGATAGATGGACCTCTAATAGATCCAGAATAAAAAATCTTCAGTGATGATGAAGATAATGAGTATGTGAAGAGAGGTAAAGGAAAATTGGCACTCGCAGAGAACATATCAATATGGTATTCTTTGGAGTATTGGAAAGAGTTAAAAGTATGTCATCTTCTTCATCCTATGCATATATTGAAAAATATTGGTTATTCATTATGGCAGCATCTTCTTGGATTAAAAGATACCATAGCATCAAGGAATGATTTGAAAGATCAAAATCAAAACCAAAGTTATGGCCAGTTTTTGATAGACATCGACAAGAAACGACTTATGCACCTGCTCCTTGGGTACTTACAACAAAAGAGATATAGACTATCAACAATAGAATTCAATTGATTAAGACTCCTACAAGATATGGAGCATCTTGTCAAAACATGTTTACTATGGATGATAAGAGCTTATCTAGGTTAAAGACCCATGATTGGCATAACTTTTTGAAACATATTTTACCTTTGGTTATCGATGGATATACAACAAAAGGAGTACGAGATGTGATCTATGGTCTTGGATCACTTATAAGGTAATTATGATACTTCTATATTTAATATGTATGAATATTAGATATCTTTTATTTTTGAATTAACTTCTTTATAATTGTTTTTATGATACGTATAGATGGATTACATCCAAAGAGATTGACAAAAAATTGATCCCACAAAAAAAACGTGAATGCAAAGAGCTACTATGTTTGATGGAGAAAGAACTTCCTACTTCATTTTTGATATTCAGGTTCATTTATTAGTCCATCTTGTAGATGAAATAGAGATTGCAGGTGTTGTCAACACTCGATGGATGTTTTGGGTCGACCGAGTTATGGGAATATTAAAAGGTTATGTGCGACAAAGAGCAAAACCAGAAGGATCGATGGCAAAGGGTTGGATGCTTGAAGAGTGTATGTATTACGTTAGTGAGTACCTTGAAAGAGTTCATGAAGAAGCTCCATATGCATGGTCTCACTATACTCCATGATGGACCATTACAAAATAAGTGCATTCTGCCACCACATGTAACACCCATCAAAAAGGCTGATAGACAATACACTTTTGCCTTTGAGATGTGAAATGGTCTTCAATGTAGGATCCATTCAAAAATAACATATGAGGTATTATCAGGTAAGGGAGTTCCATTTTTTATTTACATTTCAAGAAAAAATTGATGTTTCTACTTCTGTAGCATATGATAGCGAATGCATGCAAGCATTCCTTAGCAAGTACGAACAGGAACTTCAAAATCTCTAAAGTAAAAGGCGAAAAAACAAAAGATATAGACGTAATCTCGATAATAATGAGATTACAGATATATCTTCTTTCACGGATTGGCTATATAGTCGCTTGCAACGCGCCAACGCAAATAATGAAGAAATCTCAGATGGGCAGAGAGAGTTAATGATAGGTTGTGAACGAAAGGTAATTTTATTTTAATAATATTTTATTTTTTTTCATATATGTATATTAGTTTCTATTTACTAATTGAATTTCTTTTGCACGCTCGAATGTTCACTAATATGTGGGCTTTTGGACAGCATATTAGAATCAAAGCCATTGATTCTTTACGTAAAACAGAGGATTCTAGTATTGTTGCTTCTTTCAAGCAACTATCACGTGCTAGCTCAAAAGACACGAACCTTATAGATGGCGAACTTGGTTACATAGGAACTATTGTTGGCATCTACAAAATTTCATTTCGTACATTCAAACAAGTAGAAAAAAGTTTGTATTTTTTATGATAGAGTTAGTTATTTTTTTAAGCACCTAATAATGGGTTTTTGTTTTTATATATTTTGATAAGTCATTTTGAAGGTTGACTAGTTTCGAGCCGAGTATAAAGGTATTAATTCCACATTAAGAAAGGAATTATCTGGGTTTTGGGCAATTGATTCTTCCAAGGTAATGCGATCTACTAAAGAACCATATATTCTTCCTAGGCATATTGAACAAGCATTTTTTTATAAAAACCCAGATGCTCACCCTTGGTGGCAAGTCATTCATGTGCAACCTAGAGGTAGGTCATTGTTTGAACAGTTTATTGTTAGAGAGATCCAAGAAAGTCCTCTTGATGATTCAACATCAGATACTGATACATCAACATTTGAAAGAGAAATTAGAATCATTATACATGATAATGATACTTATCTTTTGCATGAAGAGGATAATTCTGTACATGCTGATTCTATTGATGAGGAAGAGGAATTACCAGAAATAGATATTAATCCATCAATAGATGATGTGACTCATGAGAACACATATTTAACAATAGAAGAAATAAATGAAGTCAATAAGGATAATGAAGATGAGACTAAATTGATGTCTTACCAAAATGATGGCAATAATGAAAACATATGAGCAGATTAGATAGTAAATTCTACTCTAGTTATCGATCAATGACTTGAAGCTTCTGAATGGATATCAGATAATATATTTTTTATTAACTTGAATAACGATGAATCCTACTAGAGAGATGAAATCATTTTCTTTTAAGTTAGAACATGAAGCTCGGGGGTATGCCTAATTATTTTATATGTAGCTTTATCTTCGAGGAGCAAATTTTTATCATGTATGTATGCATATGTGTGTGTATTCATGTGTATTATATATGTATGTGTGTGCATGTGTGTGATATATGTATACATGTGTTAGTATGCATATGTGTATATATGCATATGCATTTATGTAAAATATTCATGTATTCATGTAATATATGCAAGTGTTTATAATTGTGTACATGTATATATGTATATGTGTCTATGTGTAAATGTGTACATGTAAATATGTATGCATGTATATATATATGTGTATGTGTGCATGTAGGCATGTATATGTGATGTGTACATGTATATATGTATATGTGTCTATGTGTAAATGTGTACATGTAAATATGTATGCATGTATATATATATATATTTATGTGTGCATTTAGGCATGTATGTGTGATGCATAATATATCTACTCCATTTTATATTTATGTATGTGTATCTACATGATGTGTATATATCTTTATATATAGTATGATCCTCGTTGATTCGAGTAGCTATATATAGAGGCATAAGGTTGGGAGGAGAGACATCTCTATAGTAGGACGTCGGAGGAATAGATGCAATGTGTACATATACTTCAATCATAAGGCTAAAAGGTTGAATTAGGTTTTTTAAATTAGGGGTTTTAAAACTCTAATATCAAAATTAGTGTTTTCAAATTAGGATATATTTATTTATGCGTATGCATGTGTTGTGTATGTATGTGTATCTATATGTGCATATGCATGTGTTGTGTGTGTATATATGCATGTGTATATGTATATATGCATGTAAATATGATTATATGAGCCTATGTGTGTGTACATATGATTATGCATGTGTATGTGTATGTGAGTATGTGTATGTGTATGTGTCTATGTATATTCATTATATATGTGTAACTGGATGCATGTGTATGTGTGTGTAAAAATGTGTATGTATGTGTGTGTATGTATAAATGTGCATGCATGTGTATATGTGTGTAAATGTGCATGTATGATGTATATGTGTGTGTATGCGTGTATTTGTACCTCTAGTCTCACTCTTTTCTCTCTCTCTTTCTCTCTCATATACATACATACATAAACACACATACTCATATCCACATATATATACATAAAAGCAGTGCGTACCGTGCATTATCGCGACGATGAGCCATAAGTGTCCGCATCTCTTTTAGACACCACTTATGTGACCATCCTGTCCCAAACTCTGTCTCAAGTGAACTAAGTACGTATTTTTTATCCCTCTCAGTGGACAAGGCACACATAAGAGTCGCATAATGACCGCATTCTTCTCTTGAACTCCAATCCATTCCCTATGTACACAATGTTCCCCTCTGGCTCTATATCGCACTCTAGTCCTAAGGTGCCTATGCATGTCCTCATAGGCAACTCTGCTCTGCTATCATGATTTGGAGGTGGTATAGGTGTCCTGAAAATAGATAGATAAGAATAAATAAAAATATGTGTTATAATATCATTAAAAAAGTTTATGAAAAAAAAACATACCTATGAGCAGATAGCTATCTTCCTACATGTGGAGCCGCAGAAGAGCCCTCCTCTGATCACTGGGGTAAGCATCTGGATCGTAGAATCCAGCTCATCATCAGACATCTCTGAGTAATCATGCATGATGGCCCCTAGAGTATCAGACATAACTCTTGCTGTCATAAGACTTTTTATGAGAGTGAGTTTCGCCTTTCTCTCTCTACTAGGATCCATAATACCTAACATATAAAACAAAATGGGTTAGAAATCAATATATATACATGTACATATGTATGTGTGTATATGTGTATGGTGTATATGTGAGTGTATGGATCTGTGTGTATATGGATCTGTGTGTATGTGTGTATGCATGTAAGCATGTATGTATGCATATGTGTGTGTACGTGTGTGTGTATGTGTGTGTGTGTGTCTATGTGTGTATGTGCACACATACACACATAGACACATACACACATAATGATGCATACACACACATACACATGCATAGACACATACACACACATACACGCACACACATACACATACATACACACATACACACATACACATATACACACACATATATGCATACACACACATAGAGAGACATACACACATATACACATACATGCATATGCATATGCATACATAATGCATATGCATATGCATACATAATGCATATGCATATGCATACATAATGCATATGCATATGCATACATAATGCATATGCATATGCATACATAATGCATATGCATATGCATACATAATGCATATGCATATGCATACATAATGCATATGCATACATACATATTTACATGCATACACACACATATGCATACATAGTGCACATGCATACATACACATACTTAATGCATACACACACATATGCATACATAATGCATACACACACATACACACACATATGCATACAATATGCATTTGCATATGCATACATACATGCATACACATACACACATAGACACATACACACACATAGAAACATACACACGCATAAACACATACACACTCATAGACGCACACACATAGACATAGACACACACACATACACACATAGACACTTACACACATAATGATGCATACACACACATACACATGCATACACACATACACACACATACACACACACACATACACACACATACATGCACATACATACACACACACATACACACACACATACACACATACACACATACACACATACACACATACACACATACACACATACACACATACACACATACACACATACACACATACACACATACACACATACACACATACACACACATATATCCATACACACACATAGAGAGACATACACACACATACACATACATGCATACATATGCATACATAATGCATATGCATACATACATACTTACATGCATACACACACATATGCATACATAATGCACATGCATACATAATGCACATGCATACATACACATACTTAATGCATACGCACACATATGCATACATAATGCATACAAAAACATACACACACATATGCATACATAATGCACATGTATATGCATACACATACACACACATAGACACATACACATGCATAAACACATACACACTCATAGACGCACACACATACACATAGACACACACACAGACACACACACAGACACACACACATATACACACACACATACACACGTAGACACATACACACATAATACATAATGATGCATACACACACATACACATGCATACACGCATACACACGTATACACACACACACATACACACACATACACACATACACATACACACAAACACAAACATATATGCATACACACACAGAGAGACATACACACACATACACATACATGCATACATATGCATACATAATGCATATGCATATGCATACATACATACTTACATGCTTACACACACATATGCATACATAATGCACATACATACATACACATACATACATACACATACTTAATGCATACACACACATATGCATACATAATGCATACACACACATACACACATATGCATACATACATGCATACACATACACACATAGACACATACACACACATAGACACATACACACACATAAACACATACACACTCATAGACACATACACACTTACACACACACATCCATACACATTTACACACACACACATACACATGCACACCGACACATATATATAGATACACACGTATATACACACATAGACACACACACATACACACATAGACACACACACACATACACACATAGACACACACACATACAGATACACACAAATATACACACAGACATAGACACACACACTTACACACACACATCCACCCACATTTACGCACACATACACATGCATACAAACACATATATATAGATACACACACATACACACATACACACATACACACATACACACATACACACATACACACATACACACATACATGCATATGCATACATAATGCACATGCATATGCATACATACATGCTTACATGCATACACACACATACACATGCATACACACATACACATACAAACATAGACACACACACACATACACACACACATACACACACACATACACACATATACACACATACACACACATACACATACATGCATACATATGCATACATAATGCATATAAATATGCATACATACATACTTACATGCATACATAATGCACATGCATATGCATAGATACATGCATACACATACACACACATAGACACATACACACACATATGCATAATAATGCACATGCATACACATACATACACAGAGACACATACATACACATAGACACATAGACACATAGACACATACACACACATATACACACAAATTTACACACACATACTATGTGTGTGTGTATGTGTGTGTGTATGTGTGTGTGTCTATGTGTATGTATGTGCATCTATGAGTGTGTATGTGTTTATGTGTGTGTATGTGTCTATGTGTGTGTATGTGTCTATGTGTGTGTATGTGTCTATGTGTGTATGTGTATGCATGTATGTATGCATATGTGTGTGTATGCATTATGTATGCATATGTGTGTGTATGCATTATGTATGTGTATGCATTATGTATGTGTATGTATGCATGTGCATTATGTATGCATGTGCATTATGTATGCATGTAAGTATGTATGTATGCATATGCATATGCATTATGTATGCATATGTATGCATGTATGTGTATGTGTGTGTATGTCTCTCTATGTGTGTGTGTATGCATATATGTGTGTGTATGTGTGTGTGTATGCATGTGTATGTGTGTGTATGCATCATTATGTGTGTATGCATCTATGTGTGTGTGTCTATGTGTATGTGTGTGTGTCTATGAGTGTGTATGTGTTTATGTGTGTGTATGTGTCTATGTGTGAGTATGTGTCTATGTGTGTATGTGTATGCATGTATGTATGCATATGTGTGTGTATGCATTATGTATGCATATGTGTGTGTATGGATTATGTATGTGTATGGATTATGTATGTGTATGTATGCATGTGCATTATGTATGCATATGTGTGTGTATGCATGTAAGTATGTATGTATGCATATGCATATGCATTATGTATGCATATGTATGCATGTATGTGTATGTGTGTGCATGTCTCTCTATGTGTGTGTGTATGCATATATGTGTGTGTATGTGTGTGTATGCATCATTATGTGTGTATGTGTCTATGTGTGTATGTGAGTGTGTGTATATGTGTGTGTGTATGTGTGTGTGTGTGTCTATGAGTGTGTATGTGTTTATGTGTGTGTATGTGTCTGTGTGTGTATGTGTCTATGTCTGTATGTGTATGCATGTATATGCATATGTGTGTGTATGTGTGTGTATGCATTATGTATGCATTATGTATGCATATGTGTGTGTATGCATTATGTATGTGTATGTCTGCATGTGCATTATGTATGCATTATGTATGCATATGTGTGTGTATGCATATATGTGTGTGTGCATGTATATGTGTGTGTGTGTGTATGCATGTATATGTGTGTGTATGCAACATTATGTGTGTATGTGTGTATATGTGTGTGTATGTGTGTGTGTGTGTCTATGTGTAGGTGTCTGTCTATCTATGTGTGTATATGTGTGTGTGTATGCATATGTATCTGTGTGTAAGTGTGTGTGTGCGTGCATACTTGGCTTCAACGATGATACCTTGCTCTATCTCTCTCTCTCTCTCTCTCTCTCTCTCTCTCGTTCTCTTGCTCTCTCGCGTCCAAATCCTGGCACAATGTGCTGGGAGAAATCAAATTTTCTTTTAACATTCCAGAACATCGTTTATGCGATGCTCTGGAACACAAGATGTCGCTTATGCGATGCGTAAACATCACAACCAATTTGCCAATGTCACAAATAACGTCACTAGTTAGCGATGCTATTTGCGACTCACACTTTTAGTGTCGCATAAGTGATGCTACCATTGCTTATGTGACGAAAGCTCATTAAAAAAAAATCCAAAACCAGGACCGTCGCTTATGCGACGCTAGCATTGCATAAGCGATGACTCTCGTTTTTTTTTCAATTTGAGGGCGTCGCTACACCCCCCTATTTCTTGTAGTGTGACTTAGCTTCAATGTTAGAAGCTTTATATACAAGCTCACTGTGATCTTCACGAAGAGAGCCTCAATTCAATATATAGTATACTTGCACTTTAATTTTATGACAGTCAACTCATAATTCTTCATGTAAAAAATTTGGCATATGCAACATTAAGTCCTTACTATCTTCATAGAGCATTCGGGCTGGTTTTTGTCTTGAAACAATTGTTCTTTGGCCTTCCTTCTCTTCATCTTTGACTTGAATATTCTTTTTTCTCTTTCTCTTTGATGGAATAAGCTGCTATGAACTCTGCTAGCTCATCTTCTTCTTCAACAAAAGTTTCTCTTTGTGTTAGGGTCATTGTCCTTTGGCTTCTCTCCACTTGGTCTTCATTTTCCTTTTCGTCTTTGATGGAATAGACTGTTATGAACTCTCCTAGCTCATCTTCTTCTTCAACAAAAGTTTGTCTTTGTGTTATGGCTATTTTCCTTTGTCTTCTCTCCACTTGGTCTTCATTTTCCTTTTCGTCTTTGATGGAATAGACTGCTATGAGCTCTCCTAGCTCATCTTCTTCTTTCACATGATCTCTCCCTTGCTCTTTGCCTCTTGCCATGGTTTTCAAGCCATTCTCTATGTCTCCCCCTCGATCCTGAGCCTCTCCATGTGGCTATAAATATAATTGAGAGTCTCCACATGACTCTTCTGCATGCAATCCTTCAATAGGGTGCTCAAGGAACTTTTTGATAGTTCCTTCTTTCTAATCATACCTACACTTCCAAGACTTCTTGGTGGAAATCTGAAAACAACATAAACAAGAAGATTTTACCTTCAATCTTGAAGCATTCCTTTGAGTAGTAACCTCCTTCTTTCTCCAAAAGTTTAGTGCTCTAACTCTCCATTGAGTCAGCTTCTTCAACCTAGCTGAAATCCTCATACCTTGGATTTCCCTTTGGCTTCAACTTTGATGAGTAAGCCTTCTTGATCTAACTCCTCTTGAGTGAGCGGTTTGAATACTCAAGCTCCTTTGCATGAGCTTTCCTTCAATAAGGCACAAGCTACCTCCAATATTAACTTGTCATTGATCGGGATGACTTTGGTGATGCCTCCTTGCTCACCTTTCTTCTTGAGTCCTTGACTCTTCCAAAGTGCTCCTTAGCACTCTTCACTTTTTAGTGAACCTCTCGTCCACTTATCTTTGTCGAGGCCTTCAACAAAAAAATAGAGTAATAAGGAACGATAGATATAACTTAGGCTTCTTCTTGAGCCTTCTTCTCTTGTGAGATTCTCTTCTTAGCCTTCTCTTTGTGAAGCTTTTCGAAGCTTCCTTCTTGCAGCCTTCAAAGCTTCTTCCTTGATGATTTCTTTACTTGTGAAGATTTCAAAACTTCTTTCCTACAACCCTTCTTATTTTTGAAGCTTCCCTCTTACAACCTTCTTTATTTTTGAAGCTTCTTCTTGTAGTCTTCTTCCTGTTGGATTCTTCTTAATAGATAGTCCTTGCTTTGAACCTTTGATTGCTTGCAATGAACTTGTAGATTACTTCAAACAATAGCTCAAATGGTTAGCTACCCTTACTAGAATATCTCAATATGTATGTGACCTTGAGCCCTTCAAGCTCCAATGAGTTTCGAAAAACCTCCACTAGCTTTTATAGCTTTAAGCTTGTAGCTAGGCAAGGTTGGCTCTGATACCATGTTGAAAATTGGGTTTTGCATGCGGAAGAGTGGTAAGCCCGTAACTGAAGGTATATAGATCTTGTTTTTCACTTAAAAAATTATCACTTAATTTATTTGTACCTGTAGATCCTTGGCTTCATCAAGTATTGCATCTCTTTATTTTCTGTGTACCAATCGCTTGTCAATGTACATCATTGTGTAATATAACTATCTCATATTGCATCTATGGCGACTCAATATTTAAAATAATATTGCAAATTAGAGAGAGATCAAAGCAACGCAATAAAGTATCTGAATCAATCACTATTACAAAGAGAGAAATAAAGTCTTGGCAGATTGACATGACATGCCCCTATTGTTCATGCTATGCTTAAAAAATGAAGCTACGGGAAAAACACTCAGGAATGCCGCCCTTGACACATGCATCTATGATGCTTTATATAGAATATTATATCTTCTATATCTTCTATATTCATGAAGATTATATCTTCATGAATGATGTCCTAAAATCTAGGAAGCGGTCATGAATGCTTATATGCAAGTTGTTGAGTCAGTCCTAAGTTAATGAGAAAACAAAGGGCAAGTTGATTTCTACGTTCATGCCTTTTTATTTACTTGACTAAAGAATTTATTCATATGATTAACTTTAAAGACTAAATACGATAGAGTTCCTATGAGCAAAAGATTACGAGCACACTATAATCCAATGAGGAACATGGGTAGAAGAATATAAGAGGGTCCTCCAAATAATTTCTTAAAGCTTCATTGAAGTTTGGCACTTTTCAACACTCCTCCTCAAGCTTCAATGAGTAGTCCATGGGATGTGTTAAATAAAGTTCTCCTCGAAGTTTGCAAGAATAGATAACAATGCTTGATGAAATTTCCGTGGTGGTGGTCTTTGAATCTAAATTTGTCGATGGACTACTTGCTTTCTTCCTTTGAAGAAGTTTGACTTCCATTGGCTTGAGATCTTCATCAAGCTTCTTCTCTTAAGAGTTCTTTGAAGATCTTTTGAAGGATCTTCAACAAAAACTTGTTGAAGGGCAACCAAAGTTTCTCTCCAAGACTTCATGAGATAGAAATAGAGAAATCGATGGCCTTTTGCCATTTTAAGGTCTTCTTCTACTTCACTTCCTTGACAGTAGCTTTTTATGAATTCATTTAGATCTTTTCTTTGCTTCATTCTTTGATATGAGGGCTCTGCATGCTCTCCTTTTGATGTCATAGTGTCTTCATCCTCAAAATCTGTTTGAAATACAAGTAAATCATTATTTTCATGATGCATAAGATCTCTTACCATATGTTTTCTTCCCATTATCTTCTTTTGTATTTTCTCTCTCTCTCTCTCTTGATCGTCTCTTGTTTCCATGGCGGTTTCCTTTCTTTGAGTGTCCTTCTTTAGACTCAAATCATTCCACCTCATAGTGAAGCTTCTTTCCTTGCTCTCATCGGTGGCTTCCTTCTTCTTGAGGCTCCTTGCACTTTCTCCTTTGGTTGGAGGATTTTTTCATATCCATGGCTATAGTCATATTTTTCTTCTCCATAAGAATGCCTTCTTAGTTTACTCTCAAAATATGCATATGATCAAGCTCTTGTCATTTGTAACTTGGGTAAAGCTTGGTAAATACGTGCTCCTTGAATCACGTAGAATAAGAGCCATTACATTCAATAAAATGCACCACCATGTTTTTAGGAGATCACATCCCAAGATATCAAACACTTGCAAATCTATTCTTCATGCATTTCAGCCCATAATTTAGCATAATTTAGGGAGTCACACCGCAAGAATAAAGTTTATAAATAGACTTTCATACATGAAGAACGTGCGGCATTCTAGAGTGTCTTCATAGAACTCTAGGATAAATATGAACCTCAACGGCACTTCATAGACCATTTGCCGTAACACTCTCTCCACTCTCTCTCTCTCTCTCTCTTGTATTAGTTATATTATGAGAAGTGTAATATTGTCATCTTGTCTATTATCGGTGATCATACAGTTTTTGTTTTTTTTATCACCCTATTGAAGTTGATGCAGACATACTTATGGAACAACATATGATACATGAATAGACTGTAGATATTGCATTGAGAAGGTAAAATATCATGTGCTACTAATTTCAATTAGTATTTGTATTTCTGTACCACAAGATTCAAGAAGATGCCATTGTGTTGGAAGCAGCCAGAGGCACAGACGACACGGAAGCATGTAACGACAGAGCAGGGAGCCAGTCGAATCGTTTTTCAAAGAATCATGTTCTAAAAATACTTTTCAAAAACCTCCAACAGTGATTTTTATCACTATTGTAACATATGTAACATATGTAACATAGAAAACCCCATTTTGTAATCCATAGCTCCATTTTGTGCAAGCCGAGGAGTCCTCGAGCTTGAGGAGCTTAGGTAGAACAAGCGTATCAATTTTCGTTATTTTTAGACATCGTTTACCCTTCCAAATAGCATCTAGGACCTAATTTTTAACTATGCCGGTCACTAGATGTGAAACCGGTCAAAACTAGTATAGAAACTATAAAAAGAGCTAGAGAGCTCATTTTTGAGGTTAGCTTGTTGGAGTCTAGAGTTCTTTTGAGCTTGTAATAGTGTTCTTGAGTAATAGAGTTGATTTCTCACCTTCCATTGTGTCTTGCTTGTCTCTTCGTAGTGTGTGTGTATGTGTGTGTGCATTTCTATGCTTCTCACCTTCACTCTCACTTCATCTCACATTCACGATCTTCATATCACTCCTATCTCTTCCGCGGATTGACATTAAGGAGGTGGAGCTTCTTAACGTGGTTCTCACCATTGTGCTAGAGCAACACCAAATTTGGCGCCGTTGCCGGGGATCGAGTCTAGGACGAATGTGTGATGGTAAGAGTATAGCAAGAAGTGGCGTTGGAAGGTAAAAATTTCAGTTTTTGTTGTTGTTTTTACTTAGTTTTTAGTGTTTTTCACCTCCCCCACACTCCATCTTCATCACCGCATCATCATCTTCATCTCCAAAAAAATCAGAAAATTCACCATATCCACCCATTCTCCTCATTTCCCCTCATTTGTGCATGCGAGAGAGTGAGAGAGAGCTTTTGTGCTTGTGTGTACTTTTGTTTTCTTGAGTTTTCTTGCAGGTACAGAGCTCCAGTGCATCAGGAAGGCTGCAAAAAGGTAAAAACTTCAGTTTCTGTCAGAAATTTTTGTCTGTGTCAGACCATCGCGATGGTCTACAAAGTTCGGAATTTGGAGAAGGCGACCACACCAGCGTGAAGAGCACACCTGCGCCTACAGGAATCCATAGCTGCATTCACAAAATTTGCATTTTGGTGGACCATCGCGACGGTCTCTGACCATCGCGATTGTGTCACACCATCGCGATTGGCTCACACCATCGCGACGGTCTCTGACCATCGCGATTGTGTCACGCCATCGCGCCGACGGTGCCATGTGACAATCTAGACCATCGCGACGGTGCACTTCAGACCATCGCGACGACACCCTCACACCATCGCGACACTTCAAAAATTCAGACCATCGCGATTGTCTCACGCCATCGCGCCCAGACCATCGCGATTGGCTCACTTTGGACCATCGCGATTGTCCACGTTGACCGTTGACTGACGCCATCGCAATTGTCCAGGTTCACGCCATCGCCATTGTCCAGGTTCAGACCATCGCGATTGTCCAATTTCACGCCATCGCGACGGTGCACTTTCACGCCATCGCGACGGTGCAGTTTCAGACCATCGTGATTGTCCAGGTTCAGACCATCGCGATTGTGCATTCTCACGCCATCGCGATTGTGCACTTTCATGCCATCGCGACGGTCCCAGACCATCGCGATCATCTCAGACCATCGCGATTGTGCACCCCCATCGCAAAATTTTAGGGTTTCATTTTTTGGTCAATTTTGGGGCTATTTTTGGGAAATTTTTGGGTGATTAGACTCATAGGAGACCCCTTAGCTCATATTTGGAGAAAAACCTGCTTGTCAGTTTTTACCCCCCAGGGCCTGAACGACCATAACTTTTTCATCCGAAGTCCGTTTTTTGAGCTTAATAGCTCGTTAGAAAGCTCTTTACGAGTACTACGTGACCTCAACTGTTTTTTTCTTAAAGAATACATCTATTTTTAGATAAGCTATTTTGAGGTTGACCTAGTTTGGGACTAGAAAGCCAGGGGGCAAGCATTAAAAAGTTGGGCAAAAAGGGAAGGGACTTAAAAGGTGTATATACTCAAGTGTTTGATCATCCAACTGTGAATTGGTCTAATATTGGATTTTTCTAGGTCTAGCAAGGGCAATCAAGGGCAACCAAGGCAAGGCAGTGAAGGGCATAAAGCTTGGGAAGCATGGCTTCTTGGGCATCAGAGCAACCAGAAAAGCTGACTCGAGGTTGGAAGATTACTCAACCCCCTCAGTCAATTCTTAGCTTAGGATAAACGGTAGCATTGTGGATTTAAGACGATAGGAACGCCTCAAGTTCAAGAGAATTAAATTTATCAAGTTCAAGACTAAAGTAAGGGTGTGTGACACAAAAACCTAAAGGAAAGAACCTAAGTCTGACGGGACGAGAACTCAAAATTATAACAGAAAGTCGAATTCTTGACGCGAACATTAAGACAAGAACTTAAAGACATTTAAAAAGAAACAAGAAGTTATTAACAAAGAACCATTGACGATCAGAAGAGTAGCAAAGTAAATTCATGAACCTTAGATCGGGCAAATATATAGGTAAGGCAGACCGGCGAAGCCTTAGATCATCAGAGGCAAGTGTAAGAACTACTGCACGATCGTGGGCTCAACAATTGAACATTAGTTATCCCTACGAGAGCTCAGATTCTAGCGAATCAGAAATGGCATTTAGCACAGAAAAACCAGAAGGAGGGTCGAATGTAGCCTATTTAGAAAAGCCAGAAGGACCCTATAGAACACAACTAGAGTTTCTCCGAACCAACCGAGTAGGTGCTCGCATCTATGAGGATGGTTTGCGAAGACAAGTGGTGCAAATGCACAACCCCGATCAACCCATTGGATTGGAACGTCCAGTGGTGAAATTTGAGAGACGCGTACATAGACAAGGAAGGAACGATGTACATCCTAAGTACGCAGCCAAACAATACCAACTAGTTTGGCGTGATTCAACCAGAGACGGAAGCAAAACCTCAAGGAAAAGAACCATTAGAAGAGCCTAGAACACCTAGAGGGAAATCTGTACTGACACGAGTACTAATCCCGGATTGGATCCCTCAGGACAACAGAAGCATAGAGTTGTTTGTAAATAAAGAAACGGATGAAGCCTTTTGGAGATACAAGACAGAACTACTTAGTGAGGTAGGTATCATCACTATATATGAGTTCAAAGACCCGGATACACCTGGAAAGGTTGTATACCTGGATGAGACTTCAGAAAGAGTCTTTGTGGTACCTGACCGCGCTAAAAACACATACACATGGAGAGGTGAATTGGTATTCCCTCCATCTAGAACGAACATGAATACAAGTCAACAAGGGGCAGGAACATCCTCAGCCCATGGAAATCAAAGAGAGGGAAATAAAGAGAGACCGGAAGTAAGCTTTAATCACCCCATAGGGAGAGATAGAACAACCACGAACACTAATAGAGCGGATAGACAAAGAGATCATGGAATACTAGGTGGTAGAGATGATTTTCCTCTACCTAGACCACGCGAACACGCAAGAATATTGAGACCCACACAGTTAGTAAAATCAATGAAAAATTACTTTGATGGGACAAGAGATCCCTATGACCATGTCGCAGAATTCAAGCAAGTACTAAGAGCAGAACAAGTTGAAGACATGTTCACGCAATACAACGCATTTGGACTAACGTTAAAGAATACCGCTTTAACTTGGTTTCAACCTCTGCAACAAAGGCAATTTAGAGACATCCATCACTTTTTAGAGTCATTCATCATTGAATTCTCTAAAAGTGGGATTAGACATGACACGTCTTCGTTGATTCATAGCTTTAAACAGACCCCTCAGGAAACCGTAAGACTGGCAGGACGTAGGTTTAGACAATATGTTGAACGATGTCCAATGCAAGAGCTACCCTCACAAGCCAATCAAGTGTCATTATTTCTAGATGGCTTGTTGAGCTCTAAACTACGCTCCTACGTGTACCTAAAAGAACCCAGAACGCTAGAGCAATGTGTAAGAATTTGTATAGACATTGAGGACAACTTAGGAGACGAGTTGGAACTCTCAAAGGTCTATAAGGACTCAGACTGTTCATCTCTAGCATCCACAAAATTGTCTAGCTCAATAGAAGACCTAGCAGAAAAAGTGGCACAGAAACTAGGAGTTTCGAGCAAACCTAGGGTACTAATGAACAAGCGCTGTTACACTTGTGGTGGTGATCATATGGCAAATGTGTGTCCCAATGCACCACAACCACAAGCCAACCCTAGTGGCCAATACTGCACCATTGAGAGAAGATACACGAATCATACGGCTCAGGACTGCCCATACAACAAACAAACCGTGAGACAGAACTATCAGCAAGCATACCCGCAGCCAGGTAGGTATCAAGGCCAATACAATGCTCAGCCCTATTACTATAGGCCTCCTCAGAACTACCCATACCAGGCTCAACAGAGACCTCAACCTATCTTAGCTCAGCAACCACCCCCACCAACGAATGTCATCTCAGTCAAATACGCTGCTGCCGAAGAGAATCTAAGTAGGGCCTTAGTGCCTTCTTCACCTTTGATCACAGAGAGTGACCCACACTCAAACAGTTTTGACTCCACTCATGTAGATAGTCCACCCGCATATTACACAGAGTCACCAGAACATGTGGAGACATATCATTATGATAGTCCACCAGTGGAACCTAGTTGGGAGCCAGACTATGCTAATGTGATGTACACAAACCCAAATCCACGGCCCCAATTAAGATAACAGAGACCACAGGGCCCTAGAGGACCATGCTTTAGGTGCCAAGGAGATCATTTCATAAAGGATTGTCCACATCCCCCGATAGCAGGACAATCACAGTACTATAACATCCAAGGCTTTTGCGTCGATTGTGGCAAAGAGCACATAATCAAAGATTGTCCTAAAAATCCAGTTAACGCTTCGAATGTGACACCGATCAACGTGATAGGTATTGTAAATAACGCAGATGGATCCAACCCTACATATGTGCCTATCCAAGCTATAACAAGAGCCCAGGTGCTCTTACAGAACCAAAAGCTTAATCAGGAGAAAGTAGCCGAAACTAGTGAAGTTGCAGAATCTAGCAGTAAAAAGACAAAATCTTGGAAAGATTCTAGAGAAAGAATTAAGAGAAAATGGAGTAAAAAGATAACTGAGTTGGAAGGAAGTTTGAAGGAATCTAGAGCCAAAATCCAAGAATTGACTTCACAGGACTTGAATCAAGAGAATCCAGCTCAAAAATCAGGATCAGTTTTAGCGGAACCCATACCAGAAAATCTAGACATGATGTTTCGTGCATATCAGGCTAGATTAAAGGAGGGACCTCAAGTAGCTGAAATGAGCAAAAACTACCCCCGAGCTGATCTAGAAATCGAGAGAACTAAACTTTGCATGAAGATGGTAGAACTAGCACAAGCTTTGTTCGAAGCCTCTAGATATATTAATTGGAATAACATGGCAAAACCTGAATTACACTTTCAAGGACTAATGGAGAGGCTAGAATATTTGATTGAAAGGAAAGAGAAAAAGGATCAGCACAAGAACCCTATTGTCCCAGAGACACAGGAAAATAACGCACCATCCCTGTCTCAAGTACCCAACTCAGAAAGTCAAGACAATTTGTCTTCCATACATAGGTACTCACACGAATTTTTGAGAGAAATACAAGAAGAGAAGTGGAGAAAGGAACAAGGAACCCATCCTCCTATTCAAGAAATAGATGACTTGCAAGAGCAATTTCCCCAAGACATTCCCTCTATATACGATGATGTAGAGGAAGAACAACTGAGTGAACACACAAGATTTGAATCTAATTCTTTACAAGAATTACCTTAGTTCACAGGACCTTGGGAAGCAAAGTCTATTAGTATGAGAGCACCCACGATAATAGTGAGGAATGAAGAATCAGTAATCCCTAGAAACACGGAAGTGATCAAGAACACTAAAGTACAATGTAATCTCACTCTAGAGGAGTTGTTGAAGGTAAAACCAGAATTGTGGAAACATGTAGCAAATCAATTCCCCGAGCTTGCTACTACTCCCTCACAAATAGGATCACATAAGATGGTACCAGAGATACCCGTAGAAAAGATTGGAGATGTAAGCGAAGGAGAGGAAGGTAACACTTATCTTCCGATAACCCATCAGGGCTACACCACGAAAGCCATCTTAGATTCAGGAGCCGGAGTAGCCATCTCTACCACCGCTTTATGGAAACGTTGGGGTAAGCCAGCATTAAGACCCACCAGGATGAAGCTACAAATGGCTAATGGACACATAGAAAAACCATTAGGCTTACTAGAAGGCATATCACTCACCACTTGTGGTGTAGAATTTGAGCATACCTTTGCCATTTGTGACTTTGCAAAAAACCATGCTTATGAGATGATATTGGGACGACCATTCATGCGTCAGTTGCAAATTGTACAAGATTGGGGAACCAATTCTTTGTACTTGCAACATTTAGGAGTGACTACCAAAGTCAATCTTAAAGACTATTCACATAGAGATGTACCCCCACTACAATGGAATACCATCCATAAGACACAAGTAGAAACAGAATCCGTGCACTCATTAGAATCAGATCCTTCTTGGTTGCATGAGGATACTCATCTATGGATGTGTAAAGTAGCAAAACAAGAGGAAGAAAGGTTAGAAGCCAGGACCTTAGGTGCAGAACAACATCCACGAACCCTTCAGGATCCAGCTTACGCACCTGTAGTATTCCCAGACGAAGAGTTTGAACCCCATGGTTGGGCAGAAATCCTAGCAACCATGGACGTAGCCATCAATGAAGAACAATGGACACCCCACTGTGACGAGGATGGCTATGACCTTTCAGTTTTCACGATAGAGCCAATCATGTGCGATGCGATTTTAGAAGAATGTGAACCTAACACTGATGCATTTGAGGATGCAAGCGATTTTGATTTAGAATCAATTATCATGGACCCACCTTTTGCATCAGAGGAAGAATATTTTTTCTAAGTAGAAACTCATCCTCAGAGACACGAGGAAATTATGAATGATGTGAGGTTAACCACACAAGTGACTACTAAGAGTGAAGGTAAGAAAAGAAAGAAGAAAGAAACCATGTCAGAAAAAGAAGAATCTTTATTTGAAGTACCCGAGAACTTCAAGAAATATGAAATTGAGGATAGAAGAATCATGGTACGAATGCCCAATAGAAAGGCGAATGACGGACAAGTATATGATAACCGAGAGGAAACCAAGAAAATAATAGTTGCCATAGAAGGAGAAGAAGAAAAATGTACATACATAGGGCATGATTTGACAACTGAAGAAGAAGAAGAGCTAGTTGCCCTATTGCGAGAATATAGAGATGTTTTTTCTTGGAGTTACAAAGATTTGAAAGGAGTAGATCCAGATATATGTTCTCATAGAATCCCTATGACTCCAGATGCAAAACCGACAAAACAGAAACCGTACACGTATAATGATAACTACGCTGTGAAGATTAAAGAGGAGATAGATCGCTTGATAGAAGTAGGATTCATTTACGAAATTGAGCATACCGAATGGGTATCCCCCATTGTGGTTGTGCCCAAGAAGAATGGAAAATTGCGTGTGTGTATTAACCTTAAAAAAGTTAATGCCGCCACGATTAGAGATAGTTATCCTCTTCCTATCACAGAACATCTATTGGAAAGAGTTGCGGGCAAGGAAGTTTACAGCTTTCTTGATGGATTTTTAGGCTATAATCAAGTAGCCATTGCTCCAGAGGACCAACACAAGACGGCATTTGCCACTGAATGGGGCATATTTGCATTTCGTGTGATGCCATTTGGCTTAACAAATGCACCCGCCACTTTCCAGCGACTCATGTGTCATGTTTTTAAGGAATTCTTACGCAAGAGCTTGGAAGTTTATGTTGATGACTTATGTGCACATTCAAATGTAAGACAGACACATATCCCAGAGTTAAGGCAAATATTTGACAAATGTCGAGAATATCAGGTTTGTTTGAACCCAGAAAAATGCGTTTTCATGGTCAGACAAGGCAAAATTCTAGGACACATTGTGTCAAAAAATGGAATCTCTACGGATGAAGAAAAGGTGAAGGTAATTGCAGATTTACCTAGACCAACTAATGTGAAAGAGGTACAGGCATTTATGGGCCATTGCGGTTATTATAGGAGACTCATACACATGTATGCAATCATAGCCAAGCCTTTGTACTCTCTTTTAACCAATTTTGAATGGACAGATGAATGTGAAAATTCATTCAATGAACTTAAACGACGCTTGTGCTCAGCACCTATATTGATTACCCCAGATTGGAGTAAGCCATTCCATGTACATGTGGATGCATCCAATTACACCATAGGATGTGTGTTAGCACAACCCACGAATGAAGGTAGCATAGATCTCCCCATAGCTTACGCTAGTAGACAATTGAACGCAGCATAAAGAAATTACACCATGACGGAACGAGAAGGATTAGGGATGATCTACGCTGTAAAGAAGTTCAGGCACTACTTGTTGGCCAATAAGTTCAAGTTCTTTACAGATCATCAAGCCCTATTGTACTTAGTCAACAAACCATGTAACACAGGACGATTGATACGTTGGTTTCTATTACTCATGGAGTATGATTTTGAAGTCGTAGTCAGGAAAGGAAAGACACATCTTAGAGCTGACCACCTTTCAAGATTAACCTCAGGAGAAGCTCCTCAAGGAGTAGCGGATGATCTACCAGATGCATACTTGTTTGACCTTGAGATAGCACCAGAATGGGCTAAGCCTTTAATCCCTATTCTCACATATGGACCCAAGAATCCTAGGATAAAGATCAAAGAGGGAGAGATTAACAAGTCGCAGAGATACCAAATAATGGCAGGAAGCATATATAAACAGGATAATCAAAAGATTCTTGCTTGTTGTGTAGATGAATCAGAACATGCGAATTGGTTGCAATTAGCATACATAGGTGCACTACAGCAACATCATTCAAAACATCGAACATTACAGACTCTGCATAGACTAGGAGTATATTGGCCTACGATGGAAGCAGATGTCTATAGGTTGTGTAAGGAATGCAATGTTTGTTGTGAAAGACCACCAGTAGAGCATGCTACATTGTATCATGTGTCTCTCACACCAGACTGGAGTGAACAATTAGTGACATACTTGAGGACGAACACATTCCCTCAAGGCATGACTTTAGCACGACAACGCAGTCTAGAGCAGGAAGCTCAAGACTATTCACTTATTGGCGATAAGCTATACAAAAGAGGACGAGATGGATATCTAAGACAATGTGTTCATGAGAGCGATTATCTGAGCATACTAGAGACTGCACACCAAGGTGTTGCAGGAGGTCATTTTGGACCCGATAGGATAATCAAAGCCATCCTCTTTGCAGGATTATGGTGGCCCACTCTTCACATGGATGCTCATACCTATGTTAAGAGATGTGATGTGTGCCAAAGAACTCAGTTTCCTACTCGCAGAGATGAAATGCCATTGAAACCCATGATGGGCGGACGTGCATTTTCAAAGTGGGGTATAGACTTTGTAGGACCCATTAACCCCCCTGCAAAAGGTACACATGCTGAATACATTATTGTTGCCACAGATTATCTTACGAAATGGGTAGAGGCAAAAGCCACAAAAAAGAATGATGCACACACAACTGCAAAATTCTTATTTGAGAATGTCTTTACAAGATATGGATTGCCTATAGAGTTAGTGAGCGATCGAGGCACTCACTTTCTAAACCAAGTCATTGAATATTTGTTACAGGATTTTATGGTGATTCACAAGAAATTCGCACCATATCATCCTCAGGCCAATGGTCAGGCTGAAAGCACTAATAAGATCCTTTGTAATGTACTGACGAAACTCGTGAACAACAAACGTTCAGATTGGGACAAACAGTTACACCACGCTATTTGGGCATATCGAGTGGCCTACAAGACCGTACTCAATGCAACTCCCTTTCAGATGGTTTTTGGTCAGAATGCTGTGCTTCCTTTGGACTTCTTGATACCGACCCTTAAGGTTGCACAAGAACATCAGTGGACCGGCCATGAATTATCAGCAAGAATAATGGACTTGGAACGATTAGGAGAAACCAGGCTAAAGGCGGCAGCAGGAATATATGCAGCGAAGAAGCGACAGAAAGCATATTTTGATGCACATGTGAAAGATAAAGGCCTAAAAGAAGGAGATTTAGTTCTAGTATGTACGCTAAAGCAACACGCACGTAAGTTATAAAAGCGAGGTTATGGACCTATGATCATTAACAGACTATCAACAAGTGGAGCAGTACAATTAGCCACTTTAGAAGGAGATATAATGCTTAACTATATTAGTGGTTGTAGAGTCAGGCTATATCAGGAACCTCTTACTGAGGATATGCTTAGACGACTCACGTTGGCAAAGAAGCGTAAGGAGGAAGAAAATAGAATACGAGCGGAAGCTCAGGCAGAAGCAATAGAACGCATTAAACGCATGAAGTTAAGAAGACAAGGACTAGGGAGAGAACATTATAACCATCTGGAAACTACACCCAGATATCCCATGGCCATGTGTCAAGTAAAGTCAACCACTCATCCTAGCATAGTGGACAGGAGACCATTCATTACAGTCAGGCTAGAGCACGGCAACCCTTGCCGAGAGCTCAGGGCTTTAATTGACTCAGGTGCTGCGACTAGTGCGATTAGATGGTCCCACTATAAGGATTCAGGAATAGAAATGCGGCCAATTGAGGCATATCTCATAGGCCTAGGAGGCATGGAAACCCCTTGCATGGGTGAGGTGGACCTTCCTATCCTCAATAAGGATGTGACCATGACAGCGAAGCTACTAGTGTGCCATGATGACGACCTGATAGAACCCCTAATCCTTGGTCAAGATTGGCTATACGATCACTCAGTGGACCTAAATCTTAGACAAGGCTCCTTACAGATTGGAACCTTAGAACAGAAGCGAGTGATACCGCTTGACTTCCCTAAAAGCATTCCGATTGAGGTTTGTAACCCTAGACCCTATGAAACGCATGCGAAGGAAGACCGGAAGATCTTGGGTCAGACCAGTCACGTTATGTCTACTCCAACCCACTCGGGCTTGGCTAGGGACAATTGTCAATCAGAAGGATGATAGAAGATCTTCCTTGGGGCTTCCTGCAAACTAGAAGGGGCAGCTACCCAACCGCTAGGGCAGATGAACACAATCAACGGTCAGGTGGGTTGCATCAGCGGCCAAATGAGCACAACACCCTGCGGTGCTCATCCTTCCAAACTTGCTGCGGACTGGCCTAGATTAAAGATAAATAACGAATCACTTCCTAATGGGCAGGTCACGCAAGTGTTGGATCTCCCTTCTTTTCCAAAGCAGAGCGTCCAACGGACCTCTCAAACCCAACTCCGAAGGAGGCAACCACAACAGAGGAACCCAGACCGACAACACCACCAGGCAAGGCAAGGAAAGCAGAAGTATCAACATCACAGAACAAGTGGCATGAAACAAATATGGGTGCCAAAAGGACAGCAACCACAGGCTATTGGCAACACTGCAGACAAGAGCAGGACAAAGTTTCAACAGAAGCAGAGTCAGCATCCAAAGTCCCCTCGATCTTCTTCTACAAGCACAAATACTCGAAAGATTTGGATCGCCAAGAAGTATCTTACCAATCGACCCACACCCATGCAGATTTGGGTACCCAAACCATGTATTATAGCCCAACCCTCTAGCCATGTAATATATACCCCTCAGAAATCTTTCCATCCTTCAATACCACCAAACCTGATACCACCTTTTGTCCCTCAGCAGAAACATACCACCCACTCAAAGACTCTTAGGAAATGGATACCGAAACGTATCCAGACGTCTTTTTGTACCTCTTTATCTAACAATTCTCCCACCCCATTTAAACTCCACCCTTGTACTAATTCACCTTCAACCAAACCTTGTATAAATTCATACACCCAAACCCCACATCATGCATAATAACGGCTCATCAAGAAATGTATGCATAATCTGAACCATGTAGGTGTCTAGAGACCTGCATTAGTTTTGCAAATAATCATTGCATCAATCACTTCACGACACTTGGCTACACGGGTTACACATCGGTTATGGAAAGGGATTGCGGTCTCACCTTAATGGGATCATAATTAATTTCCATACTAATGTGTTAATCTTTTGTAGCAGATCTTTTCCATTAGCTCATCAGTCATCATGCAAACCGAAGCAGAACCATCGGAAGCAGGCCCCAGCGTAGCTGCGGTGCCCCTCAATGTTTTACGTGCAGAATCCCACCCGACCGCTCCACCGCCAGAGTTCCAAGGATTTCCGGGACCCATGCCAATCGATAACCCACCTATGGGATACACAGAGAAGATACACCGTAACTCTCATTGGTTCCAAGGCCTAGCAGGACCATTAGCTGATGCTGACTTCATTTTTGAAGCGAATATGACATTTGATGACCGCGCATGGGGCAAGTATCAATTCTTCTCAAGAGAATTCGAAGGCCTACAAAACACCCAGGACTTAACTCATGTTTGGGCTAGAGCCGGCTTCACGGAGTATTTCAGTGATCCTCTGCCCAAAGCTGACTTTTATAGGTGTTATTATTTAATCACCACTTTGTTGGCCTCAGAGAATAAGGATATCCCAGGAACCTTTATTTTGCCTTCTTTAGTGGATGATCCACCTTACAAAAGATTTTATCTTTCGAAGGATTTAATCAGAGCTGCCATCAAAATACATGGAACACACACTCCAACGGAAAAAGAACGGCTAGTCCCAGAGCAGATGAAACGTGGTGACGTAACTAAGTGGGAGGATATTTCTGCTATAATACCTGAGCTCTCTAAGCCATTACGGATATGCATGCAGCACTTTGCTTTCCCAGCTCAGGATCGTTTTACCATGCCCCACAAAAGAATCTGCTTTGGATTATACTTAGCATGTACTGGACCGCAAACGGTTGATCTAGCCAGCTGGATAATTGATCAGCTCTATTTGGCACAATGTTGCTCTAGCACAATGGTGAGAACCACGTTAAGAAGCTTCACCTCCTTAATGTCAATCCGAGGGAGAGGTAGGAGTGATATGAAGATCGTGAACGCGAGATGATGTGAAAGTGAAGGTGAGAAGCACAAAGATGCACACACACATACACACACACAATGAAGAGACAAGCAAGACACAATGGAAGGTGGGAAATTAGCTCTATTACTCAAGAATGCTCTTACAAGCTCAAGAATAACTCTAATCTCAAACAAGCTACCATCAACCAACCTCAAAAATGAGCTCTCTAGCTCTTTTTATAGTTTCTAGACTAGTTTTGACCGGTTTCACATCTAGTGACCGGCCTAGTTAAAAATTAGGTCCTAGAGGCTATTTGGGAGGGTAAACGATGTCTAAAAATAACGAAATTTGGTACGAGTATTCTACCTAAGCTCCTCAAGCTCGAGGACTCCTCGGCTTGCACAAAAGGAGCTATGGATTACAAAATTGGGGTTTTCTCTATATTACATATGTTACAAGAGTGATGAAAATCACTGTTGGATATTTGAAGAGGTAATAAAAACATAATTGTTTGAAAAAATGATCCGTCTGGCTCCCTGCTCTGTCTTTACATGCTTCCGTGGCGTCTGTGCCTCTGACTGCTTCCAACACCCCCCTCCCTCTCGCTTCTGTCGTCCCTGACAGAACCTTGTTGTGAGGTCTGCCGGATGTAATTCTGTAGGAGGTCTTGAGCGAGGGTGTGCTCTGATACACGAATACCTCGGGCTAGATCAGCCTCGAGTTTCTCCCAGTCGATAGGTTGCGGCTCGTCTGGTGGTGGGAGCTGATAGTGTGTGGAGTACACCATTCGTTCACAGGCGAATAATTGCAATAAATGTGTCGGCCTGCCTATGAATACTTCTGAATGGTACTCCCAAAAACCGGTGGTGAACATTTCTTCGAATGTTTGCTTGTAACAGGCCGGTAGATATTTGATCCTGCAGTGCCAGGCGTAACACACCCGGAGCGATGGCGTTGTGCTCATATCATAGACTAAATCCAAATTGCCATGCTCAAAGCCCGGGGTGTTGACATGGGGAGCCTTGATGCGCCGGAAGACTTTTAAGACCATTTGCATCATGTCAAAGATTTTGACAGTCATTTGCGCGGCTATATCATCCATAGGTTTTAATCGAGGGAGCCAGTGGCGGATCGTCGCCATCATATAGCCAACTGTGGGTAACGCGACTGGTGGCTTGAAATAGGGGTAGTTCAGCCAGTCTTGGCACTGCTTATTGTTTTGTAGCTTTATAGCGAAGGCAGTCCAAGAGCGGCGTCGTGGTACTGGTCCCCAGCACGGATTAAATTTTAAGTGAAGAGGCGCCTTTACCCACGTGCTCATCATTTCTGGATAATTTTGCAGTAAATCTTTGCGCCAGTCTGGTTGGAGGATTTCACCTCTCTGCGCCCTTGGTGGCAAGTCCTCTGGCTCGAATTGAGTTGCATGCGTAGGTTTCTTGCCGGTTTCTTTCTCTATGGTTAATTGATATTCTGCCATTAACATAAAGTATGGTTTATACTGAAGCTCATGCCCGGATATGTATCTGCGCGGGGCCATGTGAGCAAAGAATGGTGATTGTAAAATTTTTTCTTCAATTATGGCCATGGCATGTAGCTGTGCCTCTACTCTGGCCGAGTGTGTCGTTCCGAGTTCTTCTACTGTCTTCATCCACGCGGGGGTAGGTAGTTCGTAGGTCATCTGGCCTTCGGCCGTGACACGTCCGCCTGGGATGGGTATCGGTTCATAAGCCTCTTCGAAGGTCTCCTCCACCGGGATAGTGACAGTTTCTTCCTCAGCTGGTAGCTCAGGTGGGGAGTCTGGCCTTGGTGGTGCTTCATAGATGGCGATTCGAGATTCAAGATTCACTACCTGGGCCCGGAGTGCGTTGAGTTCCTCTAAAACTTCAGGGGCAGGGTCCACAGGCGCCGGTAATTCCGCTGCTGCTGGTACCTTTTGTGTGGCTGGTTCTCTGAGCTGTAGCAGTTTGTGATCTTCCTTTAACTTTTGATATTCTTCATTCATCCGATCATAGTCCTCGAGCAATCTGACATGATCGTCTAGCAACATCCGCATCGACTCAGATGGGATGGCCTTGAATCTGCTCGGACTTAGTGGCTTGTCTGGATGATCTAAAGCCGCCTCCAGGTTTTCTCTGTTCTGCTCTTGGAGTCGCTGGTTCTCCTCTTTAGCTGCGGCTAAATGTCTTCTTAATAAGCCCATATTTCTAGTAAGCGTCGCGTTGCGGACAGTCTGGGCTCTAAGTAGGTTATCTAAATCTGCGGTGGCCTCTTTGCTTTTTTCCTCACTGTCTATTTCTAACTTGTGATAAGCCTCGCGTAACTCCTGGTACCGGCTGTTCAGTGAGGCGTTCTCAATTGACAACAAGTTAAGCTGCGTTTGCAAGTCGTTCGTCGTTTTCTGCAGCTGTTGATAGTTGGTGCCGAGTGATGCAAACTCATCTCGGACTTGCGTCATACATGCGAACATGTGTTGAAATGCTGTGTCTACGGTGGGCGATAGCAGTAGTGAAGTGCTAAATGAGGATGCAGTGATGGTAGATGCAGTGGGAATGGGAATCGGGGTTGGGACTGTGGATGCAGTGGTGATTGTGGAAAATTGTGAAGTGCCTACATATGAGGGTGCTGTGAGTGTAGTGGGTGGTGGTGAGGTGGGTGGTGATATGTCCATGCCATTGGACGTGTTTAATGTTGTGACTGTGAAAAGTGGTGTGATTGGGGGTGGTTGCGTAGGTGTGAATACGGGATTTACAAACGTAGAGTAGTTTACAGGGGGGATGGTGGGAATAGTTTGGTGAAACGGGGAAATAGGGGTTATGGCAGGTTGGGGAGGTGAGACGGGTGAGAAGGTTAGCGGGGTTAGGAAGGGAAATGGGGTTCTTAGAGGTGGGGGAAACGCTGGGAAGGATGAAGGGGCGAAGGGATTAACATAGGGATGCAGAGGGCTGGGTGTGGGCCGGGTGGTATGAATGGTTAAGGAAGAGGTTGGGGCTATATTGCTTTGTACAGGTGTGGATGTGGGGAAAGCAGGTGGGTGTGCGGGTGATACAGGATGGGTTGGTGAAAGATGAGGTGAAAGAGGAGTCGAAGGGGTGGAGGTTATTTCGAGGATGGTAGTGGTCTGTACAGCGGTGGTGCGGGGTGGCGAATCTACAAGAATGGTTTCTGCGGTTGCTGAACGTTCGGGGGCGAGGCGTGCCTCCCTGGCTTGTGCTGAAGATTGGGCTCCTGTTGGTACACGAATATACTCCCCGGGTTTTGAGAGTAGTCGCACTCGGCGGGGATCGAACTGTGGTAGTTGCTTTCTTTGTAAAAATCTGAGTGCTTCATGGGAGCCAACTGATTGGACTAACTCTCGGAACCCTCTGATATAGGCGTCTTCGAATCCTCCGGAGATGAGTTCCTGTTCAATTAATGCCTGGCTCTCCTCTTCGGTTAACCTCTTTCGTGCCCAGACTTTCTCCATGGTACGATATAATTTCTTTATGGCCAATGATACGCTGCGGCTTCAAAAGTTTCATCTTCATATGTGCTGGTGTCGCCGTGTGTGTCAGTCTGTTGGCCTTGGCCCTCTGTCTGTTCCTCTTGTGAGCCCTGGCTGGCCTCATCGTCGCCTTGATCGTCGTCTGTTTCAGTTCTTTCTTCTTCAGAGCCCGACACAGCTTGTCCCTGTGGCAAGTCTCGCGGCGTAGTGGGGTAGCTGGGGCGCTCATATTCCTGGGAGAACAGTGGTGCTTCTGAATACTGAAACTCGTTTGAGAATGCATCAGGCATCTCAAAATCAAATGTCGTGTTTATGGGGTCGTTCTCCATATGTGGTATCGGGAAAGAAAACGCTTCCGCACCAATGGTGGTGGGAGCTTCTGCGGTTGTGGTGGCGGGTTGTGAGGTGGTAGTTGCCTGAGGTGCAGCGGTACTCGTGGTGGCCTCCGTAATTACTGGTCTGGACAACCGTATGCGAATAGGTTGTACAGTGGGCTCAGCTTCTGTCTGTGGTCGCTCGGGAGAGGGTTGTGGTGACGGCGACTCTGGCACTTGGAGACAAGGGATGGTGCCTCGCATGCGCTTACCAGCCCGTGTCCTACTGGGCTTCTTAGCTTTCTTCGCTGTGCTCTTGAATGCCTTCAATTCCTCTCCTGTTAATGCACGCTCGATGGGCAAGTCATAAGCCAAACACATATACACAATTCTTGTGAGGGCACAACATCCGTTAAGCACTTTTTTACGCTCCCATCTGTGCTGTGCCAGGTACATCTGATCTATGATCCAGCTAGCCAGATCAACTGTTTGAGGTCCCGTACATGCCAAATATAATCCGAACCATATTCTTTTGTGTGGCATGGTAAACCTGTCCTGAGCTGGAAAGGCAAAATGTTGCATGCATATTCTTAATGGCTTTGACAGCTCAGGTGTGATGGCTGAAATCTCTTCCCACTTCGTGACATCCCCACGTTTCATTGGTTCTAGAATCAATCTCTCTCGGTCTGTGGGAGTGTGGGTTCCATGAATCTTGATGGCTGCTCTGATTAGGTCCTTAGAGAGATAAAATCTCTTGTAAGGTGGATCATCCACTAGGGTAGGCAAGATGAAGGTTCCTGGGATGTCCTTATTCTCTGATGC
This sequence comes from Ceratopteris richardii, assembly GCA_020310875.1. Lineage (NCBI taxonomy): Eukaryota > Viridiplantae > Streptophyta > Polypodiopsida > Polypodiales > Pteridaceae > Ceratopteris > Ceratopteris richardii. Next base: position 8,060,140 of record CM035442.1, on the reverse strand, counting down.
CAGTAAGGTAGTGATCAAGTAATAGCACCTATAAAAATCTGGTTTGGGTAGAGGATCACTGAAATATTCTGTGAAACCGGCTCTGGCCCAAACATGAGTTAAATCTTGGGTGTTTTGTAGGGCTTCGAATTCTCTGGAGAAAAACTGGTACTTTCCCCACGTGCGGTCATCAAAAGTCAGAGAGGATTCAAAGATAAAGTCTGCGTCCGCGAGGGGTCCTGCCAGGCCCTGAAACCAATGAGAATTCCTGTGTATCTTTTCGGTGTAGCCCATAGGGGGGTTATCGATAGGCATGGGCCCTGGAAATCCCTGAAATTCCGGCGGTGGAGCAGTAGGGTGGGACTCTGCTCGTAGCACGTTGAGTGGTACTGCTGCTACACTGGGGCCTACTCCTGATGTTCCTTCGTCAGTTTGCATGGTGGCTGGTGCGCTAGTGAGAAAGATCTGCTACAAAAGATTAACACATTAGCATGGAAATTAATCATGATCCCATTAAAGTGAGACCGCAATCCCTTTCCATAACTGATGCGTAACCCGTGTAGCCAAGTGCTGTGATGTGATGGATGCAATGTTTTTTTGCAGCACTAGTGCAGGTCTCTAGACACCTATACGTTTCAGATCATGCATACATTTCTTGATGAGATGAGATTACGAGTGGTGTGTGATGATGGTGTGTGAATTTATACAAGGTTTAAAGGTTAGTAATTGAGTACAAGGTTGTATGTTAGTCGGGGGGTAGTTAGGCAATGGGTTAGGGGAAGACGGGTGGACACGTTTCGGTATCCATTTCCTAAGAGTCTTTGAATGGGTGGTGGGTTTCTGCTGAGGGGTAAAAGGTGGTAACGGGTGTGGTGGTATCGAGGGATGAGATGAGTTATAGGGGTTATATATTACATGGCAAATGGGTTGAGCTATGATACATGGTTTGGGTACCCAAATCTGCGTGGGCGTGGGTCTATGGGTAAGGTACTTCTTGGCGATCCACATTTGTCGGATGTTTGGACCTGTAGAAGAAGGTCGAGGGGATGGTGGAGATCGATTCTGTTTCTGTTCGGCCTTTTGCTGGTTGATCTCGGCTTGGTTGGAGTCCTTAGGTGCTTTTTGTCCTTTTGGCACCCATATTTGTCTGGTGCCGCTTCTTTTGGGAGGCCTAAACTGCTTTCCATGTTGTTTCCTCTGATACTGTCGTCGGTCTGGGTTCCTTTGTCGCGGTTGACTCTGTTGTTGTTGAGGTTGAGAGGTCGGATGGACACTCTGCTTTGGAAAAGAAGGGAGTTCCAACACTTGCGTGACCTGCCCATCAGGAAGTGATGCCTTTTGTAACTTTAATCTAGGCCAGTCCGCAACAAGCTTGGAAGGATGAGCACCGTAGGGTGTCGTGCTCATTTGGCCGCTGATGCAACCCACCTGACCTCTGATTGTGCCCTTCTGCCCTTGCTGTTGGGTAACTGTCTCTTCTAGTTTGCAGGAAGTCCCAGGGAAGATCTCCTGTCGTCCTTCTGATTGACAACTGTCTATAGCCAAGCCCGAGTGGGTTGGTGTAGATGTGACGTGACTGGTCTGATTAAAGATCTTCCGGTCTTCCGTCTCATGCGTTTCGTAGGGTCTAGGGTCACAACCGTCAAGCGGAGTGCGGTTAGGGAAGTCAAGCGGTATCACTCGCTTCTGCTCTAAGGTTCCAATCTGTAAGGAGCCTTGTCTAAGATTTAGGTCCACTGAGTGATCGTATAGCCAGTCTTGGCCAAGGATTAGGGGTTCTATCAGGTCGTCATCATGGCACACTAGTAATTTCGCTGTCATCGTCAAATCCTTAATGAGGATAGGAAGGTCCACCTCACCCATGCAAGGGGTTTCCATGCCTCCTAGGCCTATGAGGTATGCCTCAATTGGCCGCATTTCTATTCCTGAATCTTTATAGTGGGACCATCTAATCGCACTAGTCGCAGCACCTGAGTCAATTAAAGCCCTGAGTTCTTGGCTGTGGTGACCGTGCTCTAGCCTCACTGTAATGAATGGTCTCCTATCCACTATGCTCGGGTGAGTGGTTGACTTTACTTGACACATGGCCATGGGATATCTGGGTGATGTTTCCAGATGGTTATAATGTTCTCTTCCTAGTCCTTGTCTTCTTAGCTTCATGCGCTTAATGCGTTCTATGGCTTCTGCTTGAGCTTCTGCTCGTATTCTATTTTCTTCCTCCTTACGCTTCTTTGCCAACGTGAGTCGTCTAAGTATATCCTCAGTAAGAGGTTCTTGATATAGCCTGACTCTACAGCCACTAATGTAATTAGGCATTATATCTCCTTCTAATGTGGCTAACTGTACTGCTCCACTAGTCGAGAGTCTGTTAATGATCATAGGTCCATAACCTCGCTTTTCTAACTTCCGTGCGTGCTGTTTCAGCGTATACACTAGAACTAAATCTCCTTCTTTTAGGCCTTTATCTTTCACATGCGCATCAAAATATGCTTTCTGTCGCTTCTTCGCTGCGTATATTCCTGCTGCTGCTTTCAGCCTTGTTTCTCCTAATCGTTCCAAGTCCATTATTCTCGCTGATAATTCATGGCCGGTCCACTCATGTTCTTGTGCAACCTTAAGGGTCGGTATCAAGAAGTCCAAGGGAAGCACTGCATTCTGACCAAAAACCATCTGAAAGGGAGTTGCATTGAGTACGGTCTTGTAGGCCACTCGATATGCCCAAACAGCGTGGTGTAGCTGTTTGTCCCAATCTGAACGTTTATTGTTCACGAGTTTCGTCAGTACGGTACATAGTATCTTGTTAGTGCTTTCAGCCTGACCATTGGCCTGAGGATGATATGGTGCAGATTTCTTGTGAATCACCATAAAATCCTGTAACAAATATTCAATGACTTGGTTTAGAAAGTGAGTGCCTCGATCACTCACTAGCTCTATAGGCAATCCATATCTTGTAAAGACATTTTCAAATAAGAATTTTGCAGTCGTGTGTGCATCATTCTTTTTCGTAGCCTTTGCCTCTACCCATTTGGTTAAATAATCTGTGGCAACAATAATGTATTCCGCATGTGTACCGTTTGCAGGGGGGTTAATGGGTCCTACAAAGTCTATACCCCACTTAGAAAATGCACGTCCGCCCATCATGGGTTTCAATGGCATTTCATCTCTGCGAGTAGGAAACTGAGTTCTTTGGCACACATCACATCTCTTTACATAGGTATGTGCATCCATGTGAAGAGTGGGCCACCATAATCCTGCAAAGAGGATGGCTTTGATTATCCTATCTGGTCCAAAATGACCTCCTGCAACACCTTGGTGTGCAGTCTCTAGTATTCTCAGATAATCGCTCTCATGAACACATTGTCTTAAATATCCGTCTCGTCCTCTTTTGTATAGATTATCGCCAATAAGTGAATAGTCTTGAGCTTCCTGCTCTAGACTGCGTTGTCGAGCTAAGGTCATTCCTTGAGGGAATGTGTTCGTCCTCAAGTAAGTCACTAAAGGTTCACTCCAGTCTGGTGTGAGAGACACATGATACAATGTAGCATGCTCTACTGGTGGTCTTTCACAACACACCTGACATTCTTTACACCACTTGTGGACATCTGCTTCCATAGAAGGCCAAAATACTCCTAGTCTTTGCAGAGTCTGTAATGTTCGATGTTTTGAATGATGTTGCTTTAGTGCACCTATGTGTGCTAATTGTAACCAATTCGCATGTTCGGATTCATCTACACAACAAGCAAGAATCTTTTGATTATCCTGTTTGTATATGCTTCCTGCCAGTATTTGATATCTCTGAGACTTGGTAATCTCTCCTTCTTTGATCTTTATCCTAGGACTCTTGGGTCCGTATGTCAGAATAGGGACTAACGGCTTAGTCCATTCTGGTGCTATCTCAAGGTTGAATAAGTATGCATCTGGTAGATCATCCGCTACTCCTTGAGGAGCTTCTCCTGAGGTTAATCTTGAGAGGTGGTCAGCTCTAAGATGCGTCTTTCCTTTCCTAACTACCACTTCAAAATCATACTCCATGAGCAGTAGAAACCAACGTATCAGTCGTCCTGTGTTACAAGGTTTGTTGACTAAATATAATAGGGCTTGATGATCTGTAAAGAACTTGAATTTGTTGGCCAACAAGTAGTGCCTAAACTTCTTTACAGCGTAGATCATCCCTAATCCCTCTCTTTCCGTCGTGGTGTAATTTCTCTCTGCTGCGTTCAGTTGTCTGCTAGCGTAAGCTATGGGGAGATCTATGTTACCTTCATTCGTGGGTTGTGCTAACACACATCCTATGGCATAATTGGATGCATCCACATGTACATGGAATGGCTTACTCCAATCTGGGGTGGTCAATATAGGTGCTGAGCACAAGCGTCGTTTGAGTTCATTGAATGAATTTTCGCATTCATCTGTCCACTCAAAATTGGTCAAAAGAGAGTACAGAGGCTTGGCTATGATTGCATACATGTGTATGAATCTCCTATAATAACCGCAATGGCCCATAAATGCCTGTACCTCCTTCACATTAGTTGGTCTAGGTAATTCTGCAATTACCTTCACCTTTTCCTCGTCCGTAGAGATTCCATTTTTTGACACGATGTGTCCTAGAATTTTGCCTTGTCTGACCATGAAAACGCATTTTTCTGGGTTCAAACAAACCTGATATTCTCAACATTTGTCAAATATTTGTCTTAACTCTGGGATATGTGTCTGCCTTACATTTGAATGAGCACATAAGTCATCGACGTAAACTTCCAAGCTCTTGCGTAAGAATTCCTTAAAAACATGGCACATGAGTCGCTGGAAAGTAGCGGGTGCATTTGTCAAGCCAAATGGCATTACTCGAAATGCAAATATGCCCCATTCTGTGGCAAAAGCCGTCTTGTGTTGGTCTTCTGGAGCGATGGCTACTTGGTTATAGCCTGAGAATCCATCAAGAAAGCTGTAAACTTCCTTGCCCGCAACTCTTTCCAATAGGTGTTCCGTGATAGGAAGAGGATAACTATCTCTAATCGTGGCGGCATTAACTTTTTTAAGGTTAATACACACACGCAATTTTCCATTCTTCTTGGGCACAACCACAATGGGGGATACCCATTCGGTATGCTCAATCTCGTAAATGAATCCTGCTTCTATCAACCGATCTATCTCCTCTTTAATCTTCGCAGCGTAGTTATCATTATACGTGTAAGGTTTTTGTTTTGTCGGTTTTGCATCTGGAGTCATAGGGATTCTATGAGAACATATATCTGGGTCTACTCCCTTCAAATCTTTGTAACTCCAAGCAAAAACATCTCTATATTCGCGCAATAGGGCAACTAGTTCTTCTTCTTCTTCTGTCGTCAAATCATGCCCTATGTAGGTACATTTTTCTTCTTCTCCTTCTATGGCAACTATTATTTTCTTGGTTTTCTCTCGGTTATCATATACTTGTCCATCCTTCTCTTTTCTATTGGGCATTCGTACCATGATTCTTCTATCTTCAATTTCATATTTCTTGAAATTCTCGGGTACTTCAAACAAAGATTCTTCTTTTTCTGACATGGTTTCTTCCTTCTTCCTTTTCTTGCCTTCACTCTTAGTAGTCACTTCCGTGGCTAACCTTATCTCGTTCGTGATGTCCTCGTGTCTCTGAGTGTGAGTCTCTACTTCGTAGAAATATTCTTCCTCTGATGCAAAGGGTGGGTCCATGATAATTGATTCTAAATCAAAATCGCTTGCGTCCTCAAATGCATCAGTGTTTGGTTCGCACTCTTCTAAAATTGCATCGCACATGATTGGCTCTATCGTAAAAACTGAAATGTCATAGCCATCCTCGTCACAGTGGGGTGTCCATTGTTCTTCATTGATGGCTACATCCATGGTTGCTAGTATTTCCGCCCATCCATGGGGTTCAAACTCCTCGTCAGGGAATACTACAGGTGCGTAGGCTGGATCTTGAAGGGTTCGTGGATGTTGTTCTGCACCCAAGGTCCTTGCTTCTAATCGTTCTTCCTCTTGTTTGGCTACTTTACACATCCATAAATGGGTATCCTCATGCAACCAAGAAGGATCTGATTCTAATGAGTGCACGGATTCCATCTCTACTGGTGTCTTATGGATGGTATTCCATTGTATTGGGGGTACATCTCTATGTGAATAGTCTTTAAGATTGACTTTGGTAGTCACTCCTAAATGTTGCAAGTACAAAGAATTAGTTCCCCAATCTTGTACGATTTGCAGCTGACGCATGAATGGTCGTCCCAATATCATCTCATACGCATGATTTTTAGCAAAGTCACAAATGGCGAAAGTATGCTCAAATTCTACACCACAAGTGGTGAGAGATATGCCTTCTAGTAAGCCTAACGGTTTTTCTATGTGTCCATCGGCCATTTGTAGCTTCATCCTGGTGGGTCTGAGTGCTGGCTTACCCCAACGTTTCCATAAGGCGGTAGTAGCGATGGCTACTCCGGCTCCTGAATCTAAGATGGCTTTCGTGGTGTAGCCCTGATGGGTTATTGGAAGATATGTGTTACCTTCCTCTCCTTCGCTTACGTCTCCAATCTTTTCCACGGGTATCTCTGGTACCTTCTTATGTGATCCTATCTGAGAGGGTGTGGTAGCTAGCTCAGGGAATTGATTTGCTACGTGCTTCCACAATTCTGGTTTTACCTTTAACAGTTCCTCCAGAGTGAGATTACATTGTACTTTGGTATTCTTGATCACTTCCGTATTTCTAGGGATCACTGATTCTTCATTCCTCACTATTATCGTGGGTGCTCTCATACTAATAGACTTTGCTTCCCAAGGTCCTGTGAACTGAGGTAATTCTTGTAGAGAATTAGACTCGAATCCTGTGGGTTCACTCAGTTGTTCCACCTCTACGTCACCATAAATAGAGGGGATGTCTTGGGGAAATTGTTCCTGCAAATCGTCTATTTCTTGAATAGGAGGATGAGTTCCTTGTTCTTTTCTCCATTTCTCTTCTTGGATTTCTCTCAAAAATTCATGTGAGTACTTATGTATGGAAGATAGGTTATCTTGACTCTCTGTATTGGGTACTTGAGACAGGGATGGTGGATTCCTGTCCTGTGTCTCTGGGATAATAGGGTTCCTATGCTGATCCTTTTTCTCTTTGCTTTCTATCAATTGTTCTAGCCTCTCCATTAGTCCTTGAAAGTGTAGTTCCGGTTTTGCCATGTTATTCCAATTAAGATATCTAGAGGCTTCGAACAAGGCTTGTGCTAACTCTACCATCTTCATGCAAAGTTTAGTTCTCTCAATCTCTAGGTCAGCTCGAGGGTAGTTTTTACTCATTTCCGTTACTTGAGGTCCTTCTTTTATTCTAGCCTGATATGCACGAAACATCATGTCTAGATCTTCCGGTATGGGTTCCGCTAAGACTGATCCTGATTTCTGAGCTGGGATTTCTTGGTTTGATTCTTGTGAAGCCAATTCTTGTATTTTGGCTCTAGATTCTCTTAAACTTCCTTCCAACTCACTTATCTTTTTACTCCATTTTCTCTTCATCCTTTCTCTGGAATCTTTCCAAGATTTTGTCTTTTTACTACTCGATTCTGCAACTTCACTAATTTCGGCTACTTTTTCATGATTACGCTGTTGGTTTTGTAAGAGCGTCTGGGCTCTGGTTATAGCTTGGATAGGCACGTATGTAGGGTTAGATCCATCTGCGTTGTTTACAATACCTATCACGTTGATCGATGTCACATTTGATGTGTTAACTGGGTTCTTAGGACAATCTTTGATTATGTGTTCTTTGCCACAATCGGCGCAAAAGCCTTGGACGCTATAGTACTGCGATTGCCTTACTATTGGGGGATGTGGACAATCCTTTATGAAATGGTCTCCTTGGCACCTAAAGCATGGTCCTCTAGGACCCTGTGGTCTCTGTTGTCTCAATTGGGGCCGTGGGTTTGGGTTTGCGTACATCACATTAGTATAATCTGGCTCCCAACTAGGTTCCATTGGAGGACTATCATAATGATATGTCTCCACATGTTCTGGTGACTCCGTGTAATAGGCAGGTGGACTAGATACATGAGTGGAGTCAAAACTGTTTGAGTTCGGGTCACTTTCGGTGATCAGGGGTGAAGAAGGCACTAAGGCCCTACTTAGGTTCTCTTCTGCAGCCGCATATTTGACTGAGATGACATTCGCTGGTGGGGGTGGCTGCTGAGCTAAGACGGGTTGAGGTCTCTGTTGAGCCTGGTATGTGTAGTTCTGAGGAGGCCTATAGTAATAAGGCTGAGCATTGTATTGGCCTTGATACCTACCTGGCTGCTGGTATGTTTGTGGGTAGTTCTGTCTCACAGTTTGTTTATTGTATGGGCAGTCCTGAGCCGTATGATTCGTGTATCTTCTCTCAATTGTGCAATATTGGCCACTAGGGTGGGCGTGAGGTTGAGGTGCCTTGGGGCACATGTTTGCCAAATGATTTCCACCACAAGTGTAACAACGTACATTTGTAGGTAGCTTGGGCACCTGTTTACTAGAAACTCCTAGTTTTTGGGCCACTTTTTCTGCTAGGTCCTCTATCGAATTAGACAATTTTGTGGATGCTAGAGAAGAACAATCTGAGTCCTTATAGACCTTTGAGAGTTCTAATTCATCTCCTAGGTTGTCCTCAATGTCTATACATATTCTCACACATTCTTCTAGCGTTCTGGGTTCTTTTAGGTACACATAAGAGCGTAGTTTAGCGCTCAACAAGCCATCTAGGAACAGTGATACTTGTTTGGCTTGTGAGGGTAGCTCTTGCATTGGACATCGCTCGACATATTGTCTGAATCTACGACCTGCCAGTCTTACTGTTTCCTGAGGGGTTTGTTTAAAACTATGAATCAGCGAAGACATGTCATGTCTAACCCCACTTTTAGAGAATTCAGTGATGAATGACTCTAAAAAGTGATGGATGTCTCTAAATTGCCTTTGTTGCAGTGGTTGGAACCAAGTTAAAGCTGTATTCTTTAACGTTAGTCCAAATGCATTGTACTGCGTGAACATGTCTTCAACTTGTTCTGCTCTTAGTACTTGCTTGAATTCTGCGACATGGTCATAGGGATCTCCTGTCCCATCAAAATAATTTTTCATTGATTTTACCAACTGTGTGGGTCTCAATACTCTTGCATGTTCACGTGGTCTAGGTAGAGGAAAATCATCTCTACCACCTGGTATTCCCTGTTCTCTTTGTCTATCCGTCTTATTAGTGTTCGTGGTTGTTCTATCTCTCCCTATGGGGTGAATGAAGCTTACTTCCGGTCTCTCGTGATTTCCATGGGCTGAGGATGTTCCTGCCCCTTGTTGATTTGTATTCACGTTTGTTCTAGGTGGAGGGAATATCAATTCACCTCTCCATGTGTATGTGTTTTTAGCACGCTCAGGCACCACAAAGACTCTTTCTGAAGTCTCATCCAGGTATACAACCTTTCCAGGTGTATCTGGGTCCTTGAATTCATAGATTGTAATGATGCCTACCTCACTGGGGTTTTCCTTTCTGTACCTCCAAAAGGCTTCATCTGTCTCTTTATTTATGAACAACTCTGTGCTCCTGTTATCTTGAGGGATCCACTCTGGGATGAGTACTCTTGTTAATACGGATTTCCCTCTAGGTGTTCTAGGTTCTTCTAACGGTTCTTTTCCTTGAAATTTCCCTTCTGTCTCTAATTGGATTGTGCCAAACTCATTAGTATCGTTTGGCTGCGTACTCAAGATATACATGGTTCCTTCTTTGTCTATGTACGCGTCTCTCTCAAACTTCACCACTGGTCTTTCCAATCCAATGGGTTGATCAGGGTTGTGCAGTTGCACCACTTGCCTCTGCAAACCATCCTCATAGATGCGAGCACCTAGTCGGTTGGTTCGGAGAAACTCTAACTGCGTTCTATAGGGTCCTTCAGGTTTTTCTAAGTATGCTACATTAGACCCTCCTGCTGGTCTGTCAGTGCTAAATGCCATTTCTGATTCACTTGATTCTGAGCTCAACTCGTAGGGATAACTACTGTTCAATTGCTGAGCCCAAGATCGTGCGGTGGTTCTTACACTCGCCTCTGATGATCTAAGGCTTCTTCTATCCGACTTACCTATATGTTTGCCTGATCTAAGGTTCATTAATTTTCTTCCTTGCTCACTCAATTACACACTTAGATCGTCAATGGTTCTTTGTGATTAATTCTTGGTTCCTTTTAATTTTTCTTTGGATTCTTGTCTTAATTTATGCGTCAGGAATCCGACTTTCGTGATGATTTTAAGTTTTCGTTCCGTCAGACTTATGTTCTTTTCTTTAGGTTTTCGCGTCACACACACCTTTACTTTAAGTCTTAAACTTGATAGAATTAGGTATCTTGAACTTGAGGCGTTCCTATCGTCGTTAATCCACAACTACCGTTTAACCTAAGCTAAAAATTGACTGAGGGGGTTGAGTAATCTTCCAACCTCGAGTCGGCTTTTCTGGTTGCTCTGATGTCCTGTTGCCCAAGAAGCCGTGCTTCCCAAGCTCTGCTGTCTTCACTACCTTGCTTGCTTGCCTTGGATTGCCCTTGCTAGACCTGGAAAATTCCAATGTTAGACCAATTCACAAGATGATTAAACACTTGAGTATATACACCTTTTTAGCTCAAATTTTCAATATGTGCCCCCTGACTTCCTAGTCCCAGACTAGGTGAACCTCAAATTAGCCTATCCAAAAATAGACGTATACTCTATGAAAAAAACAGTTGAGGTCACATAGTACTCGTCACGAGCTTTCTAACGAGCTATTAAGCTCTAAAAACGGACTTCGGATGAAAAAGTTATGAGCGTTCAGGCCCTGGGGGGTAAAAACTGACAATCAAATTTTCCTTCAAATATGAGCTAAGGGGTCTCCTATGAGTCTAATGGTCCAAAAATTTTCCAAAAATACCCCCAAATTTGGTCAAAAATTGAAGTCCAAAATTTGCGATGGGGGTGGGCAATCGCGATGGTCTGGGACCGTCGCGATGGTCCAAGCGAACCGTCGCGATGGCGTGGGATTTGGACAATCGCGATGGCCCGAAAAAGCGAACCGTCGCGATGGCGTGGGATTTGGACAATCGCGATGGCCCGAAAAAGCGAACCGTCGCGATGGCTCGAAGTGAACAATCGCGATGGCGTGAAGTCGAACCGTCGCGATGGTCCAAAAAATGAACCGTCGCGATGGCGTGATCGGGCGGACAATCGCGATGGCGCGGTCAACGGTCAACGGTGGACAATCGCGATGGTCCGAAGTGAACCGTCGCGATGGTCCGCGATGCGATGGCTTGAGCCAATCGCGATGGTCCGATTTTGGGCTGTCGCGATGGTCCGAAAAAACGAACCGTCGCGATGGTTCAACGTGACACGTGGCACTGTCGTGGCGATGGCATAGGCCAATCGCGATGGTCCGGGGTCAAATGAACCGTCGCGATGGTCCAAGTGGACCGTCGCGATGGCTCAAGTGAACCGTCGCGATGGTCCGAAAAAGCGAACCGTCGCGATGGTCCGGCCGAGCCGTCGCGATGGCGTGAGCCTATCGCGATGGTGCGACACAATCGCGATGGTCCGAGCCAATCGCGATGGTCCACCAAATGAAGAATTTTTGGGATGCGAGTATGGATTCCTAGTGGCGCAGGTGTGCTCTTCACGCTGGTGTGGTCGCCTTCTCCAAATTCCGAACTTGGCGGACCATCGCGATGGTCCAACACAGTCGGAAATTTCTGACAGAAACTGAAATTTTTACCTTTTGGAAGCTTTCCTGATGCTCTGAAGCTCTGTACCTGCAAGAAAACTCAAGAAAACACAAGTGCATACAAGCGCAAAAACTCTCTCTCGCTCTCTCGCACGCACAAATGAGGGGAAATGAGGTGAATGGGTGGATATGGTGAATTTTCTGATTTTTTTGGGAATGGAGATGATGATGCAATGATGAAGATGGAGTGTGGGGAAGGTGGAAAACACTAAAAATTAAGTAAAAACAACAACAAAAACTGAAATTTTTACCTTCCAACGCCTCTTCTTGCTATACTCTTACCATCACACATTCGTCCTAGACTCGATCCCCGGCAACGGCGCCAAATTTGGTGTTGCTCTAGCACAATGGTGAGAACCACGTTAAGAAGCTTCACCTCCTTAATGTCAATCCGAGGGAGAGGTAGGAGTGATATGAAGATCGTGAACGCGAGATGATGTGAAAGTGAAGGTGAGAAGCACAAAGATGCACACACACATACACACACACAATGAAGAGACAAGCAAGACACAATGGAAGGTGGGAAATTAGCTCTATTACTCAAGAATGCTCTTACAAGCTCAAGAATAACTCTAATCTCAAACAAGCTACCATCAACCAACCTCAAAAATGAGCTCTCTAGCTCTTTTTATAGTTTCTAGACTAGTTTTGACCGGTTTCACATCTAGTGACCGGCCTAGTTAAAAATTAGGTCCTAGAGGCTATTTGGGAGGGTAAACGATGTCTAAAAATAACAAAATTTGGTACGAGTATTCTACCTAAGCTCCTCAAGCTCGAGGACTCCTCGGCTTGCACAAAATGGAGCTATGGATTACAAAATTGGGGTTTTCTCTATATTACATATGTTACAAGAGTGATGAAAATCACTGTTGGATATTTGAAGAGGTAATAAAAACATAATTGTTTGAAAAAATGATCCGTCTGGCTCCCTGCTCTGTCTTTACATGCTTCCGTGGCGTCTGTGCCTCTGACTGCTTCCAACACACAACATAGATGGGAGCGAAAGAAGGTAATCAATGGGTGCTGCGCCCTCACCAGGATCATATATATGTGCTTGGCATATGATTTACCCATAGAGCGTGCCATGACCAGTGAGGAACTGAAAGCATTCAAAGGCACCACTAGGAAGGCTAGAAAGTCTAGCAAAGGCAGAGCCGGAAAGCGGATGAGAGGTACTATCCCGTGCCTACAAGTCCCAGAATCACCCTCGCCACAACCATCTCCAGTGCAGTCACCAACAACAGCCACTCCCACAGTACAACCTATTCGCATAAGGTTATCTAGACCAGTGGTAATGGAGGGCACCACCAGTACTGTTGCACCCCAAGCAGCCACAACCACAGAACCTATCACCACAGCAGCTGAACTTCCCACCACTATTGGTGCGGAAGCTTTCTCTTTTCCAATACCGCATTTAGAACCAGGACAAGCAGAGCCACTGGACCAAACTTTTGATTTTGAGATGCCCGATGCATTCTCCAACGAGTTCCAGTTTTCAGAAGGACAAATGTTTTCTCAAGAATTTGAAAGGCCTAGCTACCCTACCACACCCAGGGATCAGCCACAAGGACAGATCGTGTCCAACTCTGATGATGAAAGAACAGCAACCGATGACGACGAAGGAGACGACGAAGCTAGCCAGGGAACACAAGAATCCCAAGAGCATGAACAGACAGATGGCCAAGGCCAACAAACAGACACGCATGGCGATACAAGTACCCATGAAGATGAAACTTACGAAGCAGCAGCTTACACACTGGCTATCAAGAAGTTGTATAGAACTATGGAAAAAGTTTGGGCACGCAAAAAGCTGACAGAGGAAGAGAGTCAAACAATAATAGAACAAGAACTTGTCACAGGCGGATTCGAAGACGCATACATCAAAGGATTCCGCGAGTTAGTCAAATCAGTAGGCTCCAAAGAAGCACTCAGGTACTTGCAACGAAAGCCACTGCCACAGTTTGACCCCCGCAGAGTACGACTACTTTCAAAGCCCGACGAATACATTCGTGTACCAACCGGAGCACAATCTTCAGAACAAGCCAGGGAGGCACGCCTCGTCCCCGAAAGTTCATTGGCCGTAGAAACCATCATTGTAGATTCCCCACCCCGCGCTACAACTATACCTACCTCAGCAGTCACTGAAGTACCGACCACCCCCACCGCTCCTCTCTCACCGCCCATCCATCCAGCCTCCCCTCTTCACCCTCCTTCCCCCAGACCCACATCTTCATTCGCCGGTGGTGTTGCAGAAATCGTCTTTACGACCACTCACCCCACAATTCCCGCACCCATTAACCCTAGTCTACCCCCTCCCACACCCACCTTTCTACCCAACCCATTCCTTCATCAATCTTTTCCAGCTTTCCCCACAACTCCACGACCCCTTTTCCCATTCCCCCCGCCCTTAACCTTCTCCCCCGTCTCACCTCCCCGACCCACTGTAACCCCTCTTTCCCCTTTCCACCAAGCTGCTCCAGCCAGCCCCCCTGTAAATTACCCCTCAACCTTTGTAAATCCCGTATTTACACCAGCACGAGCACCCACAATCACACCCATATTCACGGTCACCGCACTAGATACGTCCACTGACATGGACATCTCACCACCCGCTGCACCATCACTCACTTCACTCCCGGCACAAACATTTTTAGGCACATCACAATTCTCAACAATCACTACCTCATCCACCTTCCCATCCCCATTCCCCGTTCCCGTTGCATCTACACCAACTGCATCTTCATTTAGCACCCCGCTAATACTATCACCCACTGTAGATAATGCATTCCGACAGATGTTCATGTGTATGACGCAAGTAAGAGATGAGTTCACATCTCTTGGTGATAATTATCAGCAGCTGCAGAGGACAACCAATGACTTACAGTCGCAACTTAACTTATTGTCTATTGAGAATGCCTCTCTGAACACCCGCTACCAGGAATTACGCGAGGTTTATCACAAATTGGAACTAGAAAGCGACGAAAAGACCAAGGAAGCCACTGCTGACCTGGACAACTTATTAAGAGCCCAGACAGTCCGCAATGCAACGTTAACACGAAATATGGGCTTACTATGAAGACACCTAGCAGCTGCCAAGGAAGAAAACCAGCGCTTACAGGATCAGAACCGAGAAAACGTAGAAGCAGCGCTCGACCACCCAGACAAACCACTCAGTCCTAGCAGGTTCAAAGCCATTCCTTCAGACTCGATGAGAATGCTACTAGACGATCATGTAAGATTACTAGATGAATACGACCGCATGAACGAGGAGTTGCAGAAACTCAAAGAAGATCACAAATTACTCCAGTTACGAGAACCGGCACACCAAGACATACCAGCACCTGTGGACCCCTCTCTGGACCTCCTAGAGGAACTCAACTCATTACGGGCCCAGGTATCACACCTTGAATCAAGGATCGCTATATATGAAGCACCACCAAGGCCAGATTCCCCACCTGAGCTTCCAACTGAGGAAGAAACGGTCACCATCCCGGTGGAGGAAACATTTGAAGAAGCGTACGAGCCACAACCCATCCCAGGCGGACGCGTCATGGCCGAAGGTCAGATGACGTACGAACTTCCGACCCCCGCGTGGATGAAGACTATTGAGGAACTTGGAACAACGCACTCAGCTAGAGTAGAGGCACAATTACACGCCATGGCGATGATAGAAGAAAAGATATTACAGTCTCCATTCTTTGCTCATTTGGCCCCGCGACGATACATATCTCGGCACGAGCTACAGTATAAACCGTATTTCATGTTAATGGCCGAATACCAGTTAGCCATTGAGAAAGAGACAGGTAAGAAACCATCGCATGCAACTCAATTCGAGGAGGACGATTTGCCACTAGATGCGCAGCAAGGAGAGATCTATCAACCAGAGTGGCGAACAGATTTACTACACAAGTATCCAGAGATGATGAGTACATGGGTAAAGGCACCTTTGCATTTGAAGTATAACCCCTGTTGGGGACCAGTGCCACGACGCCGCTCCTGGACTGCCTGTGCTATTAAGGTACAAAACAATAAGCAGTGCCAAGACTGGTTGAATTACCCCTATTTTAAGCCACCCATTGAGTTACCAACCGTTGGCTACATGATGGCTACAATTCGCCACTGGCTCCCTAGATTAAAGCATATGGATGATATAGCGGCGCATATGACTGTCAAAATCTTTGACATGATGCAAATGATTTTTAAAGTCTTCCGACGCGTCAAGGCACCCCATGTCAACACCCCGGGCTTTGAGCATGGCATTTTCGATCTGGTATATGATATGAGTACAACGCCATCGCTACGGGTGTGTTATGCCTGGCACTGCAGAATAAAGTACCTACCGGCGTGCTACAAGCAGACATTCGAAGAGATGTTCACAACCGGCTTCTGGGAATACCATTCAGAGGTATTCATAAGCAGGCCTACACATTTATTACACTTATTTGCCTGTGAACAAATGGTCTATTCCACACACTATCAGCTCCCGCCACCGGAAGAACCGCAACCAATCGACTGGGAGAAACTCGAGGCAGATCTGGCCTGAGGCATTCGTATGTCCGAGCACACCCTCGCTCAAGACCTCCTACAGAACTATATCCGACAGACCTCACAACAAGGTTCTGTCAGGGACGACAGAAGCGAGAGGGAGGGGGGTGTTGGAAGCAGCCAGAGGCACAAACGACACAGAAGCATGTAACGACAGAGCAGGGAGCCAGTCGAATCGTTTTTCAAAGAATCATGTTCTAAAAATACTTTTCAAAAACCTCCAACAGTGATTTTTATCACTATTGTAACATATGTAACATAGAAAACCCCATTTTGTAATCCATAGCTCCATTTTGTGCAAGCCGAGGAGTCCTCGAGCTTGAGGAGCTTAGGTAGAACAAGCGTATCAATTTTCGTTATTTTTAGACATCGTTTACCCTTCCAAATAGCATCTAGGACCTAATTTTTAACTATGCCGGTCACTAGATGTGAAACCGGTCAAAACTAGTCTAGAAACTATAAAAAGAGCTAGAGAGCTCATTTTTGAGGTTAGCTTGTTGGAGTTTAGAGTTCTTTTGAGCTTGTAATAGTGTTCTTGAGTAATAGAGTTGATTTCTCACCTTCCATTGTGTCTTGCTTGTCTCTTCGTAGTGTGTGTGTATGTGTGTGTGCATTTCTATGCTTCTCACCTTCACTCTCACTTCATCTCACATTCACGATCTTCATATCACTCCTATCTCTTCCGCGGATTGACATTAAGGAGGTGGAGCTTCTTAACGTGGTTCTCACCATTGTGCTAGAGCAACACATTGGATCTATCATGTGAGGAAGCTCTGAGAAGTTATTCTTTATTTGCTGACACTATCACTCATATGATTTGTATATGTCTGTGTGTGCATGAAGGAAGGTATACAGGTTTGTCATACTACTCATATCTTATACTAAACTTGCAACTTATTTATGCAATACATACAAACAGTTGTTGTATGATGTAGAGAGGAAAAGGATTTGTATTAGTCTACGTGCATGAAGACAAAGGAAATGAGATCCCGAAGATTTTGGGCATTGGTCTTTCTCTTTCCCTTAACTCACTGTTACTATCAGTGTATAGTCTTTCACATACAAATGCCTTCATTTATTTTCTAGTTCGCCAAAAAAGATAATTCTTATATGCATGATCGCTTGTTGAATATGCTATGGAATAGTTTTCCTTTGTGTATTGTGTCTGGTCAAAGTGCATGTTTATGTTCTCTTCTCTCTATTGATATATTTAGGTAGTGATGTGTGTGAACACACTAGGACCGTCAGGGCACTTTTTTCCCTCTTTAGGAGGTTTTTTCCCCCCGGTTTGTATATATGCCTATTGCCCTCATGGGCTACTTATCTTTGTACATTCTCTAGTAATACATTCAGTATTGGGTGTTGTGCTCCAAGCTTCTTCTTCTTCCTTGTGTTGTTCGCATGCTTTCGCAGATGTCTAATTCCAACAATTGGTATCAGAGCATGTTGTCCCTTCATCTAGGGCGCCATCGACACTCCTCCGTTTGTAGTCTCTGAATCGAACGAATTTTGGTGAGCATACTCAACGTGTTTTCAAGATCAAAACCGCTTTGCTTTGTGGTGCCAAAATCGCGATCTGAGCTCGTTCCGGTCTCCGAACGCACTATCACAACGCTTGTGCAGGCTATTTCCTCTTTTTGTGCCAAAGGTATATACCAGTTTTTGTTCGCCAGTATAAGCGCCTCAAAGTCTGCTACAGATCTGGTAGAATTCGTCTTGGCAGTTCTGTTCAACTTTTTGAGATACAATCAATTTTCTACATCAAGGTATTTTAGTCACCGGCCATGGCTGAAAGTAGTGATGTATTTCGTATGTTGGCTGTTGAGGATAAGTTGGATGGTACCAACTACCTGTTACGGGCTTATATGATGCGACATGTGTTGGTTGCAAAAGGACTATGGAACATTGTGCAGGGTGTCGAAAAACATCCTATCACACCTGCAACTATTACAACTACAGGTACTGAAGCTGATGCAGAAGGTATCGAAGATGGTGATATTCTGCATATTCCTATTCGTGCTATGGTTTTTGCTGCACCTACTAGAGAGCAGATTCGTTGGGATGGCAGAGATGCCCAGACACATGCATTGATAGCTTTGTCTTTCAAACGTGCCATTATTCCTCATATTCGCTCTTGCAGAATAGCTAAGGATGTTTGGGATACACTTACCACATTGTACCAAGCTAGGAATGAGGCTCGTGTTGCTAACCTCCAAAAACAATTGGAGAGTGAGCACATGATTGAAGGTGATTCTATGAACAGTTTCCTAACAAAGATCAAAGACTTGAAGGAACAGCTGATTTCTGCTGATGAGGTTATACCAGATAGCTCACTTGTGCAGACGGTTCTGAATGGTCTTCCTGATTCATATCAGAGTTTTGCTTCTACTCTTCGATTGATGATGAAAGGCAATCCAAATGCCTTGTCATTTGAGGAGTTAGTCTCTGTTCTGTTGCAAGAAGATCAGTCCAGGTAGAATAGGTCCATTATGTTGCAGATCAAGCTTTCCTGGCTAGTCAGAAGGGCAAAGGAAAATGTAGCTCTTCTACTAGTAAGCAGAAATCTACAAATGCTGCACATTTGAAGAACCAAGACAAAGATGATAAAAAATCAGAAAAAGCAGAAATGGTTCTGTAAGTACTGTAAAGGGAATGATCATATCATAAAGAACTGTCCAAAACTGGCTACAAAAGAGGCAAAGAAGAAAGAGACTGGAATGGTTGTTGCAGAAGCCTCTACACCAAAAACAGAGTCTGCTAATCTTGTGCAGGAAGAAGAATGGGCATTTACTACTGTTTGCAGTTTTGACCCATCTTCTCATGAGCAGTGCATGTCTGCAGTAGACTCAGATGTTTGGTACTTTGACAGTGGGGCGACCAAACATATTAAGTAGCACAGTTTCTTCTCTTCACTCGAGCCCGCCCCTATAGGGAATACTGTTACATGTGCCAACAACTCCTCTTATCCTATTATGGGAGTTGGTAAGATCATTTTGACTACTACTGATGGTAGTTCTTTCACTTTGTCAGATGCTTTATTTGTGCCAAGGATCAAGAAGAACCTGTTATCAGTTTCTGCATTAGCCAAGATTGGCTTGGTTGTGAAATTTGTTGATGATTGTACAGTTCATGATCTGTCAAATGGTGATGTGATTATTGCTTTTGACATTTTATGTCATGGGCTGTATAAGCTCATAGACTATGAAAGATCTATAAATGATTTGGCATGTGCAGTAAATGATTCTCAGGCTGTGTCAGATGCAAAGCTTTGGCATGCACACTTTGGTCATCTGAATTTTGCTAGTTTGCTATGCCTACAAAAATCTGAAATGGTGTCCTCTTTGCCCAAACTTGAAGCACCTGGAAAACATGTTTGTGAAGGCTATATTTTGGGCAAAATGCAGCGTTCATCCTTTCCAAAAGATGGTTCAGTTTGGGCTACTTAGAAATTGCAGCTTGTACATAGTGATCTTTGTGGTCCTATGCAGACACCTTCTTTTGGGAATTATCTTTACTTCGTGACTTTCATCGATGATTGTTCCATGCATGCATGGGTATATCCATTGAAGGCATAGTCCGAAGTGTTCATGTGCTTCAAACAATTTTTGGTTTTGGCTGAAAATCTGTCAGCATGTAAAATGGGTACCCTCCGTTCAGATCGAGGGGGGGAATATATGTCTTCTGATTTTAATGCATTTCTGGCTGAACGTGGGATAAAAAACCAGTGTACAGTGCCGTATACACCTCAACAGAATGGAGTTGCTGAACGAAAGAACAGGTCACTCATGGAGATGGCGAGGTGTATGGTCAAAAGTTAGGCTTTACCACATAGTTTCTAGCTTGAGGCTGTCATGTGTGCAGCATATGTACTGAACAGGTGTCCCACTAAAGCGCTGCAGTCCATCACTCCATATGAGGCTTGGCATGATCGCAAGCCATCTGTTTCTCATCTGCGTGTTTTTGGTTGTTTGGCATATGCATTAGTGCCTGAACAACATCGTATAAAATTGGATGATAAAACAGTAAAATGTATCTTTGATGGGTACAGTTCTGAAAGTAAAGGCTATCGTCTATATCATCCACAGACTAAACGCATTTTGGTTAGCCGTGATGCTGTTTTTGTGGAAGATGCTATTCAACCATTGCTTTCATGTACTAAGGAGACATCTGTTAGCTCCAAAGACATGTATGATACTTTGCTGCCTCTTTTTACAAGTGGATAGTCTAGTGCTGGTCCCAATGAGGCAACTTCTCAACCTTTGTAGGTTTCATGTGATGATGCAGATCATTCCATTTCTGATGCAGATTTACATGATGCACTAGTTGGTGCGAGAGCTGATATTGAGCAGGCAAAAACTATGCCAAAATAGCTAGTGCAGACTTTGCATGACAGCAAATTAGATGCATCTTTGTCATATCGTACTCGTTCAGGCTCTCATAGTGGCTCTTTTGCATCAGATTGCTATGCTATGGCTTCATCTAGTCTCTGTGATGAGAATGAGCCTGTTTCATTTGATGAAGCAAAATTCAGAAAATTGGATGGCTGCTATGCAATCTGAATATGATGCAATAACGAAGAATGGTACTTCGTCTTTATGTGACTTGCCTCCTGGCAAGAAGGCCATTGGCACTAAGTGGGTATACAAGCTGAAGCGTAAACCTGATGGTACAATTGACAGGTATAAGGCTAGGCTTGTTGCAAAGGGTTATGCGCAGGAAAGAGGCATTGATTTTAATGAGACCTTTGCACCTACATGCTGTATGACTACTGTTTGGAGCATTTGTGCACTTGCAGCCCATCATGGTTGGAATGTACATCAGTTGGACATTAAAACAAAATTTCTGAATGGTGACTTGCATGAAGAAGTGTATGTTTTTCAGCCCCGTGGCTTTGTGCAGAAAGGGCATGAAAACCAGGTGTGCAGGTTAAAGAAGGCATTATATGGTTTAAGGCAAGCACCACGTGCTTGGTATGAGAAGATACATGCCTATCTGATTGCACATGGTTTTGAGAACAGTCCAACTGAAAGCACCTTATATGTTAAGCGTGCTAATGATGTGCTTCTGATCATTGTTGTCTATGTTGATGACATGCTGCTCACTGGTCCTATTGAGAAGCATATTGCTGATTTTTAAGGCTGATTTGCATGCCTCATTTGAGATGTCTGATTTGGGGCATTTGCATCACTATTTGGGCATTCAATTTATGTAAGTTGATGGTGGAATGGCATTGTGTCAAACTAAACATATTGATACATTATTGCAGTGTTTTGGCCTTGAAGATTGTAATCCTATTGCCACTCCTATGGAGACAGGTTTATGATTGAGTCTTCATGATGCTAGAGATGCATTTGATGCTGTTCTCTATCAGTAGGCTATTCGATGCTTGATTTACTTATGCATTACTCGGCCAGATATTCAGTTTGCTGTCTCACAGATGAGCAGGTTTATGCATTGCCCAGGAGTCAAGCATTGGCAGGCAGTTAAGCGCATCTTTCGCTATTTGAGCGGTACTCAGCTACTTGGGTTGTTTTATCCCAAGAGGGGATCACTATCGCGAGATTTGCATGCTTTTCTTGACTCTGATTGGGTTGGTTGCTATGACACTCGTGTGTCCACTAATGGCTTTTGCTTCATGCTTGGTAGCTCATGCATATCTTGGTTGAGCAAGAAGCAGCCTACTGTGGCCACTTCCAATTGTGAGGCTGAGTATAGGGCAACTTTCACAGCTACTGTTGAGTGTGTGTGGCTCAGACGCCTTATGGCTGATTTGGGTGTTGGTCAGACTTCTGCCACCACCATCTTCACTGACAGTGAGAGCGCATTGGAAGTTGCGAGGAACCCTGTGTTCCATGCTCGCACTAAGCACATTGAGGTGCATTATCACTATGTCAGGGAGAGGTTCTCTGCTGGGGAGATCAGCTTGGCATATGTGCCCACACAGGAGAACATTGCAAACCTTTTCACGAAGGCTCTGCCTAGGGAGAAGTTTGAAGCTTTCCGCAAAGCTTTGGGCTTACTTTCTTTTGTGGAGTGATTTCCACATAGCTTGGCAGTTCGTATGTATACATATGTTAGTATGCATATATATGTATTTCATGTATATGTATGTGTTTGCATGTGTGTGATATATGTATACATGTGTTAGTATGCATATGTGTATATATGCATATGCATTTATGTAAAATATTCATGTATTCATGTAATATATGCAAGTGTTTGTAATTGTGTACATGTATATATGTATATGTGTCTATGTGTAAATGTGTACATGTCAATATGTATGCATGTATATATATGTTTATGTGTGCATGTAGGCATGTATATGTGATGTGTACATGTATATATGTATATGTGTCTATGTGTAAATGTGTACATGTAAATATGTATGCATGTATATATATATTTATGTGTGCATTTAGACATGTATGTGTGATGCATATTATATCTACTCCATTTTATATTTATGTATGTGTATCTACATGATGTGTATATATCTTTATATATATTATGATCCTCGTTGATTTGAGTAGCTATATATAAAGGCATAAGGTTGGGAGGAGAGACATCTCTCTAGTAGGACATCGGAGGTGTGTATGCATGTAAGTATGTATGTATGCATATGCATATGCATATGTATGCATGTATGTGTATGTCTCTCTATGTGTGTGTGTATGCATATATGTGTGTGTATGTGTATGTGTCTGTGTATATGTGTGTGTATGTGTGTATGCATGTGTATGCATGTGTATGTGTGTGAATGCATCATTATGTGTGTATGTGTCTATGTGTGTATGTGTGTATGTGTGTGCGCGTCTATGTGTATGTGTGTGTGTCTATGAGTGTGTATCTGTTTATGTGAGTGTATGTGTCTATGTGTGTGTATGTGTCTATGTGTGTATGTGTATCCATGCATGTATGCATATGTGTGTGTATGTGTGTCGAGAGAAATTGATTTTTTTTTTCAACATTTCAAGCGACGCCTGGAACATAGGACGTCGTCGCATATGCGATGCTATCCAGTTTGCCAACGTTGCAAATAACATCGTTAGTATGCGATGCTCACATTTAACGTCGCATAAGCGATGCAGGCATCGCTTATGCGATGAATGCCCGTAAAAAAAAAAAATCTGAAAATAGTACCGTCGCTTATGCGACGCTAGCATCGCATAAGCGATGGTGCTCGTTTTTTTTTCAATTTGGGGGCGTCGTTACGCCCCCCTATTTCTTGTAGTGTCTATAGGCAAAAGAATTTACTTTCCCTTTAGGCAAAAGAATTTCCAATTGTAAGAAGCTCGTGGCTTTTCGACATTATAAAGTGTTTTTCCTCTAGAGCAACAAGATTAAAAGCAAATGGTCCCCCATGAGGGTGATGAAAAAGTTATCAACCTTCTTTGTAATATTTTCTGGCAAATTTTAAGCAACACTTGCTTTATGAGATTTGAGGAGTGCCATAGGTGCTAAGCCAATTCACTTCTGGCCCTAATTGGAAGAGCTGGACTTTACTCAGAGCCGGGACGCTTCTGCAGCCTGCAAGTTTCTTTCATGGCCTCAACACATCGACCGTTGCCTGCTGCCTCCCTGGATGTTGCGAAGGTGAAGTTTGAACGTAGCATGGTGTGTGCTTAGCCTCCTCGCAGCCATAGATATTGTGGAGTGTAAGGCAATATATACGCGTGTTCAGCAAGTACGTGTGAAGTACGTACGTACAACAGCGGACGATGGTGATGCAAATCAGCAGTAGAATTTTGAAAGGACGGCACTGATGAGTGATGAGTGGGACAATCGTGGTTTCGCGACGGGCATTTTGCCTGTCAAGGGCCATTTTTACCGTCAATAAACAGCTATGCCTGTTGGAGCAAACCAATCACAAATTGGTGATTATACAGATATTGGAGAATGCTTATGGTCAGAATGAAGCAAAGAAAGACACTTGTAAAGTGAAGAAGAATTCAGGATGATGTCTTGTACACATATGTACATATAAGTGAAGAATCTTGTAAGCTAAGTATAGTTAAACCCTTAGGATGATAAGGAGTAGAGTCATAGACGCGAGATGAGTCTCAAGTCGTGTATATATAAGATAATTATGACAAGAAATGTATGAGAAAAAGTGATAGAGTCATTTTGTAGATGACAATTTTCAGGAAGATGTGTAGAGAGTTTTTTCCAGAAAATAGCGACGGGTTTTTCTCTGAGTGCTCTCTGTCTGATCATGTGGATCAGAAATCCTTTTGTACACATCTAATTGAGAAGCTAATGAAGCTATGTCTAAAGTTTCAGAATCTAATTCCTTTCCTACTGTGAGAATGATCATTAGGAACATTCATATGTAGAATGTGAGAACTGAAGCCTGAAAGTAGCGCACTTTTCCGTCTCAGTGTTTTGATCAGATCTGAGTGTATACTGTAAAGTTTTTGATGAGTGAGCACTTAAAATTTAAGTTAGAAGATAAGGAAGCTATGGCTAAAAGCATTTAGCAAAACGGCTTTCAGATTGGGAGAAATCAAGTTAAGAAGTTGGCTATGTCGAAGGCGCAATTTCTGAGAGTCAATTTCTGACATGTATTTGATCTTAATGATCAAATTAAACTTTTGGTGATTAGTTTTGAGAACTAATGGCTAGTATGATTGCGCAAAGGTATTGCTAATACTTGTGCATCATTTACTTGAGGAAATTTGAAGATTTGTGCAGGTAAAGAAGTTGATATCTGAAGCAGACTTTCTGAAGTTGACACTTCTTCACTCAGAGAAGTGTTGCTTGAAGTTTTGGTAAAGAAGATCATTGTTTGTGTAAAGTTTGGTTTATAACTGACATAGAAGTGTTCTTAAGTCAGTATAGATCAAATCTTTGGAGATTAATAGGTCTCCAACAGTGGTATCAGAGCTAAAGGTGAAGTACAAGAGAAGAAAAGATAATTGAAGTTCCGACTGGTGCAGATATTGAAGATCTTCCAAATCAAAGGAGGACAAAGACAAATTATTGAAGATAACTTGCAGAAGTTCATAGTACAAGTTCGAAAGAATCAAGAAGGATAAAAGCTTATATCAAAGGTACACTTTCTCCTCATAAACCATAGTAATTGCAGATACAGAAAGTCAAGGATGGGAGAAAGCTTGCAGATTGATAAGCTAGATAGGGAGAACTATCCAGCTTGGTCCATGAGGATGGAAGCACACCTCATGAGCAAAGACCTTATAGCATTTATTACAGGAGATGAAGAAAAACCTGAGTTTGCAGATCCAAGCATTCCTACTAGGGAAGAGCTTGCAATGCTGAAGACTTGGATGAGAAAGGATGCTCAAGCAAGGAGTATCATCTACATGGCTGTAAATGATTATCTTCTACCTCACATCAGAGGTTTGGAAAGTGCTACAGATGTTTGGAATGCCTTGGAAGAGCATTTCCAAAATACAACTAAGTCTAGGAAGTCCTCACTATGGGCTGAGTTCACAACCTTCAAGAAGAAGAGCTCACAATCAATTTCAGACTATGTGGCAAGGATGAAGGATATTGCAGATAGCTTGGGAGCAGTGGATGAAGACATTGAAGAGGAAAAGTTGGTAAGACAAATACTTACAGGTCTAAGAGGTGATGAGAAGTGGAAGCCTTTCATATTGTCCATAGAGTTGTCACTTGATCACTTTACTCCTGATCTTAATCAATTGCTAGGACACATGCTAACCTTTGAGCAGGATCTTAAAGGAGACAATGATAGAAGTACAAGTCAAGCTATGTACTCCAAGGACAAGAAAAAGAATGGCAAGGGAAAGCAATCAAATGATGATGAAGGGAATTCAAATCAAGCTAACTTTACAAAAGGGAAGACAAATTTCAGAGGTAAAGGAAGAGGAGGTAAGAACAAAGATAATGCTAAAGCTTGTTGGATTTGTGGCAGAACAAATCATTTGGCAAATGATTGTTGGTATAACAATCAAAATGGTGGAAACAATAATCAGAATTATAGTCAAAGAGGTAGAGGAGGCAGAAACCAAAGAGGCAATTTCAGAGGAAGAGGAGGTAGGACATCATATGGTAGAGGAGGTGGAAGAAACTTCCAATCTCAGTCCTACAACAATAATTATTACAATTATGCATCAGATCAGAAGGATGACATGACTCTTATTTTGAATGCAACTCATGAATCAATGGGAGAAGATCAAAGAGTGTTTTATATTGACTCAGGGTGCAGCAACCATCTGAGTGGGAATCTATCCTTGATGACTGATATGGAAGCAAGGGTGAATGGACATACAGTTCAAACAGGTGACAATACCAAACATAAAGTGGAGAGCATTGGATCAGTGAAGACAAAGAGTGGAAGTACACTTCTGAGTAAGGTACTTTATGTTCCTACTATTCCTAAAAATTTGATAAGTGTAGGGCAAATTGTGGAGAAAGGATATGAAGTAAGATTCACAAATGATGGTGTCTATGTACAAGATCCAAATCAGGGATATAGAAACATAATTGCAGGGAAAAAGGAAGGAAGATTGTTCACTCTCAAAGTCCAAGGTAATGTGGGACATGCATTATTTACCTATGGAAGTCAAAAGGTATCTGAATTAGACCTATGGCATAAAAGGCTAGGTCATTTCAATGAGAGAGCTATAAAGGAGATGTCAAAGAATCAGGTGGTGCTTGGATTGCCAAATATTGAAGGGCAACATATGGTGTACAAGTGTGAAGCTTGTCAATTAGGTAAAGCACATAAGAGTTCTTATAACAAATCAGGGTACAAGTATTCAAATATGCTTGAATTGGTTCATACAGATGTATGGGGTCCCTCAAGGGACTATAGCATAAATGGATCCAGATATTATGTGTTGTTTGTTGATGATGCAACCAGGTGGATTACTTTGTATGTAATCAAGGATAAATCAGAAGTTTTCAAGACATTCAAACATTTTCATGTCTATGCAGAAAGGATCACAGGACAAAAGCTAAAGAGGTTAAGATCAGATGGAGGGGGAGAGTATTTCTCAAAGGAGTTTGATGATTATTTATGGAATGCAGGTATCAAAAGAGAAGTAACTTGCAGGTACTCCCCTCAACAGAATGGAGTAGCAGAAAGGAGAAATAGGACTCTTGTAGAGTTTGCAAGAGCCATGATGAAGGAAAAGAATTGTCCAAATTACTTATGGGCAGAAGCCATTAACACTGCAACATATCTTGTGAATAGGTTGCCTTGCAAAGCTTTGGATGGAGGAACCCCTTATGAAGCATGGTGGGGTAAGAAGCCTAGTCTTGATCATTGTAAAGTATTTGGATGTATTGCATATGCTTATGTTCCTTCACAATTAAGACATAAGCTAGAACCAAAAGCAGAGAAGTATGTGTTTATTGGATATGATGATAGACAGATGGGTTACAGGTTGTGGAGTCCATCCACAAAGCAATTTCTTGTTACCAAAGATGTGACATTTGATGAGCAAAACACATGGTATACAGGATCAACAAATGATTTTGCAGGTGTTGAAGAAATACAAAGAAAAGGAAAGGCAAAGGTAAAAGTATGTGAAGAAATTGTTGATGAAGTTGACTCTAGATGTAGAGTGCAGGATCATGTAGAAGAAGGGCCAAGATTTGATCCAGAATCAAATGAGGCTGAAACTTCAAGAAGTGCAGAAATCAGGAGATCTACAAGGGAAAGGAAAGAACCTATAAGGTATAGTTATGACACATCTTTCCTAACAACAAAAGATTATGCCTACATTGTGAAAACAGAAGAAGATCCAACTACTTATGAAGAAGCCAAAGGTAAACAGAATTGGGAGAAGGCAATGCAGGAAGAGTATGATGCTCTACTTGAAAATGAAACTTGGGAATTAGTACCAAGACCAAAGAATCAGAAGGTCATTGGATGCAAGTGGGTATATAAAACAAAGAGGTTTGCAGATGGTAAGGTGTCTAGATATAAGGCTAGACTTGTGGTCAAAGGTTATGCCCAAACTTATGGGGTAGATTATGATGAAACCTTTAGTCCTGTTGCTAAGATGTCTACAATTAGGACATTGATTGCTATTGCTGCTTGCAAGGGATGGAAATTATCACAATTGGATGTGAAAAATGCATTTTTAAATGGATACATTGCAGATGAAGTATATATGGAGCAACCAGAAGGCTTCATGGAATCAATTGGATCAGATTATGTGTGTAAGCTCAAGAGAGCTTTATATGGGTTGAAGCAAGCCCCAAGAGCTTGGAATTATAGATTGGTCAAGTTCTTGAATGAATGTGGATTTCAAGCATCAAAGGCAGATAGTAGCTTGCTAGTGAAGGCAAGTGAAAATGGATACATTTACATGTGCATTTATGTTGATGATATTATTGTTACAGGAACAGATGCTCAAGGAATCAATGAACTCAAGAAGCAAATAGAGAAGGAGTTTAAGATAAGTGACTTGGGAAACTTATCTTATTTTCTAGGAATGCAGATTGTGTATACTCAACATGGAGTATATGTTTCACAAGAGAGATATTTGAAGAATCTCCTAGTTAAGTTTAACATGGAAGATTGCAAGACCTCAACCACACCATTGGAGGTAAATCATAAATTAAGCAGGTATGGAGGTGAAGAATTTAATGACATGAAGAAATATCAGAGTTTGGTAGGTAGTTTAATCTATGCTACCTTGACAAGGCCAGATCTATCATATGCAGTAGGTGTGTTGTCACAATTCATGCATTGTCCAAAGAAGACTCATTGGATTGCAGCCCAAAGGGTACTCAGATATATCAAAGGAACCCTAAGTGAAGGTTTGTATTATGGTTTCACTTCTGACACAAGAATCAAAGTGTTTAGTGATGCAGATTGGGCAGGTGACTCAGATGATAGGAGGTCTACTCATGGATATCTTTGTTATGTTGGAGATAAGCTAGTGTCTTGGTGTTCAAGGAAGCAACATACAGTTGCTTTATCATCCACAGAAGCTGAGTATAAGGGAATGGTAGAAGCTGCAAAAGAAGTCATATGGTTGAAGACCTTGATGAAAAGTTTTGAGACTGATCATAGTACTCCAATAATTTTTGGAGATAATATGAGTTCTTTGTATTTGGCAGCTAACCCTGTTTTTCATGCCAGGACTAAGCATATAGAGATTCAGTATCATTTCTTGAGGGAAAAGTTACTTGATAAAGAGATTGAAGTGATGTACACTCCAACAAAAGAACAGGTGGCAGATATGATGACAAAAAGTTTGGATGGACCTAAGCTACAGAGATTCAAGGAGATGGCAGGAGTGAAGAAGAATAGAATAATCACAATTAGTGATTGAGGGGGAGCTGTTGGAGCAAACCAATCACAAATTGGTGATTATACAGATATTGGAGAATGCTTATGGTCAGAATGAAGCAAAGAAAGACACTTGTAAAGTGAAGAAGAATTCAGGATGATGTCTTGTACACATATGTACATATAAGTGAAGAATCTTGTAAGCTAAGTATAGTTAAACCCTTAGGATGATAAGGAGTAGAGTCATAGACGCGAGATGAGTCTCAAGTCGTGTATATATAAGATAATTATGACAAGAAATGTATGAGAAAAAGTGATAGAGTCATTTTGTAGATGACAATTTTCAGGAAGATGTGTAGAGAGTTTTTTCCAGAAAATAGCGACGGGTTTTTCTCTGAGTGCTCTCTGTCTGATCATGTGGATCAGAAATCCTTTTGTACACATCTAATTGAGAAGCTAATGAAGCTATGTCTAAAGTTTCAGAATCTAATTCCTTTCCTACTGTGAGAATGATCATTAGGAACATTCATATGTAGAATGTGAGAACTGAAGCCTGAAAGTAGCGCACTTTTCCGTCTCAGTGTTTTGATCAGATCTGAGTGTATACTGTAAAGTTTTTGATGAGTGAGCACTTAAAATTTAAGTTAGAAGATAAGGAAGCTATGGCTAAAAGCATTTAGCAAAACGGGTTTCAGATTGGGAGAAATCAAGTTAAGAAGTTGGCTATGTCGAAGGCGCAATTTCTGAGAGTCAATTTCTGACATGTATTTGATCTTAATGATCAAATTAAACTTTTGGTGATTAGTTTTGAGAACTAATGGCTAGTATGATTGCGCAAAGGTATTGCTAATACTTGTGCATCATTTACTTGAGGAAATTTGAAGATTTGTGCAGGTAAAGAAGTTGATATCTGAAGCAGACTTTCTGAAGTTGACACTTCTTCACTCAGAGAAGTGTTGCTTGAAGTTTTGGTAAAGAAGATCATTGTTTGTGTAAAGTTTGGTTTATAACTGACATAGAAGTGTTCTTAAGTCAGTATAGATCAAATCTTTGGAGATTAATAGGTCTCCAACAATGCCTTCCCTGAAACTTCTTCTGGAAATGAGAGGTCGAGATTGGTAATTTGCTTGTCGATTTTTCATACATATACCTCCTATTGACACACTCAAAAATTTCTCACATGAAAATATAAAAGATA
The DNA here is from genome assembly GCA_020310875.1 of Ceratopteris richardii. NCBI lineage: Eukaryota > Viridiplantae > Streptophyta > Polypodiopsida > Polypodiales > Pteridaceae > Ceratopteris > Ceratopteris richardii. Next base: position 8,029,441 of record CM035442.1, on the reverse strand, counting down.
GAAGTGACATACATACACACTCAAAAATTTCTCACATGAAAATATAAAAGATAGAAGTGAAATTTACTCTTTATCATATGACATTTGTCCTGCCTGTCAAATCCGCGCTCTCGATAGACATCAACCAGCAAAAGCATACGGCAGAATAAACGCTGGCAGAGCTGGCGAGGAGGAGTTTGTACAGACGAAATGACTCATGACGAAGAGTCGTCGACACCTGACTTGAGTCGTCGCTCCCTCAGTGCATATGGCAGAACAAACGCAAGGCGGGCGGAGCTGACGACGAGCTGTATAGATGAACTTACTCACAAGGAAGAGTCGTGGACACCTGACTTGAAGTCTATGCGGCCGAAGTCAAAGCTGTGGCCTCCTGCCAACGGTGAACGAGTATATACTTTGAAGATGTGAAGGAATGAAGAGGTACATATTGGAAGGTGTGAAGGAATGAGTGACTTGACGTTGTTGCAGAAGAAGAATCGAAGATAGCACCTGTGGACAGTGGAATTAAGAGAAGAGTGTACGTAAAAAAAGGACGTGAGACGCAGTTCGTATGTCAGCAGCAGACGAGGAGCCAGCTTGTATGTTCTGCCTACGATTTCCTTTCCAGAGATGTGAAAGAGAACGATCAGTCAAAAAGCATTTACAAAAATGTGGAGAGTCCGTCTAGCTTAGTGGCTGATGCCTTGAAGTTGTGGGAGGAAGTCCGTCTAGCTTAGTGGCTGATGCCTTGAAGTTGTGGGAGGAAGTCTTCAGTTCAAATCTTTGCTGAACATGTCCAGGAGTCTCTCATGATGAGTGCCTCTCTTTCTAGAGTCCGTCTAGCTTAGTGGCTGATGCCTTGAAGTTGAAGACATAAGGTTACCTTTCTTAGAACTGGAATCACATGGAATTGAATTTGGAAATGCCACTTTGCACACCTCAACTAGACTCTTATACCTACACAACGAGAGTAAAAGCATTAGATTTGAACATTGGAGCAAGGAGAAAAGCATTTTTTTAAGACAATGCATTTTAACTTTATTGAAGCAGATTTCCATTTCCACTTTGTAGAGATAGTGCTTCACCATTTTCTGAAATGGAAATAAGTGGATTTTGAATTCAAATGAAGGTGGGAATGGTTGTTGGAGGGAATCAATTCCCTTTCCTACTTGGTATGCAGTTAGCGCAATCCAAGCACTTTCCAAAGACCCAAAAAACACACAAAATGGATACCTAGGACGAGAGTTATTACTATCCAAGTATAGAATATGTAAACTAGGTTAGCAAAACAATGTGCAAAGACATAGGGTTACCTTTCCTAGAACTAGAATCACATGGAATTGAATTTTGAAATTCCACTTTGTACACCTCAACTAGACCCTTCTATCTACACAAAGAGAATACAATCATTAGATTTTAACATTGGAGCAAGGAGAAAAGCATTTTTTAAGAAAATGCATTTTAACTTTACTAAAGCAAATCTCATGTATCTTTGCAGAGATAGTGCTTCACCATTTTCTGAACTTGAACCAATTGATTTTGAATTTGATCATGAAACTTTGTATGGAGATAGTTCACTCCAATAGCGTTCCAAAAACCCAAAGAACATACCAAATGTGTATTTAGGGAGAGAGGTATGACCATCCAAGTATAGAGTATGTAAACTAGGTTAGCAAAATAATATGCAAAGACATAGGGTTACCTTTCTTAGAACTGGAATCACATAGAATTGCATTTTGAAATGCCCCTTTGTACACCTCAACTAGACCCTTGTATCTACACAAAGAGAGTAAAATAATTATATTTGAACATTGGAGCAAGGAGAAAAGAATTTTTTAAGACAATGCATTTTAACTTTACTGAAGCAAATTTCCATTTCCACTTTGCAGAGATAGTGCTTCACCATTTTCTAAACTCAACCCAATTCATTTTGAATTTTATCATGAGACTTGGAATTAAGATATGAAACTCCAAGAGCTTTCCAAAGACCCAAACAACACACCAAATGGATATTTAGGGAGAGATTTATGATCATCCAAGTATAGCATATGTAAACTAGATTAGCAAAACAATGTGCAGAGACATAGGGTTAACTTTCTTAGAACTGTAATCACATGGAATTGAATTTTGAAATGCCACTTTGTACACCTCAACTAGACCTTGTACATACCCAAAGAGAGTATACTCATTAGATTTTAACATTTCAGCAATGAGAAAAGCATTTTGTAAGACAATGCATTGTAACTTTACTGAAGTAAATTTCCATTTCCACTTTGCAGAGATAGTGCTTCACCATTTTCTAAACTCGAACTAGTTGATTTTGAATTTGATCATGAGACTTGATATGCAGATAGGGCACTCCAAGAGCTTTCCAAAGGCCCAAAAAACACACCAAATGGATATTTAGAGAGAGATTTATGACCATCCAGGTATAGAGTATGTAAAGGAGGTTAGAAAAACAATGTGCAGAGACATAGGGTTACCTTTCTTAGAACTGGAATCACATGGAATTGAATTTGGAAATACCACTTTGTACACAATCAACTGACCCGCATACCTACACAAAGAGAGTATAACCGTTAGATTTGAACAACTGAGCAAGGAGAAAAGCATTTTGTAAGACAATGCATTTCCACTTTTTTGAAGCAAATTTCCATTTCCACTTTATGGAGATATTGCTTCACCATGTTTTGAACTAGAACCTATTCATTTTGAATTTCATCATGAAACTTGGTATCATGATAATGGACTAAAAGAGCTTTCCAAAGACCCAAAAAACACACGAAATGGATTATTACGGAGAGAATTATGACCATCCAAGTATAGAGTATGAAAACAAGCAATTTTATGAACTTGCAAAGATATAATATTTCCCACGTATATCATATAAAAACATGGATCTATGAAAAGGAATTTCTCACATTTAGGACAACCATAAAGTGTCCTAGTAGGCTTAGTTCCTGTCACTTCTCTTCCTTCACGTAAAAATTTCTTGCGCTCAAGTGCATATACAACACGATGCTCACACATCTTTTGAATCACATGACCTTGCATAGGGTCTTTTGGATGAAGAACCACTCTAGGTGTATGAATTCCAACAAAATGATTGTCCACAAGTTGTGCTTGTAAATTTATCATAAAATCAAATCGGCCCATATTCTTCCTTCTAGGTGATTGCCTCCAAACGATGTATGCATTGGTAAATACTCAATCTAACATGCCCCAAAATATAGCATGCCACCACTTCCAATCATGTATACAACTTTGTAAACTATAGCCAGTACTCAAGACCATGCTATCAAATACATCACATCTTTCTTTGTTTTTATTGTATTCAATAGCAACTAATTGAGGATAAGAAAAAAATGCTCTTTCTCCATTTCCACTTTGCCTTTGGACAAAGCCTTCTTGCATACCAAAACAATTAGATGCAAAATATATAGGTTTCTTATCCATCCAAGAACATGCAATGATTCCATTTATATCATCATATGCAAATCGTAAAGCACCTCTATCACGTTTTTCAATATAGAGCTTATCCTTGGATGGAAAGTTCTTCCTATTCATCACATATGTTCATGTTCCTTCAAAACCTTTATTTGTCAAATGCATCAATAGATTGATAGAGATGGACCACCTATCAAAGAAAACATGATGTCCTCTTTGTTTTAGATCACTAACAAGATCTATTACCACATTATATGACAATTCTTGGCAAGGAAGTTTATCATAAATACAAAATGAATAGTTATAACCTATTTGTGAATCACACAAATTCCACAATTTTATAGCAAATTTATGTGGTTTTTTTGGATTATACACTCTACAAGGATTCATTTTGCACTTGGAACGAATTATCCTCTCATCCACAGTTACATTCTTACCACAATTGTAATGTAATTGAAAAGTATGATTCAGCCTCTCTTCTAAAGGCAGCACTTGCCACAATTTATGATCATGTGTGCCTTTTGTCATTGGCCTTTGAGAGTTATCTCTTATATGCAAAAACATCTTTATTTGTTGGAACTCTTTCATGCCCATTCTACTACCATAATTTGGAAATCGCATTATTCCACATACATCATCTCTCCAATAGTACTTTTTGTTGGAAATATATTGCAAAGACATGGCAATAGATACACCCAAGAATTGTAGGAATGAATGTCTATCTATAGCATTCCATTTTCGAGTACTCTCATAATTAGACAATACTTTTTGTTTCCACTGCATATCGATTAGTCTCAGCAATGATCATATCAAGCAAGTCAAGTGGAAATAATACTAAAAAACGTTGAATTTCTATGAACTCATGTGGGACTTGTCCCATGTCCGGACCTTTGATATCAATAAAACTAGGCAATGCATGAAATGTCCCTTCTAGTTCAACATCAAAAGCATCTCCAGATCTTGATTGTGGCATAGTTATGCTAGAGGAAGCCATGTCATCATCACTATCAAAGAGAACTCCACCTTTAGCCTCAAGCAAGTCATCTTCAACCACATCTCCTTCTCCCACAGAAGCATGCTCATCATCTGATACATTAGCACTTGGCATAGAAGAAGATTCTTCATTTTGTCTAGAAACCTTCTACACATGAGTATCAACACGTACCTCATTTGGCAATGCATATCTCATAATCGTTGGTCTTCCTCGTTGTACATGTTTTCTCTTAGAAGGTCTTCCTCGTTCAGGGACCATCGAATTAGTATTTGCCCCATTATCATGTGCAACATTGGATTGCATAGGTACATCTATTTCCTCATTATGATCATTTGCATGAATTGATCAACAATGATGTTGTTATCATGAATGAAAGAAATACCTTGGGCAATAGCATGATTGTCATTTCGACCAAGTGCTTTGTATTAGCATTTGTTGGAGAAGATTTCACATCATTCCTCTTCCTCTTATGAGATGCAAGAAAGGATGCAAGAAGGAAATCTTCATCATCCAATTCCACGGGATCCTCATTTTCAGAATTGCATTTAGAAATGCAAATATCATCAGTATCTTCTGCATCGTGTGATCCACCAATTGGATCAAGCACACTAGAAACATTGCTTTTGGAATGACTCCCATCTTTGTTGCAAAGGAAATGACAAATTGTCTGCCATGGAAGCCAATAAATGCTTGAATCTCCTTGCAAGGAGCACTTAAAAGCATTCTTCTTATTACACTAAGACATTATCCTCCCTACACACATTTCACAATCCCAAGTGAGCGGAAAGAATGACTTTGCCCATTCCTTTCCAAACTCAAGAGCATGTACATGTATTCCGTCCTTTAAGTTGTCACCAATGCTTTGCTTTTGATGGAGTAGGAGCTTGAGTGTAAAGAGGAGACAAAAGGTTGCTGGACGCTGCCATGTCATAGGTGTAGGACGTCCAAAGAGAGAGAAATCCTTGGCAGAATATGTGCATAGTAGGTCCATGAGTTATCTTCAGATTTTTTGAAGTTTTTTGAGCCACATACGATTTGATTTTTGTCAAATTTTTTGATATAGAACCCAAGTAATACCCTTTTGTTGCTCACATGTAAAAAAAAATGATCTAATTTGCTCAATCTATTACCTATTTCAGCCCATTTAATCAAACATATGCTCATACATAGCAAGTTAGAAAAGGATCATATGAGGGCAATTGAAATATCTTTTTCAATATCCATTTGATTTTAAATTGCATAAATTTTATTTTTCCATAGTAGTGTAAGCAATGATCTACAATAATGAAGTGGTAGATATGCAAAACCATTAACCATTTTCTTAGAAAAATTAGAGAAAGGTGATCACTTTTAAGGACGCTATAGTGTCCTAGTTCAACACTAGTGTTAAAGTGACTTTGATTCCTGCTCAACCAAATGTGCCAAAGGATGTGACCTCTCCATAATTGCCATAATACCAAAAGACAACATATATTCCAAGCAACCTTGGGGATTTTTAAAGCCTATTCATTACCACCCAAAGAAACCTCCTAGCCAAAGCTATCACCTATTTCGGTTGAGCTTTGGATGGCATCCAGCAGGCTAGGAAGTACACCAAAGAAGGCAGCAGGTAGTGTTTAAGAACAAAGGATCTATGAGACAGAGAGGAGAACACATTATACCACCTAAATACCTTTTTCTTGAATTTTTCATAGACCTAGTCCCATCTTTGTTGCAAAGAGACATTGAATCCCATTGGAATACCCAAAAGTCTGAATATGGTCTATTCCTGCAAAATGAGACAACCATTTTTAATAATGCAATCAAGAACCACTCTGTTAGAGGCTCTGAATCTTGTTTTAGACTGATTGATATGGGATCCACTAGCTAAGCAAAACATATTCAAACATTCCAAAAAACTGTCAGCATATTTGGGGTTAGCCAGAGTGCACATATTCATGTCATCAACAAACATCTGTACTCCAAGTTGTTTGTGAGAGTTGGGGATGGGGATTCCTGTAATACTTCCTTTAGTCATTTCATGATGCACAAACCACCCAAGAGCATCACTAGAAATGGCAAAAAGGAGGGGAGCCAAGGGGCAACCTTGCCTAATGGACCTAGAAATCTCAAAGGGGGAGGAAACATGACCATTCATACAGACTCTAGACAAGGCATTACCAAAAAGGGTGCTAACATACTTGATAAACTTTTTCCCAATACCAATGTCACGGAGGGATTGTAAGATGAAATCCCATTCAATTATGTCATAAGCCTTATCAAAGTCAATTTTAAAGAAGTAGTAATCCAAGTTCCTATCATTAGCATAGTCAAGCCCTTCCCAAATAGCAATGATGGCATCTAATATGTTTTCCATAAGGGGACTAAGCCTTGTAGCTAGGGTGGAAGCAAAGATCTTGTACACAAGTGATAGGCCTCCAGTTATTAAGGTCTTCCTTGGGGTCTTTTTTATGTATAAGTCTAATGACCCCAATGTTAATATGAGGAGAAAGGGCAGCTTTCCTAGTAGCCTCTTCCCAAATCACTAGAAGGTAAGGGGTTAAGAAGTCTTTAGGACCCAAGAAAAATTCATTAGGAATCCCATCAATACCAAGAGATTTATAGGGTTTCAATTTATCGGTGGTTTCTTTAACCTCACCGGTAGAGAGGGGCATGTCTAGGATAGAAGCTAGACCCTTGAGGGAGAGTTTTCACCCTTTTTAAAGCAATGTAGGCTCTCGCCCTCTGGATATCCTCCCCTCTCTCAAGAGAACTAGAGAAAACATCCATAAAGAAGCTAACAGCCTCCTGTAAGCTCTCCTCCATGTTGATAGCAGTCCCACCATTTTTCTTAGAAATCAAAGGAATATAATCGTTGTACTTTTTTTGTTTCATCAAATCCTACATACTTTTGATAGGTATATCCATTTTCCCAAGCAAGAGACCAACTAGCTTCCAGGTACTCTTCACATCTAAGCTGATATTTAAGCTCAATAAGATCCTTAGATGGCTTGTTAAGGTCAAACTACTTCAAAGCCTCAAGAATTTTCTTCTTCCTAAGGGCCCTATTGATTTTGATCTTATTTCTATAGAAGGTAAATATTCTTTGGATCTCATTGATAGCATTTTCCCACCTCTTCAGGGCAGGGAAATTTTGGGAGAAGTGCCAACTAATAGCCTTCTTGAGATGGTTGACAATCAAAGGAATCTTAAGTGATCTAGCATCAAGGTGGGGCCAACCAGCTCTGAAGTAGTTACAGTTCCTCTTAAAGTCCATAACAATAGGTTCAAAATCATAAGGGTAGGGTCCATACTAGCATTAATTTCCCAAAACTCATGAGCAAAGGAGGAATTGTTGTAACACCTATCGAGCCTAGCACCTAGAGCCTTCTCATTAGCTTGATTATTATGCCAGGTAACTCCAATGAGCTCAAAGTGGTCAATCAAATCATGATGATGACAAAGAGAAAACCAAAATGGCCTTTTCAACACCATAAATAAAGAATCTTTACCACAAAGTCTATCAGAAATGTTAGTGACGATGTTAAAGTCACCAATTAAGCAGATATTATCTTTGATGGATTTAAGTTCATCCCAACAATTACTTCTAGTTTGTCTGTAGTTAGAAGCATAGAGACTAACAATGTACAAACTAATACCCACTGCTGCACCTCCTTTACCCTGCAAATGATATGTAAAATGTCAAACATAATGAGAATCTACCATTTTTAAGTGAGATTCGAGCTTGGACCCTCCTAGCTTCACTTGTTAGAGGCAGAGAATTTCTGGGGCCTTGGAGAGGTTTTTGATCCAACAACTCAAAATCGTAGCCCTGAGAGGATCAGTCAGACCTTTAGTATTGAGAGAAATTAGGCTTAGAGAATCCATAAAAATAGAGAGAGGAAAACAAGAAGCTAAAAGAACATCAAAACCTTGTTGCCTTGCTGGATTGCAGGCTAGAACCTGAGCTTCTCACAATTTCTTTCCTCTTAGGTTTACCTTGAATCCTTGTGATAATATCATTAACCTTATTTTGTGCAAAGGGGGTTTAATCTTCTTCAAGATCATCTTGAGGCATATTTTCAAGAAGCTCGTTATCCGCTCTATTCACTTCATTCATAAGAATATCATCATTATCCAAGGGAGGATACCTGTTGTTATGGGAGTGATAACACTTCTTTTTAGACACAACCTGCCACTCGTGAGAGCTCTCAGAGTTCTTTTCTTCTTGAAGCTTAGGGTAGTCCACCAAGTCCTCATCACCACTCTGGTTGTAAATTTTCTTTCTTCCCTTGCCGCCCCTCAATAAAAGAGTGGTTAGACACATCAAGCAAGACACTGTAAGGGTTTGAGTACTTACCTGGCTTCTTCTTATTTTGTCTTGGGATGTTCTTTTTGGCTACTTGAGGACCATTTGGAGGGCTAACATGATTCTTCTTCAAAGGTACCTCTTTGTTGTCCATGTCACAATCCGTGTTGTCAACCTTAATGTCATTTTTAGCACTATTTAGCAGGGGAGAGTCCTTAATGAGATGACCTTGATTGAAACATTTAAAACACGCATTAGGCAAGTTCCTGTAGATGATTTGTTGTTCATGAAGAAATAGGCCTTTAGAGTCTTTGATCCTGATGGAATATTTAATAGGTTTGGAAACATCAATCTCAATCATCAATTGGGGGTCCCATTTAGCATTTATTCCCCCTGATCTAGGTTTTTGGCCTAAGGCCTTCCGTAACATGGAGTGGAGCTTATTTAGCCATGTGTAAAATTCAACCGGCAAGTATGGGAAGTCTACCCAAATGGGAAGCTTAGTTGGATTAGGGCCTTTAGGGTCGAAACCCACATACCACCTAAAAAAAAGAGATAGGAACGTTCCTGATGAACCATTTCCCCTCAACAATAACTTTAAGGGCACTACCCGAATCTTCAAAAAAGAAAAAATAATAATTATTGGGCAGATATTGCACTTGTTTCACAAACAGTCCTCTAGACTCCCAGTTGTTCTTCATCCAACCTCTAAGCATATCTTGAGTAGGCGTGGGCCCATGACAACCCTTTCAGCCAACTGGCTATGCGAATTGGAGAGAGAGTTTCTATCTATAATAAATGAATCATCTTCCATATTGTCTTGTGTGTCAATGTTCAGAAAATGAGGGTTATCCTCTGCTAAACCTTTCCCTTTCTCAGCCCTAGTGTGGAGAGCAGAGTCGTGAAGCATACCTTGGTTGGAACCATCCGGAAACCCATTACCTTGCTCATTGGGGAGGTTAGAGAAAAACTTTGGGGGAGTGGGAATTCCACCCTTTGAAGCCTCAGTCTGGAAAGAGGAGAACTCCAGAGCTCTAGTTATGTCCGCATAGGTGATAACGATGTCCATTAGCGACATGATCCCCCACAAGGGAGGAGAAGAGGAGAGCCTCCGCTGCAAGAGGGCAAGTGCCCAAAGAGCACACAGAGAGGATGCTTGAACCCTAACTCATCTCTTGGTCTCTTGCTCTCTCCTCTTTTTGAATCTTCATGAATGTGTATTTCCAATTAATTGTACTTCCTAAAAAAAACATTTAGAAGGATATTAGTGTTGACGTGGAACATATTCACAAAAGAATATTGATCAAGGAAAGAGTGAAGAACTCCAAATTCGGTCCTCCATGGATTAGAATATCTAGAATGCGTACAAAAGAGATGAGCCATCTCTCAAGTCTAGCAATCCATTGTTGATTAAGTAGCTCGTCTATTAGACTAATCATTGGGTGGTTAATCTCTTGTTAGCCAAGTAGACTATGTGAGCCTCTCAGCATGGATGATCTAATTGAAATTCACCTCATAAATAAAAGGTTGATAAGTCGAGTTAAGGAATTGATCTATAAAGTGAACTGTATACATGGATTACATATCTTTAATGCTTTTATGCGGATGTCTCAATTCCTATTGAAGTGCTTATTGGATCCATGCATTGTGTCACAAAAATTCAGTAATTATATGTGTATCTTGATAATGCAGTATAAAAGAAAGATAACCCCTTTTGACATTGGGATCTTCTCTATAGGAAAAGAATTTCATATAGAACATTGTGAAGAAAATGGTTCCGTTTTGTTTTGTAGATCCAGTCATTTTGTACATCATTTGTTCCTTCTTAGATTTATTTAGACCTCCATGGTCTACCATTGGTGTACCTCTATTTGGTGGACCTAGCCGGATCAAGGACCAGAGCTTGGGGGATCCAAGGCTCTAGTTTGAGACTTTGAGGTTATTCCATCTCCTCAAAGTGGCCATATGCGGAGTGTTTTGACCTTAGAGAAGACTCTAGATTTGCCAATGGCAAGGGCTATTTAAGGTTGGGAGGAGAGTGGCAGGTAGCTAATTGGGATCTTTCATTTGGTATGAGAGCTTGAGTGAGAGAGGGGAGATTTATTGAGAAGAGGACAAGTCATCATCTTCATGAGAGCTTCTTGGAAAGCAAGTTTTGGGGAGAGATTTTCAATGAGCTACTCGCATGGAGTATTGGAAGATTTTGGAATCTGAACCACGAGGGGATTTTCAGTGTGATGGATTTGTTTGAGCTTTGGAAATCATGCAAGCATGGAGCAAAAGGATCTATTGACTACTCATCGACAAGTCTTTGCAGAGCTATTTTAATAGGTCAAAAGATCCCTAAGGTTCAAACCTGTTGCAACAAAAGTTACCCTTTGGAAGGTGTACAAGGGTAACTTTGCAAGGACATATCTCCTCATATGAGTGTCCAATTGTTGAGATTTTTGTTGTTCTTGAAAGCCTATATGTTTTAGTTTTTGCCCTCCAAATTTCATGAAATTTGGAAGCGTGAGTAAAGACAATGTAATCACACTGGTCGCTATGGGCATTTGAAGTTCATTGTTTCTTCCATAGATAGTAAGTTTTTTGAGCTAGTCAACCCACGAACCTATCTGTTTTGTATCGACTCCTTCTCCTTGATGCTCCAAAGTACATAGTGCATTTCTTGGCACTTATCACATGCCTATAAGGTCTTTTTGAGTCTCCATAAGCTCAAGGTCTAGTCTTGCGCCGGTTGGCTGGACCAAACTTTGTCGCTTCGAAACACACTTTTCTACCTCCTACAAGCTTCTCCAAGTTTTTTTTAGTGGTATCAGAGGTAGATCAAGATGGGTGATGACTTTCCCTCAATGATCGAGAAGCTTGATCGACACAACTACGTGGCTTGGCAAATTAGAATGGAGGCCTATTTGCAAGGTAGAAATCTTTATGGAATTGTAGCAGGTGATGAAGCTATGCCTATTCCAAGATCCAAAGGAGGACCTACACAAGAGGAGACAGACAAGCTCACACTTTGGTGCGCAAGGGATGCTCAAGCAAGGTCGTACATACTAAAGTCTATCTCTAACTTTCTATTACCACATATTAGAGGATGCAAGACATCTCAAGAGACTTGGGATGCCCTCGAGACTTGCTTTTCTGCTAGTACCAAAGCAAGAAAGAATCATCTTTGGAACAAGTTCAACCAAATGAAGAAGAGACCTAAACAAACCATCACGGAGTTTGTTACCAAGGTCAAGGAGGTTGCGGATCTGTTAGCATCCATTGGAGAGCTGATTGAAGAAGAGGCTATCATGAGGCAAATTCTCAACAGCATTCGAAGTGATAAGCAATGGTAATCTTTCACTATAGCATATGATCTCATCATGGATGTGCAGACTCCAGAATTCAACATCTTTCTTGGCCAACTCTTCAATTAAGAGGCCAACAATAGCATAAAGGAAGGTAACTCCTATCATGGTAACTCAACTAGTGCTCTATATGCAGATAAGAAGGATAAGAAGTAGAAAGGCAAGAAGAAGAAAGAAGATGAAGAAGAGACTTCCCGAGCCACACTTCGCAAGCAGGAGCAAATGGAAAGGGAAGAAGAAAGGACCAAAGCAAGACAAAGCCAAAGGTCAGAATGTTGAACCTTGTGCCATATGCGATAAGACCAACCACACCACTCATAATTTTTGGTTCAATGGGAAGGCCCAGAAAGGAAGTGGAAGAGGTGGATATGGTAGCAATAGAGGCAGAGGTGGACACAACTTCATTAATAAGAATAGAGGTTGTAATAGAAGGGACTACAACAATTATTTAGAAGATCAACCACATGAAAACGCATTGTTTCTCATGAATCTAAGCCACAAAGACAGTAAAGAAGATGATAATTTGTTCTACATAGATTCAAGATGTTCGAATCATGTTGCATGCAACATTGCTCTTCTATCTGATTTGGAAAGTCCAAAGGATAGACATGAAGTGCAAGCAGGGGATGACACAAAGTACAATGTGGAGAAGATTGGTAATGTCAAAGCTTCCAATGGTAGGACCAACAAGGTTCTCTATGTACCCACTATCACTAAAAACCTAATAAGTGTAGGCCAAATGGTTGAAAAAGGCTTGCAAGTTAGGTTCACCCAGCATGGAGCTTTTGTGGAAGATCCATGTCAAGGCTTTAAGAAGATAGCCAGAGGTGAGAAGCATGGTAGGCTCTTTACTTTTGAAGTAGGAGAAACCAGGAATGTAGCTCTATTCACTTTTGGGTCTCAGACCCTAAGTGAGCTTGAAGTGTGGTATAAGAGACTTGCTCATGTGAATGAAAGAACCTTGAAGGATATATGCAGGGTGTTGGTGCATTTTGCCCAAGCCTACATGCTTGATATGCTTGATATTATCCTCATTTGTAAGTCACATGAGTAGTCATGTGAACACCTCTTGTAAAAGAGTACATTTTATCTCTTGTAAATGGAAAAAGAAAAAAGTAAAAGGATGGCTTACCTCATCCATGATGTAAAATCAAATTCGTGGCTCCAACTACCAAAATCACGAATTTTTGAGCTGAGGGAATCTCTCCTAACTTTGGGGATCACTTTTAGGTGGAGCCATTCGAATTTGAATTCAAAACTCCCTCCAAGAATTGCTATAAAAGGAGCAAGAAGGAAGAGGCGATTAGCAAGCCTTGTACGTGACCACTTGATGTCATTTTGTAGAGATTGAAGAGCTTACTCCATAGCTCTATCATTCTACTCCCATTGTGCAAAGATTCATTGCCAATGTGGTTGTAATCATATGTGAATCTATACATTTATTATCATCTACCTCTCTGTTTTGTTCTCTGCTATACTCACTCAGAGCAGTAACTTCAGAAGGTCATATCTCGAGTTTTACTGAACATTTTTCAGTGTTTTAAAGTGCGTTGGATAGCTCTCACTGTCTAGTTTCTACCTATACATTTTCAAGGTCATTGGATTTATACGTTTGGAGATATCTGCATTTTACTGCTTACTGGTCTATCTCTGCAGAGCCCCGAGAATTGTGGGAATGTTCCAGAACTTGATGAAACTTGTTCTCAGCGCTCAGTCCATCATTTGAAGTGTTTTAACTTGGAATAGGAAGCTTGCTAAGTCTATTTGCTATGCCCAAAAGGAATGTTTCTAATTCCTTCCAGGTTGAGAGCACTGTTCATTTTTTCCAGCAGGTGTATGTCCAAAAATAGCAAGTTTTGGGAGCTAGTCATTTCGCAACTAGCCTGTCTTGACTTAAACTTTTGGGATACATGTTCCAAAGTACTTGGCTGATATTTTGGTGGATTTAGGAAGCTCAAAGGGTCTACTAATCAACTCTGAAGTCTCAGTTGGCTGGTGTGAAGCTGGTTGTAGCGGCACCTACTCATCTTTGGATTGCATCCACCATCTCTCTTCACAGTGGTATCAGAGCATAGTCAAGCAACATGGGAGATGGATTTCCATCAACAATTGACAAATTGGATCGAAACAACTATCCGGCATGGTCTCTAAGGATGGAGGCTTACCTTCAAGGGAGGAATCTATATGGATTCATATCCGGAGATGAAGCAATGCCAACCATGAGGAACAAAGGGCAACCATCACATGAAGAAGTGGAAGGACTTTCGAATTGGTGTTCGAAGGATGCACTTGCAAGGTCCTATATTCTAAACTCAATCTCTGATTTTCTTTTACCTCATGTCAAGGGATGCAAGACATCAAGAGAAACCTGGAATGCACTTGCTTCTTTCTTCTCTTCCAACACTCGAGCAAGGAAGAACCAATTGTGGATGGAGTTCACAACAATGAAGAAAAGCCCGAAGCAAAATGTGACTGATTATGTCACAAAGATGAAGGAGATTTCCGACCAACTTGGAAGCATTGGAGAGGTAATTGAAGAGGAGCAAATCATAAGACAAATCATGAATGGAATCAAAGCAGACGACAAGTGGGAGTCATTCACAACAGCCATGGATTTATACATGGATATGCATGTACCCGACCTCAACACACTCATGGGCCAACTCTTCACTCATGAAGCAAAGATTAGCGAAGGTGGTGAGTCCTCAAGAGGTAATCAAACTTCTGCCTTATATTCTGATAAAGCTAAGGTCAAGGACAAGTCAAAGAATAGGAAGAATGAAGATGAAGGAAGCTCTTTCCAAGCAAACTTTGCAGGTAGAGGAAGAGCTAGAGGAAGAGGCAGAGGTGGAAAGCAAGGCAGGGGGAGATTCCAATCATCTCAACCTTGCAACATATGTGGCTTATCTAACCATACTACTGAAGAATGTTTCAGGAACCCGAGGAACTCAAGAGGAAGAGGATTCAATAGAGGTGGCTATGGATCAAATAGAGGCAGGTACAATGGAGGCTACAACAACAACTACTACAACAACAATTACAACAACAACAACAACTATCAAAGTGGCCATAGAGGAAGAAGAGATTACAATAACTATGCAGAGGACCAAAGTCAAGAAGATTCATTATTGATTATGAATCTATCAACGAAGAAGGGTAAGGATGATGATCACATATTTTACATTGATTCGGGATGCTCGAACCATGTAGCAGGAAATGTGGCTTTACTTTCTGATTTGGAAGATCCTCATAACAAGCATGAAGTGCAGACAGGAGATGACACAAAGCACTCAGTGGAGAAGATAGGTAATGTGAAGACATCAGATGGGAATATGAACCTCTTAAGCAAAGTCTTGTATGTCCCTACAATTACCAAAAATTTAATAAGTGTTGGACAGATTGTTGAAAAAGGATTGCAGGTTAGATTCAATCGATTTGGAGCATATGTTGAAGACCCAAGGCAAGGCTTTCGAAGGATTGCCAAAGGAGAAAAGACAGGAAGGCTTTTCACTTTTGAAGTGGAAGATACAAAGAACATAGCTTTGTTTAGCTATGGATCTCAAACTCTAACAGAGTTGGAGATATGGCACAAAAGGCTTGCTCACATTGGTGAGAGGACACTCAAACAGATTTGCAGGGACCAAAGTGTACTTGGTTTGCCTAATATCACAAGGCAACACATGATTTATAAGTGTGAAGCTTGTCAACTCGGCAAGGCTCATAGACAACCTTTCAATAAGAAAGGATATATGTATCAAAATCCTTTGGATCTAGTGCACACGGATGTGTGGGGTCCAAGTAAGGAGCCATCTATATCAGGCTCAAGATATTATGTGTCTTTCATAGATGATTGTAGCAGGTGGACCATTCTGTTTTTCATGAAGCACAAGGATGAAGTGTTTAATTGCTTTAAGAAGTATATTGCTCTTGTTGAAAACCAAACAGGTAGGACTTTGAAAAGACTCAGATCAGATGGTGGAGGAGAATACTTCTCTTCTGAATTTGATGCCTTCTTGCATGAAAGAGGCATTAAAAGGGAAGTCACTACAAGGTATACACCTGAACTCAATGGTGTAGCAGAGAGGAGGAATAGAGCTATCGTCGAAGCTGCAAGGTCCATGCTCAACGAAAAGGGATTGCCGAACTACCTATGGGCAGAGGCTGTGTCGACAGCCACATATCTCATAAATAGACTTCCATCTAAGTCACTAGATGGAACCACTCCATATGAAGTGTGGAATGGAAGAAGACCTAGTCTAGAGCATTGTAAAATCTTTGGATGCTTAGCCTATGCTCACATTCCTTCTCAAGTAAGAGGGAAATTGGATCCCAAGGCAGAGAAGTGCGTATTTATTGGTTATGACCAAAACCAAAAAGGATATAGATTGTACAATCCAACCAATAAAGGATTTTCTGTGAGTAGAGATGTAATTTTTGATGAAAACAAATCATGGTTTGATGATGACAGGAAAGTGAAGCTGCCATATGACTTGGATGAAGATTTTCCATCACTTCAACCAAAGGAGCCAAAGCAGATTGAAGAAAGTGATTCGGAGATCGACCTAGAAGACTTGGAAAGACTAAAGCTATGGAAGAACAAAGGTAAAGCAAAGATGCAGGATGCTACATATGGACCCGAGAGCTCACATCAACCACTTAGAAGGTCTTCGAGGGAGAAGAAGAAACCAGAGAGGTTTGGTTATGATACTTCTTTGGTCACCAAGCACTCAATCTACATTGCAAAGGATTCAACCAATGAAGAACCTACCACATTCGAAGAAGCACAAAGCAAGAAAGCTTGGAGAGATGCAATGGATGAAGAAATGGAAGCCTTGAAGGAGAATGACACTTGGGAGCTTGTACCTAACAAGCCATCTATGAAGATAATCGGATCTCGATGGATATACAAAATCAAGAAGAATCCAGATGGAAGTATAAATAGACACAAAGCAAGGTTAGTTGCTAAAGGGTTTGCTCAAACCCATGGTATTGATTATGAGGAGACTTTCTCTCCTGTTGCAAAAATGCCTACAATTAGGGTTCTCATTAGTCTTGCTGCATCTAGAAATTGGAATCTTTATCAACTTGATGTAAAGAATGCTTTCTTGAATGGATGGATTTCTGAGGAAGTGTATATGGCACAACCTCCTGGATATGAGGATGCACATCATCCTAACTATGTATGCAAACTAAAGAAAGCTTTGTATGGATTGAAGCAAGCTCCAAGAGCTTGGAATTTCAGATTGGTTACTTATTTGCAGGACCAAGGATTCAAAGCTAGCAAGGCGGATACCTCTTTGTTC
Source organism: Ceratopteris richardii (assembly GCA_020310875.1). Taxonomy (NCBI): domain Eukaryota; kingdom Viridiplantae; phylum Streptophyta; class Polypodiopsida; order Polypodiales; family Pteridaceae; genus Ceratopteris; species Ceratopteris richardii. The sequence continues at coordinate 8,012,077 of CM035442.1, read as the reverse complement.
ATAAAGAGGAATGGATCTGAAGTGATCTATTTATGTGTGTATGTTGATGATATTATTATCACAGGCAATGATCTTGAAGGAATCAAACAGGTAAAGAGTCAAATGAAGGAGGAGTTCAAAATAAGTGACCTCGGACCACTCACTTATTTTCTTGGATTGGAGTTGATCTACACAGATTCAGGTATATACATCACACAAAGGAAGTATGTCCATGACATGCTCGTCAAGTTCAAGATGGAAAATACCAAGTGTGCAGGTACACCTATGGAGCAAAATCATAAGCTTAGTGCTTATGAAGGAGAGCCAATTGAAGACATCACAAGCTATCAAAGCTTGGTTGGAAGTTTGAACTATGCAACACTCACAAGGGTGGATATATGCTATAGTGTTAGCATATTGAGTCAGTTTATGCATAAGCCGAGAAGACCACATATGGAAGCGGCCAAGCGAGTCCTCAAGTACCTAAAGGGGACCATGAATGAAGGTTTGTTTTATTCATTTACTTCAGATATTGAGCTAAAGGTCTACTCAGATGCAGATTGGGCCGGATCTAAAGATGATAGAAGAAGCACATCAGGGTGTATATCATTTGCAGGTTCAAAAATCATTTCTTGGTCATCGAAGAAGCAACCAACCGTGGCATTATCTTCTACTGAAGCTGAATATAGAGGTTTGGCTAATGCAACTCAAGAAATCATGTGGTTAAAATCTTTGTACACAGATCTTGGACTTCATTCTTCAACACCTCACTTTTTTGGTGACAACACAAGCTCACTACATCTAGCAGCTAATCCGGTATACCATGCTAGAACCAAGCATATTGAAGTCCACTACCATTATGTAAGGGAGAAGCTAATGAGCAAGGATATTCAACTATCCTACGTCCCTACAGATATGCAATGTGCAGACATGTTGACGAAAGCTCTTGATGGTACGAAATTAAGTAGATTCAAGTTGATGATTGGTTTGCAGGAAATCAAGGACAATTGAAGACTTATTTGGAGGCCAAGCATGTTAGGCTTGAGGGGGAGCTGTTGGTGCATTTTGCCCAAGCCTACATGCTTGATATGCTTGATATTATCCTCATTTGTAAGTCACATGAGTAGTCATGTGAACACCTCTTGTAAAAGAGTACATTTTATCTCTTGTAAATGGAAAAAGAAAAAAGTAAAAGGATGGCTTACCTCATCCATGATGTAAAAGCAAATTCGTGCTCCAACTACCAAAATCACGAATTTTTGAGCTGAGGGAATCTCTCCTAACTTTGGGGATCACTTTTAGGTGGAGCCATTCGAATTCGAATTCAAAACTCCCTCCAAGAATTGCTATAAAAGGAGCAAGAAGGAAGAGGCGATTAGCAAGCCTTGTACGTGACCACTTGATGTCATTTTGTAGAGATTGAAGAGCTTACTCCATAGCTCTATCATTCTACTCCCATTGTGCAAAGATTCATTGCCAATGTGGTTGTAATCATATGTGAATCTATACATTTATTATCATCTACCTCTCTGTTTTGTTCTCTGCTATACTCACTCAGAGCAGTAACTTCAGAAGGTCATATCTCGAGTTTTACTGAACATTTTTCAGTGTTTTAAAGTGCGTTGGATAGCTCTCACTGTCTAGTTTCTACCTATAAATTTTCAAGGTCATTGGATTTATACGTTTGGAGATATCTGCATTTTACTGCTTACTGGTCTATCTCTGCAGAGCCCCGAGAATTGTGGGAATGTTCCAGAACTTGATGAAACTTGTTCTCAGTGCTCAGTCCATCATTTGAAGTGTTTTAACTTGGAATAGGAAGCTTGCTAAGTCTATTTGCTATGCCCAAAAGGAATGTTTCTAATTCCTTCCAGGTTGAGAGCACTGTTCATTTTTTCCAGCAGGTGTATGTCCAAAAATAGCAAGTTTTGGGAGCTAGTCATTTCGCAACTAGCCTGTCTTGACTTAAACTTTTGGGATACATGTTCCAAAGTACTTGGCTGATATTTTGGTGGATTTAGGAAGCTCAAAGGGTCTACTAATCAACTCTGAAGTCTCAGTTGGCTGGTGTGAAGCTGGTTGTAGCGGCACCTACTCATCTTTGGATTGCATCCACCATCTCTCTTCACACAGGGATCAAGTGTTCTAGGACTGCCAAACATATCAAACCAGCACATGATCAATAGGTGTGATGCATGTCAGATTGGGAAGGCACAAAGACAACCATTCAACCACAAAGGCTACATCCACAACAACTTATTGGGCTTAGTACATACAGATGTATGGGGACCAAGTCAAGAACCTTCATTGGAAGGATCAAGGTATTATGTCTCATTTATTGACGAACATAGTAGATGGACTATTCTATACTTTATCAAGAGTAAGAATGAAGTGTTTTATTGCTTCAAAAATTATCTAACACATGTGGAGAATCATACATGTAGATCACTAAAGAAGCTCAGATTTGATGGAGGGGGAGAATACTTCTCCAAAGAGTTTGATGCGTTCTTGCACGACAAAGGTATCAAAAGGGAAGTGACTACCAGGTACTCTCCTCAACTAAATGGAATCGTTGAGAGGAGAAACAAGACATTGGTTGGATCAGCCAGAACAATGCTTGAAGAGAAGAAGTTTCCACATTATCTATGGATAGAAGCTATTTCAACTGATGTGTACCTTGTCAATAGACTACCATCCAAATCACTTCAAGGTATGACTCCTTATGAAGCATGGCATGGAAGAAAACCTAGTCTTGGACATTGCAAGGTTTTTGGTTGTTTAGCTTATGTTCATGTACCATCACAAATAAGAGGTAAGCTAGATGAAAGGGCAACAAAGGTAGTGCTTATTGGATACGATTCAACTCATATGGGTTACAGGTTCTATAATCCTTTAACCAAGCAATTCACTACAAGTAGAGATGTGTTTGAAGAACACATGTCTTGGTATGATGAAGACAAACAAAAGGTAACTCTACCATATGATCTTGATTTTGATTCTCATCAATTAGGAAGAAAACATGATACATAGGTCTAGGATCCAAGAAGTGATACAGACAATGACCAAGATGAAAGGGAAAAGGATTACAAGCTATGGAAGTCAAGAGGCAAAGCAAACATGCAAGAGGTTGGAGAATGCTCCAAAAAAGCACCTAGAAGATTAGCAAGAGAGAAGAATCAACCAGAAAGGTATGGATATGATTCCACATTTGTTACAAAGCATTCAATCTACTTGGCAAAAGATTGGATTTTAAAAGAACCACCAACATATGAAGAGGCAAAGGGAAACCCTAATTGGGAAAAGGCCATGAAAGAAGAAATAGATGCATTGAAGGAGATGAACACTTGGGATTTGGTTTGAATGTCACCGAATCAAAAGATAATTGGTTGCAGATAGGTATATAAAGTTAAAAGAAATTCAGATGGATCAATTTGTAGGTACAAGGCAAGATTAGTTTCCAAAGGATGCTCACAAACTCATGGCTAGACTATGAAGAAACATTCTCACCAGTTGCAAAGATGACTACAATGAGGACATTGATAAGTGTAGTTGTTGCAAGGAATTGGAGACTCCTCCAACTTGATGTCAAAAATGCATTCTTAAATGGTTGGATAAGTGAAGAGGCATACATGTCACAACCACTAGGTTTTGAAAACCCTAACCATCCATCTTATGTTTGCAGACTTAAGAAAGCATTGTATGGATTGAAACAAGCTCCTAGACCTTGGAATTACAGGTTGGTTACATATCTTCAAGATCAAGGGTTCAAACCTAGCAGCTCAGATCCTTCTCTATTCATCAAAAGGGATCACGATGAGGTTATCTATCTATGTATATATGAAGATGATATTATTGTGATAGGTGATGATCTAAATGGCATTCAAAGGATGAAGAGACACATGTAAGAGGAGTCTAAAATTAGTGACCTAGGTGAGCTCTCATATTTCCTAGGTATGCAGGTGATATACACAGATGAAGGAATGTATTTGACTCAAAGAAGGTACATTCAGGATCTACTTCTCAAGTTCAAAATGGAGAACACTAAACCTACAGGTACACCTTTGGAGATGAATCATAAACTTAGTGTTTATGAAGGCGAGAGAATTGAAGACATTAAAGAGTATCAAAGCTTGGTAGGTAGCTTGATATATGCTACTCATACAAGGGTAGATATCTCAAATAGTGTGGGAGTGTTTAGTCAATTCATGCACTCACCAAGAAGACCACACATGGATGCAGCTAAGAGAGTACTTAAGTATCTCAAAGGTACAATCAACAAAGGTATATTCTATCCTTACTCTTCAGATTTGGATATCAAAATCTATTCAGATGCAGATTGGGTAGGAGCTAAGGATGATAGAAGAAGTACTTCTAGTTTCTTAGCATTTGCAGGTTCAAAGCTAGTGTCATGGAGTTCCAAGAAGCAACCAACAGTTGCTTTATCCTCGACGGAAGTAGAGTACAGAGGCTTGACCATAGCAACTCAAGAGCCAATATGGTTAAAGGCATTGTATACGGATTTGGGACTTGTGAGTTCCAAACCTCACATATTTGGAGATAATGTAAGTTCCATGCATCTAGCGGCAAACCCTATTTTCCACGAAAGAACCAAACACATAGAGGTGCATTACCACTTCATCAGGGAGAAGCTCATGGCAAAGGAGATTGACATTTCTTTTTTTCCTACTGAAAAGCAAGTAGCAGATATGATGAGGAATGCACTTGCTGGAATAAAGCTTTGTAGATTCAAAGCTATGGCAGATATTCAACCTATCAAAGAATGAAGAGTCAAGCATACTTTATCTTGAGGGGGAGCTATTGGAACATCAAGCTTACACTATGCTTGAGGTGGATTTGATCAACATCAAAGGCTATCATGTTGAAAGAATATCTGTTGGAGAGTTCTTTTATTTATGCTCATTTATTGTACTTTTTTTAAAAAAGATTTTTCATGGATATTTTACCATTGTGAAAGCCTTGAGCTTTACATATGTAAAAGTAGAAAGATAGAGCCTAAATCCCACGAATTTGTGGTGGTCGAGTTGCATTCAATCAAGCAATCAATCACCTAAAAGTAGATCAAACTAGATCTTCACTTTTCCTAGATTGTAGGAAAGTGAAATGATTCCCTCCAACAACCATTACCACCTTCATTTGAATTCAAAATCCACTTGTAGAAGTTGTGGACCACTCCTAGAGTCTATATAAAGACTTGAAATCACTTGTACAATACATGGAAGCAATATACATACACTTCTGACCATCATTGTCTTGCTCCTTCAATTTTTTGCATCATCTTCTTTGCCAACAGTAATCTTGCAGAGGCTGCTGCTCTCTCTATAGAGCTCCAAATTGATTGCACAATGACTCATTGGAAAGGTAGTGTCTAGTTTATGCTTATAAATTTTCATAGCATTTGGTTCAATAGATTGGGAGAAATCTGAGTTTTTCTGTCTCAGGGTCAATCTCTATGTATTCCTGAAAAATAAGAAGTACCACCGTTGAGTGTTTGATTCATTCCTGAATATTTTGCTTATTCCTTATAATTTTGTGCATTATATACACTCAACCCTATGTGTATCACTCCCATAAAAAGATTTTTTCTAATTGTAAGCATGCGGGTTGCTATGGGCATTTGAAGTTCATTGTCTCTTCCATAGATAATAAGTTTTTGGAGCTAGTCGACCCGCAAACCTATCTGTATCGACTCCTTCTCATTGATGCCAAAGTACATAGTGCAATTCTTTGCACTTATCGCATACCTATAAGGTCTATTTGAGTCTCCATAAGCTCAAGGGCTGGTCTTGTGTTGGTTAGCTGGACCAAACTTTGTCACTTTGAAACACACTTTTCTACCTTCTACAAGCTTCTCCAAGTTTTTTTCATATTTAGATACAAAAAATCATTTAGTTTTGGGGATGTTTAGGTACCTCTTTGTTGAGAGCAGTATGGGCACCCAAGGACTGACTAGACAAGGAAGCCAGGGAACCCAAGGATTGACGAGACAAGGAAGCCAACGGAGAGAGTCAGAACAAGGTGAAGGAGTAAGTAGACAAAGCAGTCGACGCAAATCTGGCAGATAGGCCCTTCAATTTTTCCAATCTACATCTTTTAACAGTGATTCTTATCACTAACAATCATTGTAAATACCATTTCATATTTTTGTAGCTCCATTTTGTGCAAGCCAAGGAGTCCTTGAGCTTGAGGAGCCTTAGAAGTACCTACATATCAATTTTCGTATTTTTTAGACTCCGTTTGAGCCCTCAAATTGGCCCTGGAACCTAATTTTTAACTAGGCCGGACACTAGGTCTGGACAGGGCCAAAAGCTAGTCAAAAACTATAAAAAGAGCTAGAGAGCTCATTTTTGGGGTTAGATTGTAATTGAAACGAACTTGTAAGAGCATTTTGAAAGTAATCTAAAAAGCTCCATTGATTCTCACTCTTTGTCTTGCCTTGTGTGCGCGTGTGTGTGTATGTGTGTGCATGCTTGTGTGCTTCTCACTCACGCACTTGTGCCGCCACTTGCTCGAGGTCTTCATACCATCCTCACGTCTTCCCGGATTGACATTAAAGGAGGTGCTACTCATCACTGAGCTACACCAAATTTTGGCGCCGTTGCCGGGGATCGAGCTTTGAGGACGAGCGTGTGATGGTAAGACGTAGAGTTGACGCGTTGGAATTGTAGGTATTTTCTTCACTCTCATAGATTTTCTTTTACTTTCTTCACCATCTTCATCACCATCATCATCATCACCATCTCCCACGTCCATCTCCATCATCGCAAAAATTTCAGTTTTTTGACTATATCCCCACCTCCACCTCATTTCCCTCATTTCACTTGTGAGAGAGAGCGAGAGAGCGAAATTACATGTGCTGTTTTTGCATGTTTCTTGAGCTATCTTGCAGGTACAGGTCACATCACCATCTCCAGCTTTCCGCGCAGGTACGGAACTCGACGAAATTGTCTCGCAGTCGCCGCCTTCTGTCCATCGCGATTGACAGAAATTTTCACTTGTTGGTAAATCTGAGTGCACCACAGTGGACTAGAGACCCTGCACACCACATTCCCACTAAAATTTTTGAAAATCTTGCAAAATTTCAGTCCATCGCGATTGACAGCCCTGTCCATCGCGATTGACAGCTCTGTCCATCGCGATTGACTGCCAGTCCATCGCGACCGACTGCCTGTCCATCGCGATTGACTCAACCCCCTGTCCATCGCGATTGACTGAAGTCTCTGCCAGTCCATCGCGACCGACTGCCTGTCCATCGCGATTGACTCAACCCCCTGTCCATCGCGATTGACTGAAGTCTCTGTCCATCGCGACTGACTGCCTGTCCATCGCGATTGACTGAAGTCTCTGTCCATCGCGACCGACTGCCTGTCCATCGCGATTGACTCAACTCCCTGTCCATCACGATTGATTGAATTGGGTGTCCATCGCGACCGACTGAACTCTCTGTCCATCGCGATTGACTGAGTGTCCATCGCGATTGACAGCCCTGTGCATCGCGATTGACAGCCAATTTTAGCCAAATTTTTTAGGGTTTGTTAATTGAAGAGTTGGGCTAATTTTGGGCACACATATTATACTCTTGAGCACATGGGGAAGCCTTAGGAAAACAACTTGGGGAAAACCTGTCGCACAGTTATCCTGTTTGAACCCTGTCGTAACCCTAGAACCCTGAACGGTCATAACTTTTTCATACGAGATCCATTTTTTGAGCTCTAGGGCTCGTTGGAAAGCTCGTAGCATATACTACACGCCCTCAACTGTTTTTTATAAAGATATTGCATTGATTTTTAGATAGGGTATCTTGAAGTTGACCATACCCAGGGGGCTCAAAGTCAGGGGTCTTTAGAATTATTTTCCTAAAAGTCACAATGCAAATATGTGTTTATGTTACATGAATGAAAGTTGTTGGTTGTGTCCTTTGAATCTAAGCATTGAGCTAACCGTGGATCTTTTATAGGTCCATTGAGAGCAACTGAGAGCGTACAAAGCAAGGTTTCTTTGCAAGCTTGAGAACCGGGTTCTTGAGCACCATAAAGCAAGGGATCAACAAGTAAGGTTGGAATATTCTCAACTCCCTCTGTCATTTCCTAGCTCAAGCTAAGAACGAGTAGAGGTAGGAGTAAGTCAGGTTGACGATAGGCAGTTATCAAGTTGAAGACTACCTAAAAACTCAAGTTCAAGTCAAAAACATAATCTCTGTACTGTCGATAACCTAAAGGAAAAGAATCTAACATGGAACGATCAACCTAAAGTACGAAGAACATTCAAGCGTTCCTGACGACGTGATATCAGACAAGACCGTAAACACAATAATTAACTAAAAAGAATCAAGTGACTGGTACCAATTGATCGGCAACGAGGTTGTACCCTGGAAAAAAATTGGGTTAATCAGTTAGGCATATGAACCTTAGATCAAGACGACATCTAGCAAGAGAGAGACAAAGCCTTAGGTCTTCAGAGGCTAGTGTCAATCACACTGCAAGGTCTTGGGCCCAGCAGTTGAGCCACCGCTCAAACTACCCTAGCTCTGAGACCAGTGAGTCAGAAATGTCCCAAGGCATGGACAGACCTACGGGAAGTTCAGGAGTGCCTTATCTATACAGGGTAGAAGGCCCTTACAAAACGCAGCTGGAGTACCTTAGGACCAACCGATTAGGTGCTAGCATCTATGAGGACGGCTTAGGAAGATCTGTGGTCCAGATTAAAAACCCTGATCAATCCATTGGACTAGAGCACCCAGCTGTCAAGTTTGAAAATGGTGCATACCTGGACAAAGAAGGAACTATATATGTAGTCACTAGTCACCCTGATAGGACCGATGACTTTGGGAATGTAATCTCAGAAGCGGACTTAGGTGACCTGGAGCAAGGGAACATGGGTGCGGAACCTAGAACCCCTCGAGGTAAATCAGTTCTCACTAGGATTATCACGCCTGAATGGGTCCCCCAAGACAACAAGAGCATAGAATTGCTCCTCAATCGAGAAACTGATGAAGCCTTTTGGAGGTATAAGTCTAATCAGCCGACAGACATAGGAAATATCATGATCTATGAGTTTAAGGATCCGGATAGCCCAGGCAGAGTGACCTATTTAGATCAGGCTTCAGAACGGATCTTCGTGGTGACAGAAAATGATAGGCATGCCTACACTTGGAAGGGTGAATTCATTTTCCCCCAACCAAGATCAAATGTATCCTATGGTCACCCTGGGGCTGGAACTTCCCAAGCTCATGGTACGCAAAGAGACAGAAGTAGAGATAGACCAGAAGTAAGTTTTGCCAACCCAGTGGGCAGAGAAAGAACGAGAACAGAGACGAATAGGGTAGAACCTGAGATGCATAGAGCCCACAGGAACCAAAGAAATGTAGATGGATTCCCTCTGCCGAGACCTAGAGAGCATGCAAGAACCTTGAGACCCACCCAGCTAGTTAAGTCCATGAAGAATTACTTTGACGGCACAGGAGATCCCTATGATCATGTGGCAGAGTTCAAACAAGTCTTGAGAGCTGAACAAGTGGAGGATCTGTTCATGCAGTACAATGCCTTCGGTCTAACCCTTAGGAACACAGCTCTTACATGGTTTCAACCATTAGATGAGCGTCAGTTCAGGAGCATAGACCAACTCCTAGAGGCATTCATTGTAGAGTTCTCTAAGAGCGGCATAAGGCACAATACCTCCTCATTGATTCACAGCTTCAAACAGACCCCCCAAGAGACTGTCAGATTGGCCGGAAGAAGATTTAGACAATATCTTGAAAGGTGCCCTATTTCGGAACTACCCACATCTGCTAAACAAGTAGCCTTATTCCTTGATGGGTTGCTGAGTACGAAGTTGAGATCCTATGTGTATCTGAAGGACCCTAGGACCATAGAAGAATGTGTACGCATGTGCATTGACATTGAAGATAACCTAGGGGAAGAACTAGAGCTCTCCAAAATCTACAAAGATTCAGATAGTGCATCTAGTCACTCTTCCTCGCAATCCACATCAATTGAGGAACTTGCCGAAAAGGTAGCTCAGAAATTAGGTGTCACTGGCAAACAAATCCCAAGGTTTGCCCCTGTGAAGAGGTGCTATACATGCAGTGGCGACCACATGGCAAATGTGTGTCCCATTATGGCTCAACCCCAAGTTAACCCTAGTAGCCAGTACTGCACCATAGAACGGAAGTACACAAACCACACCGCACAAGATTGCCCATACAACAAACAGGCAGTTAGGCAACCATACCCTCAGCCCTACCAACAAGGCAGATACCAGAACCAGTACCCTCCACCACCACAATATGCTAGACCCCAACAAACCTATCAGCAACCATATCAAGCCCAACAGAGACCTCAACCGGTACTAGCTCAACAGCCTCCTAACCCCGCTAACGTGATTCCAGTGAAGTATGCTGTTGCAGAAGAAAACCTGAATAGAGCCATAGTACCAGTAACCCCATTGATCTCAGAAAGTGACCCGAGTGACCATAGCTTCGATTCTACACATGTCGATAGTCCCCAGGCTTACTACATGCAGTCTCCAGAACATGGAGAGTCCTACTATGGTGAAGAGCCGAACGAACCTAGTTGGGAGTCAGATTACACGAACATCATGTATACAAACCCCAACCCTAGACCTCAACCTAGGCAAGTACGACCACCATTTCCTAGAGGACCGTGCTACAGATGCCAAGGAGATCACCTCATTCGTGATTGTCCCTTGCCTCCACCTACGCAAACCCAGTCGGTGACGATCCAAGGCTTCTGCCAAGATTGCGGAAAAGAGCATCTCTTACGAGATTGCCCAAAGAACCCCAATAGCATGCCAAAAATCACCCCTATCAACGTTGTTGGGTTAGTGGTAGACTCCTCAGGAAGCGTCACTTCCACTGCACCAGTACAGGTAGTCACTAGGGCTCAGGCATTGCAGCAAAACCAAGGGGTAGGCCAGGAAAAGAGCCTAGATGCTAGCGATACTGAGAGCCAAAATAAAAAGAGAACAAGAGCTTGGAAAGATAGCCGCGAACGCATGAAAAGGCAATGGGCAAAGAAGATGAGTGAACTTGAGGAAAGTCTACGAGAAACCAAGGCTAAAATCATAGAGATCACGTCTCAACCGCACTCTCACACATTCCCACCGCTACCATCCCCATCACCCTCCATCCCTTCACCCTCTAAGACAGCCCACGCAACCCACCCACCACCCCAAACAGGATCAATATTAGCTGATCCCACTCCCGAAGACATAGACATGATGCTTAAGGCATATCAGGCCAGAATCCAAGAAGGGCCAAACGTCACGGATCATGACAAGTGCTATCCTAGAGCTGACCTAGAGATAGAAAGAACAAAACTATGCGCGAAAATGGTCGCATTGGCTCAGACTATGTTTGAAGCCAGTCGCCTTTTCAATTACTCAGACTCAGCCAAAACGCAATTACACTTGGATGGATTCCTAGAGAAGTTAGAGAGGATAATTGCAAGATCTGACAAGGAAGAAAAAAATCAAGACCAAGAAAAAGCAAGCAAAAACAGGAATCATTCCCAATCAGAAGTGTATGTGGCCAATGCCCCTAAACCGGACAACTTCCCCTCCTTAGAAAGAATAGAGAGGCCAATAGCACAGCCAGAAAAGGAACCTACCCCTCAAAGAAAGGAAAGGGCAAGAGAACGGGTGAGCCAGCCTCTTCAGGAAGCCCGTGGGCCTCCTCAAGAAGCTTATCTTCCCCCCCAAAAGGCAGATGAGCCTCCCTCGAAAGCTCAAGTACCTCCACAGGTTGCCTACATTCCTTCTCAGGGGATGTGTGAGCCTGTTCGGAAAAGTAATAGAATAAGTAATCCTCCCCAAGAAGCTTGTGCTCCAGCCATTTGCGAGAACGAGGAGAGAGTCAACAATAGAATCAGCCCTCCTTCACAGGTTGCTTATGCGCCCAATTCTACGGAGCCAGACACTTCTTCTTCTATGAATCGGTTTGCACCAGACTTCCTACGAGAGATTCAAGAAGACAAATGGGATAACGAAAGCGAGGTCGCCCCTCCTTTTGAACTTGTGGACGATGCACACGACCAATTCCCACAAGACATCCCATCTATTTACGGGGAGCATGAGAGTGTTCAGTCTCACGAGAGATTAGACTTTGAGTCGAATTCCATACAAGAGCTACCCCACTTCACAGGCCCATGGGAAGCAAAGTCCACATGTATGAGAGCACCCACAGTCATGGTAAGGAACGACGACTCAGTCATTCCTAGGAACACAGAGGTAGTGAAGAACACTAATGTGCAGTGTAATCTCAAGTTAGAAGAGCTACTCAAGGTTAGACCTGAATTATGGAAACATGTAGCCAAACAAGTACCAGAGATAGCAAAACCTCGTTCCCAGGTAGGATCCCATAGGACAGTGCCAGAAATTCCCTTGGATAAGATAGGGGATATGTGTGAAGGCGAAGAAGGGAACACCTATCTTCCCATCACCTACCAAGAGTACACCACCAAGGCAATTTTAGACTCAGGTGCAGGAGTTGCGATTGCCACTACTTCCCTTTGGAAGCGTTGGGGCAAGCCAGCACTCAGGCCAACAAGAATGAAATTGCAGATGGCCGATGGTCATATTGAGAGACCCTTAGGATTGCTGGAAGGGATAACTCTCACCACTTGTGGTGTTGAGTTTGAGCATAGCTTTGCTATATGTGACTTCAGCAAAAATCATGCTTATGAGATGATTTTAGGAAGACCATTTATGCGACAGTTGCAAGTGGTACAGGATTGGGGAACCAACTCCTTGTATTTGCAACACTTGGGCGTTACAACCAAAGTCAATCTCAAGGACTATTCTCATAGAGATGTCCCTCCTATCCAGTGGAATCCCATCCATAGAGCCAAAGATGATACAGAATCTGTGCATTCCCTAGAATCTGGATCCTCATGGATGCATGAAGACACTCACTTATGGATGTGCAAGGTAGCAGTAGAAGAAGAGAAGAGAGAGAAAGCCAGAGAGGTAGGTGCGAAAGAAACCCATAGATCAATCCAAGACCCAGCCTATGCACCTGTAGTTTTTCCAGACGAAGAATTTGAACCTCACGGTTGGGCAGAAATCTTAGCAACAATGGACGTAGCCATCAACGAAGAACAATGGACACCTCACTGTGATGAGGATGGTTATGATATTTCAGTCTTCTCCATAGAGCCAATCATGGGAGAGGCAGTTCTAGAAGAATGCGAGCCTAGCCCTGATGCATTTGAGGATACAAGTGACTCCGATCTAGAGTCAATCATTATGGACCCACCATTTGCATCAGATGAAGAATACTTCCATGAAGTAGAATTTCAACCCCAGAGGCATGGAGAGGTTACAACTAATGTAAGATTAACAACACATGTGACCCCGAAGGAAGAAGGAAAGAAACGAAAAAAGAGAGAAGCCTCACCAGAAGAGGAAGAATCTTTGTTTGAGGTCCCCGAAAATTTTAAGAAGTATGAGATAGATGACAGGAGAGTCATGATAAGAATGCCTAAACGAGAGGCACAATCAGGAGAGGCCTATGATAACAAAGAAACTACTAAGAAAATAGTAGTGGCCATAGAAGAAGGAGAGGAGAGATGCACGTATATAGGCCATGACTTGACAGAAGAAGAAGAGCAAGAGTTGATTGCCTTGCTAAGAGAATACAGAGATGTATTCGCTTGGAGTTACAAGGATTTGAAAGGTGTTGACCCTGACATATGCTCACACACCATTCCCATGACTTCAGATGCTAAACCCTCTAAGCAAAAGCCTTATACATATAATGATAATTACGCTGCTAAGATCAAGGAAGAGATAGATAGACTGGTTGAAGCTGGATTTATCTACGAAATTGAGCACACCGAATGGGTATCCCCCATCGTAGTGGTGCCCAAGAAGAATGGCAAGCTGCGTGTGTGCATTAACTTGAAAAAGGTTAATGCCGCCACGATTCGAGATAACTATCCGCTTCCCATCACAGAGCATCTCTTAGAAAGAGTGGCAGGCAAGGAAGTGTACAGCTTCCTTGATGGATTTTCGGGCTACAATCAAGTAGCCATAGCTCCAGAGGATCAGCATAAGACAGCCTTTGCCACAGAATGGGGCATTTTTGCTTTTAGAGTAATGCCATTTGGGCTTACCAACGCACCAGCTACCTTCCAGAGACTGATGTGCCATGTGTTTAAGGAGTTCCTAAGGAAGAGTTTAGAAGTCTATGTTGATGATCTTTGTGCTCATTCCAACGTTAGGCAAACCCATATTCCTGAACTCAGACAAATCTTTGACAAATGTAGAGAATATCAAGTCTGCCTAAACCCAGAAAAGTGCGTTTTTATGGTCAGGCAAGGCAAGATTCTAGGACACATAGTGTCAAAGAATGGCATATCTACCGATGAAGAAAAAGTGAGAGCCATAGCAGAGCTACCTAGGCCAAAGAATGTCAAGGAAGTACAAGCTTTCATGGGGCATTGTGGGTATTACCGACGTTTCATCCACATGTATGCTGTCATTGCAAAGCCCATGTACGGACTTCTGACAAACTTTGAGTGGACGGATGAATGTGAGAATTCCTTCCAAGAGCTTAAACGAAGATTGTGTTCAACACCAATCTTGACCACACCAGATTGGAATAAGCCATTCCATGTTCATGTTGATGCATCCAATTATGCTATTGGATGTGTGCTCGCACAACCTACTGGTGAAGGTAATATGGATCTTCCAATTGCCTATGCCAGTAGACAATTGAATGTGGCTGAACGGAATTACACCACTACAGAGCGCGAAGGATTAGGCATGGTGTATGCAGTTAAGAAATTTAGACACTATTTGCTTGCAAATAAGTTTAAATTTTTTACTGATCATCAGGCATTGTTGTACCTAGTAAACAAGCCATGCAATACAGGTAGATTAGTAAGATGGTTTCTCTTGCTAATGGAATACGAATTTGAGGTTGTGGTAAGGAAAGGTAGGACTCATTTGAGAGCCGATCATCTCTCTAGGCTCACATCGGGAGAAGCCCCACAAGGAGTGTCAGATGACCTTCCTGATGCTTACTTGTTTAATTTGGAAGTTATACCGCAGTGGGCCAAGCCAATAGTACCAGTATTGACATACGGGCCTAATCATCCAGTGGTGAACACACGGAATAGAGAGATCGTAAAAGCCCAAAAGTACCATATCATGGCAGGAAGCATGTACAAGCACACAGATCAAGGGATCTTGGCTTGTTGCGTAGAAGAGGAAGAGTACGCTAAATGGTTGCAATTAGCACATGTAGGTGCGTTAGAGCAACACCATTCAAAGCAAAGAACTTTGCAGACTCTAAAGAGATTCGGAGTGCATTGGCCAACTATGGAAGCTGATGTCCAAAAGTTGTGCAAGGAATGCCCAATCTGTTGCACTAAACCACCAGTGGAACATGCCACTCTTTATCAAGTATCCATTGTGCCAGATTGGAGTGAACCTCTAGTATCATTCTTGAGAACAAACACATTCCCTCCAGACATGACTCTAGCTAGGAAAAGGAGTTTAGAACAAGAAGCCCAGGATTACTCACTCATCGGTAATAATCTATATAAGCGCGGTAAAGATGGTTACCTGAGACTATGTGTCCACGAAAGTGAATATCTGAAGATCTTGGAAACTGCTCACCAAGGTGTAGCAGGAGGACACTTTGGACCAGATCGGGTAATCAAGGCGATACTATTTGCGGGCTTCTGGTGGCCTACCCTTCACATGGATGCACATACCTATGTGAAACGGTGTGATGTCTGTCAAAGGACTCAGTATCCTATACGCAAAGATGAGATGCCACTGAAACCTATGATGGGTGGACGTGCATTCTCTAAGTGGGGAATAGACTTCGTAGGTCCTATTAATCCCCCAGCTAAGGGTTCTCATGCGGAATACATCATTGTGGCAACAGATTATCTCACCAAGTGGGTAGAGGTAAAAGCTACAACCAAGAACGATGCTCAAACAACTGCCAAATTCTTGTTTGAGAATGTATTCACGAGATATGGGCTACCTATAGAGCTTGTAAGTGATAGAGGCACTCATTTCTTGAATGAAGTAATTGAAAATCTACTCCAAGAATTCTTAGTAATACACAAGAAGTCTGCCCCTTATCACCCTCAAGCTAATGGACAAGCTGAGAGCACTAATAAGATTTTATGCAATGTACTGACGAAATTGGTGAACACTAAATGCTCTGATTGGGACAAACAGCTACACCATGCTGTTTGGGCATATCGAGTTGCCTACAAAACGGTACTCCAAGCCACCCCTTTTCAGATGGTATTCGGCCAAAACGCTGTGCTACCTTTGGACTTCCTGATTCCTACATTGAGAGTAGCACAAGAGCATGAATGGACAGGTCATGAGCTCTCCTCTAGAATTTTTGCCCTTGAACGATTAGGAGAAACAAGACTGCGAGCTGCTGCAGGCATATATGCTGCCAAGAAGAGACAGAAGGCATACTTTGATGCCCACGTAAAGGATAAGGGTTTGAAAGCAGGAGATCTAGTCTTAGTCTATACACTAAAACAACATGCGAGGAAGCTAGAAAAGAGAGGCTACGGACCTATGATCATCAATAGGATCTCCACGAGTGGAGCAGTACAATTAGCCACGTTAGAGGGTGATGTTCTCCCTAATTATATTAGCGGATGCAGAGTCAAGTTGTATCAGGAACCCCTCACGGAGGAAATGCTCAGCCGACTCAACACTGCTAAGAAACGCAAAGAGGAAGAGAAGCGAATTAGAGAAGAAGCTCAAGCAGAAGCTTTAGAACGCATCAGAAGGATGAAATTACGAAGGCAAGGTAGAGAGCAGCCTAGGACTGATGACTATGCAGACCAAGGATATCATATGGCAATGTGTGAAGTTGCAGGAACCAGCTCACCTAGGATAATTGATCGACGTCCTTTCGTAACCCTAGAAATAGGACAAGAAAAGAGTGCAAGGACTGTAAAAGCCTTGATTGACTCAGGTGCCGCCACTAGTGCTGTTAGAGTGTCTTACTGTCAAGAGTTACAGTTAACTGTCAATCCTGTGGAAGCATATCTCATAGGATTGGGAGGCGTGGAAACCCCTTGCATGGGCGAGGTGGAACTTCCCCTCTACATTCATGATGAGGCAATGACAGTTAAAGCACTAGTGTGTCAAGATGAGGATCTCACTGAACCTCTTGTCTTGGGTCAAGACTGGATCTATGACCAAGCAGTCAACTTAAACCTAAGAAGTGGACTTCTTCACGTATGGGTCAATCATAGTCGAATTACAATAGAGTTGGATAAAGGAACACTCAAGGAACTAGGAAAGGCACAGACTCCTGGTCCCTCCAGGGGTACACATGAAGATGACCATGCTGTTCTTGTTCAAAACCCTGTGTTGCAGAGGAATGATATTTGCAAAAAAGGAGTCAGGGATGCAACGGAACTCCCTTCTTTTCCAAAGGCCAGAAGGAGGCAACAACCAAAGGTGGAGCAAAGGCAAAAGAATCAGAGTACTACCTATGCCGGACATCAAAAGAACCTGCGCAGCAGAATGTCCCAACAAGTGAACCAAGTGTGGGTGCGAAAAGGCGAACACCCGGTTGCAACCACGCCAACCGCACGGACAAAGCCTCTTATTAGTAACCAACCACACGTCACTAATAAGAAGTCTTTCGGAAATTCTGCTGCTAACGTGAAATCTATTTGGGTGCCCAAAAGGTCGATGAAGGCTAGCCCACAATCAAGACAAATTTGGGTGCCTAAGGCTTGTTTGCGGGCTCAGATAGCTACACCAAGAACACACCCTACACAACATGATCCATTCACTCGCACAGCCTACATCCACTCATTTTCAACACCAAGGCACATGAACACGAACAGAATCAGTTGTAAATGGGCCCCTAAAAGGCCTCAGGTTAAAGCTGACACACCTATCAAGCTCTCTAGAATCTCTACGGAACCACGAGTAAAAACCATCCACTGCATTTGGCAGCCCAAGATTTGTAGCAAACCCCCTGACCCTATTGTAAATCCATAACCCCCTACTAACCACTTCACTTTTAATTCACATCATTTCGCTTAGCTCTTAGGTCTACCTAACCCTAACTACACACACCAGCACCGAGCACATATTAACTCCTAACCACTCCAGAACTTTAAGTTAATATTGTAACAAGGGACACCATGTCATTTTTGTGTCCATTGCAATGTTAACGTTTATTCATATATTCTCACAGAATCAGCTTCGACATTTTCAACATGGCGGAGGCCGCAGGAACTAGCTCTCACACAGAAACAAACCCGCAAGTGGTGGACTTGGACAGTTTACCCGTTTTGCCTGAGACTGTTGAAAGACCAGAAGAGTTGCAGGCCGTCAAAATCATACCTATTGCGGACCCTCCGCGTGGCCACACCATGCCCGTGGGAAAGACTTCACATTGGTTTACCGAGGTAGCAGGACCATTGGGGGAAGGAACGTATCTATGGGAATCAGAGTTGGACTACAATGGAAAGCAAGGCAGATACCATTTCTTTACAAGAGAATTTGAGAAGTTACAAAATGCGGAAAGTCTACGTCCGATATGGGAAAAAGCCGGATTGAGTGCCTATTTCAGTGCCCGACTCCCAAAACCTGACTTCATGCGATGCTACTATCTCATCAACACCTTGACTCCAAATCCGAACCCAAAAGGTGCAAGCTCATTTGTGATTCCATCTCTGACAAAGGGGAATGAGCTCAAGAGGTTTAGGCTATCAAACAATTTGGTGAGAGAAGCTCTGGATATGCGCGGCATGCATATTCCTACAGAAAAGGAAACCCTAGTACCGGACTACATGAAGAATCGAAGTCTCACCAAACTCAAAGACATGGTATCCATGACGCCTAATATTGCAATACACCTTCGCATGTGCATGCAACACTTTGCTTTCCCGGCGCAGGATAGATTCACCATGCCGCACAAAAAGATTTGGTTTAGCCTGTATCTGGCAGAGACACAGAGCCTCACCATCAACCTACCCCACTGGATAATTGATCAGATACACTTAGCTCACAAACGCTGGCCGCGGAAACAGGTTTTATATGGTTGCTGTGCTCTGACAAGAATCATCTATAGGTGTTTGGCTTATGACATCCCAATCCAACGAGCCTTGATGTGGAATCGGGTAGAGCAGTTTCGAGGCAGGACATCCACTGGACCCCCTTCTAAGAAGATGAGAGGCACGGTCCAAGTCCCATGTGCTCAGCCACGTGGAGCGACCCTAACACCAGAAGTCACCCCGCCACCCCGAAGAGTCCGACCATTCACACTCCGACTTCCAAGACGCAGCACCGATGGTTCCACTTTGATATTTCCTCCCATCCCAACGGATCTCAAATTTCCTAGTGGTGCACCATTGGACGAACTCACTAATGAAGACTTCGAACAACTATTACAAGATGTAGAGCTGGAGGCAGAAGAGGCACAACAAGCGGAAAATGTACAAACGCAGGCCACAACCTCCCAAGCACCTGTCACACCTGTTGAAGTGGAGGAAGAAGACGACGGAGATGAAGAACAGGAGGATGAGGAGGAGGAGTATGATCAAGAGCAACAAGAGGAGCAACAAGAAGTGCCAGAACTTGTAGGTGCACCTGCATATACAGCTCAACTACGAAGGCTATACGACACTATCAAAGCAGTACAAGAAAGGCATCAGCTCTCTCTGGTATCAGGTCAAGCTTTGATGCAAGAAATGCTATCAGATGAAGGAGTGGACCAACAATTCATTGACACCCTCAAATTAGTGTCAGATTCCTTAGGAGTTCCAGAGGCTGTCCACACCGCAGTCCGCCAGTCCGTAAGGTATGACAAACGCAGAGTGGACACATTACCACGAGCAGGTAAGACTATCAGGATACCCGTCACAGAACCGGAAGTACCCATTGAGACCACAGCCACCCCCATAACCACCACTGACCTCTCCGCTGAAACCTTCGTTCAGACATCACCCATCTCACCCCAGCATCCTCCATCACCACCTTCTCCGCCCCCGCCACCACCTCCCACCTTGGAAGAAACGACAGTCATCACCTCTACCTCCACTTATAATCCATCTTCATTCAAATCATTCTCATTTAGAGAACCCACCTCACAAGACACCCTCTTCTCCTTCGTCACCAATCCCTTGTACACTTCGTCCCATCTATCCGCTGAACCCATGACTGGCCATCCCATAATTACCAGCGTAGTTGGAAACCCAGCACCCACGGAAGGAACCCTGTGTTTCCCGACCTACCCCCCAATACGAGTACCTCCATTCCATAACCCTCACTTCCCAGCTGGCCCCTACACCTCTTTCAACCGGACCTCACCACCACAATACCCGTCCTTTGTGGAGCAGTTCTTCCGCTCTCCCATGTTTCAAAGCCACCTTCCTCCGATGTTCGCAACGACATCAATTTACACGGACACCACACTCACTTCACCTACCATACCCACCTATATGGTAGCCCCTGCACACACCACCTTGTCTGATCCAATGGACATTTCACCAACCACAGCACCTCTCCCCACGATTTCCCCACCTTCCCCTCCCTTGCCCCCCACCTCACCACTCACATCAGTGGCACACACAGCATTCACTACACCCCTACCCAATCCCACCTCCTCTGCATTTCAAACTATTTCCCTTGCATCTCATAATGTAAATAGTACGTTCGACACATTACTTCAGTGTGCACATCAGCTACAACAAGACTTCCATCAATTAGAAGAACGCAATGCTACCCTCCAGGCAGAATCTCAACGTCTCCAAGCTAGAGTCACCACTATTGAGGCTGACTACCTGACGCTCCTAGACGAGCATACCACACTACAGCAGGCTCACTCCGAATTGGAATCAAAGGCATCAACTGTAGATGACCAAGCAGTTAAGGAGCTAGAAACAGTGCTTCAAGCGCAAATGATATCTAATGCCACACTCAGACGCAACATTGGGCTATTAAGGAAGCATATGGCCGCAGCACTAGAGGAGAACAAACGACTTCAACAACAAAATCAAGACAACTTTGAAGCGGCTATGGAAGGAACCGTAGGAGCAACCATTAGCCCTACCAGATATAGAGCAGTTCCATCAGAAGACATCCGCATCCTACTTGAGGAGCATGCAAATTTCCTGGAGTCATATGAAAAACTAGAGACTGAATGTGCCGATCTAAAGAAACAGTTAGCCAGTGTACCCACTGCTCAACAAGAGCAGGTAATCTTGCAACAATCTACAGAAGAACTGGAGACCCTTCGGAAACAGGTGGCAGAACTCCAAGCACGCCTCCTACCATATGAACGACCACCCTCGCCCATTGAAGAACCAGAACCTGAAACAGTAGTGGAAATCCCCGTCGAGGACAGCTACGAAGAGCCCTACGAGCCTATGCCGACGCCTGGTGGCCGAACTACAGAAGAAGGACAAGACACGTTAGAAATTCAAGTTCCAGATTGGGTCAGAAGGGTCGAGAAAGTGGGTAAGACACATGATGATCGTGTGGCTGTGCAAATGCAATCTCTCACGAATCTGGAAGAAACGGTCCTTCGGTCTTCCTACTTTCAACAATTATCCCATCAACGGTTAATCACAACATCAGAATCGCAATACATGCCTTATTTTGTCTTATTACATGATTATAATGCAGAAGTCAAAAGACATACAGGGAAGGAGCCCACATTCGCTACTCAATTTGAGATAGGGGATTTACCGACCAATGCACGTGCTGGCTCGATTTTCCAACCTAATTGGCGTGCACGTTTACTCACCGATTACCCAGAGATGATGAGTACCTGGGCTACCATGCCACTCTACATCAAGTATAATCCATGCTATTGTCCAGTGGTACGTCGCAGATCCTGGCAAGCATTTGCAATCAAGGTACGCAACAATAAAGAGTGCTCCGCTTGGGTTAACTACCCGTATTTTGCTCCACCTCGAGGACCTCCAACCGTAGCCTACATGATATCAACCATTCGGCACTGGTCTGCACGCCTAAATAATGTACCTGATATAGCAGCGAAAATGTGTATGAAGATATTTGAGCTCATGACCATTGTCTTCAAAACCTTTCGGAATGTCCAAGCTCCATACATCTCCGCTCCTGGATTCGCTCAAGGCAACAAGGATTTATTCTACGACATGAGCCAAACCCCCTCGGTCACGGTTATCTTTGCTTGGCATGCACGAATCAAGTACTTGCCCGCATGCTTCAAGCAAACATTTGAGGAAATGTTCTCTACGGGCTTCTGGGAATACAATTCCGAAATTTTCATTCCCAGACCCACACATTTGCTACATCTATTCGCAGTAGCGATCCATGCAGATCAGTTACGTCTGCCACATCCGGACGTTCCAGGACCAATCGATTGGGATCGTATGATGACAGATTTGGCCAGAGGACTACGCTTACAAGAACATCAGCTTGCCACTCAGGTTGTGGAATATTACATCCAACACCCCCAGCAACAAGGGTCTGTCAGGGACGACAGACGCGAGAGAGGGGGGGGTGTTGAGAGCAGTATGGGCACCCAAGGACTGACTAGACAAGGAAGCCAGGGAACCCAAGGATTGACGAGACAAGGAAGCCAACGGAGAGAGTCAAAACAAGGTGAAGGAGTAAGTAGACAAAGCAGTCGACGCAAATCTGGCAGATAGGCCCTTCAATTTTTCCAATCTACATCTTTTAACAGTGATTCTTATCACTAACAATCATTGTAAATACCATTTCATATTTTTGTAGCTCCATTTTGTGCAAGCCAAGGAGTCCTTGAGCTTGAGGAGCCTTAGAAGTACCTACATATCAATTTTCGTATTTTTTAGACTCCGTTTGAGCCCTCAAATTGGCCCTGGAACCTAATTTTTAACTAGGCCGGACACTAGGTCTGGACAGGGCCAAAAGCTAGTCAAAAACTATAAAAAGAGCTAGAGAGCTCATTTTTGGGGTTAGATTGTAATTGAAACGAACTTGTAAGAGCATTTTGAAAGTAATCTAAAAAGCTCCATTGATTCTCACTCTTTGTCTTGCCTTGTGTGCGCGTGTGTGTGTATGTGTGTGCATGCTTGTGTGCTTCTCACTCACGCACTTGTGCCGCCACTTGCTCGAGGTCTTCATACCATCCTCACGTCTTCCCGGATTGACATTAAAGGAGGTGCTACTCATCACTGAGCTACACTCTTATTCTCTAGTCTTTTTACAGGTAAGACACTTTATGACATGAGAAGTCATCGAAAGTCAATAAAGACTTTAAATTGTACAATTTTAGGGTAGCACACTTGAATTTAGATTTTGTTAGACTTGTAGTTTGTATAGGCTCATTTATAATCATTTCTTGAAATGTAAAAGCTTGTATAGATTTTTCATGACACTTATCACCAGATATATTTTAAGATTTGTGATAACTTGTACATTCATCATGTAAACTTGTATAGGACATGGGGAGTGAGTGAGGCTTGTCTTTTTGTGGAGGTATGGAATTGAGAGGGGATTTAGAATATAACTTTTTACTTCATGTTTGGCATGAAAATTCATTGATTAGGATCATTATTACTTAGTAATCACATGTTGCATTCACATAACTTATAAATTATGTTGTCTCTTTAGAATGAATCTGGATGATACCTTATCTCCCACCACTGAGGCTGAGCTTGAGCGGTCATACACTCAGGTGATTGCTCTCAATGCCAAGGTTAGAGGCATGGGGGATACTCTTCACATGATCCTCAAAGCAATTAAGAAACCAGAGGTGCCTCTAGTTAGTACATCAACACAAATGGAAGTTCCATTTTCTGAACCATTGAGTTTGCAGATACAACTTACAAATGTGAGGGTGTCTGCTAGTAGAGATTTCAAGTGATAAGTGAAGGACTTGAATCCACCAAAGTACTAGAGATAGGTTAGCACTAAGACGTAAGTGGGAGCAATGCTTTCGACTTTGCAATATCCATGATGAGAAACAAAATATCCAGCATGTCACTTACAATTTGATGGATGTTCCGACCGATGGTGGAGGAAAATAGAAAAAGACAAGACAGAACCTCCCACTTGGGTGGAATTCAAGGTCATATTTTATAACAATTTTGTTCCTCCAAATGATCGTACCAAGGCTTTAGATGCTTGGTTCCCCTGTAGCAAAGATAACTTATAGTGCAGGAATATGCAGATAAGTATAGAGAGATCATATTGAAGATACTAGATTAGGTGCCTAATTCTCTTCACATGCATAAGTTTGTGCTTGAGCTTAGGGAGAGATTGCGTCTCCTTGTGTGCAAGGAGCACTACCACACTTTAAATGAGCACTACCGCTTGCCTTGGTGTTGGAGGATGGGTGATGCTCTCGATTGCAACCTTCAAGACAAAAGAACCTTGAACAAGACTCAGGAAGCCCATAGCTTCAATTCCAACACCTAATAGATAGATGAATGTCATTCAAACTTCAAGCCATGGGAAGAGAAAAGCAAATGCTTCCATGGCAGATAGAGCTTTTCAGCAATCTAGTTTGATGTAGCAACAAAAAGAAAAGGTTCGGTGTGAGGGTCTCTGTTATGAATGCACAGGATGGTATGCTTATAGGATTGTTAAATGCGGGTCTTGCTGTCAGAGATGCATTTAAACATCTATTCGGGTTCTTGGGAGTGGAAGGGGTCTATTAAACAGAGGCTCTATACTTGATTTTCCCAAATCAACTCACTCACATGACCGTACTTAACATTAAGAATTTTTGTCAATACGAATTACTTATCAAGACTCTAGTTACGCTCTCACAATCTTACTGTCTGTTAATCAGACTTTTCCACAATCTTACCGAATACACTCCAGTTAATGCACTCTCAACATACAACGTAGAAACTATTCAGTACCGTAATACAAAATTACTTTGTCTAACTTAAAGAGCTGAATCCAAACACAACTATTGTAAACAACAGAGACAATAACCATAACTCAATCTGTACCGTACAGGTGCAGATAATCAAACAGAACAAAAAGACATACAATAACTCAGAGTTCTCAAACACACCACGGAAACTACACAGACATCATCAACCAGACAAACGGTCTGGAGAATCCTCTGGTCGTCACCGAAGCGTCTTTTTTCATTGATTTATAAAAAAGTTACAATGTCTACGCAACGACCTTTCGGATCGTGCGGAATATGAAAAAGAGACAGACTTTACAATTGACAATCCGGCGGCTTACACTGGCACGCACGGTGGACTTGAACCTGCAGGTATACAAAAATTATGGTTCATCTACTATACCTTCTAAATACATAGTTCTGGCTAACTTAAATGTCCGGGCAATTTTCTTTTTCAATGACTCTAACATCTGCTTCAAAATTTCTGGTTCTACGAGCTGAGCATCTGTCCGTACTGAACTTAAAGAAATAACTTGGCTTATTAAACTCTCTGCCTGTGTCTGCAAAAAAAGCTTCCTATAAATAAAATTCATTTGATAAAGCTGCATCACGACTGACTTTCATGTCTGCAATCTATTTATCTATTCTCGATAGTCTTTCTACTTGAGCTCCAAGTTGATTTTCTCGTCTTTCTAATTCTTGATTTTGAAACTAGATGGTCTTGTAATATGCATCACGCTCTCTTCTTATCCCTGGTATCTCCTTCTGTAGTTGAGCGACTAACATCATCTGGCTTTTGAGAGCAGCATTAGATTCAGTCAGGTTGGCATTTGCGAATTCTAGCTCTGTATTAGTTTGTTTTAGTAAAATAGACATTTCCTGTCCCTTTTGTACTGCTTCATCCAATTGTGTTCTAGTTTCTTTTAACAAATCACCCAGTGCAATGCGGACATCTTCATTATCTTGGGCTAATTGTTTCAAATGCATAATTTCAGCATCAGCAGCACACAATAATTCATTCTTTGCTCTGACTTCGGCCAAGGCAACATCTCTTTGATTTATGACTGTCTCCTGTTCAGCAAGTCGGGCCTGTAACTCCTTAATCTGTTCGTTTAAAGCTTTATTTTCTACTTTGACTGCATCTAGTTCTTCCTGAAGTGGGCTAATGTCTGCTTCCAGAACATCAACCTTGTGTTGAAATTCTTCTCGGATGTTATCAGTCACTTCCTTCATTTGTGCTGGTAATTGCTGCGATAGCTGGATCAGCATTTGACCCATGGATGCGAGCTCAGAAAACATGGGAATTGATGGAAACAGAAGAGAAGGACGTGGTTGAGATGAAGAGGCTGTCAGAAGTTGATGTGAAGAGGGGGGAGAGTAATTGGGTGAAGAGGATGAAGCGGTAGGTTCCTCTTGGATAATGGGTGGAACAGGGATAATAGGTTTAATTGGAGGTTCAGGTGGAGGAGTGAGAAGAACAGTAGTTGTTTCTAATACCTTTTCGGTGGTTTGTTGCGTAGTGTCATCAGGGTTGGCAACTGCAGACTCCACTGTCTTAATCAGTTCTTCAAAAATTTCCTTAATAATAGGTTTCCCATTGTAATTAAGTAAGTCTATGATCTAGGGATCCGATGGCTTCAGACATATCTGAAATCGGATACCGTTTGGTCACTCGTCTGTAGGACCAAAGATCTCAAGAGTAGACTCAAGCATAAGTCATGTGCTCTCATATTCAAGTAATCTACTTAGCCTAGTGGTTAAGTCTCATGGTTGTGAAGGAAGAGGTCTTGGGTTCAACTCCCATGGGGAGCATGGGAAGAGAGTTTTGCCCAAAGAGCTCTAGAGCCTTCTAACTCAAGTTAACGTGAGTTAACTTGAGTCCAGTGGACTTAACTCAAGAGGTGAGTACAACAACCACTAGTGGACTCTAGTGGAAGGTACTAAAGTAGTGGTCGAGATCACTCCAGCCACTAATAGACTCTAGTTTTGGATATGAAAGGAGTGGAGAAGATTGCACATGCACTTGTAGACTCTAGTTACATTTGTGGTCCTCATTAGTTCAAGCAACTATATATACAGGCATAAGGTTGGGAGGAGAGTCATTCATTCATGAGTATTTCTAGTCGTTACGCTGTTGCATTGGTATCAGAGCTTTCACTCCATAGTTTTCTTCTTCATCTTCTTGCTCGTGACTTTTGGCGTGCGAATTCTGCTCCCGCCCGCATTGAGATGCGTGTCGCCATCATTCTTATGCTTTAGCTTAGAGCAAAAGAGTACTAAAAAGAAGTAATCGCTCCTGTGTTTGGCAGGGGATTCGAACCTCCGCCCCCCCAACTAGAAGACACTCGCCTATCCATAACGTCAACGGGCGTTCACGCTCAGAAGTGTGCAGAGATTCATCTTGTCTTCAAACCCAGCGTTGCAGAAGATCTCCGAAAGGAACAAAACAAAAAGTAGCTTTCTCTGCCCGCTACGCCTACTAGGGATCGAACCCAGACGGGCTCCTTGGAAGCATTCTCACGTAGCCACATCGTCCACGAGTGTTCCTTGGCTGTGAGTACAGAGCAAAGTCTACTAAACCAGTAAACAGAGCTGAAGTGCAAGCCCAACTCTCATCCATCCAAGGAGCCAAATCAGTTTTTGCAGGCCGAACCCGAGAAGCATTCTGCTTTTAGCCAAAGAAACAACCAAGGAGAATCAAAGATTGACCAAAGCTTGAAGGAAGAGGAGCCGTGGAGTGAAGATCTGGAGGCCTATCTTCGTCATAATTCTAGCACTCTCGGCTAGAATCAAGTCGACCTCAACGGACCAAATCATCAGGGACTATTTCTTGTGATATTCTTGCATAGCTCTTTTGATTTTGTTGCACACACCACTTGCGTTAGGAATACTTAGTAAGTTTAATAACGCTTTGTGTGCGATGGAGGGGACTTCTAGCCACGTCTCGCTTACGAGTACTACTAGTACGTCAGTGTTTGTTTCTGTTCCTATTTTAGTAACATCCTCATTCATGCCTAGACCACCAATAGCTGCACGTGCATTGCATCCATCTGCACCTATGGTTTCAAATACAAGTCATGCGTCTGATGCATTTAATAGAGAAGCGACGATTGTAGCATTAGACGTTGAGGATTCTGCGAGAAAAGGGGAAATAATCACTACTCTAAATGAGGGGAAAGATATGGAGAGTAGGATGTTGCTATTTGAGCAAAAGCTTGGATGGTTGTCCAGTATTCCGGATGAGGTTGCAGTCCTCCGTCAATCTGTTGATGGAATCCAGGATCACCTTAAGGCCATTCTGAACTTACTTAAGATGCCTAGGGATATCAGTAAGACTATTTTAGGTAGTCACACAGATACAATCGCAACTTCACCAATGTCTGTTAGGATGGAAAAGGATAAGGGATTATCCTCTCCCCAAATAGATATGTTTCCACTAGCGGGAAGTATGAGCCGTCTTAGCCTAGTGTCTTCTACTCCCTTGTGTGTTGCTTCGGTAGGGATGTTAGAAAGCCATAACCGCGCTGTGGATCTTTCCTTGGGAAAAGAGATCCGTCCTCCTTATTTCTCTGGAGAGGATAAGGATAGGAATAAGGATGCGGTTTTGACTTTCTTAGAGAAATGGCAAGATGTCCATGAACTCAAACATACCCCCGATCATGTGAGGGTAGTAGAAGCCAGTTTATCGCTAGGACCGAAAGCTTATACATGGTGGATGAGTCTCTCTGAGACTCACAAGAAACCTACCACTTGGAATGAATTTTCCCACCTTTTCAAGAAAGAGTTTCTCCCCGAGAATGAGGAGGAACGCAATTGGGAAGCTTGGGATAAAATTCAGCAGAAGGGTAGACCGCTATTGGTGTATATTTCAGAATACAGAGATGTAATTCTGAAGTTAAAGAATTTAGATGACTTCCATCGACTTCGCGGTTTTGTCAGAGGACTTAACCAGTGAATTCATAATGAAGTTAAGAGGCATGCACCTAAATCCCTTGAAGACGCGATTAAGGTCGCACAGATTTATGAGGACAATTCACGTTTGGATGTCCCGCTGTCGTAGAGATTCTCATCTCTACTCTCGCTTCTTCTTGCTTCAAATCAAAACATTCTTTGGAACAAAAGCTCAAGATGAAAAGCTCTTGTGAATTGTATCTGTGTGATGCACAGAGGCTCAAGCATTGAAAGTCACACAAAAACTTTGAATCACATCGAAGTGGGTTGACTATAGATTTATTATCAATGCTCAAAGAATCTTGCAGTTCATCAAAAGAGAAAAAGATTAAATGATCGAAGTTTAGTGAAGCCGTTTTTCCATCACTAAATTGAGAATATTATAATTGAGTATATTATATTTGCGATTTGTTTTGGCATAAAGGGAGAGGTCAGTCGCTGCAAAAGGATTGGAAGCGCTGAGTTCATGGTAAAAAGGATGAAAAGTTGAATCCTATTTAGTGAAAAAGAGAGGCAGAGGAAGAAAGACCAATAAAAAGAATAGATGGCGCTCAAAGTTAACAAAAAGTGGGAAAAGCTACGTGCATGGAAATTTTGAGAAAGCATATGTGATAAGGGGGCCGAATGTTTTTTTTTCGGCACCAATAATTAGGAGAATGGTGAGAATTCAGGACGGCTTCTGATGCGAGGAAGAGTTCTCACAGTGCAAAATAGATATGGATTCCACGTTCAGCATCTTAAAGTATTGAGCAAGCAGAGATAGGGAAGGGAGTTAATCGGGCGTCAGAACTGGAGATGGGAGAAATTTCGAATGTTTCTGATCAGAGGAGCCAGACAGCGCGAGATATATGGGCTTCTGATGCGAGGAAGAGTTCTCACAGTGTAGAAGAGATATGGATTCCACGTTCAGCATCTTAAAGTATTGAGCAAGCAGAGATAGGGAAGGGAGTTAATCGGGCGTCAGAACTGGAGATGGGAAAAATTTCGAATGTTTCTGATCAGAGGAGCCAGACAGCGCGAGATAGATGGGCTTCTGAATTTAGGTAAGAGGGCTTCGCTTCGGCGAGAGATATATCAGGCATACATATTCATCTTCAAAGAAGGAGACGAGCATTTTACGAATCTGGGAAGACTTACGAATGATGATGGGACTTCACGGAAGGATGTGAGAGACTCAGAGTACTTCTGCATCTTATTCTTCATCATGCAGGTGCTCTAAGTCAGAACGATATCACGTTTGTTGCAACGGGACTCTATCAACTCGCGAACAACTGACTTCTCACAATTATGATTGTTGCGCTCAAAACTTCATCCCAACTCATATTCAATCTCATTCCTGCTGATTTGCAGCCGACTATACTCTGAACATTCTTCTTATCTGCTGGTCATCATACGGCTTTCTCCGACAAATTTCAGATTCTACTTTAGTTTTAAAATTACGCATTTCATGACCGTCTAATGCTCACATTAAACGTTTTCAATTGCTTATGCTCTATTGTGAAAGTTGTCGTGTGTTCAAATTTGATTGTTTGCGCAATTATCTTTACAGCAGTCTAGAGCTAGTATTCTTAATAGCTTGCTTAATTGGCCTTAAACTCTGATGAGTAAACTTACAGTTGTTAAGCATTCGTTTTTTTTTATAAATGAACCTCATCCTTCCGACAGTTCTTTAGTTGCGCTCTAGACGCTTGTACTATCTTTTGTAAGCATTGCGCATTCAAGAGTTCTCGAAACAGTTTATATTGAACGCATATTTCAATAGTTTTCAAAGTACGATCAAATCAATGTTGCACTGTAGCATTGATAACTCAAGTTTAACTATGTCAAAATCGTGTTTACATGATGGATAGGTACTTCATGCAAAGGTGAAAGGTTGCAATGATGAAATTGAGGCATCACAATGTATCATGAATAGCTTGTGTGTCTGCATATATTATAAGGATGTTAAGATTAAAAGATACTATGAGGTGTTAAAATAAACCTCTGTGCATTCTTTAGCGCGATCTTGATGAAGAAGCGTTGAATCAAGCATGATCAATGCATGTTCCTGCATAATTATCTGCAATTGCCGCAATCTCACTTGAGTTATCAGCATTCAAATGACATTGCTGAATAAACGATTGCACATTTTTTTTACTGTGAACGCAAAGGAGTATCATTTCTATATATGACATACAATACTATCATACAAGTTCTAAAGCGCAAGGTTCCATATGTCAAGACTGATGAATTGCTGGAAAATCTGAAATAACAAAACTTTATGTTTTTATGAATTGATTTGTTGCAAACTCGTGATTAACACATGTTATGTTTTTTGCAAACCTCACCATCATAGATACATTCATTTTGTTTTAAATGGTTTGCTTGAATTTCTTTTATAAAGGTTTGTTTGTCAGTTTTTTACTACATGACTTTGAGGTTCCTTGCAACACAACTTAAATGGCTTCCATTGAACTCTAGTTGGTTAATCTATCTACGATATTGGTTACTATGTTTACAAAGTTACAAAGGCTCTAGACAACTCAAAATGTTTATCAACTAAAATAACAAAACTTCTTGAGTTTGCTACAGACACCCTGCGTGTGCCGAACGATTTTGGCCGATGGACTGATCCACCATCCGAGCATCCCTCACGACCCGACATTGGTGAACCCGACGTGAACAAACGGCCTTGCAGCTCAGGTACATGTTTCTGGACTTTTTTCTCAAATTAATGCCAAGTAATGTATGTTTGATGTATGTATAACCTGATAGCTTGTTTTTCGTTTATGTGGTGCTTCTTTGATATTCAAGTGTGAGTTATGGGCAAAAGCAGCGTACAAACATGAAAAATATACATCAATGTAAAGAATCTTTTGAAATTAATTTACAAGAGCATAATTCCAAGAGTATTGTTATTGATGAAGCATATGTGAACGCATTGATGGAACAACACTTCAGAAAATGGAAAGATAAATTCATAGAAATGGAAAACAAGGCAAATGAAGCTATAGAAAAGAAATTTAGAGTGATTTTGACTTTAAATGATACGCTTAAAGCTATGCTAGAGACTTTACAAGTATTAAGAACTATTCTTAGAACTTGGAAAAAGGAAATGAATGCTGAGTTTCAAGAAATGAACCAGAAGTATGAAATATTATCTAAACGAATACAAGATTTAGAGCTAGCTAAATGTGAGCATGAAAAGGAGGGAATGAGCCAAAGTTTGTTTATAGATCCTTCATCTATAACACATGCTCATGATTGTAGAAAATCTAGTTGTAGGTCTCATTCATTAAGACCATCAAATAGGACTCGAATGAGACCTTTGCAGTGTTTTTGGTGCGATCAATATGGCCATGCATTTTGGAATTGCAGGTCGTACGAAGATGCACGAAAACAAAAACTAGTGGTTGAATTTGAAAGGAAAATTTGTAATTATCAGGATCGATCACCTTTAAAATTAAATCTAGGAAGGGGTGGAATGAAAGAACTATTTAAGGAGATTCAAACTAAACCTAATCCATGTGAAAGTAAAAAAGTATGGAAGCCTATCATACATATGAACATTAAAACAAAAGAAGAAATAAGGGAGAGGACATCAAACCAAAAACAAGAGCTAAAAGAAGAAATCAAAATGATAAAACTAAAGGAAGAAGATCAAAAATCGATTATAGAAGAGCAATTGGAAATTGATCTAGGTGATTTTGAGCATGAAATACAAGTAGGAGCAATGAAACTTAATAATAATTTACAGATTTCACTTGATCCAATGCTCCTTTCTAATGAGGATTTGTTTGATCAAGTCAAGCTTAAACAACTTCAAACTCAATTTAACAAACATGAACATAATCAATTTAAAGAAGAAGGAATTAAACAAGAAGAGACCAAACAAAGTATTAAGAATCAAAACAAACAAACAAATGAAATAGAGAAGCAACTTCTTGATCATATAATTAAACAAATCGAAAACAAAATGAATATAAATTCAAAGCAATCAAAACCCTTAAAACTTAACAAGAAAACTAAGAATGTACCATTGAAAAAAATAGAAGAAATGATTAAATTAAGAAATGATTACACTAAGAAATGATTAATATATTTGATAAGAAAAGATGAATCAAATTGTTTTGGTTTTCTTATGAAAAAGGAATTTGATGAGAATTTTTTTTATAAAATTATTATTGCACACAGATGACACGTTCAAACCGAGAAATAGTCCACATTCTTTTTGATAATTATGATGAATAACAGTTTATGAAATTTTGTGAATGTTTTCTATCCATGAAGAATATTTATATGGGAAATACAACCTACTTCCTCATCAAAAAGGTATTTATATGGGAGTTACAACCTACTTCCTCATCAAAAAGGTATGTATATGGATTTTGTTGAATTTCATTAATGAATCAAATATGGCTTTTCTCATCAATGTTTTGAGTGATTTGATGCAGATCAAGCAAGAAAGGACGAATTGATGGAAGCTCCAAAATATGACTTAATATTACTTCGGTTTTTTATAGATGGATTATCTAAAAGTTTTGAATTGATATATTTTGGTTTAAATATGCTAATGCTTATGTTTTTCACGAGTTTGTTTTTCAAGATATTTTTTCAGGTTCAAGATGAAGAATGGGAGTTTGTTGACAACAAAGATTTTCTTCACGAGTAGAATATGAAAAACCTTTTAGTTCCATTTTTGCACCATTTTTCTTTAAGCTTGCATTTAAAGTATGCATCATATTATGTAAAAACACATATTGAGTTTTGCTCTTAGGTGCACGACCATTTGCACAACAAACAGAATTGTAATCGCATGATGTTATCAAATGAGTTTATATGGTGAGTGGAACGTCTCTACATCGACAACCAATTACCCTATCTATGCACCATTTATTATTATTATTTTTTTTAATACATCAAAAGTATGCATAGTAGGGTCACACTACATGACCATGCATTTAGGCACAGATTGAGTATTACCCTTGCACATAAGAGTGATTGTAAGGATTTATGTAATTCCACATTGCTATGTATGTGAGTGAGTGCACAAGCCTCACCATCAGAAGCCATTCTCTTTATTGATTGCACCATTAATTTTATACATGCATTTTCAAAAGTGTGCATATAAATAGGGCTAATTACGCAGCTGTGCATAAGGCACTTCGACTTTAAAACCCATGCACATATTCTGCTATGGAATTGATTTTATTATTAAGCAGAAAGCAGGTTCTCAGGTTGGCGCATCCGGAGGATGCACAGGATTGGTGGGGGTGAGTGTCGTAGAGATTCTCATCTCTACTCTCGCTTCTTCTTGCTTCAAATCAAAACATTCTTTGGAACAAAAGCTCAAGATGAAAAGCTCTTGTGGAATTGTATCTGTGTGATGCACAGAGGCTCAAGCATTGAAAACACAAAAACTTTGAATCACATCGAAGTGGGTTGACTACAGATTTATTATCAATGCTCAAAGAATCTCGCAGTTCATCCAAAGAGAAAAAGATTAAATGATCGAAGTTTAGTGAAGCCGTTTTTCCATCACTAAATTGAGAATATTATAATTGAGTATATTATATTTGCGATTTGTTTTGGCATAAAGGGAGAGGTCAGTCGCTCCAAAAGGATTGGAAGCGCTCAGTTCATGGTAAAAAGGATGAAAAGTTGAATCCTATTTAGTGAAAAAGAGAGGCAGAGGAAGAAAGACCAATAAAAAGAATAGATGGCACTCAAAGTTAACAAAAAGTGGGAAAAGCTACGTGCGTGGAAATTCTGAGAAAGCATATGTGATAAGGGGGCCGAATGTTTTTTTTTCGGCAGCAATAATTAGGAGAATGGTGAGAATTCAGGACGGCTTCTGATGCGAGGAAGAGTTCTCACAGTGCAGAATAGATATGGATTCCACGTTCAGCATCTTAAAGTATTGAGCAAGCAAAGATAGGGAAGGGAGTTAATCGGGCGTCAGAACTGGAGATGGGAAAAATTTCGAATGTTTCTGATCAGAGGAGCCAGACAGCGCGAGATAGATGGGCTTCTGATGCGAGGAAGAGTTCTCACAGTGCAGAAGAGATATGGATTCCATGTTCAACATCTTAAAGTATTGAGCAAGCAGAGATAGGGAAGGGAGTTAATCGAGCGTCAGAACTAGAGATGGGAAAAATTTTGAATGTTTCTGATCAGAGGAGCCAGACAGCGCGAGATAGATGGGCTTCTGAATTTAGGTAAGAGGGCTTCGCTTCGGCGAGAGATATATCAGGCATACATATTCATCTTCAAAGAAGGAGACGAGCGTTTTACGAATCTGGGAAGACTTACGAATGATGATGGGACTTCATGGAAGGATGTGAGAGACTCAGGGTAGTTCTGCATCTTATTCTTCATCATGCAGGTGCTCTAAGTCAGAACGATATCACGTTTGTTGCAACGGGACTCTATCAACTCGCGAACAACTGACTTCTCACAATTATGATTGTTGCGCTCAAAACTTCATCCCAACTCATATTCAATCTCATTCCTGCTGATTTGCAGCCGACTATACTCTGAACATTCTTCTTATCTGCTGGTCATCATACGGCTTTCTCCGACAAATTTTAGATTCTACTTTAGTTTTAAAATTACGCATTTCTTGACCGTCTAATGCTCACATTAAACGTTTTCAATTGCTTATGCTCTATTGTGAAAGTTGTCGTGTGTTCAAATTTGATTGTTTGTGCAATTATCTTTACATCAGTCTAGAGCTAGTATTCTTAATAGCTTGCTTAATTGGCCTTAAACTCTGATGAGTAAACTTACAGTTGTTAAGCATTCGTTTTTTTATATAAATGAACCTCATCCTTCCGACAGTTCTTTTGTTGCGCTCTAGACGCTTGTACTATCTTTTGTAAGCATTGCGCATTCAAGAGTTCTCGAAACAGTTTATATTGAACGCATATTTCAATAGTTTTCAAAGTACGATCAAATCAATGTTGCGGTGTAGCATTGATAACTCAAGTTTAACTATGTCAAAATCGTGTTTACATGATGGATAGGTACTTCATGCAAAGGTGAAAGGTTGCAATGATGAAATTGAGGCATCACAATGTATCATGAATAGCTTGTGTGTCTGCATATATTATAAGGATGTTAAGATTAAAAGATACTATGAGGTGTTAAAATAAACCTCTGTGCATTCTTTAGCGCGATCTTGATGAAGAAGCGTTGAATCAAGCATGATCAATGCATGTTCCTGCATAATTATCTGCAATTGCCGCAATCTCACTTGAGTTATGAGCATTCAAATGAAATTGTTGAATAAACGATTGCACATTTTTTTTACTGTGAACGCAAAGGAGTATCATTTCTATATATGACATACAATACTATCATACAAGTTCTAAAGCGCAAGGTTCCATATGTCAAGACTGATGAATTGCTGGAAAATCTGAAATAACAAAACTTTATGTTTTTATGAATTGATTTGTTGCAAACTCGTGATTAACACATGTTATGTTTTCTGCAAACCTCACCATCATAGATACATTCATTTTGTTTTAAATGGTTTGCTTGAATTTCTTTTATAAAGGTTTGTTTGTCAGTTTTTTACTACATGACTTTGAGGTTCCTTGCAACACAACTTAAATGGCTTCCATTGAACTCTAGTTGATTAATCTATCTACGATATTTGTTACTATGTTTACAAAGTTACAAAGGCTCTAGACAACTCAAAATGTTTATCAACTAAACTAACAAAACTTCCTGAGTTTGCTCAGACACCCTGCGTGTGCCGAACGATTTTGGCCGATGGACTGATCCACCATCCGAGCATCCCTCACGACCTGACATTGATGAACCCGGCGTGAACAAACGGCCTTGCAGCTCAGGTACATGTTTTTGGACTTTTTTCTCAAATTAATGCCAAGTAATGTATGTTTGATGTATGTATAACCTCATAGCTTGTTTTTCGTTTATGTGGTGCTTCTTTGATATTCAAGTGTGAGTTATGGGCAAAAGCAGCGTACAAACATGAAAAATATACATCAATGTAAAGAATCTTTTGAAATTAATTTACAAGAGCATAATTCCAAGAGTATTGTTATTGATGAAGCATATGTGAACACATTGATGGAACAACACTTCAGAAAATGGAAAGATAAATTCATAGAAATGGAAAACAAGGCAAATGAAGCTATAGAAAAGAAATTTAGAGTGATTTTGACTTTAAATGATACGCTTAAAGCTATGCCAGAGACTTTACAAGTATTAAGAACTAGTCTTAGAACTTGGAAAGAGGAAATGAATGCTGAGTTTCAAGAAATGAACCAGAAGTATGAAATATTATCTAAACGAATACAAGATTTAGAGCTAGCTAAATGTGAGCATGAAAAGGAGGGAATGAGCCAAAGTTTGTTTATAGATCCTTCATCTATAACACATGCTCATGATTGTAGAAAATCTAGTTGTAGACATTCATTAAGACCATCAAATAGGACTCGAATGAGACCTTTGCAGTGTTTTTGGTGCGATCAATATGGCCATGCATTTTGGAATTGCAGGTCGTACGAAGATGCACGAAAACAGAAACTAGTGGTTGAATTTGAAAGGAAAATTTGTAATTATCAGGATCGATCACCTTTAAAATTAAATCTAGGAAGGGGTGGAATGAAAGAACTATTTAAGGAGATTCAAACTAAACCTAATCCATGTGAAAGTAAAAAAGTATGGAAGCCTATCATACATATGAACATTCAAACAAAAGAAGAAATAAGGGAGAGGACATCAAACCAAAAACAAGAGTTTGTTGACAACAAAGATTTTCTTCATGAGTAGAATATGAAAAACCTTTTAGTTCCATTTTTGCACCATTTTTCTTTAAGCTTGCATTTAAAGTATGCATCATATTATGTAAAAACACATATTGAGTTTTGCTCTTAGGTGCACGACCATTTGCACAACAAACAGAATTGTAATCGCATGATGTTATCAAATGAGTTTATATGGTGAGTGGAACGCCTCTACATCGACAACCAATTACCCTATCTATGCACCATTTATTATTATTATTTTTTTTAATGCATCAAAAGTATGCATAGTAGGGTCACACTACATGACCATGCATTTAGGCACAGATTGAGTATTACCCTTGCACATAAGAGTGATTGTAAGGATTTATGTAATTCCACATTGCTATGTATGTGAGTGAGTGCACAAGCCTCACCATCAGAAGCCATTCTCTTTATTGATTGCACCATTAATTTTATACATGCATTTTCAAAAGTGTGCATATAAATAGGGCTAATTACGCAGCCGTGCATAAGGCACTTTGACTTTAAAACCCATGCACATATTCTGCTATGGAATTGATTTTATTATTAAGTAGAAAGCAGGTTCTCAGGTTGGCGCATCCGGAGGATGCACAGGATTGGTGGGGGTGAGTGTCGTAGAGATTCTCATGTCTACTCTCGCTTCTTCTTGCTTCAAATCAAAACATTCTTTGGAACAAAAGCTCAAGATGAAAAGCTCTTGTGGAATTGTATCTGTGTGATGCATAGAGGCTCAAGCATTGAAAGTCACACAAAAACTTTGAATCACATCGAAGTGGGTTGACTATAGATTTATTATCAATGCTCAAAGAATCTCGCAGTTCATCCAAAGAGAAAAAGATTAAATGATCGAAGTTTAGTGAAGCCGTTTTTCCATCACTAAATTGAGAATATTATAATTGAGTATATTATATTTGCGATTTGTTTTGGCATAAAGGGAGAGGTCAATCGCTGCAAAAGGATTGGAAGCGCTCAGTTCATGGTAAAAAGGATGAAAAGTTGAATCCTATTTAGTGAAAAAGAGAGGCAGAGGAAGAAAGACCAATAAAAAGAATAGATGGCGCTCAAAGTTAACAAAAAGTGGGAAAAGCTACGTGCGTGGAAATTCTGAGAAAGCATATGTGATAAGGGGGCCGAATGTTTTTTTTTCGGCAGCAATAATTAGGAGAATGGTGAGAATTCAGGACGGCTTCTGATGCGAGGAAGAGTTCTCACAGTGCAGAATAGATATGGATTC
Organism: Ceratopteris richardii; assembly: GCA_020310875.1. Lineage (NCBI taxonomy): Eukaryota > Viridiplantae > Streptophyta > Polypodiopsida > Polypodiales > Pteridaceae > Ceratopteris > Ceratopteris richardii. The sequence goes on along the minus strand of CM035442.1, from coordinate 7,973,253 downwards.
CACGTTCAGCATCTTAAAGTATTGAGCAAGCAGAGATAGGGAAGGGAGTTAATCGGGCGTCAGAACTGGAGATGGGAAAAATTTTGAATGTTTCTGATCAGAGGAGCCAGACAGCGCGAGATAGATGGGCTTCTGATGCGAGGAAGACTTCTCATAGTGCAGAAGAGATATGGATTCCACGTTCAACATCTTAAAGTATTGAGCAAGCAGAGATAGGGAAGGGAGTTAATCGGGCGTCAGAACTGGAGATGGGAAAAATTTCGAATGTTTCTGATCAGAGGAGCCAGACAACGCGAGATAGATGGGCTTCTGAATTTAGGTAAGAGGGCTTCGCTTCGGCGAGAGATATATCAGGCATACATATTCATCTTCAAAGAAGGAGACGAGCGTTTTACGAATCTGGGAAGACTTACGAATGATGATGGGACTTCACGGAAGGATGTGAGAGACTCAGAGTAGTTCTGCATCTTATTCTTCATCATGCAGGTGCTCTAAGTCAGAACGATATCACGTTTGTTGCAACGGGACTCTATCAACTCGCGAACAACTGACTTCTCACAATTATGATTGTTGCGCTCAAAACTTCATCCCAACTCATATTCAATCTCATTCCTGCTGATTTGCAGCCGACTATACTCTGAACATTCTTCTTATCTGCTGGTCATCATACGGCTTTCTCCGACAAATTTCAGATTCTACTTTAGTTTTAAAATTATGCATTTCATGACCGTCTAATGCTCACATTAAACGTTTTCAATTGCTTATGCTCTATTGTGAGAGTTGTCGTGTGTTCAAATTTGATTGTTTGCGCAATTATCTTTACATCAGTCTAGAGCTAGTATTCTTAATAGCTTGCTTAATTGGCCTTAAACTCTGATGAGTAAACTTACAGTTGTTAAGCATTCATTTTTTTTTATAAATGAACCTCATCCTTCCGACAGTTCTTTAGTTGCGCTCTAGACGCTTGTACTATCTTTTGTAAGCATTGCGCATTCAAGAGTTCTCGAAACAGTTTATATTGAACGCATATTTCAATAGTTTTCAAAGTACGATCAAATCAATGTTGCGCTGTAGCATTGATAACTCAAGTTTAACTATGTCAAAATCGTGTTTACATGATGGATAGGTACTTCATGCAAAGGTGAAAGGTTGCAATGATGAAATTGAGGCATCACAATGTATCATGAATAGCTTGTGTGTCTGCATATATTATAAGGATGTTAAGATTAAAAGATACTATGAGGTGTTAAAATAAACCTCTGTGCATTCTTTAGCGCGATCTTGATGAAGAAGCGTTGAATCAAGCATGATCAATGCATGTTCCTGCATAATTATCTGCAATTGCCTCAATCTCACTTGAGTTATGAGCATTCAAATGACATTGCTGAATAAACGATTGCACATTTTTTTTACTGTGAACGCAAAGGAGTATCATTTCTATATATGACATACAATACTATCATACAAGTTCTAAAGCGCAAGGTTCCATATGTCAAGACTGATGAATTGCTGGAAGACTGATGAATTGCTGGAAAATCTGAAATAACAAAACTTTATGTTTTTATGAATTGATTTGTTGCAAACTCGTGATTAACACATGTTATGTTTTCTGCAAACCTCACCATCATAGATACATTCATTTTGTTTTAAATGGTTTGCTTGAATTTCTTTTATAAAGGTTTGTTTGTCAGTTTTTTACTACATGACTTTGAGGTTCCTTGCAACACAACTTAAATGGCTTCCATTGAACTCTAGTTGATTAATCTATCTACGATATTGGTTACTATGTTTACAAAGTTACAAAGGCTCTAGACAACTCAAAATGTTTATCAACTAAACTAACAAAACTTCCCGAGTTTGCTCTAGACACCTTGCGTGTGCCGAACGATTTTGGCCGATGGACTGATCCACCATCCGAGCATCCCTCACGACCCCGCACCGCAGGAAAGCAGTTATTCCCAGAAGAATAACTTTAAGCGTAAGGGCAAAGGGACTAGATCTAATGAAAGAGTGTCTAAAAAACCTCGTGTTTTTAGACACATCCTTTCTCCAGAAGATCATGATAAAAGCGCAAAAAGAAAACTTGTGCTTTAAATGTCTCAAGCCTGGACATCGAAGCCGTGTCTGTCCAGTCGGAAGAGAAAGTAAGGGAAAGGGTAAGCAGCAAATCAATCTGATTCACTCTTTGAACTTGGATGCAAGTTCAAGTGCAAAGAAGGTTCAGATTATGCATTGCGACAGTACCCATTCATGCCAAATTTCCAAAAACATGTGGCAACCTCAAGAGTTTGGTCCACATGATTTGGTCAAGTTGCATGGATCAGTAAAAGGGCACACCATCCGGATAATGGTGGATGACTCTGCTACGCATAATTTTATCAATTATGCGTTAGTAAAAAAACTGGCTCTTCCTCAGGAACCATCTCCTCATAAATACATTGTCTCCATGATGCACAGTCAAGACACCCGTGTTTGGGACACAATGATATGTAATTTGGAACTAGAAATCCAAGGATTTAAAGACACCTTGGACTTCCAAATAATGAAGATGGATCGGGTAGATCTTGTTTTAGGGAGAGAGTGGCTATGGAGTCTAGGACCTTCATTGACCAGGTGTTATTTTATAAATACTTTGGAATTCCAGCGTGACGGTGTAGTGTATAAAATCAAGGGTGAGCATGATGTTCCAAGTATCCCTTTGATTTCATACACTGAACTTCAGAAACTTGTCAATAAAGAAGCCAGGACTCAAGATTTTCTTGTCCTTGGCACCGATGTAATAGATTCTGATAATATAAATCAAGTTTCTTATGTCTCGTCCTTTATTCCTCGAGAAGTTCATGTTAAATTTAACAATTTAATGAAGGAATTTAAAGATGTTTTCCCTAAGGAACTCCCCTACGGCTTGCCACCCTCTCGTGGAAACATTGATCACAGTATAGATCTGTTTCCGGGTACCAAGCCAAAATCTCAAAACCCATACCGCCTCCCCTATGTCCAGAATCAAGAAGTAGAAAATCAAATCCAAGAGTATTTGGATAAAGGATTTATCCGCCCAAGCCAATCTCCATGGGCAGCACCCATCCTTCTAGTGAGAAAGAAAGATGGAACTATGAGGCTGTGCGTAGATTATAGGGCGTAAAACAATCTTACGATAAAGAACAAGTATCCCATGCCACTAGTCGAAGATCTTTTCGATAGTTTAAAGGGGGCTACAGTCTTTTCTAAGATTGATTTACGCCAAGGTTATCATCAGATCAGGATCAAAGATGATGATATTCCTAAAACAGCCTTTTGAACAAAGTTTGGTCACTACGAGTTTTTAGTGATGCCATTCGGGTTGACAAATGCACCAGCAACATTTATGACTTTGATGAATCAAGTGCTTAAGCCGTATTTGGGAAAATTTGTTGTAGATTTTCTCGATGATATTCTGATCTACAGTAAAGATCATGAAAATCACTTAGAGCACTTGGAAAAAGTTTTTCAACTTCTTCGTGATAATAAACTTTACGGTAAAGAGTCAAAATGTGAATTCTTTACCCCAGAAGTAAAGTATTTAGGTCATATTATTTCCGCGGAAGGAATCAAAGTTGACCCTGAAAAGGTCCAAGCGATTCTTGAATGGCCTGAGCCCAAGACGGTTCGAGAACTACAAAGTTTTCTCAGATTGGCAGGATATTATCGGAAGTTTGTGGCTGGATATGCCAAGATTGCAGTACCTTTGACGGATCAACTCAAAGGGAAGCATCAAAAGTTAAATTGGAAAGAAGATCAAGCAAAGAGTTTTCAAGATCTTAAACTTGCTTTAGCATCGGCCCCGGTTCTACAGATTATAGATCCGAACAAGCCTTTCCAATTAGAGACAGATGCAAGTTCATCTGCAGTAGGAGCAGTACTAAGCCAAGATGGTCGACCGATAGCTTTCGAGAGTAGAAAGCTAAGTCCTGCTCAGCAAAATTACTCTACCTATGAGCGAGAGATGTTCGCTATTATTAATGCTCTGAAGAAATGGCGCCATTATCTATATGGATCAAAGTTGACCATAGTTTTTGATCAAGAGAGCATAAAGTGGTTTGCAAACCAACCTGATCTAAGAGGTATAAAAGCGAGGTGGGCCGAGCAGTTGCAAGAGTTCGATTATGAACTCAGGTATAGAAAAGGAAAGTTCAACGTAGTGGCAGACGCCTTAAGTCGGATGCCTATGCTGAACAATCTAAGTTTTGTACAAATTCAAAGTGAATTTATTTCAACTTTGAAAGGAAGCTGCAAAGAGGATCCAAGCTTCAGTCAAGCATGGAAAGCAGCTGAACAAGATAAACAAAATGAAGCAAGTACTTCTGAAAGAAAGTTTAAACACTATTCTCTCCAAGATGAATATTTGCTTTATAAAGGTAAGGTTTGTGTCCCAAGTATAATGGACATACGAAATCAAGTACTTTTCGAATGCCATGATGCTCCAAGTGCAGGACATCCTGGTATTAACCGAACCTATGAGTTTGTGAAAATACATTTTTATTGGCCTACTTTGCATCGAGATGTGCAAAACTATGTATCTAAGTGCCATAAATGTCAAGTAAATAAGTTTGAACGACTTAAAGTTGGAGGATTGCTGCATCCTTTGGAAATTCCCAAAGGAAAGTGGGAAAGCATTTCCATGGATTTCATTTCTGGATTACCCCGCACTCAGAAGGGCTTTGATTCAGTCTGGGTTGTAGTTGATCGATTGACTAAACTTGCTCAGTTTATTCTAGTCAAGACTACTTATAAGACTCCAGAACTTGCAAAAATATTTGTAAATCAACTTTATAGACTCTATGGTCTTCCAGTAAACATAGTTTCTGATAGAGATGCTCGATTTACAAGTCATTTTTGGCGAGCAGTCTTTAGTAGACTTGAAACTAAACTAAGTTTAAGTACAGCTGAACATCCCCAGATGGATGGACAGACAGAGAAAGTCAATCAGATTTTGGAAGACATACTCAGAGCTTATGTTACTTCCAAACAGACTGACTGGGAAGATTATCTTCCATTAGCTGAGTTTGCATATAACAGTGCCAAGAATTCATCAACTGAATTTAGTCCATTCATGTTGATGTATGGTTTCCAGCCTAGGTCTCCTTATGCAGTAGGACTACAAAATGAACGAGTTCAAGCAGCTCAAGAGTTCCTTCAAGACATGAACTTTAAGCTCAAGTTAGCTAAAGAAAACCTAAAGAAAGCTCAAGATCGTGCAAAGGCTTATGCCGATCCGAAGCGAAGAAATGTTACTTTTCAGGTTGGCAATCAAGTTTATCTTCGTATTCCTAAAAGATCGGAAAAGTTCAAGACTGGTCAATGCGCCAAGTTGTCGCCTAGATATTGCGGTCCTTTTCCAATCACCAAGAAAGTTGGTTTGTGGGCTTATGAACTACAACTTCCAGACGATAGTTGGATTCATCCAGTGTTCCATGTTAGTCGGCTTAGGAAGAGTCTAACAGATTCAGATAATCTAGTTGGACAACAGGTTATACTTCCTATTCCAGTAAATGAAACAGTTCCTCATGAACCTGAAAGGATACTTCGCACCCGAGATAAACGTACAAGAAGCCCCTTGTATGAAGAGTGCTTAGTAAAATGGAAGGATGGAACTGAAGAAAATTCAACATGGGAAAAAGTTTCCACAATCCAACGACGTTTTCCAGCTTTCAAGTTTTAAGTTGGTCCCAAATAAAGAAGGTTTTTTATTTTCAAGTTTCTAAGTAAATAACCTAATTGAATGAATGCATGTTCTTCAAGTTTTAGAACATGAGGCTCAGGGGTTGCCTACAGTTATATATATAGCTTTATTTTCGAGGACGAAAATCTTTCCCAAGGGGGGAAGAATGTAATAAAGTAAGTCTATGATCTAGGGATCCGATGGCTTCAGACAGATCTGAAATCGGATACCGTTTGGTCACTCGTCTGTAGGACCAAAGATCTCAAGAGTAGACTCAAGCATAAGTCATGTGCTCTCATATTCAAGTAATCTACTTAGCCTAGTGGTTAAGTCTCATGGTTGTGAAGGAAGAGGTCTTGGGTTCAACTCCCATGGGGAGCATGGGAAGAGAGTTTTGCCCAAAGAGCTCTAGAGCCTTCTAACTCAAGTTAACGTGAGTTAACTTGAGTCCAATGGACTTAACTCAAGAGGTGAGTACAACAACCACTAGTGGACTCTAGTGGAAGGTACTAAAGTAGTGGCCGAGATCACTCCAGCCACTAATAGACTCTAGTGGTGGATATGAAAGGAGTGGAGGAGATTGCACATGCACTTGTGGACTCTAGTTACATTTGTGGTCCTCATTAGTTCAAGCAGCTATATATATAGGCATAAGGTTGGGAGGAGAGTCATTCATTCATGAGTATTTCCAGTCGTTACACTGTTGCACCCATCTTCTTGCTTTTCCTGTTCGGATTGTTGCTGAGATTCTTCTTTAGAGGAGCTGGCTGCAGAATCGGCGATATCATCATGCTCTTGTTGCTGGTTTGGAGATGATGGAGCTGATGAATCCTGGTGCATTGATGTTGCGGTGTCGTGGAAAGTCTCTTCTTCATTGTTGTATGCTTCTTTTCCTGCAGCCGAACCCTGTACTTGACTGTCAGATGACCTTATTCTGATGCGTTTTCGACGGAGTAGCTGAAAGATTTCTTCGTCATCGTCTTCATCATCTTCTAGGATTTGCGCTGATTCTTCATGATAGAGAACTGGACCTCTGGAAGGCGGTTGTGCTGCTTGTATGGCCGGAAATAGGAAACTTAATATGTGGGGGAGACGAAAACACGGCATATCACCCTTGTTGACTTGTTTAATTACCAAAACGCATTCTCAGTGAATGCGACGGAAATAGTATGAGGCAAAGTTTATAGGCTCTCGAGCAGCCATATCTATTGCTGAATAGAATGGGCAAGATATGCCATATGTTCGTTTTTGCAGGTTTAAGATAGCTACTAAGAACTGTAAGGCTGTTCTTTGAGGCTCAAGACAACAAAGGATGGCATATTCATTTGAAGAATATCTAGGGAATAATTGGATCATTGTAGCTATCGGCAAATTAGGTCCATTCTCTCGACCTTCCGGAGAGAGTCGGAATGCATCAGCAAATGACTGTAGGGTTATGACTACCCGAGATGGCAAGGAAGTGATTGGCCAACTCTTTTCTCCAGCAGGTGTGGCAGCAATGGTGGCAATTATTTGAGCGTAGAACGGGTGACATTCCACTAAATGCCAAGGCAATTCAGCGAAATTGACCAACCCACGGGCACGCAAGAACTCACCTACATCTGCAGGGAGTCCGTCACGAAACGCACCAAAGTTTGCTAATGCTTCCATGGTGTGCACACAAATAACAAGCACAAGAACACAATTGCACAGGGTATACAGAGAGCACAAGCACACAAAACACACAGACACAATAGCGATGAACAGTGGAATGAAAAAGGTTAAGTAGATACTTGGTAGCAGGAAGCAATTGAAATTGTTAATCATCGCGCGATGTTGAGATGATAACCTCATAACTACGGTGTGCATGCATGAGCGGAATCAATAAGAAAAGGCGGTGATTATTCATGGTTATGTATCCAAACAAGGAGTTTAAGATTATGTAGCAAAACGAGGATTTTAAGGATTTTATTCAACCAACACGAAAACTAAAAGGAAAAGAAAAGAAAAGAGAAAAAAAGAAAAAAAATACACGGGCAACTGCAGAACACTTCAGTGTGAATCAGGTGCTTGATGATACGGCCGCAACTTTGAACCATTTATCACTTTCGGAAGAGGAATTCCGGTCAAAGTAGCCAACCGGAAAGTAGTTGGGCCTACTTGTTGAGTAATGCGGTAAGGACCAAACCATCGTAACTTGAATTTTCTAGCAGAACGATTTGATTTTGCATTATAAAATAGCACAAGTCTACCGTAAAAACTGGAGTTTTTAGATACCGATCATGTGTACGAGCTTGCCGCAACTGCACTTCTTGAAGAGTCAAAAGACTTTCCCAATGATGCTCATCTAGTTCTCTGAGTGTAACCAACCGAAATGGCAAAGAATCTTCAGGTAACAATTTTTGAGAGATGGCCACACGTAAGCTTGGTACTACAAGCTCCATTGGTGTAATTGCCTCCATTCCATATGCAAGTTTGAAAGAAGTCAGTTCGGTGGCAACTTTGTAAGTAGTCCGGTATGCCCATAATACTGCTGGTAGTAACTGATCCCATCTTTCTGGTCAGCAAGGTCTTGTTTGTACTTTCCGCCAAGCCATTAGCACGAGGATAGTACGGTGAACTGAATTTGTGCAGAATTTGAAAAGAGTGTGTGAGAACTTTCATTAAATTGTTAACAAAATGTGTGCCTTGATCTATCACAAGTTCCAAAGGTAATCCAAATCGTGGGAATACGTCTTTCATTAAACATTTTGCTACCGAAATAGATGTAGCGGACCGTAAAGCCCAAGCTTCTGCCCACCTGGTAGCATAATCTGTACATGTCAGAATGTATCGATTATTACTGAGTATTGCTGGAGGTGTGATTGGTCGAATAAAATCAAGACCCCATTTCTGAAAAGGCTCCAAGGGTAATACAGGTTGGAGAGGGAAAAAATGTCATTGTAAAGGCTGTCCAGACCGTTGACAATTGTCACACTGTTTGATAAACTGAGATACATCTCTGTACATGGTAGGCCACCAAAGCCCACTTTGCAGAATTTTCCGATGCGTTAAATCTGCTGCAAAATGTCCGGCGGAGGGTATGGAATGTGCCAGAGCGATAACTGAGTTTACTTCATGTGGAGGAATACAACGAAGTAAGAATCCAGTGTGGTCCATATAATACAATTCTCCAGCAATCAACTGGAATCTGCAACTGTAAACTGCAATTTTCCTATGCATTGCAGGAGAATTCTGAGCAGGAAGATATCCATTAGTAAGAAAGGCTAATAACTGATCATAGTAAGTAGATGTCACAAGAGGTTCTGCAGTTTTATCATTAGTTGGGTCAGTAACATAAATTGCAGGTGTGGTGTCATCAACACCGATCGGAGCTTCACCGGAATCGAACCGAGAAAGGAAATTGGCTAATGCAGGTGCAGTTCTAGGTCGATGAATCACTTCGTAATAAAATTCTTGTAACAATAAAACCCAACGTGCTAAGCGGCCACCTAAGTGCTGCTCTCGAACCAGATATACCAACGCACCATGATCTACATGAAAGACGAATTTTCGGCCTAGTAAATAATGCCGGAATTTCTTTACAGAATACACTAAACCAAGACATTCTCTTTCAGTTACTCAATAATTCTTTTCAACAGGAGCAAGCCGTTGACTTGCATAATAAACAGGCCGAAACCACTTATCAATTTGTTGCATTAAGACACTTCCAATGGCTATATCTGATGCATCTACAAAAACATGAAATGGGCGTTCCCAATCAAGAGGTTGTAGAATTGGAACCTGCGTTAATAAAACTTTTAGACGATCAAATACATTTTGACATTCCGGTGTCCAATCAAACTGTCGAGGAGTACTAGTGATTAGCCAATTCAGGGGTATTGCCAAATGGGCAAGCCACCGTAAATGTCGACCATGCCACCTGACTTGACCCATGAATCACATGACTTCTTTCGGCGTAGTAGGCACGAGTGCTTCTAACACAACTGCAACTTTGTCTGGGTCAACTTGTATGCCTTGTGCAGACACAATATGGCCAAGCAGCTTACCACATGAAACCGCAAACACAGACTTGTTTGGGTTCAGACAGAGTCTGTATTCACGACACTTCTCAAAGCAACACCGTAAATGATATAGGTGTGCTACCATCTTACCAAATAAAGAGAAATCATCTAGATATACTTGCATGAAAGAAGTAAGATAGGGGGAGAAGATTTCCTGCATACATCGCTGGAAGGTGCTAGGAGCATTTCTTAATCCAAATCACATGACTGTGCAAGCAAAAACACCCTAATTTGTAATAAATACTATTTTCGATATATCTTGCTCAGCCATTCGAACCTGGTTATAACCACTATAACTGTCGAGAAATGAGTACATCTCATGTCTAGCCACTCTGTCCAGCATTGTATCAAGAAATGGAAGTGGAAATGGATCAGGTACGGTGGCTGCATTCAATTTCCGGTAATCGACACATATTCGGAGCTACTTGTTTTTCTTTGGTACGATTACAATCGAGGAGATCCATTCAGCATCCTCAATAGGTACAATGAATCCTACCTTTAATAGGCGATCAAGTTCTGCTTTGACCTGTGCGGCATAGTTAGGATTCATACGGTAGCTGGGTTGTTTAATCGGCTTAACTTCAGGTTTGAGTACGACCCTATGTTGATAGATTCGAGGATCTAGACCCTTCATATCACGATAGTCCCATGCAAAAACATAAGAGAATTCACGAATAAGTTGGATCAAATCTGCTTGAAATACTTCAGACAATCCTTCCTTTATCTTGACAGGTTGTGGATTTACTTCATCTCCCAAATTATAGGTGATTAATTGATCTTCGGGAACATAGAATTGATTAGGTTTTTCTGAATCATAAACTGAATGTAATTGTTGTTGTATATCAACCTCATCCTTAACAACAGTATCTTCTATCTCTACTTGTTCGGTCACAGGCACCACTGTACAAGCTATCGGATTCCAGTTATCTACAACAGATTGTAGATCAACAGTCCCTAAGGAGATTAAATCTATGTTATTCTTCCAAAATTCTTCTTCTTCGTCATCGGATAAACCATCTAACATGTGAAGTGGTTCTGCCACATAAGGTCTAGCATGTAGTTCACAGGGCTGAATAGCATCTAATTTGAAAACATATTTACGATGGTTGTCCTTAAAAGTAAGTTCCTAGGCTGACCAATCTTGTATAACCTTAGCTTGTTTCAACCAAGGACGGCCGAAAAGAAGATTATAATCAAGACTAGATTCCGTTAGTTCTAAAACTACGAAAGTCATCTTAAAAGTTGTACCCTACAAAGTGATTGGGACATTCCGTACAAGTCCTACTCGGTGGACTCTGGATTGGTTGGCCATTCTAACAAAAAACTGGACAGGCTCAATTTCAGTCCATCCTAACTTTTTACAAAGTGTTGCAGTAGCTATGTTTACACCAGATCCACCATCAATTAGTACTTGAGTAATTTTGTGATTTTTGTACCATACCGTAATTAAAGGGACCGAATGATCTACCATAGAGTCAGTTTCCGGTTGTACTGTCGCTTTTGCTGGAATGCAGGAAGACGCATAACTGAACTGCTGCTGGAATTGTTGCCAAACTCCTGGTACTAATGCCAGTAATTGTCCAAGAGGAAGAGTAATGGACGCCTTAGATTAAATTTCCCATGCCTGATCTACTTGACTTGTACTTTTTACTGATTTTGACGATGATGCATCTGTTACCGGGGTAGAGTGTTTTTCCTGCGAACCTTCATTTGGTAGTGGAACTTGTGTCATCGGAATTGGATCTGGGAACACTATAGGTTCTGTGGTGGTCCATTGACTAGCTTTGTCATACATTCTCTGTTGTTCACGTATGCCTGGTTCAAACACTTCAGCTGCTGGTTGCAGTGGCTTACCAGATCTGGTCTGGACTACTGCAGCTTGCGTTTCTAATGGTGAGATATAAACCATGTTCGTCATTGGGTTCTAGCACTCTTTCTTCCTTTGATCATATTCAGCTGCATCTTTACAAAATCTGCATATGTGGCCTAACTCACCGCAAAAATGACAGCGAGGGGGTGGCAAAGAATTACCTTCCTTTGATGTTCCGGTCTGCCAGCGGTTTGTATTGTAGTTATTATTCCTCTGTCCTCAATAATTTCAATATCCTTGTTGCTGATTATTTCTCATCTGTGGTGGTACATAATGAGTGGCCAGCTGCCCAGGTTCTTGTATAATAGCATTTACGGTTGCTAGTCCCTGCACTTTGGCGTTATAAGCACAGTTTTCGGTGGAATGTCCGGTTGTATTGCAGATAGCACAATACATCTGATTAAGTGCACATGTGGTACTGATATGCCCTGGATTCTTGCATTTAATGCAGTACATTTGTCTAGCCGGATCCTCTGCAACACTTTTACTGGCTTCAAACCACTCCAGGTCTTCGATAAAACCTCCAACCTTATGCTCGAGCTGCAAAGCCATTGCGATATCCGCATCTAATGTCATAGCTCCCACACAACGGATGATCATAATCTGTCTAAGTTGCGGAGTCAGACCATTAATAAACCACTGAGTGATGACATCATCTGGTAAATTAGCATGTGCCGGAGGTAGTTGTCTCAAATGAGTTCTAAATAAGGTGGCATATTCCTGCACTATTTGATTCAGCTTCTGTCTATTGTTCTACAGGTAATCGAAAATTTTGGCAAGATTCTTCTTTAGCCGGAATCTTTGCAGAAACGCATCTCTTACTGCTTCATAGGTGCTGAAATGATTGATATCATATTCTGTAAGCCACCTCGTTGCTTCATTAACTAAGGTTGACTGGAATACTATGGCCTTGTATGCCAGATCGGGTGGATGATTAAGTACTGCATAACTAATTTCAAAGGTTCGTACATGAGCATCAGGATCATCACCTAGAAACCCACCGAATTTTGTGTAGGTGACTCCTGTTGGAACTGGACGAGGTGGAAGTAGTTGTTGTTGTTGTTGTTGTTGTTGCTGTTGTTGCCCACTCATGTTGGTTCTGTTACTATTTGCTGAGTTCTGAGTATGTGCTTCCGGTTCTTCAGAGTCTGTATGATGAGACTGCTCTTCTTTCGGTTTGAAAATAGTGCTTAACCTCTTACAAATTTCTAATTCGAATAGCTTATCCTCTTCTGCGATATCAAACGTAGATAAACTTGCTCCGAACAGTGGTGTCCGGAATGAAGATTCACCAGGGAGTATAAGACTGTCACCGGAAAATTGTAAATTTTCTGCAACTGGGACCGAACTTCCACCGAAATTAGTTGAACTTTCCCCAATCCTGGGTATTCTTTCTCCTTCACTGACTTCTCTGGGTAAGACAGCTCTATTCTCAGACTGATTTGAATCCTGACCAGGCGTTCTTGCAGACTCAGAAGTTACTGTATCTTTTGCAGACTGCACCGAAATTTCACCGGAATCTACCGGAATCGTAGTATGTTCCACGGGAATACTACCGGAATCGCTACTAACGTGCTTTGCTTCTTCGGCTACCAGGCCTAATCGGTCTGTGCTTCTTCCTCCTGGGGGTGTCCTTTGCAAATTTGGTACCACCCAAGGCTGTCTATACTTTGGATATGACTCGCCGGATTGAGTAACTGGCATATAGCACCTTTGCTACACTTGCATATTACTGTCTATCTTACTGTCGATTCACAATCTATGGTTACCTTCTCAAAATCAATGAGCAAAACTATATTGCATCACTTTGGTGTCACATTCCCACAGACGGCGCGAGTGTTAAACGCGGGTCTTGCCGTCAGAGACACGTTTAAACATCTATTCGGGTTCTTGGGAGTGGAAGGGGTCTGTTAAACAGAGGCCCTATACTTGATTTTCCCAAATCAACTCACTCACATGACCATACTTAACAATAAGAGGTTCTGTCAATACGAATTACTTATCAAGACTCTAGTTACGCTCTCACAATCTTACTGTCTATTAATCAGACTTTTCCACAATCTTACCGAATACACTCCAGTTAATGCACTCTCAACATACAACGTAGAAACTATTTAGTACCGTAATGCAAAATTACTTTGTCTAACTGAAAGAGCTGAATCCAAACACAACTATTGTAAACAACAGAGACAATAACAGTAACTCAATCTGTACCGTACAGGTGCAGATAATCAAACAGAACAAAAAGACACAGAATAACTCAGAGTTCTCGAACACACCATGGAAACTACACAGACATCATCAACCAGACAAACAGTCTGGCGAATCCTCTGGTCGTCATCGAAGCGTCTTTTTTCATTGATTTATAAAAAGGTTACAATGTCTACGCAACGACCTTTCGGCTCGTGCAGAATATGAAAAAGAGACAGACTTTACAATTGCCAATCCGGCGGCTTACAGGATGTATCATAAGAAGAAGAAGAAGAAGAAGAAGAAGAAGAAGAAGAAGAAGAAGAAGTTATCTACAATGATGGTGGTGGACAGGCAATAGTCCTTACCGTCCACTCCATCATCTCCTTCAGATTTTGTCTTTTTTTCTATAAACATTGAGATGGATCCTCTATCTGAAGACAAACAATCCATTTTGAACATAATAGTCACTGAAGAATGTTCTTGACATGGTGTTATCCCAAGAAAGGGTATCAGTTTTCGGACACCAAGCTGGTTATCATGAGTGGGGAGGTTAATGGAAAATTTGTTGAAGTTTTGTTTGACACAACATTGAGCATAATGTTATTAATTCTTCTCTAGTGAAGATATTAAAGTTAAAGACTAGTCAATCTGAGTATACCTACATAGTAGAGTTAGTAGATGGGAAGGGATATGAGACCTAGGATTGGTGAGTGGTCAGATTACCAATCCAAATTCGATCATACAAAGGTGAGTTGGATTTCAAGATTGCCAGGCTCGCTAGATTTGATCTCGTTCTTAGCAAACAATGGCATGCAAGCAAGAAGTCGATTATAGATTTTCAGATTCATATATATCAGTTTAATCATAATGGTCATCGCATCACCATCCTTGGAGAGCCTAATATTTAGAAGTACAGAGAAATGTCTACCTGTGCGATGGTAAACACAGAGTGTAAGTATCTTTATTTCTTATGTTTTGAGAATAAAGAGTTATTAAGTTTACAAATTCAAACGAGTTTGGAAGCTCATTTAGCTTCTAGAATGGAACTAAATTTCAACACCTGTTTCTTTCAGAATCGCCTTCAAGCCTTCCACCTCATAAAAAAGTGGAGCATACAATTGAGCTAGTACCACTCGCCAGACAACCGTATCAAATGATTCTACAAGAGGAGGCAGAAGTACATCATATGATGAAGGAGTATCTTGAAAAAGAACTCATCAAATCGAGTTATTCACCTTTTGCAGCCCCAGTGCTTTTGGTTCTCAAAAAGGATGAATCCTTCAAGACGTATATAGACTATAGAGCTTCAAATAAAGTTATAATAAAACACAAATATCCGATGTCCCACATCGATGATATTCTAGATGCACTAGGAGGTGCTATTGTATATAGTAAAATAGACTTACAAAGTGGTTATTATCAAATAAGAGTTAAGGATGATGATGTACATAAAACAGTTTTTCATACTAGATTTGGTCATTGTGAGTATCTTGTAATGCCTTTCGGTTTAACCAATGCTCCAATTACTTTTATGATGCTCATGAATGATATTTTTCATCCTTTTATTGGTTAGTTTATGGTTGATTTTGTAGATGATATGTTGGTTTATAGTAAGATTTTGAAAGAACATGAATCACTTGCGTAAAATTTTTCAAATGTTAGATGAGAATACTTTATACGTCAACCCAGAGAAGACATAACTATGTTTATCTCAAGTTGAGTACTTAGGACATATAATTTTTGCAGATTTAATTAGAATGGATCCACCAAAAGTTTTTGTGATCCTCAATTGGTTGATTCCTCAGAATGCGTGCCAATTGCACTCATTCTTATGAATATTGAGTTTCTATGGGAAATTCATTGCCAACTATTCATACATACTGCACCATTGAAAGATCTGTTATAAAATAATCTAAACGTTTGTGTGGAGTAGTGTGCAACAACAAGCTTTCGATACATTGAAACAAGCAGTTTCAAGGGCCCCAATTTTGTTAGTGGTAGGTCCAAAAAAGCCTTTTGAAATAGAAACCAATTCTACCGGCATCACAGTGGGTGCAATTTTAATTCAAGATGGCAAAACAGTAGATTTTGAAAGCAAAAAACTTTTCTCAGCTCAAATAAATTGCCTTGCCCATGAACAAGAATTATATGCAATATTTCATGCTTTGAAGATTTGGAGACGTTATTTGTATGGTGCAAGTTTTAAAGTGTACACAGATCATTGAAGTATTGTTGTTCCCTACCTAATCTTTTGAGGAGACAAGCTAGATGGGCTGAGTTGATGCAAGAATTTCACATGGAAATTCTATTTAAAACAGGAAAAATGAATACACTTACAGATGGGTTATCTCTTATTTTGCATCAGATTAGCTTCACAATTCTTGATAGTGATTTAATCCAAGAGATCAAAAATTTATAGATTGATGATGCTTATTGTCATTCTATAATTAACAAGTTGTTAGAAAATAATAAGGATAAGGCATTTTCTAATTTTCAAGTGGAGCAAGGTTTGCTCAAAAGAAAAGGAAAGATTTAATTCCCAAGAAGGGAAATTTAGAAAAAAAATTATTTTCAAGAACCACGATGTACCTTGTGCAGGACATCCTTGTATTGAGAAAACTTTGTAGTTGATTAGATGCACTTTTTGGTGGACAAAGATGGTCAGAGATGTAAACAATTATGTAAGTTAGCGTTTTAAATGTCAAGTGAATAAAGCAAAGAGGATTTTTCCTTCGGGTCTGCTACAACCACTGGAAATACCCACAATAACGTTGGGATAGTATTTGCATGGACTTCATAATGGGTTTACCTAGGACACCAGTTTATGTATCTTCAAAGTTTGAATTGGTTTTACAAAGTTTTAGTTTTTTCTTTTTGCTTTATGAATCATTTGGATTTGACTCAGACATGGTATTTGATTCTTGTCACAAAAGTCCAGGGTTAATTGATTGGAGCCAAGTAACTAAATTAAACACCCCAGTTAGATGTTGAGTACAAGGACCCTTTTAGTATTCAAAAGATGCTAAGTCTAAGTTAACTTATTCATCTGAGTTTTCTTCCCATTATCTAGCATAATTCTAATGAATTTCTAGAGTTCAGTACACTCTAGAACACAAAAGTTAGGAATTGCTTATTAGATTGACAATTCTTGAGAACTTTTAGCTATAGTCTTTTGACAAGAGTGTCCTTATTTGAACAATTTTCATTTTCGAGTTGACTCGGTCAAGTTACACTACAATTTGCCAAATGTAAATGGAAAACTTTCTCCTACATTTTACATAGGATTTTTCAAGCCATTAGGACAAGCTATCCTCTAGAGGGGTGAACAAATCAACTAAGAAGAGAAATGGGCCAAGGAGAATGGTAATCCCAATGCTATTCGTGAAATTGATGATCTTCATGATAAATTTCCGCAAGACATTCCATCTATTTACGAAGCCCAAGCAGAGCAACAAGAAGACAAAAGATTAGATCTTGAATCTAATTCTTTACAAGAGTTGCCATAATTCACAGGCCCATGGGAATCTGAATCTCTTCATATCAGAGCTCATTGAAGTCATGAAGAACACTATGGTGCAGTGTCATCTCACCCTAGAAGAGCTTCTCAAAGTAAAACTTGAGTTGTCGAAACATGTGGCGAATCAGGTTCCATAACTTGGTTCCAACATGTCAAAAGCAGGATCTAAGCAAAAAGTCCTAGAGATACCTCTATATAAAATAGGAGACATGAGTGAAGGTGTTGAAGCTCAAAGTCAAGGACAAAGCATGGAAGCACATCAAAAGGTGGACACACAAGGAAAGGGAGCAAGTAGGGAGCTCCAAGAAGTGTATGTCAAATTTTCAGAAGAATCCCCTACAAAAATAGTGATTTTCATCACTAAAAACCATTGTAAATACCATTATCTATTTTTAGTAACTCCATTTTGTTCAAGCCAAGGAGTCCTCGAGGTTGAGGAGTATTAGAAGTACCATCGTACCAATTTTCATAATTTTTAGACTTCGTTTGAGCCCTCAAATAAGCCTTGGAACCTAATTTTTAACTAGGCCGGACACTAGGTCTAGACAGGGCCAAAACTAGTCAAAAAACTATAAAAAGAGCTAGAGAGCTCATTTTTGGGGTTGGCTTGTTAGAGAATAGAACTTTTTTAAGAGAACTCTTTTGCAATCTAAGCTTTCCATTGTTCCTCTCTTTGATCTTACTTTGTGCGCGTGTGTGTGTATGTATGTGTGTGCATGTTTGTGTGCTTTCACTCACGCACTTGTGCCTTCACTTGCTCGTGGTCTTCATACCGGTCCTCACGTCTCCGCGGATTGACAAGTAAAGGAGGTGGTGCTTATGCTTGAGCTACACCAAATTTTGGCGCCGTTGCCGGGGAGAGAGCTTCGAGGACGAGCGTTGTGATGGTAAGATCGTAGATTTGCGACGTTGGAAGGTAAAAAAACTGTCATTTCAGTTCATTTTCAGTTTTTTCCTCTTCATCTTCATCATCATCATCATCTCCACCTTCTTCCATCTTCTTCTTCATAGAAAATTCTTGTTTTTTAGTGCATTTTCACCATCTTCATACCATTTTTCATGCATTATTGTGTGGGAAGGAGTTAGGAGAAGCAAGGGAGAGCAAGCGCTGTGTTTTTTTCATGATTTTCCGCTCATACGGAGCTCGCCATAGCCGGCGCGCAGAAATTTGAATTTCCCGCCAAAAAAACACGATTCTGTGATGAAAATCGCGATTCTGTGAAAATTCAAAATTTTTTGAAAAATCACGATTTTCTGTTTTCCCGCCTGAAAGTTGGCTGAAAAAATCACGATTCTGTGGTCATTCTCAGAATCACGATTCTGTGATTGTGCTCAAAATCGCGATTCTCACAAATCACGATTTTCAGTCAAAAAACACGATTTTGAGAAAACACGATTCCCTACTTAAAATCGCGATTCTAAAAAAATCACGATTTTCAGTAAAAAACACGATTTTGTGAAAAAAAAGGCGATTCTATGTAATCACGATTTTTTTTGCTCAAAATCGCGATTTTCATAAACACGATTTTTTGCTCAACATCGCGATTTTCATGTCAAAAAACACGATTTTCAGAAACACGATTTTGTGCTCAACATCGCGATTTTCTTGTTAAAAACACGATTCTGAGAAAATACGATTTTCAGTGGGCTCAAAATCGCGATTCTCACAAATCACGATTTTCAGCCAAAAACACGATTTTGTGAAAAAGGCGATTCTGTGAAAACACGAATTTTCGCTCAAAATCGCGATTTTCAAAAACACGATTTTGTGCTCAACATCGCGATTTTCATGCCAAAAACACGATTCTGAGAAAACACGATTTTGTGAAAAAACACGATTTTGTAAATCACGATTCTCTGAGTCAAAATCGCGATTTTCAAAAACACGATTTTGTGCTCAACATCGCAATTTTCAGAAACACGATTTTGTGCTCAACATCGTGATTTTCTGAGTTCACAAAATCGCGATTCTCTGAAAGTTCACAAAATCGCGATTCTCTGAAAGTTCACAAAATCACGATTTTCTCCAAAGGTCCTGTTTGCCTGTTTTGACTCCCAGGAGCCTGAATTGGCATAACTTTTTCATCCAAAGTCCATTTTTTGAGCTCTATAGCTCGTTGGAAAGGGAACCAAGGGGACTCTAAAGAATTTTGAACCATACCAAGGGGAAAATTTGGACTCTTGACTAAAGCTTATGAACCTGAGATCTGGTAGACACTTAGGCAAGATAAACAAAGCATTAGATCTTCTGAGGCTAGTGTCAACCATACATCCAAGTCTTGGGCACAACAACTAAGTGGTCATCTTTTACTAAGTTCAGACACAAGTGATTCAGAAATGTCTTTTAGTATGGGAAAACCTGTAGGTGGCTCAGGGACTGCCCATCTACAAACACCAGAAGGTCCCTATAAGACACAGTTGGAATATATTCGGACCAACCAATTAGGTGCTCGCATCTATGAGGATGGTTTGAGGCGATTAGTGGTCCAACTCAAAAGTCCAGATCAATCCTTTGGACTTGAACAGCCGGTGGTCAAGTTCGAAGAGGGTTCATACATTGATAAGGAAGGAACCATGTATGTTGTCACCAACCTACCAGATAGGACGGATGAGTTTGGAAATGTCATTCCTGAGAATGAAATAGGAGACCTAGAACAAGGAAATGTAGGACAAGGACCCCAGACTCCTAGAGGTAAGTCAGTTTTGACCCGAGTGATCACTCCGGACTGGATCCCTCAAGACAACAAAAGCATAGAACTATTTTTGAATAGAGAAATAGAGGAAGCCTTTTGGAGATTCAAGCCAGATCAACCTAGCCAATTGGGCATAGTTATCATCTATGAATTCAAAGATCCTGAGATACCAGGCAAAGTTGTCTACCTGGATAACACATCAGAGAAGATATTCTTGGTAACAGAACATGATAGACATGTATATACTTGCATATGCATGATAGACCTCCAAGGAGTAGGATCTTCCCACGCTCATGAAGCTCAGAGAGAAAAAGCTAGAGAGAGACCTGAGGTAAGTTTTGCACACACCGTAGGCAGGAATAATCAGGATTTGAAAATGAAAGACCTGAAAGAGAGAGACATCAAGCACATAGGCAACAAAGAGATGAACATGATTTTCCATTGCCTAGACCCCGAGAGCACCCAAGAACCCTTAGACCCACTCAAGTGATCAAGGGAATGAAGAATTATTTTGACGGGTCAGGAGATCCTTATGATCATGTGGCCGAGTTCAAACAAGTGTTAAGAGCTAAACAGGTTGAGGATTTATTCACCCAATACGAGGCATTTGGTTTGACTCTTAAGGGCACTGCCTTGGCTTGGTTTCAACCATTGAGTAGTCGCAACTACCGCGATATAGGTCAACTGCTAGATGAATTCATTGTAGAATTTTCCAAGAGTGGTATCAAGCATAACACATCATCCTTGATCCACAGTTTCAAGCAGACACCCCAAGAAACAATGCGACTAGCAGGTAGAAGGTTCAGACAGTACCTAGAAAGATGCCCTGCTCCCGAGTTACCCACACCAGCCAAACAAGTGGCTTTGTTCTTAGATGGCTTACTGAGCACAAAGTTAAGATCATATGTATATTTGAAAGAGCCTAGATCCATAGAAGAGTGCGTGCGGACATGCATTGACATAGAAGATAACTTGGGTGAGGAGTTAGGATTATCCAAACTCTATAAGGATTCAGATAGTTCTACTAGTCATACTTCAAAAATCTCCACGGAAATAGAGGAGATAGTTGAGCAAGTTGCCAAGAAGCTGGGAGTCCAAAATAAACAAACACAGAGAGTCACTCTAGTGAATCGGTGTTATACTTGTGGGGGCGACCACATGGCTAATGTATGCCCAAGGCAAAACCAAAACATTAGAGAAAGGAATGCTCCATATTGCACTATTGAGAGAAAATACACAAACCACACGGCTCAAGATTGTCCCTACAATAGGCAGGCTATTAGACAGAATTATCAGCAACCTTACCCACAAGTTAGGTATCAGAACCAATACCAACAGCCATATTATAGACCACAACAGCAATATCAGGTACCATATAGGCCACAACCTGTCTTGGGAAACCAACCACCAGCTCCAGCCAACGTGATTCCAGTCAAATATGCTGTGGGAGAAGAAAATCCAAATAGAGCATTGGTGCCACTAACCCCATTGATACCAGATAATGACTCTCATGCTCATTGTTCAGACTACTCCCATGAAGGTAGTCCACATGCTTATTACACAGAGTCACCTGAACATAGTGAGATTTATGTTGATATATTTAGGTAGTGATGTGTGTGAACACTCTAGGACCGCCGGGGCACTTTTTTCCCTCTTTAGGAGGTTTTTTTCCCCCGGCTTGTATATACGCCTATTGCCCTAATGGGCTACTTATCTTTGTACATTCTCTAGTAATACATTCAGTCTTGTGTGTTGTGCTCCAAGCTTCTTCTTCTTCCTTGTGCTGTTCGCGTGCTTCCGCAGACGTCTAACTCCAACAATGGGTATCAGAGCAGGTCGTTGCTTCTTCTAGGGCGCCGTCGACACTCCTCCGTTTGCAGTCTCAGATTCGCACAAAATTTGGTGAGCATACTCAGGGTGTTTCCGAGATCAAAATGGCTTCGCTTTGTGGTGCCGAAATCGCGATCTGAGCTCGTTTCGGCCTCCGAACGCACTATCGCAGTGCTTGTGCAGGCTATTTCGTCCTTTTGTGCCAAAGGTATATACCAGTTTCTGTTCGCCAGTTTAAGCGTCTCGAAGTCTGCTACAGGTCTAGCAGAACTCGTGTGGGCAGTTCTGTTCAACTTTTTGAGATACAGTCAATTTTCTGCATCAAGGTATTTTAGTCACCGGCCATGGCTGAAAGCAGTGATGTATTCCGTATGTTGGCTGTTGAGGATAAGTTGGATGGTACCAACTACCCATTATGGGCTTATATGATGCGACATGTACTGGTTGCAAAAGGATTGTGGAACATTGTGCAGGGTGTTGAAAGACGTCCTGTTACACCTGTAACGACAGGTACTGCAAATACAGGTGTTGGAGCTGATGAAGATGGTGTCGAAGATGATATTCCGCAGATTCCTGTTCGTGCTGCTGTTTCTGTTGCACCTACTGCAGAGCAGATTCGTTGGGATGGCAGAGATGCCCAGGCACATGCATTGATAGCTTTGTCTGTCAAACGTGCCATTATTCCTCACATTCGCTCTTGCAAAACAGCAAAGGATGCTTGGGATACACTTACCACTTTGTACCAGGCTAGGAATGAGGCTCGTGTTGCTTACCTCCGAAAACAGTTGGAGAGTGAGCACATGAATGAAGGTGATTCGATGGACAGTTTTCTTACAAAGATCAAAGACCTGAAGGAACAATTGATTTCTGCTGATGAGGTTATACCAGATAGCTCACTTGTGCAGACCGTTCTGAATGGCCTTCCTGATTCATATCAGAGTTTTGCCTCTACTCTTCGATTGATGATGAAAGGCAATCCGAATGCCTTGTCATTTGAGGAATTAGTCTCTGTTCTGTTGCAGGAAGATCAGTCCAGGCAGAACAGGTCCATTATGCGTGTTGCAGATCAAGCTTTCCTGGCTAGTCAGAAGGGCAAAGGAAAATGGAGCTCTTCTACTAGTAAGCAGAAATCTGCAAATGCTGCACAATCGAAGAAGCAGGATAAAGATGAGAAGAAATCAGAAAAGCAAAAATTGTTCTGCAAGTACTGTAAAGGAAATGATCATATTATAAAGAACTGTCCAAAACTGGCTGCTAAAGAGGCAAAGAAGAAAGAGGCTGGAATGGTTGTTGCAGAGGCCTCTACACCAAAAACAGAGTCTGCAAATCTTGTGCAGGAAGAAGAATGGGCGTTTACTACTGTCTGCAGTTTTGACCCATCTTCTCATGATCAGTGCATGTCTGCAGTAGACTCAGATGTTTGGTACTTTGACAGTGGGGCGACCAAACATATTACCTCGCAGCGCAATTTCTTCTCTTCACTCGAGCCTGCCCCTACAGGGAATACTATCACATGCGCCAATAACTCCTCTTATCCTGTTATGGGAGTTGGTAAGATCATTCTGACTACTGCTGATGGTAGTTCTTTCACTTTGTCAGATGCTTTATTTGTGCCAGGGATCAAAAAGAACCTGTTATCAGTTTCTGCATTAGCCAAGATTGGCTTGGTTGTGAAATTCGTTGATGACAGGTGTACAGTCCATGATCTCTCAAATGGCGATGTGATTATTGCTTCTGGCATTTTATGTCGTGGGCTGTATAAGCTCATAGACTATGAAAAATCTGTGAATGATTCGGCATGTGCAGTTCATGATTCTCAGGCTATGTCAGATGCAAAGCTTTGGCATGCACGCTTTGGTCATCTGAATTTTGCTAGTTTGTTACGCCTGCAGAAATCTGAAATGGTGTCCTCTTTGCCCAAACTTGAGGCACCTGGAAAACATGTTTGTGAAGGCTGTATTTGTTGAGAGTGATGGATGGATGCACTCAAGAAATGAGTTGGTGCTGCAAAACTTGCTTCACACCTGCCCTCTTTACTCTTCAGATATGCTTAGTACACTTGCTTAGCTTCCAAATGACACAAAGAAACCATATATGTACTTTGGAAATGGTTTGGGTAATGATCAAACCAAAACAGATAACTTGGTACTTCAAAAATCAAGAAAAACGTTCTATTCCTGTAGTGATACCTGCTCAGACTTTTACTCAGTGTGTCCAGCACACTTAAAATTGGGACAATTCCTTTTGGGAGTATTAAAGTACCTTAGTAAGCTACCAATCACAAGTGGAATCACTTCAATTGATAAACTATGCACTGAGAAATAAGTTTAGCAAAATTCTAGTTACCCCCGACTTTTTAGGAACTCTGCAGACACAGACCAGTGTGCACTTCGAAGCGGATTTCTCCCAAATGGCTGAATGGAATCCTCTGAGATTTTGTATGCTTGTAGTAGACTTTGAGCTGGTTCCAATGAGTTATAGATCTCTTGATTTGGTTCTGTAGATCCTGAGATATGCTCCTTTGAAGTTGACAGACTTGGAGAAGTTAACACAGAGAATCAGAAATGAGAAATGTGTGTATATCTATTGATTAATAAGATTGTACAAGCTCAATAGCATGATAAGCATAGCTAATTGAGGTGTAGTGATGTAGGCTATGGAGTAGCACTAACACACACTCAGTTACAATGAAAATATGCCTCGGGGAGTGAGCTAGAGAGAGTGAACTCGCGACTTTTCTTCTTCAACTTTTATAGGAGTTTGTTCTTCATTTGAATTTGAAATTCAAACTAAGGCTCCCTTGAATCTCTCCACTAAAAGTAGGGAGATATTCTCTCCATTACAACATTCAAATTTCCACGACTTATGAGGTAGGTAAGTGATTACATGAGATGCCAAGTCATAAGGACTTTTACAAGGGGTAAAGAGGTAAGAACATATAAGCATATGTTCATATGAGCCTTGCTTTAAGTGAAGCCTTGATAAATCTTTATCCATGCTAATCTTCCATGAGTCCAAGGTTCCAAGCCAATGTGTGTAGGCTTGTCTTGCACCAACAGCTCCCCCTCAAGCCAAACACTTTGGCTTAAGTCTTCTTCTTCATTCTTCAATTACTTCCTGCAATCCAATCATAGATTTGAATCTGCATAACTTGTTTCCATCCAATGCCTTTGTAAGTAAATCTGCACATTGCATATTAGTAGATACATATGTCAATTGAATCTCTTTGCTAAGTAACTTCTCTCTCACATAGTGGTAATGAACCTCTATGTGTTTGGTTCTGGCATGATAAATTGGATTTGCTGCAAGGTGAAGAGAACTAGTGTTATCTCCAAAGATAATAGGTGGTCTTCTGTGTAGACCTAACTCTGTATAAAGAAGCTTCAACCAGATAGCTTCTTGAGTTGCATTGGCAAGCCCTCTATACTCTGCTTCAGTGGATGACAATGCCACTGTAGGTTGCTTCTTGGCTGACCAAGAAATAGGCTTATCTCCTGCAAAACAAATGTAACCTGAGGTGCTTCTCCTATCATCCTTGCATCCTGCCCAATCTGCATCTGAGTAAACTTTAATGTCAATATCTGATGTATAAGGAAAGCACAAACCATGACTTTGAGTTCCCTTGAGGTACTTCAAGATCTTCTTTGCTGCCTCTAGGTGAGGTATCCTTGGTTTGTGCATGGATTGACTAAGCACACTTACTCCATATGCTATGTCAATTCTTGTCAAGGTAGCATAGTTCAAACTACCTACCATACTTTGGTATCCTGTAATGTCTTTGATTTCTTCTCCTTCATGAGCACTTAGCTTTTGGTTAACCTCCATTGGAGTAGTAGATACCTTAGCATCCTGCAAACCAAACTTTTTGATCATATCCTGTACATACTTCTTTTGAGTGATGTAGATACCTGAATTTGTGTAGATCAATTCAAGACCTAGGAAATATTTTAGTAATCCAAGATCACTAATCTTGAATTCTTTCATCATCTGTCCTTTGATGTGTCTTATCCCATTGACATCATTACCTGTAATGATGATGTCATCAACATAGACACATAAGTAGATTACCTATGTACTACTTCTCTTTATGAATAGAGAAGTGTCTGCTTTGCTCATCACAAATCCTTGATCTAGAAGGTAGGTGGTCAATCTGTAATTCCATGCTCTAGGTGCATGCTTCAAACCATACAGAGCCTTCTTCAATTTACAAACATAATGTACCTTTTTTGGATCTTCATAGCCAGGTGGTTGTGACATGTAGACTTCTTCAGATATCCATCCATTTAAGAATGCATTCTTCACATCCAATTGATACATATTCCAATTTTTGGATGCAGCTACACTCACCAATACTCTGATAGTTGGCATCTTGGCCACAGGAGAAAATGTTTCCTCATAATCAATGCCTTGGGTTTGTGCAAAACCCTTGGCTATCAACCTAGCTTTGTACCTTTTTATTGTTCCATCTGAATTCTTCTTTAGTTTGTAGATCCATCTGGATCCTATCACCTTCATAGAGTCCTTCTTGGGTACCAAGTCCCAAGTGTCACTTTCCTTGAGAGCTTCTATCTCTTCATCCATGGCTTCTCTCCATTCTGGTTTGGTAATTGCTTCTTCATAGGTACCTGGTTCTTCATTCAACAAGTCTTTTGCAAGATATACAGAATGTTTAGTTACAAGTGATGTGTCATACCCAAATCTGATAGGCTTCTTCTTTTCTCTTTGAGATCTCCTCATTGCTTGAGTAGAAGTTTCTAGCTTATCCTCTAATTGCTTCATCTTCATCTTCCCTTTGGACTTCCAAGCCTTGAACTCTTCAAGGTTTATTGTATCATCATCTGAGCTTGAATCTTCTTGCTGAGTTGGCTCTTCCTTGGTAAGCTTTGGAAAATCTTCTTCCATGTCATAGGGTAGACTCACTTTCCTGCATTCATTCTCATACCAAGAATCATTTTCATCAAATATGACATCTCTGCTTACCTTGAACCCTTTGTTTGTGGGGTTGTAAAATCTGTATCCCTTTTGGTTCAAATCATAACCAATGAAAATACATTTTTCAGCCTTGGGGTCTAGCTTTCCTCTTACCTGTGAGGGAATATGCACATATGCTACACAACCAAAGATTTTACAATGATCCAGAGAGGGTCTCTTACCATGCCATGCTTCATATGGTGTCATGCCATCAAGTGATTTGGATGGCAACCTATTGATGAGATAAGTGGCAGTGGATACACTCTCTACCCATAGGTAATTTGGCAACTTTTTCTCATTAAGCATAGACCTAGCTGTTTCTACTATAAGTCTATTCCTTCTTTCTGCTACCCCATTTTGTTCAGGTGAGTACCTTGTAGTGATCTCCCTTTTGATGCCTCTTTCCTGCAAGAAATCTTCAAACTCATTGGAGAAGTACTCTCCTCCACCATCTGACCTTAGCCTCTTCAAGCTTCTACCTGTTTGATTTTCAACAAGTGCAAGATACCTCTTGAAACAATTGAACACTTCATCTTTGTGCTTCATAAAGTATAAAATGGTCCACCTGCTATAGTCATCAATGAAGGACACATAATACCTTGAACCAGAAATGGAAGGGTCCTTGCTAGGTCCCCAAACATCTGTGTGTACCAAGTCTAGGTAGTCTTCATGCATGAAACCTTTCCTTGAGTAGGGTAATCTGTGAGACTTACCAAATTGACATGATCCACATTTGTAAATCATGTGTTGCTTGGATACATTAGGTATCCCAAGCACACATTGATCCCTGCACATTTGCTTTAGAGTTCTTTCTCCTATGTGCCCTAATCTCTTGTGCCATATCTCTAACTCTGAAAGTGTCTGATCCTTATAATTATACAAAGCAATATTTTTGGTGTCTTCTAGCTCAAATGTAAACAATCTACCTGATTTCTCCCCTTTGGCTATCCTTCTGAATCCTTGTTTTGGATCCTCCACATATGCTCCATGTTGTGTGAATCTGACCTGCAAACCTTTCTCCACAATCTGACCAACACTCATTAAATTCTTAGTTATTGTTGGTACATAGAGTACTCTGCTTAATAGGTTCTGATTACCATCACATGTCTTCACATTTCCAATTTTGACAACAGAGTGTTTAGTGTCATCACCTGTTTGTACCTGATGTTTGCTCTTGGGCTCTTCCAAATCAGAAAGTAGTGCCACATTGCCAGCTACATGGTTAGAACATCCTGAGTCAATGTAAAATAAATGATCATCATTTGTACCTATCTTGGAGGTCATATTCATGATCAATAGGGAGTCATCTTGCTCCTCTGTGTAATTGTTGTAGTCTCTTCTATTTCTGAATCCACCTTGGTAGTTTCCATTGTGGTTGTTGTTGTATTGGTTGTTGTATTGGTTGTTGTATCCATTGTAGCTTTGATGTTGGTTGAATCTGCCTCTCCCTTGAGAGTATCCACCTCTTGAGTAGCCTCTTCCTCTCTGATTCTTGTAGTTCTTGTAGCATTCATCTGTGGTATGATTGGACAATCCACAGATGTTGCAAGGTGATGAGTTGTAGGGTCTCCCCCTACCTGACTTACCTCCTCTGCCTCTTCCTCTAGATGACCTACCTCTCCCTGCATAATTAGCTTGAGAGGTAGAGCCTTCTTCATCCTGTTTCTTCTTGCCTTTATCTTTAACCTTTTTTTCAGTATAGAGAGCAGAGGGATTATTACCTTTTGATTGATCTCCAGCCTTTGTAAACTTTGCTTCATGTGTAAATAGTTGGCCCATGAGTGTTGTGAGATCAGGGGTATGCATGTCCATATAGAGGTCCATTGCAGTGGTGAAACTTTCCCACTTATCATCTGCCTTGAGTCCATTTGTCACTTGCCTGACTATTTGCTCCTCTTCAATTTCCTCTCCAATGCTTGCTAGTTGGTCTGCCACATCTTTGATCTTTGTCACATACTCTGAGACTGATTGCTTGGGCTGCTTCATAAGGGTTGTGAACTCAATCCATAATTGATTCTTCCTAGCCCTTGTGTTGGAAGAAAAGTAGTTTGACAAGGTTTCCCAAGTCTCTTGGGAAGTCTTACAGTTCCTTACATGAGGTAAAAGAAAGTCAGATATAGAGTTTAAGAGATAAGACCTTGCCAAAGCATCCTTTGCACACCATTGGTTGAGCCTTTCATGTTCATCCTTTGTAGGTAGTCCTCTAGTC
Source organism: Ceratopteris richardii (assembly GCA_020310875.1). NCBI lineage: Eukaryota > Viridiplantae > Streptophyta > Polypodiopsida > Polypodiales > Pteridaceae > Ceratopteris > Ceratopteris richardii. The sequence goes on along the minus strand of CM035442.1, from coordinate 7,944,229 downwards.
TTGAATGAGGGCAACTCCTCATCTCCTGATATGTATCCAAATAAACTTCTCCCTTGTAGATAGGTCTTCATTCTCAATGACCAAGCCTGATAATTGTTTCTATCCAATTTGTCAATGAAGGAAGGGAAACCATCACCCATATTTACCTTCTTTGCTCTGATACCACTGTTGAGAGTGATGGATGGATGCACTCAAGAAATGAGTTGGTGCTGCAAAACCTGCTTCACACCTGCCCTCTTTACTCTTCAGATATGCTTAGTACACTTGCTTAGCTTCCAAATGACACAAAGAAACCATATATGTACTTTGGAAATGGTTTGGGTAATGATCAAACCAAAACAGATAACTTGGTACTTCAAAAATCAAGAAAAACTTTCTATTCCTGTAGTGATACCTGCTCAGACTTTTACTCAGTGTGTCCAGCACACTTAAAATTGGGACAATTCCTTTTGGGAGTATTAAAGTACCTTAGTAAGCTACCAATCACAAGTGGAATCACTTCAATTGATAAACTATGCACTGAGAAATAAGTTTAGCAAAATTCTAGTTACCCCCGACTTTTTAGGAACTCTGCAGACACAGACCAGTGTGCACTTCGAAGCAGATTTCTCCCAAATGGCTGAATGAAATCCTCTGAGATTTTGTATGCTTGTAGTAGACTTTGAGCTGGTTCCAATGAGCTATAGATCTCTTGATTTGGTTCAGTAGATCCTGAGATATCCTCCTTTGACGTTGACAGACTTGGAGAAGTTAACACAGAGAATCAGAAATGAGAAATGTGTGTATATCTATTGATTAATAAGATTGTACAAGCTCAATAGCATGATAAGCATAGCTAATTGAGGTGTAGTGATGTAGGCTATGGAGTAGCACTAACACACACTCAGTTACAATGAAAATATGCCTCGGGGAGTGAGCTAGAGAGAGTGAACTCGCAACTTTTCTTCTTCAACTTTTATAGGAGTTTGTTCTTCATTTGAATTTGAAATTCAAACTAAGGCTCCCTTGAATCTCTCCACTAAAAGTAGGGAGATATTCTCTCCATTACAACATTCATTTCCACGACTTATGAGGTAGGTAAGTGATTACATGAGATGCCAAGTCATAAGGACTTTTACAAGGGGTAAAGAGGTAAGAACATATAAGCATATGTTCATATGAGCCTTGCTTTAAGTGAAGCCTTGATAAATCTTTATCCATGCTAATCTTCCATGAGTCCAAGGTTCCAAGCCAATGTGTGTAGGCTTGTCTTGCACCAACAGTATTTTGGGCAAAATGCAGCGTTCTTCCTTTCCAAAAGATGGTTCAGTTCGGGCTATGCAGAAATTGCAGCTTGTACATAGTGATGTCAGTGGTCCTATGCAGACACCCTCTTTTGGAAATTACCTTTACTTCGTGACTTTCATTGATGATTTTTCCAGGCATGCATGGGTATATGCACTCAAAGCAAAGTCCGAAGTGTTCATGTGCTTCAAACAGTTTTTGGTTTTGGCTGAAAATCTGTCAGCATGTAAAATGGGCACCCTCTGTTCTGATCGAGGGGGGGAATATATGTCTTCAGATTTTAATGCATTTTCTGGCTGAACGTGGGATAAAACACCAGTGTACAGTGCCGTATACACCTCAACAGAATGGAGTTGCTGAACGAAAGAACAGGTCACTCATGGAGATGGCGAGGTGCATGGTCAAAAGTCAGGCTTTACCACATAGTTTCTGGCTTGAAGCTGTCATGTGTGCAACATATGTACTGAACAGGTGTCCCACCAAAGCGTTGCAGTCTATCACTCCATATGAGGCTTGGCATGACCGCAAGCCATCTGTTGCTCATCTGCGTGTTTTTGGTTGTTTGGCATATGCATTAGTGCCTGAACAACATCGCAGAAAATTGGATGATAAGGCAGTAAAATGTATTTTTGTTGGGTACAGTTCTGAAAGTAAAGGCTATCGTCTGTATCATCCACAGACTAAACGCATTCTGGTTAGCCGTGATGTTGTCTTTGTGGAAGATGCTATTCAGCCATTGCTTTCATGTACCAAGGAGACATCTGTTAGCTCCAAAGACATGTATGATACTTTGATGCCTCTTTTTACAGGTGGACAGGCTAGCGCTGGTCCTAATGAGGCAACTTCTCAGCCTTTGCAGGTTTCATATGATGATGCAGATCATTCCATTTCTGATGCAGATTTACATGATGCACTTGTTGATGAGAGAGCTGATATTGAACATGCAAAAACTATGCCAAAATGGCTGGTGCAGACTTTGCGTGACAGCAAATTAGATGCACCTTTGTCATATCGTACTTGTTCAGGCTCTCATAGTACCTCCTTTGCATCAGATTGCTATGCTATGGCTGCATCTAGTCTCTGTGATGAGAATGAGCCTGTTTCTTTTGATGAAGCACAAAATTCAGAAAATTGGATGGCTGCTATGCAATCTGAATATGATGCTATAATGAAGAATGGTACATGGTCTTTATGTGACTTGCCTCTTGGCAAGAAGGCCATTGGCACTAAGTGGGTATACAAGCTGAAGCGTAAACCTGATGGTACAGTTGACAGGTATAAGGCTAGGCTTGTTGCAAAGGGTTATGCGCAATAAAGAGGCATTGATTTTGATGAGACCTTTGCACCTACATGCCGTATGACTACTGTTCGGAGCATTTGTGCACTTGCAGCCCATCATGGTTGGAATGTACATCAGTTGGACATTAAAACAGCATTTCTGAATGGTGACTTGCATGAAGAAGTGTATGTTTTTCAGCCCCGTGGCTTTGTGCAGAAAGGGCATGAAAACCAGGTGTGCAGGTTAAAGAAGGCGTTATATGGTTTAAAGCAAGCACCACGTGCTTGGTATGAGAAAATACATGCCTATCTGATTGCACATGGTTTTGAGAACAGTCCAACTGAAAGCACCTTATATGTTAAGCGTGCTAATGATGTGCTTCTGATCATTGTTGTCTATGTAGACGACATGCTGCTCACTGGCCCTCTTGAGAAGCATATTGCTGATTTCAAGGCTGATTTGCATGCCTCATTTGAGATGTCTGATTTGGGGCATTTGCATCACTATGTGGGCATTCAGTTTATGCAAGTTGATGGTGGAATGGCTTTGTGTCAAACGAAATATATTGACACATTATTGCAGCGTTTTGGCCTTGAAGACTGTAAGCCTATTGCCACTCCTATGGAGACAGGTTTACGATTGAGACTTCATGATGCTGGAGATGCATTTGATGCTGTTCTCTATCAGCAGGCTGTTGGATGCTTGATTTACTTATGCATTACTCGACCAGATATTCAGTTTGCTGTCTCACAGATGAGCAGGTTTATGCATTGCCCAGGAGTCACGCATTGGAAAGCGGTTAAGCGCATCTTTCGCTACTTGAGTGGTACTCGGCTACTTGGGTTGTTTTATCCCAAGGGGGGATCACTACCGCCAGATTTGCATGCTTTTTCTGACTCAGATTGGGCTGGTTGCTATGACACTCGTGTGTCCACCAGTGGTTTTTGCTTCATGCTTGGTAGCTCATGTATATCTTGGTTGAGCAAGAAGCAGCCTACTCTGGCCACTTCCAGTTGTGAGGCTGAGTATAGGGCAGCTTTCACAGCGACTGTTGAGTGTGTGTGGCTCAGACGCCTTATGGCTGATTTGGGTGTTGGCCAGTCTTCTGCCACCACCATCTTCACTGACAGTCAGAGCGCATTGGCAGTTGCGAGGAACCCTGTGTTCCATGCTCGCAGTAAGCACATTGAGGTGCATTATCACTATGTCAGGGAGAGGTTCTCTGCTGGGGAGATCAGGTTGGCATATGTGCCCACGCAGGAGAACATTGCAGACCTTTTCACGAAGGCTCTGCCTAGGGAGAAGTTTGAAGCTTTCCGCAAAGCTTTGGGCTTACTTCCTTTTGTGGAGTGATTTCCACATAGCTCGGCACTTCCTTATACATGAGTGCCAGCTCCTTGTTCACCGCATCACTCCCAGGGGGGATTTGTTGATATATTTAGGTAGTGATGTGTGTGAACACTCTAGGACCGCCGGGGCACTTTTTTCCCTCTTTAGGAGGTTTTTTTCCCCCGGCTTGTATATACGCCTATTGCCCTAATGGGCTACTTATCTTTGTACATTCTCTAGTAATACATTCAGTCTTGTGTGTTGTGCTCCAAGCTTCTTCTTCTTCCTTGTGCTGTTCGCGTGCTTCCGCAGACGTCTAACTCCAACAATTTACTCGTATCAATATGAGGCACCACCTATGGAGCAAAATTGGGAGCCAGAATACTCCAATGTCATGTACACAAATCCTAACCCTAGGCCCCAATTGAGACAAATGAGACCACAAGCCCCTAGAGGATCTTGTTTTAGATGTCAAGGTGATCATTTCATTCGTGACTGTCCCCACCCATCATCTCCGAGTCAAGGATAGGCTATCACAATACAGGCTTTTTGACCTGATTGTGGCAAAGACCATCTCCCTAGCGATTGTCCAAGAAACCCCTCCAGTGCACCCAAGATTACACCCATTAATGTGGTAGGCTTAGTGGCGGATTCAAGTTCAAGTAGCAGTAATGTGGCACCTATACAGGCAGTTACTAGGGCACAAGCATTAAAATAGGATAAACCAGTAGAACAATCAGAGTCGAGTGAATCATGAGAGCCTAGTAAGAGGAAAACAAGAACATGGAAGGATACCAGAGAGAAAGCCAATCGCAAGTGGAATAAAAAGTTATCGGAACTAGAAGAAAGCTTAAAAGAAGCGAAAACAAAAATAGAAGACATTGCATCTCAAAGCCCCTCGCATGCCGAAACTCCATCCACTCCACCTCATCCCACCCCACCACCCATTGTAAATAGACCACAACCAGGGTCTGTTCTTGCAGATCCAACCCCAGAAGGCTTGGACATGATGTTCAAGGCCTACCAGGCTCGACTTCAAGAAGGGCCTACAGCTGCAAACCTAGACAAGAGTTACCCTAGAGTGGACTTAGAGATTGAACGGATGAAAATGTGCATGAAAATGGTAGAACAAGCTCAAGCTATACTTGAGACTAGTCAAAAGTTCAATCAGACAAACTCTGTCAAAGGGGATTTGCATTTTCAGGGCTTACTAGAACGATTAGAGCAGTTGGTAAACAAACCACAAGTTTCTTTACCTCCACAGGCTCAACCAGTTATTGAAAGAGGAAGCTCACCACCAATGGGAGCTTATGTTCCTAATTCCACGGATCCAGGAATACCTCCTTCAATTCAACAGTACTCTCAAGAATTCTTGCGGGAAATACAAGAAGAGAAATGGGCCAAGGAGAAGGGTAATTCCCCTCCTATTCCTGAGATTGATGATCTTCATGATCAATTCCCCCAAGACATTCCATCTATTTACGGAGATGAAGCAGAACAACAAGAAGACGAAAGGTTAGATTTTGAATCCAATACCTTAGAAGAACTGCCTCAATTTCCAGGCCCATGGGAATCTGAATCTCTCCAGATTAGAGCTCCCACAATACTAGTAAGAAATGAAGACTCAGTGGTTCCAAGGAACACGGATGTCGTGAAGAACACTAAGGTTCAGTGTCATCTCAGTGTAGAAGAGCTTCTCAAAGCAAAACCTGAGCTTTGGAATCATGTGAAGGATCAGGTTCCAGAACTTGATTCCAACATGCCAAAAGCAGGCTCCAAGCAAAGGGTACCAGAGATACCTCTAGACAAAATAGGGGACATGTGTGAGGGTGAAGAAGGTAATACTTATCTTCCAATCACCTACCAAGGTTACACAACCAAAGCAATCATAGATTCAGGTGCTGGTGTTGCTATTGCGACCACCTCCTTGTGGAAGCAATGGGGCAAGCCCAGATTAAGACCAACTAGAATGAAGCTTCAAATGGTTGATGGTCATTTTGAAAGACCTCTAGGATTGCTAGAAGGGATCACTCTAACCACTTGTGGTGTAGAGTTTGAGCACACATTTGCTATATGTGACTTTGAGAAAAATAATGTCTATGAGATGATCCTAGGAAGACCCTTCCTACGACAATTGCAAATAGTACAGGATTGGGGAACTAACTCCTTGTACTTACAGCACTTAGGGGTCACCACCAAGGTCAATTTGAAGGATTACACCTTCAGAGATGTACCACCCCTACAGTGGAATTCTATCCACAAAGCGAAAGAAGATTCCATCTTTGTGCATTCTGAAAGTTCACCTGATCCATCATGGCTGCATGAAGATACTCATTTGTGGATGTGCAAGGTCGCAAAGGAAGAGGAAAAACGTTTAAAGGCAAGAGAAGAAGGAACTTCGCTAGGAGATAGACCAGTTAGAGACCCAGCCTACACACCGATGATCTTTCCAGATGAGGAGTTTGAGCCTCATGACTGGCCAGAAATCTTAGCCACCATGGACATTGCTGTCAATGAGGAACAGTGGACACCTCATTGTGATGACGAGGGTTATGATATCTCAGTGTTCATGTGTCAACCCTTGCTAGAAGAATGTGACCTTAGTGATGTCATAGAAGAAGAAGAGAATGACGATGATCTGGAGTCTATTGTGATGGATAGTTGCTTTAACTCAGAGCAGCACTATCTAGAAGATATAGGAGTGTTCACCCAGAAAGAAGAAGAACCTCTCACAAGTATTAAAACAGTAAACTCAAAGGATGGAAGTGAGAGTAGTCAAAAGAAAAAGAAAAGAAAAGCAGTGAAACAAGAAGAGGAGGAATCATTGTTTGAAGTACTAGAAAACTTCAAGAAATATGAAGTTGACGACCGCAAAATTTTGGTACGAATGCCTAAGAGAGAGGCCATCATAGGAGAATCATATGATAATAAAGAAAAGACCAAGAAGATTGTAGTGACCATTGAAGAGAACGAAGAGAGATGCACATATATAGGAGATGACCTAAGTGCAAGAGAAGAAATGGAGCTCATAGCTCTATTAAGGGAATATAGGGATGTGTTTGCATGGCACTTTAGAGACTTGAAAGGGGTAGATCCAAGAATTTGCTCTCATACTATCCCCATGACTGCTGATGCTAAGCCCAGCAAACAGAAGCCCTACACATATAATGATACCTATGCAGCCAAAATAAAAGAAGAAATTGATAGGTTGATTGAAGCTGGATTCATCTATGAGATTGAGCATACCGAATGGGTGTCCCCCATTGTTGTGGTACCCAAGAAGAACGGGAAGTTGCGAGTGTGTATTAACCTTAAAAAAGTTAATGCCGCTACGATTAGAGATAGTTATCCACTTCCAATCATAGAACACCTATTGGAGCGTGTTGCAGGCAAGGAAGTTTATAGCTTCCTTGATGGATTTTCAGGTTACAATCAAGTAGCCATTGCCCCAGAAGATCTACACAAAACAGCTTTTGCTACAGAGTGGGGAACCTTTGCATTTTGTGTGATGCCATTTGGGCTCACCAATGCACCTGCAACATTCCAAAGGCTCATGTGTCATGTCTTCAAAGAGTTCTTGCGAAAGAGCTTAGAAGTGTATGTGGATGATCTATGTGCTCATTCCCAAGAAAGAAGGTTTCACATCCTTGAGCTCAGACAAATCTTCAACAAGTATAGAGAATATCGAGTGTGTCTGAACCCAGAAAAGTGTGTGTTTATGGTGCGTCAAGGTAAAATCTTAGGTCATATTGTTTCTAAGAATGGAATCTCAACAGATGAAGATAAGGTACGAGCCATAGCGGAGCTATCAAGGCCAAGGAATATTAAAGAGGTACAAGCCTTTATGGGCCATTGTGGATACTACTGTAGGTTTATCCACATGTACGTGATCATAGCTAGACCCCTTTATTCCTTGTTGTCTAATTTTGAGTGGAACGACGAATGCGAGAATTCTTTCAACGAACTGAAGAAACGTTTGTGCACGGCACCAATACTCACCACTCCTGATTGGAATAAACCATTCCATGTCCATGTGGATGCATCCAATCATGCCATAGGATGTGTGCTAGCACAACCCACAAGTGAAGGAAACTTAGATTTGCCCATAGCATATGCTAGTAGACAGCTCACTGTAGCTGAACGGAACTATACCACAACTGAGCGAGAGGGCTTAGGCATGGTATATGCTGTGAAGAAGTTTAGACACTATTTATTGGCCAACAAGTTCAAGTTTTTCACTGATCATCAAGCTTTGTTATATTTGGTCAATAAACCTTGCAATACTGGACGCTTGGTAAGATGGTTCCTCTTACTAATGGAATATGACTTTGAAGTTGTTGTCAGGAAAGGTAGAACCCACCTTCGAGCAGATCACCTTTCTCGCATCACTTCAGGAGAGTCACCGCAAGGAGTGTCTGACGAATTACCCGATGCTTATCTGTTCAATTTAGAAGTTGTTCCTAAATGGGCAAATAAGTTGGTACCAGTCCTAACCTTTGGCCCTGCAAATAAGAATGTGAAAACATCACAAGAAGAAATTGTAAAATCACAAAAATATCACATATTAGCAGGAAGCATGTACAAACAAGATACTGAGGGTGTATTAGCTTGTTGTGTGGAGGATGATGAACATAGTAGTTGGTTGCAACAAGCCCATGAAGGAATGCTAGGAAATCACTATTCTAAACAACGAACATTGCAGAATCTAAAGCGTTTAGGAGTGTATTGGCCTAGCATGGACAAAGAAATACATGAGTGGATTAAGAATTGTCCAAGGTGCAGAGAGAGACCCCCAGTGGATATGCGACCGTTTATCAAGTGTCATTAATTCCAGATTGGAGTGCTCCATTGGTAGAGTTTATGAGATCGGGAAGATTACCCAAAGAGGCTAGTCTAGCAAGAAGACGAAGCATGGAGCAAGAGGCTCAAGGCTATGCCTTAGTAGGGGACAACCTATACCGAAGAGGCAAAGATGGTTACTTAAGACTATGCGTTCATGAATCAGACTATTTAAAGGTCTTAGAGACTGCACACAGTGGTGTTGCAGGTGGACATTTTGGTCCTGACCGAGTGATCAAGACCATTCTATTCTCAGGACTTTGGTGGCCCACTCTTCATATGGACGCACATACCTATGTGAAGAAATGTGACACATGCCAACGTGCACAATATCCAGTGAGAAAAGACGAGATGCCCTTGAGGCCAATGATGGGAGGACGTGCATTTTTGAAGTGGGGCATAGACTTCATAGGTCCTATTAACCCCCCAGCTAGAAACTCCCATGCAGAGTACATCATTGTAGCCACAGATTACCTTACAAAGTGGGTAGAAGTCAAAGCCACAACAAAGAATGATGCTCAGACTACGGCTAAGTTCTTATTCGAGAATGTGTTCACGAGATCTGGACTACCAATAGAGTTGGTGAGCGATAGAGGCACACACTTCTTGAATGAAGTCATTGAAAATCTTCTCCAAGAATTCTTGGTGATACATAAGAAATCTGCCCCCTATCACCCACAAGCCAACGGACAAGCCGAGAGTACCAATAAGATCCTCTGTAACGTATTGACAAAACTGGTAAATAATAAACGCTCTGATTGGGACAAACAACTTCATCATGCTGTTTGGGCTTATCGAGTTGCCTACAAAACGGTACTCAACGCCATCCCATTTCAGATGGTCTTCGGACAGAACGCTGTGCTACCATTAGATTTCTTAATCCCTGCCTTAAAAGTAGCACAAGAGTATGAGTGGAATGGGCATGAGTTGTCCTCTAGGATCTTTGATCTCGAACGCTTGGGTGAGACGAGGCTACGAGCGGCAGCAGGCATCTACGTTGCAAAGAAGAGGCAAAAGGCATACTTTGATGCACACATCAAGGATAAGGGATTGAAAGAGGGAGATCTAGTGTTGGTATACACACTAAAACAACATGCCCGTAAGTTGGAAAAAAGAGGATACGGACCCATGATCATTAATAGAATTTCCACTAGTGGTGCAGTTCAGTTGGCCACGCTAGAAGGAAATATCTTGCCAAACTATATTAGTGGCTGTAGAGTCAAGCTATATCATGAACCTCTTACTGAGGATATGCTAATGAGACTCAACACTGCTAAGAAGCGACAAGATGAAGAGTTAAGAGTGAGAGAAGAAGCACAGGTAGAGGCCAGAGAGCGTATTAGGCGAAATAAGTTAAGGCGATTAGGCCTAGAAGTCAACTCAAAAGCCCCAAAATATCACATGGATATGTGTCAAAAGTCAGGCATAGCGACTTCTCATGTCATTGACCGAAGACCCTTTGTGACCATAGAGATAGGACAAGGGAACGGTGCAAGGACGGTGAAAGCATTGATTGACTCAGGTGCAGCAAGTAGTGCAGTTAGACTTTCCTACTGCCAAGACTTGGGGTTGAACGTCAATCCCATAGAAGCTTATCTCATAGGTTTGGGAGGTGTGGAAACCCCTTGTTTGGGCGAGGTGGAACTTCCCATCTACCTTCACGATGTTCCAATGAAAGTCAAAGCGCTAGTATGTCAAGATGAGAACCTTACAGAACCACTTGTCCTGGGTCAAGATTGGATCTATGACCATGCAATTAACTTAAACCTAAGAAGTCAAATTCTTCAAGTTTGGGTACATGAACAATGCATTACATTAGAATTAGAGAACTGCATGCTCCTAAATCATGGCACCACACACTCTCTTAGTTCTTCCAAGACTAATCATATGAAAGAAGATGTTGTATGTGTCAAAAGCTCTATGATGCAGAAGGAGTCAATCGTGGAAGACCAGGTTCGAAGGCGGGTGGATCTTTCTTCTTCTCCAAAGAATCAAGTAGCCACAGTTGTGAGTCCACCACAGAAGCAAACACAACCGTTCACGACAACTGCTACATCAAATAGAAAGACACCATTCGATAAAAAAGCAGTTCCGAGCATGAAGCAGATATGGGTACGCAAAGGAGAGCAACCACCAGCCTTGCCCCCACAAATCCCATCCATGCAAACCAACCAGGCCAGAAGACGAAGGAAGCAGCTCAGACAAGCTCAATCACAAGGTATCCAACAAGTTTGGGTGCCTAAGAAGTTAGCTGCAGCTCAACAAGGGCAATTACAGATGTGGGTACCTAAGAAGCTCCTACATCCACAACGACCTTTGTTCTCCCACATGCAAAAGGTTTCAACAAAGAAGCCAAAAAGAGAAAAGGGTAAGAACCACGTACAGAGACCAAAGGAAGATCAAATCAGCTCTTCAACATTAGTAGGAAGACATGCAAAAAGGATATGGGTTTGGAAGTCAAAAGTGCAAGTAGCCTCCACCGAACCAAAGCTTCAACCACACTGGATACCACAGTTTAGAAAGCATCCAAAGAGAAAGATGCCTGAAGTGACCTCTACAGTGCCAAATGATGTTCTAAAATGGACTCCAATAAGGAGGATTACATCAGTTCGAGACTCAATGGATACCTCCACCAAGGTCGGCATCAACCTCTGAAAATAACATCGAAAGCCTCGAACGAGCGACAACCATGTGCTCCTTGCACAACCCTGTCTTTTGCACCATTCAGGTCATGCATTTCCAAAGTATGCATTAATATAGGGCCACATTACACGGCCGTGCATAGACACACTTGAGAAGCCCATGCACAAGAGCACAGTGACATATGTCGAACATTTCTATTGATACTAACTTTTGTGTTCTTGTTTTGTGATATCCTGTTCCTCAAAAAAAAAAAAAAAAGGGGAGAAAGAAAAGTGGGAGAGAGCTTGTTCCCAGGTATGGCTTATGAAACATGAATGAGTCATGCTTAGTTGAAGGTGGAACTGTTGATTACTAGGCATTTATCAATTTGGATAGAAGTGTGTCTCGGCCAGCAATGAGATTATTGCTGCCTTATCTGGTAGATGACAAGCATTTGGCATGAACATGGCATCTACAACTATGATTTTCTCTTACCATGGTAGGAATGAAGAGCTTGAAGGTCCGCAACTTGAGTGATGCTTAACTACTTCATGTACCAGAGCATCCAAGGAGATATCTGCAAAAGGTAGTTCTGGAGGAGAAGACTCCTGCATATGGTGAGCTAAAGAGAATCTGTGAAACTCAGCTTGGTGTAGTTACCCGATGTTGCTTGCCAAGGAATATAAAGCAATTCAATTCTCAGTATTTCCTGAACCAGTATGGAACAGTAGCACTGGTGAATGGTCTATGTCAATCAGCATGGTAATCTCTTAGAAACCGGCACGTGTCCAATATTCCTCTGAGTGTCAATATAGGGAAGTGAACGTGCATGAGCCCAAGCTCAGAAATGCACATTGTTAGTGACAAATGTTGCTTTGAAAAGAGGAGAGGAGATCCACCACTCAAAAGATCTCATCAGTGGACAATCAACATGGACATTCATCAACAATGTTCCATCCCAAAGGCCGAGTGTACAACACGAAGAGACAAATCCATGGTAAGTATCTTTACTCTGGAAACACCATAACCATGATAGTTTAGGAAACCTCTTCGTCAGCATACCCTTGAGCACTTAGCTCAAGACCCGTAATTTTTGCACCATGCTTCTTCCAATGCATTTTCCAAGTAAGCATGCGTAGGGCTACATTACAAGGCCGTGCACAAGGCACATACGTTTTTCAACCCAGGCACGAACACACTTACCCATCATTCATTATGGGTTATGAGTAGTTGGCATGACTGCTCTCAACATCATCTTTGGAAGAGCTAGCGGACGTTATGGGAACAACATCCATATCTCGGAAGCGAATTGAAGCCAGTAGTTGCTCCAAATCACTCTTGACAACCTCTTTTGAGCAACTTGCAGTTTTGAAAGCTCACAACGACACATTCTTGCTGGAATCCAAGGAACTAGCTCATACAACGGATGGACACCACCTCTCAAAGCACTACATGGAACAGCCCTTCCAACAAGGGTCTGTCAGGGACGACAAACTCGAGAGGGGGGGGAGTGTTGAAGCTCAAAGTCAAGGACAAAGTATGGAAGCACATCAAAAGGTGGACACACAAGGAAAGGGAGCAAGTAGGGAGCTCCAAGAAGTGTATGTCAAATTTTCAGAAGAATCCCCTACAAAAATAGTGATTTTCATCACTAAAAACCATTGTAAATACCATTATCTATTTTTAGTAACTCCATTTTGTTCAAGCCGAGGAGTCCTCGAGCTTGAGGAGTATTAGAAGTACCATCGTACCAACTTTCATAATTTTTAGACTTCATTTGAGCCCTCAAATAAGCCCTAGAACCTAATTTTTAACTAGGCCGGACACTAGGTCTTGACAGGACCAAAACTAGTCAAAAAACTATAAAAAGAGCTAGAGAGCTCATTTTTGGGGTTGGCTTGTTAGAGAATAGAACTTTTTTAAGAGAACTCTTTTGCAATCTAAGCTTTCCATTGTTCCTCTCTTTGATCTTACTTTGTGCGCGTGTGTGTGTATGTATGTGTGTGCATGTTTGTGTGCTTTCACTCACGCACTTGTGCCTTCACTTGCTCGTGGTCTTCATACCGGTCCTCATGTCTCCGCGGATTGCCAAGTAAAGGAGGTGGTGCTTATGCTTGAGCTACAGAAGGTGAAGAAGGCAATACTTATCTTCCAATCACCTACCAATGTTACACAACAAAAGATATCTTAGATTCAGATGCTAGTGCTGCGATTGCGACCACCTCCTTGTGGAAGCAATGGGGCAAACCCACATTAAGTAGAATGAAGCTTCAAATGGATAATGTCCATATTGAAAGACCTCAAGGATTTCTAGAAGGGATACCTCTAACCACTTGTGGTGTAGAGTTTGAACACACCTTTCCTATATGTGACTTTGGAAAATATAACGTCTATGAAATGATCCTAGGAAGACCCTTCCTATGACAACTGCAAATAGCACAAGATTGGGGAAACAACTCCTTGTACTTGCAACACTTTGGGGTCACAACCAAGGTCAATCTGAAGGATTAACCTTTAGAGATGTACCATCCCTATAGTGGAATCCTCTCCATGAGGTGCAAGAAGATTCAATCTTTGTGCATTCTGTAGGTTCTTCTGATCCATCTTGGATGCATGAAGATACTCACTTGTGGATGTGAAAGCTTGCAGAGGAAGAGGAAAGATGCCCAAAATCAAGAGAAGAAGGAACTTCTCAAGGAGCCTGACCAGTTAGAGACCTAGCCTACCCACAAATGATCTTTCTAGATGAGCCTCATGGTTGGGTATAAATCTTAGCCACCATGGATATCATTGTCAATGAAGAACAATGGATGCCTCATTGTGATGAGGATGGTTATGTTATCTCTTTTTTCATGTGTAAACCCTTGCTAGAAGAGTGTGACTCTAATGAGGTCATAGAAGAAGAAGAGGATGACAACGATCTAGAGTCCATTGTGATGGATAGTTGCTTTGACTCAGAGGAGCACTGTCTAGAAAATGTAGGAGTATTGAAGAAGAACCTCTCACAAGTATTAAGAATGTAAATTCAAGGGAGAAAAGTGAACACAGTCAAAAGAAAAAGAAAAGAAAAGCAATGAAACAAGCAGAGGAGGAATCATTGTTTGAAGTACCATAGGATTTCAAGGAATATGAAGTTGCAGATTGGAAAATCTTGGTACAAATGCCCAAGAGAGAATCCATAACATAAGAAGCATATGATAATAAAGAAAAGACCAAAAAAATTGTAGTAACCATTGAAGATAAGAAAGAATGATGTACGTATATAAGAGAAGACCTAAGTGCAAAAGAAGAAGTAGAGCTTGTAGTTTTATTAAGGGAATATAGGGATGTGTTTGTGTGTACCTATAGAGTCTTGAAGGGAGTAGATCTAGAAATATGCTTTCATACAATCCCCATGACTGCTGACACCAAGCCCACCAAATAGAAGCCCTACACATATAATGATAGCTATGTAGCCAAAATAAAAGAAGAAATTGACAGATTGATTGAAGCTGGATTTATCTATGAGATTGAGCATAATGAAATGGTATCCCCCATCATAGTGGTCCGAAAGAAGAACAAAAAGTTGCAGGTGTATATTAACCTTAAAAAAGTTAATGCCGCTACGATCAGAGATACTGTTTCCAATCATTGAACATTTATTGGAGCATGTTGCAAGCAAGGAAGTTTATAGCTTCCTTGATGAATTTTCTGATGGAGAGTGTTAATCTCCAAAAGAACAAGCTACTCTTGAATTTAGAACACCTCTATATCAAGAGTAACTCCAAACCTTCACCAATTTAGAGGATCAATGACCAATTATCAAGATTTTGACCAAACTGTGAAGATGATGACTCTAGAGAAAATCTGCTGCACATAACTCTCTCATTGACTTATCAGATGTGTAAAGTTTTTTATAAAACTTTGCACAAGGTGTTGCCTATAGTTTGTGCACCTCCTCGAAGTTAAACCATTCCAAAAGACTTAGTAGATCTTGAGAAATAGACTTAACAAGTCACCTATGTCTAAAACTGTTCTTCTGAGAAGTCTAGAGACCTATAACTTCTAACACTTGGTTCTCTTAATCTAGAACCCGTCTATGAAAATGCTTTTAGCCACAAGTAGCTTACCTTCCCACATAAAGATTGAGTGCTTGCTTCCTCAAAACCTTACACTGTCGAAGGAGAAGTAACCAAAACATTAACATCAAATTTTGTGCCTATTTCAAGAACCAGTGAACACTTCTTCACATATGAATGTTCCTACTCATAATTCTCACAGCGTGTTTACAATTAGGCTCTCAAACTTTAACCATAGATTCATTAACTATGGACTTAGACATCTACAAAAGAAGTTTTAAAATGACCAAGCACAGAAGGAGAATACATAGAAAGATCGGGCGCAACATTTTTCATATCTGAAAAATTCTTACATCTAAGTAATGAGAGAGATTCTACTCACTTCTATAAGTCTAATTCTCCTCAATTTTTGTTCTCACATAATCTCTCTTATTTGCCCCGACATTTTTCCTTGTATATATAGGCAAATATTGATAAGCTCATGACTATACAAAAGTATATGATGAACTGACTCTAAAATAATGTACATATGTATACACATCTTTATCTCCTAGATATGCATTTCCTTCATGCTTCATGACTTGGTCTTTTCTTCAGTCCTTGACTTCAATTCTTCACCCAAAACATCAATTTTTGATTGCCCTGCACCAACAGCTCCCCCGCAATCATCAATTGAGGTTTTATTTATCTTCTTTATGCCTGCCATGTCTTTGAATCTCTGTAGCTTTGGTCCATCCAAGCTTTTGGTTAGCATATCAGCTATCTGATCTTTTGTTGAAGTATGTATGGCTTCAATCTCTTTATCCATCACCTTCTCTCTTAGAAAGTGATACTGAATCTCAATGTGTTTAGTCTTGGCATGAAACACAGGGTTAGCAGCTAAATACAAAGAACTCATGTTATCTCCATGAATAGTGGGTGTACTCTAAATGATGTCAAAACTCTTCATCCGAGTCTTAAGCCATATCACTTCCTTTGCAGCTTCAACCATACCTTTGTACTCTGCTTCTGTAGATGATAAAGAAACTGTGTGTTGCTTCTTTGAACACCAAGAAATTAACTTATCTCCCACATAACACAAGTATCCATAAGTTGATCTCCTATCATCAGGATTACCTGCCCAATCTGCA
This sequence comes from Ceratopteris richardii, assembly GCA_020310875.1. Lineage (NCBI taxonomy): Eukaryota > Viridiplantae > Streptophyta > Polypodiopsida > Polypodiales > Pteridaceae > Ceratopteris > Ceratopteris richardii. The sequence goes on along the minus strand of CM035442.1, from coordinate 7,927,688 downwards.
TCACTATATATCTTGATGTTTTTATCTGATGTAAAACCATAATACAAACCCTCTTTGCGTGTACCCTTAATGTACCTCAACACTCTTTGTCCTGCAATCCAATGTTCTTTGCTAGGACAATGCATGAATTGAGACAAAACTCCAACTGCATATGACAAGTCAGGTCTAGTTAAAGTAGCATAAATCAAACTACCAACCAAACTTTGATATAGCTTCATATCTTTGAACTCTTCTCCTCCATATCTGCTTAACTTGTGATTCACCTCCATTGGAGTAGGTGCTACCCTGCAATCATCCATTTTAAACTTGATCAACAAGTTCTTCAAATACCTTTCTTGAGTTATATACACTCCATGTTGAGTGTATGAGATCTTCATGCCCAAGAAATATGACAAGTCTCCCAAGTCACTAATCTTGAACTCTTTCTCCATTTGCTTCTTTAGGCTTTGAATGCCTTTCTCATCTGTACCTATAAGAATTATATCATCAACATATATGCACATGTAAATGAATGCTTTAACAAACAAGCTACTATCTGCCTTTGATACTTGAAATCTAAGTTCTTTCAAGAACTTCATAAGTCTATATTTGCATGCCCTTGGGGCCTGCTTCAAACCCTACAAAGCTCTCTTGATCTTGCACACATGATCTGGATACCTTCCATCTCTGAATCCTTATGGTTGCTCCATGAAAAAATCATCTGAAATATAACCATTTAAAAAAGCATTCTTCACATCTAATTGACATAATTTCCAACCTTTACATGCAGCAGTGGCTATGAGTGTCCTGATAGTTGTCATCTTGGCCACAGGACTATAGGTCTCATCATAATCTATACCATAAGTCTGAGCAAAACCCTTCACAACAAGTCTAGCTTTATATCTAGACACACTTCCATCTGCATACCTCTTTGTCTTGTAGACCCATTTGCATCCAATGATCTTCTGACTATTTGGTTTAGGAACCAACTCCCATGTCTGATTCTCCATCAATGCATCATACTCCTCCTGCATAGCTTTCTCCCAATTCCCCTTACCTTTTGCCTCTTCATATGTAGAAGGGTCTTCATCTGCTTTTATCATATAAGCATAATCTTTGGTAGCCAAAAAAGAAGTGTCATAACTATACCTTGTAGGTTGCCATTTATGTCTTGTTGACCTTCTGAGTTCTCCACTTCTTGAAGTTTCTGGTTCATCACACTCTGGATCAAACCTTGGCATTTCTTCTACTTCAACCTATACTTCATTGTTCTTCTTTTCATCAAATTTCTGAACCTTTGATTTACCTTTCTTTTGATTCACAATTTCTTCATCACCTACATAAATATTGATTGTACCTTCATACCAAGTACCTTGCTCATCAAATGTAACATCCTTAGACACAAGGAATTGTTTTGTGGATGGACTCCACAACCTATATCCCATATGCTTATCATCATATCCAATAAACACATATTTTTCAGCTTTAGGCTCCAATTATGCCTCAATTGTGATGGCACATATGCATATGCCAAACATCCAAATACTTTGCACTGATCTAGAGTAGGTCTCTTACCCCACCATGCCTCATATGGTGACATACCTTGCAAAGCTTTACATGGTAACCTATTGACCAAATAAGTAGCTATGTTTATAGCCTCAACCCACAAATAATTAGGGCATTTTTTCTCCTTCATCATTGACCTTGCAAACTCAACAAGAGTTCTATTTCTTCTCTCTGCTACACCATTTTGTTGAGGAGAATACCTACAAGTAATTTCCCTTTTTATACCTGCATTCCACAAGTAATCACTGAACTCATTAGAGAAATAATCTCCCCTCCATCTGACCTTAGTCTCTTCAACTTATGACCTGTAAGTCTCTCTACATACACATGATAATGTTTGAATGTATTGAATACCTCTGACTTATCTTTGATCACATAGATAGTGATCCATCTGGTAGCATCATCAACATAAATCACATAGTACCTTGAACCATTGATACTAAAATCTTTTGATGGTCCCCACACATCTGTGTGTACCAAGTCAAGCTTTTTTGAATACATAAAACCTTGCTTGGAATAAGATTGCTTATGAGCCTTGCCTAATTGACATGCCTCACATATTTATGTCATATGTTGACCTGCAATATTAGGCACTACAAGCACTGAACCATTATTAACCATATCTTTGATACCTCTTTCATGGAAATGTCCAAGCCTCTCGTGCCAAAGATCTAACTCAGAGATCTTATGTCCTCCATAAGTGAACAAGGCATGACCAACATTACCTTGGATCTTCAATGTGAACAATCTTCCTTCTTTCTTCCCTGAAACAATCTGTTTATACCCATTGCTAGGATCTTCCACAAACACTCCTTCATTAATGAACCTAACTTCATAACCTTTTTCAACAATTTGTCCTACACTTATCAGATTCTTAGGAATTGTAGGAACATACAAAACCTTACTCAAGAGAGTACTTCCATCCTTGGCCTTCACTGATCCAATTGACTTCACATTATGCTTTGTATTGTCACCTGTTTGAACTACATGATTAGTTACCTTATTCTCCAAATCAGTCATCAAAGCTATGTTCCCATTGAGGTGATTGCTACACCCTGAGTCAATGTAGAAGACTCTTTGATCTTCACTTTGCCTTTCACAAGTTGCATTCATTATCAATGTTGAATCCTCCTTCTGATATGAAGCATAATTGTAGTAGGTATTGTTGTATTGTTGACTTTGGAATCCTCTACCTACATTTCTTCCAAAGTAACCTCTACTACCTCTACCTCTAAAATTACCTCTTTGATTTCTGCCACCTCTTCCTCTTGAATTGAAATTCTGATTATATCCACCATTACTCTTAGTATTATGCCACCAATCATTAGCTAAGTGATTTGTCTTACCACAAATCCAACAAGCTTTGACTCCATCTTTATTACTCGTGCCTCTTCCTCTACTTTTGCCACCTCCTCTTCCTCTTAGGAAGTTGGCTTGGCTAGTTGTGCCTTCATCCTCATTTGCTTGTTGCTTCCCTTTGCTATTTTTCTTCTTATCCTTTGAATACATTGCTTGACCTGTACTCTTGTCACCTTCACCTTTGACATCCTGCTCAAAGGTTAACATATGTCCTAGCAACTGATTTAAGTCAAGAGTAAAATGATCAAGTGATAATTCGGTAGACAAAATGAATGGCTTCCATTTGTCATCACCTCTCAAACCTGTGAGGATTTGCCTTACCAATTTATCCTCCTCAATCTCTTCATCAACTACTCCTAATGCATCTGCAATGTCCTTCATCCTTGTTACATAATCTGAGATGGATTGAGAGGCCTTCTTCTTGAAAGTGGTAAATTCTGCCCACAAGGATGCCTTCCTTGACTTTGTGGTGTTTTGAAAATGCTCCTCCAAAGCATTCCATATATCACTTGCACTTTCAAGACCTTTAATGTGAGGTAGCAAGTAATCATTAACTGCCATACAGATAATGCTCCTAGCTTGAGCATCTTTCTTCGTCCAATTCTTCAATTCTGATAATTCCTCCCTAGTTGGAACACTAGGATCTCTGAACTGAGGCTTTTATTCTTCACCTGTAATATAAGCTATCAAGTCTTTGCTCATAAGATGAGCATCCATCCTCATTGACCATGCTAGATAGTTCTCTCTATCCAACTTCTCTATCTGAAGAGAATCTCCCATCCTTTCTTCACCTGTATATTGAATTCTTCAAAATTTATTAGTAATAGATGTACCTTTACTTCAACTAATGTTCCTTTTGTCTTTCTTGATGTCGTATGACCTCCTTCTCAAGCGTTTCCCTCAAGCTTTCACCTTTTGAACCTTCAGATGTTGAATTCTTTATGACTCCAGTAGTCGGGATCCTCCTTTCTTCAATTATGTTGCTTCGTGCTCTGATACCACTGGTGGAGAGTGTTAATCTCCAAAAGAACAAGCTAATCTTGAATTTAGAACACCTCTATATCAAGAGTAACTCCAAACCTTCACCAATTTAGAGGATCAATGACCAATTATCAAAATTTTGACCAAACTGTGAAGATGATGACTCTATAGAAAAATCTGCTGCACATAACTCTCTCATTTACTTATCAAATCTGTAAAGTTTTTGATAAAACTTTGTGCAAAGTGTTGTCTATAGTTTGTGCACCTCCTCGAAGTTAAATCATTCCAAAAGACTTAGTAGATCTTGAGAAATAGACTTAACAAGTCACCTATGTCTAAAACTGTTCTTCTGAGAAGTCGATTTAGACACCTGTAACTTCTAACACTTGGTTCTCTTAATCTAGAACCTGTTTATGAAAATGCTTTTATCCATAGGTAGCTTACCTTCCAACTTAAAGATTGTCTGCTTGTTTGCTCAAAACTTTACACTGTGGAAGGAGAACTGACCAAAACACTAACATCAAATTTTGCACCTGTTTCAGGAACCAGTGAACACTTCTTCACATATGAATGTTCCTACTCATAATTCTCACAACCTATTTACAATTAGGCTCTCAAACTTTAAGCATAGATTCATTAACTATGGACTTAGACATCTACAAAAGAATTTTTGAAATGATCAAGCACAGAAGGAGAATACACAGAAAGATCGGGCGCAACATTTTTCATTTCTGAAAAATTCTTACATTTGAGTAATGAGAGAGATTCTACTCACTTCTAAAAGTCTATTGACATCTAATTCTCCTCAAAGAGTCCATTGTGCACCATTACTCACCTATTGTTGTGCAGGTCATGCAAGTGCTAGAACCCCCTTCTCTCCCAAAAGTATCAACATCACAATTGGAACAATCAATTTTGTAGAGCAGACGAGGACAACTGCAACCAGATGGCAAGAAGGAGACCACCTTGGTGACAATACCTACTACACAACCTTGCTCCTCATGCACAAGGCCAAAACATGAACCAAATTTCAAGACTAAAAGAATATGGGTGATGAAAGGCAAGCGACCGTTGGCATTGCCCCAACAATTCGCATTCGAGCAAGACAACCATGCTAGAAGAAGAACCAAGCAACTAGGACAAGCTCAACCACAAGGAATCTGACAAATTTGGGTGCCTAAGGAATTAGTTACAGGTCAACAAGGGCAATTACACATGTGGATACCCAAGGAAATCTTTTATACACAAAACACTACGCTCTCCCTCACAAAAAAGTCTCAACAAAGAAGCCAAGGAGAAGCAAGAGTCAAAACCAAGCACAAAGACCAAAAGAAGATAAACTCACCTCTTCGACAATAGTCAGAATACAAGAAAAAAGGGTATGAGTTTGGAAGCCAAAAGCACCATTATCCCCCATAGAACCAAAGATTCAACCACGAGGGATACAAAATTTAAGATGAAGAAGCCAAAAGTGTTATGTACGCAACCAAATTGTTACCATTATTGTCCATGTGAAAGGCCAAATGGCCACCAAACACAAGTCTTTGTATATTTTCCTTAATAAAACATATAGTGGCCTAGTCAGTCACAAACTATAAGACCGCAATTGTAACACCTAAGAAGTTTGTGTCCATGCTCCCTGTGTACTATGTTTTTCTGTAGATTTTCTAGCCTCTCATGGAGAGTACCATGTGCAGTCCTAGGAGCTCGGTTTTGTACTCCGAGGATATCATCTTAGAGGTCTTGAGAAGGACAGCACACTGTGGTGCATCGCCATCAAAATACTTCATTGGTATCAGAGCATTTTGACGCAAAAGATTTTCTCATTTTGTGCGAGCGAAGCGAGCACTTGCCCACCCACCCAAGGCTTTCTCCAAGGCCGTGACCAAGGCATAGACCTTGGTTTACCTTTTCATTTGATTCACTGAAGTCACCGTTGGCTGCGTGCGAGGGAGGACCTCAAGAATCAAGGAAGATAGAGGTTCCCGGTACTTCCTGGGAGGTTACCCATCCTAGTAATGTTCCCCCTGGAGCTCGCTTAATCGTGGCAATCTCTTGCCACTAAGCTACACTCTTGTGGTGTCTGAAGAAGGGGAAAGACTAAGGCTAACATTATCTTGAACATCTTTTAGTCCCTCAGAGCTTCATTTTTTGCTTTCAAAGCCTATTTTTGAAGCATTTTTGTGGTGTCTTTTGGAGCCATTTTGGAGTACTTTCGCACATAGTTCTCTTCACACAGGTCCAAGAACATCAAGAACACTATTCTTCGTACTTCTTTGACAATAAATATCAACCTTTGGGGCTTTATTTTCAGCCACACTTGTAAAACTATAGGTTTCTCAAAAGGTTTTCAGTTTTGGTGGGAGCAGCTACTGTAAATTTGTGCAAGTTTTTCGAGCCTAAAACATCAGAGTTGATAGACACTTATAAGTGTTGTTGGCTAGTTTTTGGGTTGTGCATTCAGCCATTTAGTGTCATTTTACTACATGTATTGAGCACATACACACCATGTATGCTTTTGTGGGTACCGCTTATGTATGTCCATGTGGTCATTGATATAGCGGTTATGTTTTTTGCATAAAGCCTTTCAAGTTTGATAAAGAGGATCGTGGTGAGGTTTTCTTAACTAGGAGACACCCAGATGTCGAGATCTCTTCAGTGTTGGAGGTGGAAGACTTATCCACCCTCGCCATAGGAGATATATGATAGTTGTTCATAGGTTCTCGATAAGCCTAGTTGGCATCTATTGGGTAACTGATTATATGTAGTGGAGTCAGTGATTCACTATGCAGGTAAGCATGTCAATACTTGTAGTTTTATGATATTTTGACACTGATCATATGCTCATTTTGTAGAGGATCCTTTGGCAAAATTTTTCCAAATTTTTTGGCTTTGTCAACTATACAATGGTCAATTTACTCCTTGATACACTTATTCATTGGTATTTGGACTCTTCTAACTCCATTATCATTCTATTGAGTTCTCTACCATCATGACATCAGATTCTCAGGCACATCAGGTGGATCAGGGTCTAGTGCTAGTGTTCTGAGGAGGAGCTATAACTTGCAAGGCAAAGATCATTTTGCTACCCAAAAATTTGATGGCACAAACTTTTCTCGATGGAAGAATCAGATTAAATATGTGATGATTCAAAGGAGGCAATGGAAGCTAGTAAATGGAATTTCAAAGAAGTGTGCTAACATGGATGAAGATGATTGGGATGAGTTAGATGAAATGTCTAGGTCTACCATTCACTTGCACCTAGCAAATAATGTTTACTTTACAGTATTAGATTGTGAAAGTGCAGAGGAGCTTTGGAATAAGTTATGCAATACATATGAAAAAGAGACGGCATCAAATAAAGTGTATCTGATGAGATAGTTATATGACCTTTACATGAAGGACAAAGATGGTGTTGCTGCTCATCTAAATGAGTTTGATGCTATATTCTACCAATTATAGGCTCAAAAAATGGATATGGATAATGAAATCAAAGTAGTATTGTTGTTATGCACCTTGCCATCATCATGGGATACATTTTGCACATCTATTAGCAATAGTGCGCTTGGTGGTAAACTCGTCTATGATGACATATGTGGAGCACTCTTGAGTGAGAGATTCGCAGAACGTCTATGATTGGCACTCAGATTGGAGATGCATATAATGTTCATGATTCTTACCAAGGAAAGCGTGGCAAGAACAAGAAGAAGGAAAAGAATGGAACAGAATAAGAGTAGAAGTAAATCAAGGAATAGGGATATAGAATGCCATTATTTTCATAAGAAAGGACACATGAAGAAAGACTGTTATGCATTAAAGAATGCTAAAGGTAAATGGCAAAATGTTGATGGGCATGTTGAATAGTTACCTGCACCATCTACTTCTATTGTGAAGATCGAAGAAATTAATGCTATTTTTTATGGTGCTGATGTGCTGACACTTGATAATATTATGCCAACTGGAGCTCATATGGCTGATTCTCTTTTCCACATGTGGCTACTAGATTCTGGTGCTTCTTTCCATGTGAGACCACATAGAGAATGGTTCTCTAATTATGCAGCAAAGTCTCTTGGTACCATGAGACTTGGTGACTCTTAGCAGTGTGACGTTGTGGGGATTGGAGATGTGCTTGTGTAGTTCATTGATGGTTCAAATTTTACTATGCATAGTGTATGCCATGACCTAAGTTATCACACAATTTGATGTCAGTTGGTCAACTTGATGACCTTGGTTACAAGCTGGCCTTCTATGCTCAGTCCTTTTGTATATCAAAGGTCAATATGGTTATTGCACAAGGAAGCAAAGTTGGCTCACTTTATCCTTTGTTTGTATCAGAGAAAGAACACTTGTTAGCTATTACTAAACAACCTATGGCTTGTATTTGGCATGGTCATTTGGGCCATATATCTCATAGTGGAATGGAAAATCTTTCTTGTTTTGCCTACTTACCTGTGTTATCTTTCTCTAATTTCTCATTTTGTGAGCATTGTCAATATGGAAAGCAAACCAAAAATGTGCATAGAATGCACATTGACTCTTCAATTTAGCCGTTAGATCTCATTCATATAGATGTGTGTGGTCCTATGTCCACTAGTTCCTTAGGTGGTTCTGTTTACTTTGTCATTTTCATAGATGATGATACTAGAAAAGTTTGGGCATATCCTATCAAATCAAAGGATGAGGTATTCCCTACTTTTAGAAAATGACTTGTTTCAGTTGAGACTAAAAAAGGAACGAAGCTTAAGGCTTTATGTTTAGATAATGGGGGTGAGTATAACTCACATGAATTCAACCTTTTCTGTTAGTCTAGAGGGATTCATAGAGAGTTAACAACTCCTTATACCTGAGTACATAATGGTGTAACTGAAAGGATGAATAGGAATATTCAAGATAGAGTAGTTTCTATGTTGCATCATGCAAACCTCGCACAAGGATTTTGGGCAAAAGCAGTATTGACTGTAGTTCATGTGATTAACCTTTCACCTAGTACTGCCAAAGGTCTAAAAGTGGCCCAAGTGTTATGGACAGGGAAGCCACCATATTATGATCATCTTTGATTTTTTTGGATGTGAAGCATATGTTCATATACCCAAGAATCTTAGACAAAAGTTGGACCATAAGTCAAAGAAATGCATTTTTCTTGGATATGGTCAAGAAGGACAATTGATATCACTTATGGGATCCTGAAACACGGTCACTGATCAGAAGTAGTGATGTCATTTTCAATGAGTCTAAGATGCATAAACAACCCATTAAGGAGGTTGAAGTGAGAAGAGTGGTTTTTGAGGATACTAGTCCTCCTGTTAGCATGCATAAAAATGTTGCACATAGAGACATTCAAGATAATGTTCGATCACATCAGTCTACACATGTTCCTGTTAAGAAACCATTGAGATGCTCAACACATGTCTCACGTCCACATGATAGATATGTTCTAAGTTTAGATTTTGTTATGCTAACAGATGTCGGTGAGCCTTCTTGCTACAAAGAGGCTATGTAGACATAGGATCATGTCAAACGGGAGCATTGTTGATATATTTAGGTAGTGATGTGTGTGAACACCCTAGGACCTCCGGGGCACTTTTTTCCCTCTTTAGGAGGTTTTTTCCCCCAGTTTGTATATATGCCTATTGCCCTAACATGCTACTTATCTTACATTCTAGTGGTAATACATTCAGGATTGTGTGTTGTGCTCCAAGCTTCTTCTTCTTCCTTGTGTTGTTCCCATGCTTCCACAGACGTCTAACTCCAACAATTGGCATCAGAGTAGGTCGTTGCTTCATCTAGGGTGTTGTCTACACCTCTCCAGTTGTAGTCTTAGAATCGCACGAAATTTGGTAAGCATACCCAGGGTGTTTCAGAGATCAAAATTTCTTCGTTTTGTGGGGCCTAAATTGCGATTTGAGCTCGTTTTGGCCTCTGAATGCACTATCCTAGTGCTTGTGTAGGATATTTTGTCTTTTTGTGCCAAAGGTATATACTAGTATCTGTTCACCAATATAAGCATCTCGAACTCTAATATAGGTTTAGCAAAATTGGTCTGGTCAATTTTGTTCAACTTTTTGAGATACAATCAATTTTTTGCATCAAAGTATTTTTGTCACCAACCATGGTTAAAAGCAGTGATGTATTCCGTATGTTGGTTGTTGAGGATAAGTTGGATGGTACCAACTACCCATTGTGGGGTTATATGATGCATCATGGATTGGTTGCAAAAGGACTATGGAATATTGTGCAGGGTGTTGAAAGACGTCCTGTTACACCTAGGAATATAGATACTGCAAATATAGGTGTTGGAGCTGATGGAGATGGTATTGAAGATGATGATATTCTGCAGATTCCTGTTCGTGATGTTGTTTCTATTGCACCTACTATAGAGAAAATTTGTTGGGATGGCAGAGATGCTCAAGCACATGCATTGATAGCTTTTCTATCAAACATGCCATTATTCCTTACATTCGCTCTTGCAGAACAACTAAGGATGCTTGGGATACACTTACCACATTGTACCAGGCTAGGAATGAGGATCGTGTTGCTTACCTCCAAAAACAATTGGAGAGTGAGCACATGAATGAACGTGATTCTATGGACATTTTTCTCACAAAGATCAAGGATTTGAAAGACCAATTGATTTCTGCTGATGAAGTTATACCAGATAGCTCACTCGTGTGGACCATTCTGAATGGTCTTCCTAACTCATATCAGATTTTTGCTTCTACTCTTCGTTTGATGATGAAAGGCAATCCAAATGCCTTGTCATTTGAGGTAGTCTCTATTCTGTTGCAAGAAGACCAATCTAGGTAGAACAAGTCTATTATGCATGTTGGAGATCAAGCTTTCCTGGCTAGTAAGAAGGGCAAAGGTAAATGGAGCTCTTCTACTGGTAAGAAAAAATCTGCAAATGCTACACATTCGAAGAAGGAAGACAAAGATGAGAAGAAATCATAAAAGCAAAAATTGTTTTGCAAATACTCCAAAGCAAATGATCATGTCATCAAGATCTATCCAAAACTGGCTGCTAAAGAGGCAAAGAAGAAAGAGGCTGAAATGCTTGTTGCAGATGCCTCTACACCGAAAACAAAGTATGCTAATCTTGTGCAGGAAGAAGAGTGGGCATTTACTATTGTTTATAGTTTTGACCCATCTTATCATGAGCAGTGCATGTCTGTAGTAGAATCAGATGTTTGGTACTTTGATAGTGGGGCAACCAAACATATTACCTCGTAGTGGAGTTTCTTCTCTTCACTCGAGCTTGCCCCTATAGGGAATACTGTTACATGCACCAACAGCTCCTCCTATCCTGTAATGGGATTTGGTAAGATCATTTTGACTATTGCTGATGGTAGTTCTTTCACTTTGTCAGATGCTTTGTTTGTGCCAGGGATCAAGAAAAACGTGTTATCAGTTTTTGCATTAGCCAAGATTGACCTAGTTGTGAAATTTGTTGATGCCAGATGTATAGTTCATGATTTGAATGGTGATGTCATTATTGCTTTTGACATTTTATGTCGTGGGCTATATAAGCTCATAGACTATGAAAGATCCGTAAATGATTTGGCATGTGTTGTACGTGATTCTCAGGCTATGTCAGATGCAAAGCTTTGGCATGCACGCTTTGGTCATCTGAATTTTGCTAGTTTTCTACACCTACACGAATTTGAAATGGTGTCATCTTTGCCCAAACTTGAGGCACCTGATAAACATGTATGTGAAGGCTATATTTTGGGCAAAATGCACTGTTTTTCCTTTCCAAAAGATGGTTCAATTCAGGCTACTTAGAAATTGCAGCTTGTACATAGTGATGTCTATGGTCCTATGTAGACACCTTCTTTTGGGAACTATCTTTAGTTCATGACTTTCACCGATGATTTTTCCATGCATGGGTATATCCATTGAAGGCAAAGTCCGAAGTGTTTATGTGCTTCAAACAATTTCTTGTTTTGGCTGAAAATCTATTAGCATGTAAAATGGGCACCCTCTGTTCTGATCGAGGGGGGAAATATATGTCTTCTGACTTTAATGCATTTATGGCTGAATGTGGGATAAAAAATCAGTGTAGAGTGCCATATACACCTCAACAAAATGGAGTTGCTAAACAAAAGAATAGGTCACTCATGGAGATGGCAAGGTGTATGGTCAAGAGTCAGGATTTACTTCATAGTTTCTGGCTTGAGGTTGTTATGTGTGAAGCATATGTAATGAACAGGTGTCCCATTAAAGTGCTATAGTCTATCACTCCATATGAGGCTTAGCATGGTCGCAAGCCATTTGTTGCTCATATGCATGTTTTTGGTTGCCTGGCATATGCATTACTGTCTGAACAACATCGCAAAAAATTTGATTATAAAGCACTAAAATGTATTTTTGTTGGGTACATCTCTGAAAGTAAAGGCTATCATCTATATCATCCACAAATTAAACGCATTCTGGTTAGCCGTGATGTTTTTGTGGAAGATGCTATTCAACCATTGCTTTCATGTGCCAAGGAAACATATGTTAGCTCCAAAGACATGTATGATACTTTGCTGCCTCTTTTTACAGGTGGATAGTCTAGTGCTGGTCCTAATGAGGCAGCTTCTCAAACTTTGTAGGTTTCTTATGATGATGTAGATCATTCCATTTCTGATGCACACTTACACGATGCACTTGTTGATGAGAGAGCTGATATTGAGCAGGCAAAAACTATGCCAAAATGGCTAGTGGAGACCTTACGTGATAGAAAATTAGATGCACTTCTATCATATCATTCTCGATCAGGCTCTCATAGTGCCTCTTTTGCATCATATTGCTATGCTATGGTTGCCTGGAGTCTCTCTAATGAGACTTAATCTATTTTGTTTGATGAAGCACAAAATTCTAAACATTGGATGGCTACAATGCAATCTGAATATGATGCTATCATGAAAAATGGTACCTAGTCTTTATGTGACTTGCCTCATGGCAAGAAGGCCATTGGCACTAAGTGGGTATACAAGCTCAAGCATAAACCTAATGGAACAATTGACAAGTATAAGGCTAGGCTTGTTGCAAATGGTTATGTGCAGGAAAGAGGCATCGATTTTGATGAAACATTTGCTCCTACATGCCGAATGACTACTGTTCATAGCATATGTGCACATGCAACTCATCATGGTTGGAATGTACATCAGTTGGACATTAAAACAACATTTCTGAATGGTGACTTGCATGAAGAAGTGTATGTTTTTCAGCCCCATGGCTTTATGCAAAATGGGCATGAAAACCAAGTGTGCAGGTTAAAGAAGGCATTATAAGGTTTAAAGCAAGCACCATGTGCTTGGTATGAAAAGATACATGCCTATCTCATTGCACATGGTTTTGAGAACAGTCCAACTGAAAGTACCTTTATATGTTAAGCATGGTAATGATGTGCTTCTGATCATTGTGGTGTATGTTGATGACATGCTGCTCATTGGTCCTCATGACATGCATATTGCTGATTTTAAGGCTGATTTGCATGCCTCATTTGAGATGTCTGATTTGGGGCATTTGCTTCACTATTTGGGCATTCAGTTTATGCAATATGGTGGTGGAATGGTGTTGAGAGCAGTATGGGCACCCAAGGACCGACTAGACAAGGAAGCCAGCGGAGAGAGTCAGAACAAAGTGAAGGAGTAAGTAGACAAAGCAGTCGACGCAAATCTGGCAGATAGGCCCTTCAAATTTCTTCCAAATCAACATCTTTTAACAGTGATTCTTATCACTAACAATCATTGTAAATACCACTTCATATTTTTGTAGCTCCATTTTGTGCAAGCCAAGGAGTCCTTGAGCTTGAGGAGCCTTAGAAGTACCTACATATCAATTTTCATATTTTTTAGACTCCGTTTAAGCCCTCAAATTGGCCCTGGAACCTAATTTTTAACTAGGCCGGACACTAGGTCTGGACAGGGCCAAAACCTAGTCAAAAACTATAAAAAGAGCTAGAGAGCTCATTTTTGAGGGGAGATTTTGATTGAAACGAACTTGTAAGAGCATTTTGAAAGTAATTGAAGAACTCCATTGATACTCCATCTTTGTCTTGCCGTGTGTGCGCGTGTGTGTGTATGTGTGTGCATGCTAGTGTGCTTCTCACTCACGCACTTGTGCCGCCACTTGCTCGAGGTCTTCATACCATCCTCACGTCTCCCCGGATTGACATTAAAGGAGGTGCTACTCATCATTGAGCTACACCAAATTTTGGCGCCGTTGCCGGGGATCGAGCTTTGAGGATGAGCGTGTGATGGTAAGACGTAGAGTTGACGCGTTGGAGTTGTAGGTAATTTCTTTATTTTCCCTATTTTTCTCTTTCTTACCTCACCACCACCATCATCATCATCATCCTCACCATCTTCCACCTCCATCTCCATCATCGCGAAAATTTTAGTTTTTTGACTATATCCCCATCTCCACCTCATTTCCCTCATTTCACTTGTGAGAGAGAGCGAGAGAGCGAAATTGCGTGTGCTGTTTTTGCATGTTTCTTGAGCTATCTTGCAGGTACAGGTCACATCACCATCCCCAGCTTCCTGCGCAGGTACGAAACTCGACGAAACTGTCTCGCAGTCGCCGACTTCTGTCGATCGCGATTGACAGAAATTCTCACCTTTTGGTAAATCTGAGTGCACCACAGTGGACTAGAGACCCTGCACACCACCTTTCCACCAAAATTTTTGAAAACCTTGCAAAATTTCAGTCCATCGCGATTGACAGCCCTGTCCATCGCGATTGACAGCTCTGTCCATCGCGATTGACTGCCAGTCCATCGCGACCGACTGCCTGTCCATCGCGATTGACTGAACCCTCTGTCCATCGCGATTGATTGGGTGTCCATCGCGATTGACTGAACCCTCTGTCCATCGCGATTGATTGGGTGTCCATCGCGATTGACTGAACCCTCTGTCCATCGCGATTGATTGGGTGTCCATCGCGATTGACTGAACCCTCTGTCCATCGCGATTGATTGGGTGTCCATCGCGATTGACTGAACGCTCTGTCCATCGCGATTGATTGGGTGTCCATCGCGATTGACTGAACCCTCTGTCCATCGCGATTGATTGGGTGTCCATCGCGATTGATTGAACCCTCTGTCCATCGCGATTGATTGGGTGTCCATCGCGATTGACTGAACTCTCTGTCCATCGCGATTGACTGAGTGTCCATCGCGATTGACAGCCCTGTCCATCGCGATTGACAGCCAATTTTAGCCAAATTTTTTAGGGATTGTTAATTGAAGAGTTGGGCTAATTTTGGGCACAAATATTGTACTCTTGAGCACATGAGGAAGCCTTAGGAAAGCAACTTGGGGAAAACCTGTTGCACAGTGATCTTGTTTGAACCCTGTCGTAACCCTAGAACCCTGAACGGTTACAACTTTTTCATACGAAATCCATTTTTTGAGCTCTAGGGCTTGTTGGAAAGCTCGTGGCTTGATTTTCAGATAGGGTATTTTGAAGTTGACCATACCTAGGGGGATCAAAGTCAGGGGTCTTTAGAATTGTTCTCTTAAAAATCACTATGCAAGCTAGTGTGTGTGCTACAGGAATGAAAATCATTGGTTCTGTCTTTGGAATTTAAATCTTTAAGCTAACTTTGGAACTTTTACAGATCTTTTGAGAGCATCCAAAGGCGTTCTAAGCAAGAGTAAGTGCAGACTTGGGAACACACTTCCTGGGCAGTCAAGGCAACCAAGAAGGAAACAAAAGGTTGGAAATTCTCAACTCCCTTTATCAATTCTTAGCTTAGGCTAAGAACGACGAGAGGTAGGAGTAAGTCAGAGCGATGATAAGCAGGTATCAAGTTGAAGACCACCTAAAAACTCAAGTTCAAGCTAAAAACCTAATCTCTGTACTGTCGGTAACATAAAGGAAAAGAACCTAACGTGGAAGGATCAACCTAAAAGCACGAAGAACATTCAAGTATTCCTGACGACGTAATATCAGACAAGACCTTAAACATGAGAAATAACTAAAAAGAATCAAGTGACTAATATAAAGTAACCAGCAACGAGGTTGTACTCTGGGCAAGGAATTGGGCTACTTAGATAGGCATATGAACCTTAGATCAGGACGACATCTTGTAAGGGAGAGACAAAGCCTTAGGTCTTCAGAGGCTAGCGTTAACCACACTGCTAGGTCTTGGGCCCAGCAGTTGAGCCACCACTCGTACTACCCTAGCTCTGAGACCAGTGAGTCAGAGATGTCTCAAGGCATGGACAGACCTACGGGAAGTTCAGGAGTGCCTTACTTGTACAGGGTGGAAGGCCCTTACAAAACACAGTTGGAGTACCTTAGGACCAACCGATTAGGTGCCAGCATCTATGAGGACGGCTTAGGAAGATCTGTGATACAGATTAAGAATCCTGATCAATCCATTGGACTCGAGCACCCAGCAGTCAAGTTTGAAAACGGTGCATACCTGGACAAAGAAGGAACCATATACGTAGTCACCAGTCACCCAGACAGGACAGATGAATTTGGGAATGTAATCTCAGAGGCGGATTTAGGTGACTTGGAACAAGGGAACATGGGTGTGGAACCTAGAACCCCTCGAGGTAAATCAGTTCTCACTAGGATTATCACACCGGAATGGATTCCCCAGGATAATAAGAGCATAGAGTTGCTCCTCAATCGAGAAACTGAAGAAGCCTTTTGGAGGTATAAAGCTAATCAGCCAACTGATATAGGAACTATCATGATCTATGAGTTTAAGGATCCGGATAGCCCAGGTAGAGTGACCTACTTAGATCACACTTCGGAAAGGATCTTTGTGGTGACAGAAAATGATAGGCATGCTTACACTTGGAAGGGTGAATTCATTTTCCCCCAACCAAGATCAAATGTATCCTATGGTCATCCCGGGGCTGGAACATCCCAAGCTCATGGTATGCAAAGAGACAGAAGTAGAGATAGACCAGAAGTAAGTTTTGCCAACCCAGTGGGCAGAGAAAGAACGAGGACGGAGACGAATAGGGTAGAACCTGAGATGCTTAGAGCTCACAGGAACCAAAGAAATGTGGATGGATTTCCTCTGCCGAGACCTAGAGAGCACACAAGAACGTTGAGACCAACCCAGCTAGTTAAGTCCATGAAGAATTACTTTGATGGCACAGGAGATCCCTATGATCATGTGGCGGAGTTCAAGCAAGTCTTGAGAGCTGAACAAGTGGAGGATCTATTCACGCAGTACAATGCCTTCGGTCTAACCCTTAGGAACACAGCACTTACATGGTTTCAGCCATTGGATGAGCGCCAGTTCAGGAGCATAGACCAACTCCTAGAAGCATTTATTATTGAATTCTCCAAGAGTGGCATAAGACACAATACCTCATCACTGATTCACAGCTTCAAGCAAACCCCTCAAGAGACTGTGAGACTTGCAGGAAGAAGATTTAGGCAATACCTCGAAAGATGTCCTGTTTCCGAGCTACCCACATCTGCCAAACAAGTAGCCTTATTCCTTGATGGATTGCTGAGTACGAAATTGAGATCCTATGTGTATCTGAAAGACCCTAGGACTATAGAAGAGTGTGTACGCATGTGCATTGACATTGAAGATAACCTAGGGGAAGAACTAGAGCTTTCCAAAATCTACAAAGATTCAGATAGTGCATCTAGTCACTCTTCCACACAATCCACATCAATTGAGGAACTCGCAGAGAAAGTAGCTCAGAAATTAGGGGTAACTAGTAAACAAATCCCAAGGTTTGCCCCTGTGAAAAGGTGCTACACTTGTGGTGGTGACCACATGGGGAATGTCTGCCCCATTATGGCTCAGCCCCAAGTTAATCCTAGTAGCCAGTACTGCACCATAGAACGGAGATACACCAATCACACCGCACAAGATTGCCCATACAACAAGCAGGCAGTTAGGCAACCCTACCCTCAGCCATACCCGCAGCAAGGAAGATACCAGAACCCGTACCCTCCACAACCATATGGCAGGCCACAACAACCTTATCAGCAACCCTATCAAAACCAGCAAAGGCCTCAGCCAGTGCTAGCTCAACAACCACCTGCCCCAGCTAATGTGATTCCGGTAAAGTATGCTGTTGCAGAAGAAAACCTGAATAGAGCGATAGTCCCGGTGACACCCTTGATCTCTGAAAATGACCTCAGTGACCATAGCCTTGATTCTACACATGTCGATAGTCCCCAGGCGTACTACATGCAGTCTCCCGAACATGGTGAGTCCTATTACAGCGAAGAACCGAGTGAACCTAGTTGGGAATCCGATTACACAAACGTCATGTATGCAAACCCCAACCCTAGGCCTCAACCTAGGCAAGTAAGACCTCCATTCCCAAGAGGACCGTGCTACAGATGCCAAGGAGATCACCTCATTCGTGATTGTCCCTTACCTGCACCTACACAAACTCAGTCCGTGACGATCCAAGGCTTTTGCCAAGACTGTGGAAAAGAGCATCTCTTACGAGATTGCCCTAAGAATCCTAATAATATGCCAAAAATCACGCCTATCAACGTTATTGGGTTAGTGGTAGATTCCACAGGAAGTGTCACTTCCATTGCACCAGTGCAGGTAGTCACTAGAGCTCAGGCATTGCAGCAAAACCAAGAGGCAAGCCAGGAAAAGAGCCCAACAGCTAGTGAAACTGAGAGCATAACCAAGAAAAGGACTAGAGCTTGGAGAGATAGCCGTGAACGTATGAAAAGGCAATGGGCAAAGAAGATGAGTGAACTTGAGGAAAGTCTACGCGAAACCAAGGCTAAAATCATGGAGATCACATCCCAACCGCACTCTCACACAATCCCACCGCTGCCATCCCCATCACCCTCCATCCCTCCACCCTCTAATACACCCCACGTAACCCACCCACCACCCCAAGCAGGATCAGTATTAGCTGATCCCACTCCCGAGGACCTAAACATGATGCTTAAAGCTTATCAGGCCAGAATCCAAGAAGGGCCAACCATAACCGATCATGAAAAGTGCTATCCTAGAGCAGAACTAGAGTTAGAACGAACCAAAATTTGTGCCAAAATGGTGGAATTGGCTCAAGCCATGTTCGAAGCTAGCCGCCTCTTTAACATCTCTAGCTCAGCTAAGACGCAGTTACATTTTGATGGACTGCTGGAAAGAATAGAGAGGCTAATTGCACAATCGGAAAAGGAACCTGTCCCTCAAAGAAAGGACAGGGCAAGAGAACGGATAAGCCAGCCTCTTCAGGAAGCCCATGTGCCTCCTCAAGAAGCTTATCTTCCCCCCCAAAAGGCAGATGAGCCTCCCTTGAAAGCTTACGTACCTCCACAGGTTGCCTACATTCCTTCTCAGGGCGTGTATGAGCCTGTTCGGAAAAGTAATAGAATAAGTAACCCTCCCCAGGAAGCTTGTGCTCCAGCCATCTATGAGAACGAGGAGAGAGCCAACAATAGAATAAGCCCTCCTTCCCAGGTTGCTTATGCGCCTAATTCTACGGAGCCAGACACTTCTTCTTCTATGAATCGGTTTGCACCAGACTTCCTACGAGAGATTCAAGAAGACAAATGGGATAACGAAAGTGAAGTCGCCCCTCCTTTTGAACTGGTGGATGATGCACACGATCAATTCCCACAAGACATCCCATCTATTTACGGGGAACATGAGAATACTCAGTCTCACGAGAGATTGGACTTTGAGTCTAATTCCATACAAGAGCTACCCCACTTCACAGGCCCATGGGAAGCAAAGTCCACGTGTATGAGAGCACCCACAGTCATGGTAAGGAACGACGACTCAGTCATATCAAGAAACACAGAGGTAGTAAAGAACACCAAGGCGCAGCGCGATCTCACTTTGGAAGAACTGCCTAAGAATAGACCAAGAGCGCGGAAATGTGTAGCCAGTCAAGTGACTGAAGTTGCAGAACCACGTTCCCGAGTAGGATCCCATAGGACAGTGCCAGAAATTCCCTTGGACAAGATAGGAGATATGTGTGAAGGTGAAGAAGGGAACACCTATCTTCCCATCACCTACCAGGAGTACACCACCAAGGCAATTTTGGACTCAGGTGCAGGAGTTGCAATTGCCACCACTTCCCTATGGAAGCGTTGGGGCAAGCCGGCACTCAGGCCAACGAGAATGAAATTGCAGATGGCCGATGGTCACATAGAGAGACCCCTAGGATTGCTAGAAGGAATAACTCTCACCACTTGTGGTGTCGAGTTTGAGCATACATTTGCCATATGTGATTTCAGCAAAAATCATGCCTATGAGATGATTTTGGGAAGACCATTTATGCGACAGTTGCAAGTGGTACAGGATTGGGGAACCAATTCCTTGTATTTGCAACACTTGGGTGTTACGACCAAAGTCAATCTCAAGGATTATTCTCATAGAGATGTCCCTCCTATCCAATGGAATCCCATCCATAGAGCCAAAGATGATACAGAATCGGTGCATTCCATAGGGTCTGGATCCTCATGGATGCATGAAGACACTCACTTATGGATGTGCAAGGTAGCAGTAGAAGAAGAGAAGAGAGAGGAAGCCAGAGAGGTAGGTGCGAAAGAAACCCATAGATCAATCCAAGACCCAGCCTATGCACCTGTAGTCTTCCCTGACGAGGAATTTGAACCCCATGGCTGGGCAGAAATTTTGGCAACCATGGACGTAGCCATCAATGAAGAACAATGGACCCCTCACTGTGATGAGGATGGCTACGATATTTCAGTCTTCTCCATAGAGCCAATCATGGGAGAGGCAGTTCTAGAAGAATGCGAACCTAGCCCTGATGCATTTGAGGATGCAAGTGACTCCGATCTCGAGTCAATCATTATGGACCCACCATTTGCATCAGATGAAGAATACTTCCATGAAGTAGAATTTCAACCCCAGAGGCATGGAGAGCTTACAAACGATGTAAGATTAGCGACGCATGTAACCCCGAAGGAAGAAAGGAAGAAACGAAAGAAGAGGGAAGTCTCACCAGAAGAGGAAGAATCTTTGTTTGAGGTCCCAGAAAATTTTAAGAAATATGAGATAGACGACAGGAGAGTCATGATAAGAATGCCTAAACGAGAGGCACAAGTAGGAGAGGCCTATGATAACAAAGAAACCACCAAGAAAATAGTAGTGGTCCTAGAAGAAGGAGAGGAGAGATGCACGTACATAGGCCATGACCTAACAGAGGAAGAAGAGCATGCGTTAATTGCCTTGCTAAGAGAATACAGAGATGTATTCGCTTGGAGTTACAAGGACTTGAAAGGTGTTGACCCTGACATATGCTCACACACTATCCCCATGACTTCAGACGCTAAACCCTCTAAGCAAAAGCCTTATACATATAACGATAATTACGCTGCTAAGATCAAAGAAGAGATAGATAGACTGGTCGAAGCTGGATTTATCTATGAAATTGAGCACACTGAGTGGGTATCACCCATCGTAGTGGTGCCCAAGAAGAATGGCAAACTGCGCGTGTGCATTAACTTGAAGAAGGTTAATGCAGCCACTATTCGAGATAACTATCCGCTTCCCATCACAGAACATCTCTTAGAAAGAGTGGCAGGCAAGGAAGTGTATAGCTTTCTTGATGGATTTTCGGGTTACAATCAAGTAGCCATAGCTCCAGAGGATCAGCATAAGACAGCCTTTGCCACAGAATGGGGCATTTTTGCCTTTAGAGTAATGCCATTTGGGCTTACCAATGCACCAGCTACCTTCCAGAGGCTGATTTGCCATGTGTTTAAGGAGTTCCTGAGGAAGAGTTTAGAAGTCTACGTTGATGATCTTTGTGCTCATTCCAACATTAGACAAACCCATATCCCTGAGCTCAGACAAATCTTTAACAAATGTAGAGAATATCAAGTCTGCCTAAACCCAGAAAAATGTGTTTTCATGGTCAGGCAAGGCAAGATTTTAGGGCACATAGTGTCAAAGAATGGCATATCTACCGACGAAGAGAAAGTGAGAGCCATAGCAGAGCTACCTAGGCCAAAGAATGTTAAGGAGGTACAAGCTTTCATGGGGCATTGTGGCTATTACCGACGATTTATACACATGTATGCTGTCATTGCAAAGCCCATGTACAGACTTCTGACTAATTTTGAGTGGACGGATGAATGTGAGAATTCCTTCCAGGAGCTTAAACGAAGATTATGTTCAGCACCAATCTTGACCACACCAGATTGGAATAAGCCATTCCATGTTCACGTGGATGCATCCAATTATGCTATTGGATGTGTACTTGCACAACCAACTGGTGAAGGTAATATGGATCTTCCAATTGCCTATGCCAGTAGACAATTGAATGCGGCTGAACGGAATTACACCACTACAGAGCGAGAAGGATTAGGCATGGTATATGCAGTTAAGAAATTTAGACATTATTTGCTTGCAAATAAGTTTAAATTTTTTACTGATCATCAGGCATTGCTATACCTCGTAAACAAGCCTTGCAATACAGGAAGATTAGTGAGATGGTTTCTCTTGCTAATGGAATATGATTTTGAGGTTGTGGTAAGGAAAGGGAGGACTCACTTGAGAGCAGATCACCTCTCTAGGCTCACATCGAGAGAAGCCCCACAAGGAGTGTCAGATGACCTTCCTGATGCTTACTTGTTTAATTTGGAAGTTGTACTGCATTGGGCTAAGCCATTGGTACCAGTATTGACATATGGGCCTAACCATCCAGTGGTAAACACACGGAATAGAGAGGTTGTAAAAGCCCAAAAGTACCACATCATGGCAGGAAGTATGTACAAGCACACAGATCAAGGGATCTTGGCTTGCTGCGTAGAAGAGGATGAGTACGCTAAATGGTTGCAATTAGCACATGTAGGTGCACTAGAGCAACACCATTCAAAGCAACGAACTTTACAGACACTAAGAAGACTCGGAGTGCATTGGCCGACTATGGAAGCGGATGTCCAAAAGTTGTGCAAGGAATGCCCAATCTGTTGCACTAAGCCACCTGTGGAACACGCCACTCTTTATCAAGTATCCATTGTGCCAGATTGGAGTGAACCATTAGTATCCTTCCTAAGGACGAAAGCATTCCCTCCAGACATGACTCTGGCTAGGAAAAGGAGTTTAGAACAAGAAGCCCTGGATTACTCACTCATTGGTGATAATCTATACAAGCGTGGTAAAGATGGTTACCTGAGGCTATGTGTCCATGAAAGTGAATATCTTAAGATCTTAGAAACTGCTCACCAAGGTGTAGCAGGAGGACACTTTGGACCGGATCGGGTGATCAAGGCAATACTATTTGCGGGGTTCTGGTGGCCTACCCTTCACATGGATGCACATACCTATGTGAAACGGTGTGATGTCTGTCAGAGGACTCAGTATCCTATACGCAAAGATGAGATGCCACTGAAACCTATGATGGGTGGACGTGCATTCTCTAAGTGGGGAATAGACTTCGTAGGTCCTATTAATCCCCCAGCTAAAGGTTCTCATGCGAAATACATCATTGTTGCAACAGATTATCTCACCAAGTGGGTAGAGGTAAAGGCTACGACAAAGAACGATGCTCAAACAACTTTCAAATTCTTGTTTGAGAATGTATTCACAAGATACGGGCTACCTATAGAGCTTGTAAGTGATAGAGGCACTCATTTCTTAAATGAGGTGATTGAAAATCTACTCCAAGAATTTTTGGTAATACACAAGAAGTCTGCCCCCTATCACCCTCAAGCTAATGGACAAGCTGAGAGCACTAATAAGATCTTATGCAATGTACTGACGAAATTAGTGAACACTAAACGCTCTGATTGGGACAAACAACTACACCATGCTGTTTGGGCATACCGAGTTGCCTACAAAACGGTACTTCAAGCCACCCCCTTTCAGATGGTATTCGATCAAAACGCTGTGCTACCCTTGGACTTCCTGATTCCCACGTTGAAAGTAGCACAAGAGCACGAATGGACAGGTCATGAGCTCTCCTCTAGGATCTTTGGCCTTGAACGATTAGGGGAAACAAGACTGAGAGCCGCTGCAGGAATATATGCAGCCAAGAAGAGACAGAAGGCATATTTCGATGCCCATGTGAAGGATAAGGGCTTGAAAGCAGGAGATCTAGTTTTAGTCTATACACTGAAACAACACGCAAGGAAGCTAGAAAAGAGAGGCTACGGACCTATGATCATCAATAGGATCTCCACGAGTGGAGCAGTACAATTAGCCACGTTAGAAGGTGATATTCTCCCAAACTATATTAGCGGTTGCAGAGTCAAGTTGTATCAAGAACCCCTCACGGAGGAAATGCTCAGCCGACTCAACACTGCTAAGAAACGCAAAGAGGAAGAAAAGCGAGTTCGAGAAGAGGCTCAAGCAGAAGCTTTAGAACGCATCAGAAGGATGAAGTTACGAAGGCAAGGTAGAGATCAGCCTAGAGCGAATGACTATGCAGATCAAGGATATCCTATGGCCATGTGTGAAGTTGCAAGAACAAGCTCGCATAGGATAATTGATAGACGTCCTTTCATAACCCTAGATATAGGACAAGGAAAGAGTGCAAGGAACGTGAGAGCCTTGATTGACTCAGGCGCAGCCACTAGTGCTGTTAGAGTGTCTTACTGTCAAGAATTACAGTTAACTGTCAATCCTGTGGAAGCATACCTCATAGGATTGGGTGGAGTGGAAACCCCTTGCATGGGCGAGGTGGAACTTCCCCTCTACATTCATGATGAGACAATGACAGTTAAAGTACTAGTGTGTCAAGATGAGGACCTCACGGAACCCCTTGTCTTGGGTCAAGACTGGATCTATGACCAAGCAGTCAACTTGAACCTAAGAAGTGGACTTCTTCAGGTATGGGTCAATCATAGTCGAATTACAGTAGAGTTAGATAATGGAGCACTCAAGGAACTAGGAAAGGCACAGACTCCTGGTCCTTCCAGGAGTACACATGAAGATGACCATACTGTTCTTGTCCAAAACTATGTGTTGCAGAGGAATGATGGATGCAAAAAAGGAGTCAGGGATGCAACAGAACTCCCCTCTTTTCCAAGGGTCAGAAGGAGGCAGCAACCAAAAGTGGATCAAAGGCAGAAGAAGCAGAGTACTACCTATGCCGGAAATCAAAAGTACCTGCGTAGCAAAATGTCTCAGCAAGTGAACCAAGTGTGGGTGCGGAAAGGCGAACACCCGGTTGCACTTAAGCCAACCACACGGGCAAAGCCTCTTATTAGTGACCAACAACCCGATAATAATAAGAAGTCTTTCAGACGCTCATCTGCTAACGTGGAGTCTATTTGGGTGCCCAAGAAGTCGATGAAGGCCAGCTCACAATCAAGACAAATTTGGGTGCCTAAGGCTTGTTTGCGGGCTCAAATAGCTACACCAAGAACACACCCTACACAGCATGATCCATTCACTCGCACAGCCTACATCCACTCATTTTCAACACCAAGGCACATGAGCACGAACAGAATCAGTTGTAAATGGGTCCCTAAAAGGCCTCATGATCAAGCTGACACACCTATAAAGCTCTCGAGAATCTCTACGGAACCACGAGCAAAACCCATCCACTGCATTTGGCAGCCCAAGACTTGTAACAAACCCCCGGACCCCAATTGTAAATCCATGACCACCTACTAACCGCTTCACTCTCACATCACATCATTTCGCTTAGCTCTTAGGTCTACCTAACTCCTAACTACACACACCAGCACCGAGCACTTATTAACCCCTAACCACTCCCGAACTTTAAGTTAATGTTGTAACAAGGGACACCATGTCATTTTTGTGTCCATTGCAATGTTAACGTTTATTCATATATTCTCACAGAATCAGCTGCGACATTTTCAACATGGCGGAGGCAGCAGGAACTAGCTCTCACACAGAAACAAGCCCGCAAGTGGTGGACTTGGACAGTTTACCCGTTTTGCCTGAGACAATTGAAAGACCAGAAGAATTGCAGGCCGTCAAAATCATACCTATTAAAGACTTCACATTGGTTTACCGAGGTGGCAGGACCCTTGGGTGAAGGAACGTACCTATGGGAATCAGAGTTGGACTTCAATGGGAAGCAAGGTAGATACCATTTCTTTACAAGAGAATTTGAGAAATTACAAAATGCAGAAGGTCTACGTCTGATATGGGAAAAGGCAGGATTGAGTGCCTATTTCAGTGCCCGACTCCCAAAACCTGACTTCATGCGATGCTACTATCTCATCAACACCTTGACTCCAAACCAGAACCCAAAAGGTGCAAGCTCATTTGTGATTCCATCTCTGACAAAGGGGAATGAGCTCAAGAGGTTCAGGCTATCAAACAATTTGGTGAGAGAAGCTCTAGATATGCGCGGAATGCATATTCCTACAGAAAAGGAAACCCTAGTACCGGATTACATGAAGAATCGAAGTCTCACCAAACTCAAGGACATGGTATCCATGACGCCTAATATTGCAATACACCTTCGCATGTGCATGCAACACTTTGCTTTCCCGGCGCAGGATAGATTCACCATGCCGCCCAAAAAGATTTGGTTTAGCTTGTATCTGGCAGAGACACAGAGCCTCACCATCAACCTACCCCACTGGATAATTGATCAGATACACCTAGCTCACAAACGATGGCCGCGGAAACAGGTTTAATATGGTTGCTGTGCTCTGACAAGAATCATTTATAGGTGTTTGGCTTATGACATTCCGATCCAACGGGCCCTAATGTGGAATCGGGTAGAGCAGTTTAGAGGCAGGACATCCACTGGACCCCCTTCTAAGAAGATGAGAGGCACTGTCCAAGTCCCATGTGCTCAACCACGTGGAGCCACCCTAACACCCGACGTCACCCCGCCACCCCGAAGAGTCCGACCATTCACACTCCGACTTCCAAGACGCAGCACCGATGGTTCCACCTTGATATTCCCTCCCATTCCAACCGATCTTGAATTTCCTAGTGGTGCACCTTTGGAAGAACTCACTAATGAAGATTTCGAGCAATTATTACAAGATGTAGAGTTGGAGGCAGAAGAGGCACAACAAGCGGAAAACGTGCAAACGCAGGCCACAACCTCCCAAGCACCTGTCACACCTGTTGAAGTGGATGCCGAGGATGACGGAGATGAAGAACAGGAGGATGAGGAGGAGGAGTATGATCAAGAGCACCAAGAGGAGCAACAAGAAGTGCCAGAACTTGTAGGTGCACCAGCATATACGGCTCAACTACGAAGGCTATACGACACTATCAAAGCAGTACAAGAAAGGCATCAACTCTCTCTGGTATCAGGTCAAGCTTTGATGCAAGAAATGCTATCAGATGAAGGGGTGGACCAACACTTCATTGACACCCTCAAATTAGTGTCAGACTCTTTAGGAGTTCCGGAGGCTGTCCACACCGCAGTCCGCCAGTCCGTAAGGTACGACAAACGCAGAGTGGACACGTTACCACGAGCAGGAAAGACTATCAGGATACCCGTCACAGAACAAGAAGTACCCATTGGTACAGCCACCCCCACAACCACCACTGACCTCTCCACCGAAACCTTCGTTCAGACATCACCCATCTCACCCCAGCATCCTCCATCGCCACCTTCTCCACCCCCACCACCACCTCCCACCTTGGAAGAAACGACAATCATCACCTCTACCTTCACTTATAACCCATCCTCATTCAAATCATTCTCATTTCGAGAACCCACCTCACAAGACACCCTCTTCTCCTTCGTCACCAATCCCTTGTACACTTCGTCCCGTCTATCCTCTGAACCCATGACCGGCCATCCCATAATTCCAAGTGTAGTTGGAAACCCCGCACCCACAGAAGGCACCCTGTGTTTCCCAACCTATCCCCCAATACGAGTACCTCCATTCCATGACCCTCACTTCCCATCTGGCCCCTACACCTCCTTCAACCTGACTGCACCATCCCAATACCCATCCGTTGTGGAGCAGTTCACCTGCTCTCCAATGTTTCCGAGGAACATTTCTCCGATGTTCGCAACGACATCAATTTACACGAACACCACACTCACTTCACCTACCATACCCACCTACATGGTAGCCCCTGTACACACCACCTTGTCCGACCCAATGGATATTTCACCAACCACAGCACCTCTCCCCACGATTCCACCATCTTCCCCTCCCTTGCCCCCCACCTCACCACTCACATCATTGGCACACACAGCATTCACTACCCCCTTACCCAATCCCACCTCCCCTGCATTTCAAACTTCTCCCCTTGCATCTCATAATGTAAATAGCACGTTCAACACCTTACTTCAGTGTGCACAGCAACTGCAACAAGAGTACCATCAATTGGAAGAACGCACTATGGCACTCCAAGCAGAATCTCAACGTCTACAAGCTAGAGTCACCACTCTTGAAGCTGACTACCAGACGCTCCTAGCCGAGCATACCACCCTACAGCAGGCTCACTCCGAACTGGAATCCAAGACATCAACAGTAGATGACCAAGCAGTCAAAGAACTAGAAACAGTGCTTCAAGCGCAAATGATCTCTAACGCTACACTCAGACGCAACATTGGGCTGTTAAGGAAGCATATGGCCGCAGCACTAGAAGAGAACAAACGACTTCAACAACAAAACCAAGACAACTTTGAAGCGGCTATGGAAGGAACCGTAGGAGCAACCGTTAGCCCGACCAGATATAGAGCAGTCCCATCGGAAGACATTCGCATCTTACTGGAGGAGCATGCAAATTTCTTGGAGTCATATGAAAAGCTAGAGACTGAATGTGCAGATCTCAAGAAACAGATTGCCAGTGTGCCCACAACTCAACAGGAGCCGGTAATCTTGCAGCACTCCACATAAGAAATGGAGACCCTCCAGAAACAGGTGGCAGAACTCCAAGCACGCCTCCTCCCATATGAACGACCACCCTCGCCCATTGAAGAACTAGAACCTGAAACAGTAGTGGAAATCCCCGTCGATGACAGCTATGAAGAGCCATACGAGCCTATGCCGACGCCTGGTGGTCGAACTACGGAAGAAGGACAAGACACGTTAGAAATTCAAGTTCCAGATTGGGTCAAAAGGGTCGAGAAAGTGGGTAAGACACATGATGATCGTGTGGCCGTGCAAATGCAATCTCTCACAAATCTGGAAGAAACTGTCCTTCGGTCTTCCTACTTTCAAAATTTATCCCATCAGCGGTTAATCACAACATCAGAATCGCAATACATGCCTTATTTTGTCTTACTACATGATTATAATGCAGAAGTCAAAAGACATACAGGGAAGGAGCCCACATTCGCAACTCAATTTGAGATAGGGGATTTACCGACAGATGCACGTGCTGGCTCGATCTTCCAACCTAATTGGCGTGCACGTCTACTCACCGATTACCCAGAGATGATGAGTACTTTGGGCAACCATGCCACTATATATCAAGTATAATCCATGCTATTGTCCAGTGGTACGTCGCAGATCCTGGCACGCATTTGCAATCAAGGTACGCAACAATAAAGAATGCTCGTCTTGGATCAACTATCCATATTTCGCTCCGCCTCGGGGAACCCCAACCGTAGCTTACATGATATCAACAATTCGGCACTGGTCCACACGCCTAAATAATGTACCCGACATAGCAGCGAAAATGTGTATGAAGATATTCGAGCTCATGACCATTGTCTTCAAAACATTTCGAAATGTCCAGGCCCCATACATCTCTGCCCCTGGATTCTCTCAAGGCAACAAGGATTTAGTCTACGACATGAGCCAAACCCCCTCGGTCACTATCATCTTTGCTTGGCATGCACGAATAAAGTACTTGCCCGCATGCTTCAAGCAGACATTCGAGGAAATGTTCTCTACGGGATTCTGGGAATACCATTCCGAAATTTTCATTCCCAGACCCACACATTTGCTACATCTATTCGCAGTAGAACAAGCGATCCATGCAGATCAGTTACGTCTGCCACATCCGGACATTCCAGGACCAATCGATTGGGATCGTATGATGACAGATTTGGCCAGAGGACTACGCATACAAGAACATCAGCTTGCCACTCAGGTTGTGGAATATTACATCCAACACTCCCAGCAACAAGGGTCTGTCAGGGACGACAGACGCGAGAGAGGGGGGGGTGTTGAGAGCAGTATGGGCACCCAAGGACCGACTAGACAAGGAAGCCAGCGGAGAGAGTCAGAACAAAGTGAAGGAGTAAGTAGACAAAGCAGTCGACGCAAATCTGGCAGATAGGCCCTTCAAATTTCTTCCAAATCAACATCTTTTAACAGTGATTCTTATCACTAACAATCATTGTAAATACCACTTCATATTTGTGTAGCTCCATTTTGTGCAAGCCAAGGAGTCCTTGAGCTTGAGGAGCCTTAGAAGTACCTACATATCAATTTTCATATTTTTTAGACTCCGTTTAAGCCCTCAAATTGGCCCTGGAACCTAATTTTTAACTAGGCCGGACACTAGGTCTGGACAGGGCCAAAACCTAGTCAAAAACTATAAAAAGAGCTAGAGAGCTCATTTTTGAGGGGAGATTTTGATTGAAACGAACTTGTAAGAGCATTTTGAAAGTAATTGAAGAACTCCATTGATACTCCATCTTTGTCTTGCCGTGTGTGCGCGTGTGTGTGTATGTGTGTGCATGCTAGTGTGCTTCTCACTCACGCACTTGTGCCGCCACTTGCTCGAGGTCTTCATACCATCCTCACGTCTCCCCGGATTGACATTAAAGGAGGTGCTACTCATCATTGAGCTACAAATGGCCTTGTGTCAAACAAAATATATTGACATATTATTGGAGCATTTTGACCTTGAAGACTGTAAGACTATTGCCACTCCTATGGAGACCGGTTTACAATTGAGTCTTCATGATGCTAGAAATGCATTTGATGTTGTTCTCCATCAACAGGCTGTTGGATGCTTGATCTACTTATGCATTACTTGGTTAGATATTTAGTTTTTTGTCTCACAAATGAGCAGGTTTATGCATTGCCCAAGCCTCAAGCATTGGTAGGCGGTTAAGCGCATCTTTCACTGCTTGAACGGTACCTAGTTACTTGGATTGTTTTATCCCAAGGGGGAATCAGTACCGGGAGATTTGCATGCTTTTTCTGATAGTGATTGGGCTAGTTGCTATGACACTCATGTGTCCACCAGTGGCTTTTGCTTCATGCTTGGTACCTCATGTATATCTTGGTTGAGCAAGAAGCAACCTACTGTGGCCACTTCCAATTGTGAGGCTGAGTATAGGAAAGCTTTCACAATGATTGTTGAGTGTGTGTGGCTGAGACGCCTTATGGCTGATTTGGGTGTTGGTCAATCTTCTGCCACCACCATCTTCACTGATAGTCAGAGCACATTGGTAGTTACAAGGAACCCTATCTTCCATGTTCGCACTAAGCACATTGAGGTGCATTATCATTATGTCAGGGAGAGGTTCTCTGCAAGGGAGATCAGCTTGGCATATGTGCCCACACAGGAGAACATTGCAGACTTTTTTACGAAGGCTCTGCCTAGGGAGAAGTTTGAAGCTTTCCGCAAAGATTTGGGCTTACTTCCTTTTGTGGATTGATTCCACATAGCTTGGCACTTCCTTATACATGAGTGCCAGATCCTTGTTCACCGCATCACTCCCAAGGGGGATTTGTTGAAATATTTAGGTAGTGATGTGTGTGAACATTCTAGGACCATCGGGGCACTTTTTTCCCTCTTTAGGAGGGTTTTTTCCTTTGTTTGTATATACGCCTATTGCCCTAACGGGTACTTATATTTGTACATTCTAGTGGTAATACGTTCAACATTGTGTGTTGTGCTCCAAGCTTCTTCTTCTTCCTTGCGTTGTTTGTGTGCTTCTGCAAACGTCTAACTCCAACAAGCATGCCATGAAGAGTGAGTTGGATTCTATTCACAAGAATGGTACTTGGGATTTAGTACCTTTTCCAAAGGGCAGGAAAGATTTACCATGTAAATGGGTATATAAGCTCAAATTCACATCAGATATTGCTTCTTCAAAGTATAAAGCACGACTTGTTGCAAAGGGTTTTAAGCAACAACATGGTGTTGATTTCGAGGAAATCTTCTCTCTAGTGGTCAAGATGACTACCCTGCTCATGTTGCTTGGATTCCTTGCAATGGAGGACTGAGAGCTAGTCCGAATGGATGTGAATACTGCTTTCTTGCATGGAGATCTTACGAATGAGATCTATATGGAACAACCAGAGGGTTATGTAGTTCTTGGCAAGGAAAGTCTAGTTTGTAAGCTCACGAAGAGCTTGTATGGAATTAAATAGTCCCCTAGACAATGGTACCAAAAGTTTGATGCTTTTATGAAGTCTCAAGGCTATTCTCAAAGCAATGAGGATCATTGTCTCTACACAAAGAGATGCTCAAATGGCAGCTTGATATGCTTGATACTTTATGTCGATGATATGTTGATTGATGGGAAGTCCTCTTATGACTTGTCAATTCTCAAAAAGAAGTTGAGTCAGACATTTGATATGAAGGATTTGGGGGATGACAAACATATTATTGGCATGCGTATTACTTGTGATAGGAGTAAAAGATGCATATACTTGTCTCAAAGTGAGTACATATCCAAAGTACTTCACAGGTTCATTATGCCGGGTGGAAAGGCATTGAGTACACCTTTACCCAAATATGCGAAATTGAGCAAGGATGATTTCCCCAAATCATATGAGGAAAAGGAATTCATGACCAAAATTCCCTATCGGTCTGCTACTGGTAGTCTCATGTATGCTATGATAGCTACGAGACGAGACATTGCATTTGCAGTGGAAGTTGTAAGTAGATATGTGCCTAATCCTGGCAAGAAACATTGGGAAGTGGTCAAGATGATTTTGAGATATCTGAGTGGTACTAAGGACAAGTGTCTATGCTTAGGTAGAGGGAAAGCATCCATTACTGTTTACACAAATTTTGACTATGCTGGTTTTGTAGACAATCGTAAGTCTACATTAGGGTACATTTTTCATTTTGCTGGAGGTGCTATCTCTTGGAGATCTCATCTTCAAGAATGTACAATTGTTTCCACCATAGAAGCAGAGTATGTTGCAGCAAGTGAGGCATGTAAGGAAGCATTGTGGATTTCTCATCTTGCTTGTGATATGGGTTTACCTTAGCATGTACCTCGTTTGCTCAATGATAGTCAAAGTGCCATTGCTTTGGCTAAGAATCCGATCTATAATGCAAAGACCAAGCACATTGAGGTGAGGTATCACTTCATTAGAGATTGCTTAGCCACTGAGTGCATTATTCTTGAGAAGGTTCACACTCGAGATAATGCTGCAGGTGCTTTGACTAAAGCTCTACCACATGACAACTTTCAACACTCTTGTCACTTGATGGGGGTTACTTGAGTCATGATCTTACACAGCCACTTGTATATTGTGTAACATGTCCATCAGGTGGGAGGTATAGTTTGTATACTTACACTCAGGTATTGTTTATCATTCTTTATTTTTGTCCCATAGTTACTTTGGCCATATTGGCCTTTAGTGGGAGATTGTTATTGTTAGTGTCCATGTGAAAGGCCAAATGGCCACCAGACACTTCTTTGTATATGTTCTTTAATAAAACATATAGTGGCCTGGTCAATCATAGACTATATTTTTTACCATAATTGTAACACCTAAGAAGTTTGTGTACCGTGTTTTTCTACAGATTTTGGAGCCTCTGTGGTAGTATCATGTGTGGCCCTAGGAGATTGATTTTCTACTCCAAGGACATCGTCCTGGAGCTCTCACGAAGGAGAGTGAACTGTGGTGCATCACCATTGAAATACTTCATGAACACTATTTTAAAATGGATCCCGATAAGGAGGAATGATCAGTTGTCATTGAACCATGGTTCCTTCACATTTGAACGTATGTACCCTTCTTAATTTAGAGTATGTCTATGCCTCTTATGTGTAGGGCTTGAACCTCCTTCATTTTAGTGGAAACTCTTTGATGTTTGAGATTGGCCTCTTAGTGGGATTTGTGTGTCATGTGCTTGTGGAGATCTATTCTTTGTTAGAAACAAATTGAATGATACAGTGTGAAAGAGAGTATGTGTAGACGTTATAGGGAATGTCTTAAACTTTGAGTATTACTCAAGGTGGTGTCTTATCCCTTTAAAAGATGCTTTATAGTGAATAAGAACAATCTTGTAGACTTGCCTAAATACATTGAGAACTCAAATTTATATGAGATAAGGGATGAGCTCATGCCAAGCTTGCTAGATCATGAAATTGGGATTCTTTTTGTAGTTGTTGATAAGTGCCCTAATTTTAGGCACTTCCATTTCTGTTCAAATTTCTCTCTCTCTCTCTCTCTCTCTCTCTCTCTCTCTCTTTGCTAAGAGTTGTTAGATATTGTAGTGTATTTCTCTTTGTTCATGAGAAAAATGATGATGGCTATATATTTTTTGAGTTAAAGTTGCATTTTAGTTGAACTTGTATGTGTTGGGAATGATGGATGGACACTCCAAGAGATTGAGTTGGTACTGCCAAATCCTACTTTGTACCAGCCCTTGAATGCTTCAGAGTTGATAAGTGGACCTCCTTAGCTTTCCAATGACACCATAAAGTGACCTATGTACTTTGGAAATGATATGTG
Organism: Ceratopteris richardii; assembly: GCA_020310875.1. Taxonomy (NCBI): domain Eukaryota; kingdom Viridiplantae; phylum Streptophyta; class Polypodiopsida; order Polypodiales; family Pteridaceae; genus Ceratopteris; species Ceratopteris richardii. The sequence goes on along the minus strand of CM035442.1, from coordinate 7,893,315 downwards.
CAAAGGTTGAATCAAAACAGATAACTTTGAACCTCACGATCTCAAGAAAACCTTCTATTTATGTCTTGACACCTGTTGGATCTTTTGCTCAGCATAACCAGCACAGTAGGAATTGGAAAAATTCCTTTTAGGGGTATCTAATTAGCTTATCAAGCTAATTATTCCAAGTGGAATGATGTAAAAAGAGTAACTATGCTAAGAGAAATCAATTTAGCAAGTAAACCTTTACCCTCGATTTTTTAGGACTCTTGCAGACTTTGACTAGTGATCACCTCGACAAGCTTTTCTCTGAAATGTCTGAATAGAAGCTCTTCAACTTTTGACAGCATGTAGACAACTGTGAGCTGGTTCCAACAAGCTATATATCTTTGAATTTGGTGAAGAAATGACTGAGATATGCACTCCACAAGTTGACGGACTTTTAAGTAGTATGACAGAGAACTCAGAAATGAACAATGTGAATGTATGTATTAATGAACACTTGTATACAATACCATTGGCATGAATATCATTGCCTAATGGTGTAGATAGGTGTGGGCTAGAGTGTAGGCCTCACACACACGCAGAAACAGTAATGAGAAGCTCGGGAGTGATGATTTCTAACCGTGACTCTTTCAAGATCACTTTTATAGTTATTGGATAAAATTTTGAATTCAAATTCAAACTTTTGGCTCCCTATGATCAAGTTCCTATATCCTAGGAGATATTCCTTCAATCAAAGCTAACCTTTTTCCATGAATTCCTTTTGGTAGGTGTTTACAAAGATTCCAAGTCAAATGTGACTTTTACAAGAAGATAAAGTGGTAATTAACCACTAGCATATGTTCCTATGCTTCTCCATGTGTGTATGAACTTCAATGTATCCTTCAAGCCAAATGTGTAGGCTTGTGACTTGCACCAACATCTCTCGCTTGTTGGAGCAGAGCAATCATCAATAGTGATTATATGAAGATCAAAGTGAGAAGATATGTGGAAGAATGAAGATTACTTTCAGAGGAAGAAAATAGAATCAGAAATGTTTCTTTTGTATATTACTCTTGTAAATAGTTCAATGTATTTTGAAAAAGATGACGAGTTAGACTCGTATATATATCTATAGATACATATTCATAGTAGGAGAGAGTGATATAGATCAGATAGAGAAGAATAGGTGAAGAGGTGATGAACATTGTATGTATCATCAACCATATGTATGGAAAGTAATGAAGAAGAAAATGTTGTAGAATTCTGTGCGTCGATCTTCTTTCCCATTCTCCTTCTGTGCTTAATCTTTTGAAGAATCCTTTTGCACGTATCTAAGTCCATAGCTAATCTATCTATGGCTAGAATTTGAGAGATTAATTTCAATCAGGCTGTGAGAATTTTGTTTAGGAACATTCATATGTGAAGATGTTCTGAGAGTCGAAAAATCTGGCGCACATTTCATCTTCAAAGAAATGGTCAGTGCTCAGTCCACAGTGTAAAGTTTTACACAAGTGAGGGCTCAAAATCTAAGTTGGAAGGTAAGCTATCTATGGCTAGAAGATCTTGATCAAACGGGTTCAGAGTTGGGAGAACTAGTGCTAAGAAGTTGCAGGTGTCAAAGTCGCCATTGCAGAGAAGCACTTTCAGACATAGGTAAAGTGTTTCACACATTTCTCAGTGTGTACTTAATCTTTTTGAGAGATTTAACTTGGCAAAGTTGCGCAACCTTAAGGCAAAGTGTTGTGCAAAGTTTTATCAAAAACTTTACAGGATTGATTAGTCAATGAGTGACTAATCTGCAGCAGACTTTTCTGAAGAAACTGAATTTTTCAGAATAATCAATTTTCTGATAATTTGGTGAAGATTCTCTAAATCAGGTGGAGTCTAAAGTTGATCTTGATATAGAGGTGATCTAAATTCAAGGTTAACTTGTTCTTTTGGAGATTAACACTCTCCATCAGTGGTATCAGAGCAGGTTGTGTCAAAATTGAGAAGAAGAAGACTCCGACTATTGCAGAAGTACAAATCTTTACATTTTGAAGGTGCAGAAGGGTAAAGGTTGAAGAAAGATTGAAGGAAGACATACAAAGAGCATCAAAAGGATCAGAAGGAGCAACATTCGAAGTAAAGGTACATTTATTATGTTGGTACCACTTCTTCTCTGATACCACTGTCGGAGAGTGTTAATCTCCTCCAGAATAACCTACTCTTGAGATTAGAGCACCTCTATACCAAGAGCAAGTCAAAACCTTCACAACACATAAGTCTGCTACACAATTTCTTCAAATTAATCTTCACAGGTTACTTTTGTCTGAAAACTGTTATTCTGAACAGTCGATTTCACACCTGTAACTTCTAAGACTTGATTCTCCTTGAATAGAACCCGTTTAAGCAAATGCTTCTGGTTACGAGTAGCTTATCTTCTAACTTAAAGATTAAGCCCTCACTCATGCAAAACTTTAAAGTATGCACTGAGAAATGATCAAAACATTGATCACCGAAAATGCGCCTGTTTCAGTAAACTTTGAACACTCAACACATATGAATGTTCCTACTGACAATTCTCGGTTTCTGCTTACAATTGAACTCTGAAACTTAAGCTATAGATTGATTAACTATAGACTTAGATATCCTCAATAGGATTTCACAAATCATCTAACACAGACGAAGAACACACAGAAGTTTCGGCGCAACTTTTCTTCGATTACTGAGACAGTTACAGTTGAGTGATGAGAGGAAAACTCAACTAACTTTACATGTGTCTCATGACATCTAACTTCTCATTCTTCCTTCTCTTGTCTTAGCCTTCTCGGCCTACCTCTCATACTTCTTTCTATTCATCTCTCTTTTTTCATCTCCTACGCGCCTCGACATTTTCAGGTATTTATAGATAAATTTGTACAAGCTTATAACGCTAACTATACTACTGTACATATGTGTACAACTTTTTCTGGTTCTTCTTCCAAGCTTCAAAATTTGTTCTTTTCTTCCTCTTTCCATCCTTCAACTCTTCATGAACTGAAATCTGTAAAATTTATCTATTCCGGTAACATTCCGGTGACTTTCCGGTGACCTTCCGGTACTGTTCCGGTGACCTTCCGGTGATCTTCTGGTGACCCTTTTTAAGAAATTTTTGCTGAAGGTTCTGCGGACTTAAAGACCTTCAATTGTTGATTGTCTTGCACCAACAGCTCCCCCTCAATCATCAATTGAGGTTTTCTCTGTCTTCTTTATTCCTGCCATATTCTTGAACCTTTGTAACTTAGGTCCATCCAAACTTTTTGTAAGCATATCAGCTATCTGATCTTTCGTTGAAGTATGAATTACTTCAATCTCTTTATCCATCACCTTCTCTCTTAGAAAGTGATACTGAATCTCAATGTGTTTAGTCCTGGCATGAAAAACAGGATTAGCAGCTAAATATAACGAACTCATATTATCTCCAAATATGATTGGAGTTCTCTGTATAGCATCAAAACTCTTCATTAAAGTCTTTAGCCAAATCACTTCCTTCGCGGCTTCAACCATGCCTTTGTACTCGGCTTCGGTAGACGACAAAGCAACTGTATGTTGCTTCTTGGAACACCATGAGATTAGCTTATCTCCCACATAACACATGTATCCACAAGTTGACCTTCTGTCATCTGGATTACCTGCCCAATCTGCGTCACTGTATATTTTGATGTTTGTATCTGATGTAAAACCATAATACAAACCTTCTTTGAGTGTACCTTTAATGTACCTCAACACCCTTTGTCCTGCAATCCAGTGCTCTTTCCTTGGACAGTGCATGAACTGAGACAATACTCCTACTGCATATGATAAATCAGGTCTGGTTATCGTAGCATAGATAAGACTACCAACCAAACTCTGATATTGTCTCACATCCTTGAATTCTTCTCCACCAAACTTACTCAGTTTGTGGTTCACCTCCATTGGAGTAGGTGCTATCCGGCAATCATTCATTTTAAACTTGATTAACAAGTTCTTCAAATATCTTTCTTGGGTCACGAATACTCCATACTGAGTATATGTGATCTCCATACCCAAGAAGTAAGACAAGTCTCCCAAGTCACTTATCTTGAATTCCTTTTCCATTTGCTTCTTGAGTCTTTGTATACCTGACTCATCTGTTCCTGTAAGAATTATATCATCAACATATATGCACATGTATATGAAACCTTTATCACTTGCTTTTATAAGCAGACTACTATCTGCTTCAGACACCTGGAAACCAAGTTCTTTCAAGAACTTTACCAGTCTATAGTTCCACGCTCTTGGCGCTTGCTTCAAGCCATACAAAGCTCTCTTGAGCTTGCACACATGTTCTGGATATCTTTTATCTCTGAACCCTTGAGGTTGTTCCATGAACACATCATCTGAAATATAACCATTCAGAAAAGCATTTTTCACATCTAACTGACATAACTTCCAACCTTTGCTCGCAGCAACAGCTATGAGTGTTCTGATGGTTGTCATCTTTGCTACTGGACTATAAGTCTCATCATAATCAACTCCATAAGTCTGAGCAAACCCTTTGACAACAAGTCTAGCTTTGTATCTAGACACACTTCCGTCTGCAAATCTTTTGGTCTTGTAGACCCACTTGCATCCAATAATCTTCTGGCTATTTGGTTTAGGAACTAAATCCCATGTTTGATTTTCTACCAATGCATCATGTTCTTCCTGCATAGCTTTTTCCCATTTTTCCTTACCTTTTGCCTCTTCATATGTAGAAGGGTCTTCATCTGCTTTCACTATGTAAGCATAATCTTTCGTAGCCAAAAATGACGTATCATAACTGTACCTTGTAGGTTGCCATCTATTTCTTGATGACCTTCTGAGTTCTCCGGTCCTTGAGGATTCTGGTTCTTCACACTCAGGATCAAATCTTGGCCTTTCTTCAACCTCTTCCTGTACTTCATAATTTTCTTCTTCATCAATTATTTGAACCTTTGACTTACCTTTCTTCTGACTCACTTCTTCTTCATCACCTGTATTGTTATTAACTGTTCCTGCATACCAAGAATTTTGCTCATCAAACGTAACATCTTTCGAAACCAGAAAATGTTTTGTGGATGGATTCCACAACCTGTATCCCATCTGTTTATCATCATAGCCAATGAAAATATATTTTTCAGCTTTAGGTTCCAATTTGTGTCTTAATTGTGATGGCACATATGCATATGCCACACACCCAAAAACTCTGCAATGATCCAGGGTAGGTCTTTTACCCCACCAAGCTTCATATGGTGTCATACCCTGCAAGGCTTTACATGGTAGCCTATTGACCAAATAAGTAGCTGTATTTACAGCTTCAGCCCACAAATAATTAGGGCACTTTTTCTCATTCATCATGGACCTTGCAAACTCAACAATAGTCTTGTTCCTTCTTTCTGCAACACCATTTTGTTGAGGAGAATATCTGCAAGTAATTTCCCTTTTTATACCTGCATTCCATAAGTAGTCACTGAACTCATTGGAGAAATACTCTCCCCCTCCATCTGATCTTAGTCTCTTTAGTCTATGACCTGTAGTTCTTTCTGCATACGCATGATAATGTCTGAATGTATTGAATACTTCTGACTTATCTTTGATCACATAGATAGTGATCCATCTGGTAGCATCATCAACATAAATCACATAATATCTTGATCCACTTATACTAAAATCCTTTGATGGTCCCCACACATCTGTGTGTACCAACTCAAGCTTCTCTGAGTGCATAAAACCATGCTTGGTATAAGAATTCTTATGAGCCTTACCAAACTGACATGCCTCGCATTTGTATGTCATATGTTGACTTGCAACATTAGGCAATCCAAGCACCGAACCATTGTTAACCATATCTTTTATACCTCTTTCATTGAAATGTCCGAGCCTTTTGTGCCAAAGATCTAACTCAGAAATTTTCTGTCCTTCATATGTAAACATGGCCTGACCAATGTTACCTTGAATCTTCAGTGTAAACAGTCTTCCTTCTTTCTTTCCTGAAACAATCTGTTTATATCCCTGACTGGGATCTTCCACGTACACTCCTTCATTAGTAAATCTTACTTCATATCCTTTTTCAACAATTTGTCCTACACTTATCAAATTCTTAGGAATTGTAGGAACATACAGTACTTTACCCAATAAGGTACTGCCATCTTTGGCTTTCACTGATCCAATCGACTGCACTTTATGCTTTGTGTTGTCACCTGTCTGAACAACATGATTAGAAATTTTATTCTCCAAATCAGTCATCAATGATATATTTCCACTCAGGTGATTGCTACACCCTGAGTCAATGTAGAAGACTCTTTGATCTTCATTCTGACTTTCACAAGTAGCATTCAATATCATCGTTGAATCTTCCTTCTGTTCTGAAGCGTAATTGTAGTAGGTATTGTTATATTGTTGACTTTGGAATCCTCTACCTGTATTTCTTCCAAAGTAATTCCTACCACCTCTTCCTCTGAAATTTCCTCTTTGATTTCTGCCGCCTCTTCCTCTTGCATTGTAGCTTTGACTATATCCATTATTACTTTGAGTATTGTGCCAACAATCATTAGCTAAATGATTTGTCTTACCACAAATCCAGCAGGCTTTACCTCCATCTTTATTGTTTCTGCCTTTTCCTCTACCTTTGCCACCTCCTCTTCCTCTTAGGAAGTTGGCTTGGCTAGTTGTTCCTTCATCTTCATTTGCTTGTTGCTTTCCTTTGCTATTCTTCTTTTTATCTTTCGAGTACATTGCGTGACCTGCACTCTTGTCACCATCTCCTTTAACATCATTCTCAAATGTTAGCATATGACCTAACAATTGATTTAAATCTGGAGAGAAATGATCAAGCGATAACTCCGTAGACAAAATAAACGGCTTCCATTTGTCATCACCTCTTAAGCCTGTAAGAATTTGCCTTACCAATTTATCCTCTTCGATATCTTCATCAACAGCACCTAATGCATCTGCAATGTCTTTCATTCTTGTTACATAGTCTGAAACGGACTGAGAAGCCTTCTTCTTGAAGGTTGTAAACTCCGCCCATAAGGATGCCTTTCTTGACTTAGTAGTATTCTGGAAATGCTCCTCCAAAGCATTCCAAATGTCCGTTGCACTTTCAAGACCTCGAATATGAGGTAGCAAGTAATCATTTACTGCCATATAGATAATGCTTCTAGCTTGCGCATCTTTCTTCATCCAGTTTTTCAGATCTGCTAACTCTTCCCTAGTCGGAACACTAGGATCTCTAAACTGTGGCTTTTCTTCTTCTCCTGTGATATAAGCTATCAAATCTTTGCTCATAAGATGAGCTTCCATCCTCATTGACCACGCAGGATAGTTTTCCCTATCCAGTTTCTCTATCTGCAGAGAATCTCCCATCTTGTGTCTTCCTGTGTATTAAAACTTCAACCTTTATGAATAATGTATGTACCTTTACTTCAAATTAGACTCCGTTTGTCTTTCTTGATGCCGTATGATCTCTTCTTCAGGTTTCGCCTTCAAGCTTTCACCTTTTAGTTCTTCGGTTGTTGAATTCTTTGTAACCGCAGCAGTCGGGAACCTCCTTTCTTTGATTTTGGTGTCTCCTGCTCTAAAACTATTGTACCTGGCTCTGAAAGTACTGTACCTGGCTCTGATACCACTGTTGGTACCACTTCTTCTCTGATACCACTGTCGGAGAGTGTTAATCTCCTCCAGAATAACCTACTCTTGAGATTAGAGCACCTCTATACCAAGAGCAAGTCAAAACCTTCACAACACATAAGTCTGCTACACAATTTCTTCAAATTAATCTTCACAGGTTACTTTTGTCTGAAAACTGTTATTCTGAACAGTCGATTTCACACCTGTAACTTCTAAGACTTGATTCTCCTTGAATAGAACCCGTTTAAGCAAATGCTTCTGGTTACGAGTAGCTTATCTTCTAACTTAAAGATTAAGCCCTCACTCATGCAAAACTTTAAAGTATGCACTGAGAAATGATCAAAACATTGATCACCGAAAATGCGCCTGTTTCAGTAAACTTTGAACACTCAACACATATGAATGTTCCTACTGACAATTCTCGGTTTCTGCTTACAATTGAACTCTGAAACTTAAGCTATAGATTGATTAACTATAGACTTAGATATCCTCAATAGGATTTCACAAATCATCTAACACAGACGAAGAACACACAGAAGTTTCGGCGCAACTTTTCTTCGATTACTGAGACAGTTACAGTTGAGTGATGAGAGGAAAACTCAACTAACTTTACATGTGTCTCATGACATCTAACTTCTCATTCTTCCTTCTCTTGTCTTAGCCTTCTCGGCCTACCTCTCATACTTCTTTCTATTCATCTCTCTTTTTTCATCTCCTACGCGCCTCGACATTTTCAGGTATTTATAGATAAATTTGTACAAGCTTATAACGCTAACTATACTACTGTACATATGTGTACAACTTTTTCTGGTTCTTCTTCCAAGCTTCAAAATTTGTTCTTTTCTTCCTCTTTCCATCCTTCAACTCTTCATGAACTGAAATCTGTAAAATTTATCTATTCCGGTAACATTCCGGTGACTTTCCGGTGACCTTCCGGTACTGTTCCGGTGACCTTCCGGTGATCTTCTGGTGACCCTTTTTAAGAAATTTTTGCTGAAGGTTCTGCGGACTTAAAGACCTTCAATTGTTGATTGTCTTGCACCAACATATTATCTGTAAAGGTTAAAGATTTGAAGCTACAGGTGAAGTAAAGATGGGAGATAGTCTCCAAATTGAAAAGTTCGATAGAGAGAACTATCCTGCATGGTCTATGAGGATGGAAGCTCACCTTATGAGCAAAGATCTGATAGGATACATTATAGGAGATGAAGAAAAGCCAGAATTCAGAGATCCTAGTGTTCCAACTAGGGAGGAGCTTGCAGATTTGAAGAATTGGATGAAGAAGGATGCTCAAGCAAGAAGCATCATCTACATGGCAGTCAATGACTATTTGCTTCCTCACATTAGAGGACTTGAGAGTGCTTGTGACATTTGGAATGCTTTGGAAGAGCATTTCCAAAATACAACCAAATCAAGGAAGGCTTCACTATGGGCAGAATTTACTACCTTCAAGAAGAAGGCCTCACAATCAATCTCTGATTATGTGACAAAGATGAAGGACATTGCAGATTCTTTAGGTGCAGTTGATGAAGATATTGAAGAAGACAAATTGGTAAGACAAATACTTACAGGGCTAAGAGGAGATGAGAAGTGGAAGCCTTTCATTTTATCTACAGAACTTTCATTAGATCACTTTACTCCTGATTTGAATCAATTGTTAGGTCATATGCTAACTTTTGAGAATGATATCAAAGGAGATGTTGATAAGAGTGCAGGTCATGCAATGTATTCTAAAGACAAGAAGAAAGCCAACAAAGGGAAGCAACAATCAGGTGAAGAAGAAGGTACATCAAACCAAGCAAACTTCATAAGAGGAAGAGGAAATGGCAGAAGTAGAGGAAGAGGCAGAAACAACAAAGATAATGCAAGAGCTTGTTGGATATGTGGTAAGACTAATCATCTATCTCATGATTGTTGGCACAATAATCAAAACAATGGTAATTATCAGAACTTTAATCAAAGAGCAAGAGGTGGTAGATTTCAGAGAGGAAATTTCAGAGGTAGAGGTGGTAGAAATTCTTTTGGAAGAGGTGGTGGAAGAAACTTCCAAAATCAATCCTATAATAACACCTACTACAACTATGCATCAGATCAAAAGGAGGATTCGACTCTCATTATGAACACATGTGAAACCTCACATGAGGACATGAGAGTGTTCTATATTGATTCAGGATGTAGTAATCATTTAAGTGGAAATATTGCTTTGATGACTGACCTAGATCATAATGCAATTAATCATACAGTTCAGACAGGTGATAATACAAAGCATAAGGTAAAGTCAATTGGTTCAGTCAAGGCTAAGGATGGGAGCACTCTTCTGAGTAAGGTACTTTATGTTCCCACAATTCCAAAGAATTTGATCAGTGTAGGTCAAATTGTGGAAAAAGGTTATGAGGTAAGGTTTACCAATGATGGAGTTTATGTGGAAGACCCTAGTCAAGGGTATAAACAAGTTATTGCAGGAAAGAAAGAAGGAAGGCTTTTCACATTGAAGGTACAAGGAAATGTTGGACATGCTATGTTCACATATGGAGAGCAGAAGGTGTCAGAATTGGATCTTTGGCACAAAAGACTTGGACACTTTAATGAAAGAGGTATCAAAGAAATGATTAACAATGATTCAGTGCTTGGAATGCCTAACATTGCAGGTCAACACATGACATACAGATGTGAGGCATGTCAATTAGGTAAGGCTCATAAGCAATCCTATTCCAAGCATGGATTTATGTATTCAGAAAGACTTGAATTGGTGCATACAGATGTGTGGGGTCCTTCAAAGGACTTTAGTATAAATGGTTCAAGATATTATGTCATATATGTTGATGATGCTACCAGGTGGATCACAATTTATGTGATTAAGGAAAAGTCAGAAGTGTTTAATACATTTAAACACTATCATGCATATGCAGAAAGGATTACAGGTCAAAAATTGAAGAGACTAAGGTCAGATGGAGGGGGAGAGTATTTTTCAAATGAGTTCAATGATTATTTGTGGAATGCAGGTATAAAGAGAGAAGTTACTTGCAGGTACTCTCCTCAACAAAATGGGGTAGCAGAAAGAAGAAATAGGACTCTTGTTGAGTTTGCAAGGACCATGATGAAAGAGAAGAATTGCCCAAATTATTTGTGGGCTGAGGCTGTTAATACAGCTACATATTTGGTTAATAGATTGCCTTGTAAAGCTTTGCAGGGTATGACACCATATGAAGCTTGGTGGGGTAAGAAACCTACCTTGGATCATTGCAGAATATTTGGATGCTTGGCATATGCATATGTGCCATCTCAATTGAGGCATAAGTTGGAGCCTAAGGCAGAGAAGTATGTATTCATTGGTTATGATGATAAGCAAATGGGATACAGGTTGTGGAGTCCATCTACAAAGCAATTTATTGTATCCAAGGATGTTACATTTGATGAGCAAGGTACTTGGTATGCAGGTAAATATAATGTACATGCAGATGATGAAGAAGTAGTGGAACAAAGGAAAGGTAAAGCAAAGATTCAATTACTTGATGAAAGTGAGAGTAATGAAGTGCAGATTGAAGTTGAAGAGAGGCCAAGGTTTGATCCAGAATGTGATGAACCAGAAACCTCAAGAAGTGCAGAAGTTAGGAGATCATCTAGGCACAAATGGCAACCTACAAGGTATAGCTATGACACTTCATTCTTGACTACTAAAGATTATGCTTATTTGGTAAAAGCAGATGAAGACCCTTCTACATATGAAGAAGCCAAAGGGAAGAAGAATTGGGAAGATGCTATGCAAGAGGAGTATGATGCATTGATAGAGAATCAAACATGGGATTTGGTTCCTAAACCTAATAGTCAGAAGATCATTGGATGTAAGTGGGTTTACAAGACTAAAAGATTTGCAGATGGAAGTGTGTCTAGGTACAAAGCTAGACTAGTTGTGAAAGGGTATGCACAGACATATGGAGTGGACTATGATGAGACTTATAGTCCTGTGGCAAAGATGACAACCATCAGGACACTCATTGCAATTGCTGCTTGTAAAGGTTGGAAGTTGTCTCAATTAGATGTTAAAAATGCTTTCTTGAATGGTTACATTTCAGATGAAGTCTACATGGAGCAACCAGATGGATTCAAGGATCAAGTGAGTCCAAATTATGTGTGTAAGCTCAAGAGAGCTTTGTATGGGTTGAAGCAAGCCCCAAGGGCTTGGAATTATAGGCTTGTAAAATTCTTGAATGATCTTGGATTTCAAGCATCAAAGGCAGATAGTAGCTTGCTAGTCAAAGCAAGTGAAGATGGGTTCATTTATGTTTGTATTTATGTTGATGACATAATACTTACAGGAACAGATAATAAAGGGATACAAATGATCAAGAAGCAGATGGAGAAAAGTTCAAAATCAGTGATTTGGGGAACCTATCATTCTTCTTGGGAATGGAGATTTCTTATACTCAACATGGAGTATATGTGACCCAAGAAAGGTATCTTAAAAATTTGCTAACCAAATTTAAAATGGAAGATTGCAGGGTTGCACCTACACCTTTGGAAGTGAACCATAAATTGTCTAGGTTTGGAGGAGAAGAGTTCAGAGATATGAAACTTTATCAAAGTTTGGTTGGTAGCTTGATTTATGCTACATTGACAAGGCCTGATTTGTCATATGCAGTTGGTGTGCTTTCACAATTTATGCATTGTCCTAGAAAGGAACATTGGATTGCAGGACAAAGAGTACTTAGGTACATCAAGGGTACACTCAGAGAAGGGTTGTACTATGGGTTTACTTCAGATACAAGAATCAAGATATATAGTGATGCAGATTGGGCAGGTAATGTGGATGATAGAAGATCAACACATGGATACTTGTGCTATGTAGGAGACAAATTGATTTCATGGTGTTCCAAGAAGCAACATACAGTTGCTTTGTCATCTACAGAAGCAGAATATAAAGGTATGGTGGAAGCTGCAAAAGAGGTAATATGGCTAAAGACACTTTTGAAAGTTTTTGATGTGATTCAGAGTACTCCTATTATTTGTGGAGACAATATGAGTTCATTATACTTGGCAGCTAATCCTGTATTTCATGCTAGAACTAAGCATATTGAAATACAGTATCATTTTCTGAGAGAGAAGGTCATTGAGAAGGAAATTGAAGTCATACACACCCCTACAAAAGATCAACTTGCAGATATGATGACTAAAAGTTTGGATGGACCTAAGTTGCAGAGGTTTAAAGATATGGCAGGAATAAAGAAGATGCAGGAAATCACAATTGAAGATTGAGGGGGAGCTGTTGGAGCAGAGCAATCATCAATAGTGATTATATGAAGATCAAAGTGAGAAGATATGTGGAAGAATGAAGATTACTTTCAGAGGAAGAAAATAGAATCAGAAATGTTTCTTTTGTATATTACTCTTGTAAATAGTTCAATGTATTTTGAAAAAGATGACGAGTTAGACTCGTATATATATCTATAGATACGTATTCATAGTAGGAGAGAGTGATATAGATCAGATAGAGAAGAATAGGTGAAGAGGTGATGAACATTGTATGTATCATCAACCATATGTATGGAAAGTAATGAAGAAGAAAATGTTGTAGAATTCTGCGCGTCGATCTTCTTTCCCATTCTCCTTCTGTGCTTAATCTTTTGAAGAATCCTTTTGCACGTATCTAAGTCCATAGCTAATCTATCTATGGCTAGAATTTGAGAGATTAATTTCAATCAGGCTGTGAGAATTTTGTTTAGGAACATTCATATGTGAAGATGTTCTGAGAGTCGAAAAATCTGGCGCACATTTCATCTTCAAAGAAATGGTCAGTGCTCAGTCCACAGTGTAAAGTTTTACACAAGTGAGGGCTCAAAATCTAAGTTGGAACGTAAGCTATCTATGGCTAGAAGATCTTGATCAAACGGGTTCAGAGTTGGGAGAACCAGTGCTAAGAAGTTGCAGGTGTCAAAGTCGCCATTGCAGAGAAGCACTTTCAGACATAGGTAAAGTGTTTCACACATTTCTCAGTGTGTACTTAATCTTTTTGAGAGATTTAACTTGGCAAAGTTGCGCAACCTTAAGGCGAAGTGTTGTGCAAAGTTTTATCAAAAACTTTACAGGATTGATTAGTCAATGAGTGACTAATCTGCAGCAGACTTTTCTGAAGAAACTGAATTTTTCAGAATAATCAATTTTCTGATAATTTGGTGAAGATTCTCTAAATTAGGTGGAGTCTAAAGTTGATCTTGATATAGAGGTGATCTAAATTCAAGGTTAACTTGTTCTTTTGGAGATTAACACTCTCCATCATCGCTCAAGCCAAACATTTTGGCTTGGTCTTCATCTTCAATCTTCATGTATATCCTGCAATCCAATCATTGCTTTGAACCTGCAAAGTTTGGTTCCATCCAAAGCTTTAGTCAACAAATCTGCACACTGCATGTTGGTTGATACATAGGTTAGTTGAATGTCCTTGCTTAACAACTTTTCTCTCACATAGTGGTAATGGACCTCTATATGCTTTGTCCTAACATGATAGATAGGATTAGCTGCAAGGTGAAGTGAGCTTGTATTATCTCCAAAGATTATTGGTGACCTAGTATATAAACCCAATTCTGTATACAATAGCTTGATCCATATGGCTTCTTGGGTGGCATTAGCCAATCCTCTATATTCTGCTTCTGTAGAAGACAAAGCAACAGTATGTTGCTTCTTTGAAGACCATGATATTGGTTTATCACCTGCAAATGAAATGTATCCAAAGGTGCTCCTCCTATCATCCTTGCATCCTGCCCAATCTGCATCTCAGTAGATCTTGATATCAATATCTGAAGTGTAAGGGAAATACAAACCATGATGTTATGTACCCTTAAGATACTTTAGAATTCTTTTTGCAGCTTCTAGGTGAGGTACCCTTGGCTTGTGCATAAACTGACTTAGCACACTAACTCCATATGCAATATCTATCCTTGTTAAGGTAGCATAGTTCAAGCTTCCAACTATGCTTTGGTAACCTATAACATCATCAATTTCATCACCTTCATGGGCACTTAGTTTTAGGTTTACCTCCATGGGAGTACTTGCAACTTTGGCATCCTGCAAATGAAACTTCTTCAACATATCCTGTATGTATTTTTTCTAAGTAATGTATATTCCAGAGTTAGTATATGTTGCGAACATTTGTTTTATGTAGGGTACAAGTTTCAAATTATGTAAATACCTTTGGGAAGTCTTCAAATACTTCAAGAAGGCTCATATTATTCATAAAATTTAGCAAAAATACCACGTGAGTTCTAGAACATGGTGAGTCAAATTAGTGAGTCACAAGGGAGCTTCAGTGGTGTCCTAGTGGAAGGTCGATGTGGCTAGTTCTCAAAGTCCATCAATACTTTGCTTATTTGAGCACTTGAGTCATGTAATACCTCCATCCAAGTGTCTACCACGAATTTAGATGTATTAGGAAGGTTTTAGATTAGTTTCCCATGCTATAAAAAGAGGAGAAAAGTCGTGATCTTGTGGGATGTCCAAGAGAGTATCTCTATGCTACTCTAGTTTTTGTATGCAGAGCTTGCAGAGCTTGTATCTCCCTCATTATATATCCCAATTACATGTTTGATAGCTCATTTGAAAGCTCTTCTTGTCTACTTTCATAGTACCAATTTTCATAATCATTGTATTTGTGAGCTGAGAGCAACACTCTCTGCAAGTAGTGTGTGTTCTCTGTTTTTTATCCCTGCTGAAGGTCTCCATTAAACATCCAACTTGCAGAGGTCATATCTCCTTGTGTATGTATCCAAATCATGTGTTCTTTGGTTTGTTAGAAAGCTCTCCAAGTCTATTTGTATTCTGGAAATTTTCAGATTCATTGGAGTTGTGAGTTAAGAGCAGTAGTCTCTGCAAGTGATGTATGTCCTCAGGTTCATCTCTGTTTCAAGGTCTCCATTAAAGCTGCATATTGCAGAGGTCATACCTCATTGAGTATTTATCCAAATTGAGTGTTCTTTGGTTCATTGGAAAGCTCTTGGTCTCTAGTATATGTGATTAAAACAGTTTTAAAAACTTTTGAGTGAGTAGAGAGTAGTAAGCTCTGCAAGCATGACTGGTTTTCTATGATGAAGTTTGTGAGAAGGTCAACTTGTTCCTAGGGGGTTCCACCTACTTCCTGCTATACTTTGGAGGTCAATAAACTCCAACATTGGTATCAGAGCAAGTACTTGGAGGCTTGGAGAAGGTTATCATACCTTGACGAAGAATTTGAAGCTATCAAAGAAGCAGTTCATCATCAACACTACACAAAGGTAGAAGAAGATTGCAAGGAGGCATCTGAAGCAACATCCAAGCAAAGAAAGGTGCACATACCTCATTTACAAGGTAAATATTATATTTCTTCTCATCACATACATTGGAAAGGAGGCTTAAAGGAGGAAGCTTAGCATTTGTATTATGGGAGACCAACATGCACAAATAGAGAAGCTTGATAAGACCAATTATCAGGCATGGAAGTTTAGAATCACAGCATACTTGCAAGGTAGAGGCTTGTATGGTTTGATTGACGGCACAGATATCAAACCCACATTACCAGAGGACCCAAATCAGCAACAATTGAGGGAGTTTAGACTTTGGAATGAGAGAGACAAAAGGGTTATATTCATTTTATCACAAAATATTCAAGATTCAATGGTAGGACACATACAAGATCTAGACACAAGTAGAGATGTTTGGCTTGCATTGGAAAGGTTGTATGCTACAGGTACAAGAGCAAGGAAGATTCAACTCAAAAATGAGTTGAATAACATAAAGAAAGATACAAGGACATCGGTCAATGATTACATATTGAAAGTTAAAGAGATTGCAGATCAACTAGGATCAATTCAAGCTCATGTGGAGGACGACGACTTGGTTGCACATACTCTCAACGGACTCAAAGATGATGAGAGATGGAAACCCTTCATTACTTCAGTTTATGTCAGAGGAGAATTACCAGATTTTGATCAACTTATTGCCCTCATGGTCACGGAGGAGATGAATCTAAATGGTTCTACTTCAAATCAAAAAGGATCTCAAGGACAAGCTCTTTATGTAGGATCATCAAGAGGTGGAAACAGAGGTGGAAGAGGTTCAAATAGAGGTCGAGGAAGAAGGATCGATGATCAAAGGACTTCAAGTGGCTTCTTCAACACAAGAGGAAGAGGAAGATCAAGCGCTAGAGGTACGAGAGGCTACTACAACTACAACCAAAGACAAAGGAGTGAAGATAATAAGAACAATTGCTATATATGTGGAAGGTATGGACACTATGCCAAAGATTGTTATCAAAATGAAAATAATCAAGGTGGTAATCGAAGAGGAGGCTATTCAAGAAGAGGTAAACAACAAGGAAATTATGCAGTTGAAGGTAAAAGTGATGATTATGATTCTCTTCTTATGATGAATGTAGAAACTAAGATGAATTCCAATAGTGATGTATGGTATGTAGATAGTGGTTGTTCTAATCACATGTCTCATGATGCTTCATGGTTTTCTAATATGCATAATCCGTCATGTAAAGGTCATGTTGAAACAGGAGATGATACAACACATAAGATTATGCAGGTTGGAGATGTTGTTATGCAGGATAAGAGCAAGAAAAATTGCTTGAAGGATGTACTTTATGTGCCAACGATCACTAAGAATTTGATGTCGGTTGGTCAAATGGTAGAAAAAGGTCTACAAGTGAGATTTAATCATGCAGGTTGCTTCATTGAGGATCCAAAGCAAAGGAGGTTAATTGCTAGAGGTCAAAAACAAGGTAGATTGTTTACATTCAAGGTAAACCCAAATCATACAAACTATTTCTCTTATGGTATGCATCGAATAGCAGAGCTTGATCTATGGCACAAAAGGATTGGACACATGAATGTACACAGGTTAAAGGAGCTATCAAAGAAGAGGATTGTTGAAGGATTACCTGATCTTACTAAGCAACATATGGTGCATCTTTGTGAAGCATGTCAAATGGGTAAGCAGAGTAGACAACCTTTCAAGCATTCAAGCTATGTAAGTGATGGTTTGCTAGATCTCATACACACAGATGTGTGGGGACCTACTAAAGAGGCATCCTTGGTTGGTAATAAGTACTATGTTTCATTCATTGACGATCATAGTAGAATGACATTTGTGTATTTCATTAAACATAAGAGTGAGGTCTTTGATTGTTTCAAGAAGTTCAAATCATATGTCGAAAAGCAAACAGGAAGGTATATTAAGAAGCTAAGGTCTGATGGAGGGGGAGAGTATTTCTCTCAAGTTTTTACTGATTTTTTGTATGATGAAGGTATCAAAAGAGAAGTTACATGCAGGTATACTCCACAACAAAATGGAGTCGCAGAAAGAAGAAACAGAATCATAGCAGAAGCATCTAGAAGTATGCTTAATGATATGTGTTTGCCTAATTATTTTTGGGCTGAAGCTGTTAGCACAAGTGTTTACATTATGAATAGAGTTCCGACTGCTGGAGTTCATCATTTGACACCATATGAGGTATGGCATGGAAGGAAACCAAGTGTAAGTCATTTGAAAGTATTTGGTTGTGTATGTTATGTACATGTACCTAGTGAGGTGAGATCTAAACTTGATGCAAAATCAGAAAAATGTATATTTATTGGTTATGCAGATACTCAAAGAGGATATAGATGCTATAATCCTCATACCAATAAGGTTGTTGTGTCAAGAGATGTAAACTTTGATGAATCACTTTCATGGTATGCAGATAAGAATTGTTTGCAGGTCATGGATGAAAATGAAGAAGGTGTGGTTGAAGGAGATGAATGCATAGTTCAGCCATCAGGAAGTTTAAATGATGAAAGGAGTGGTCTAGATGAAGAAAGAGGATCACCTTTCAATGGAAGATTAAGGCAAGAGTCACCTCCAAGTGTTAAAAGTAAAGGTAAACTCAAACTTGTTGAAGTTAATGATGAAGGAGAGGAAATTAGTGATGTATGTGAGTATGGAGAATCATCAAAGGTTCCTAATAAGAAAGGAAGAGCATCTACATTGGAGGTAAGAAGAACTTCAAGAGTAAGTAAGCAACCTCAAAGGTATACTTATGAATCTTTCATGAATACTCATTATGCTTTTATGACAAAAGTTGAGCAGGAAAATGAACCCACATGTTATGATGAGGCCAAAGGAGATGAAAAGTGGGAGAAAGCAATAAGAGAAGAAATGGAAGCACTTCAGGATAACAAGACTTGGAATTTAGTTCCAAGTACACCAAAGCAAAAGGTAATTGGTTGCAAGTGGGTTTTTAAGATTAAAAGAAATAGTGATGGTAGTGTGTCTAGATATAAGGCTAGACTTGTAGCAAAAGGATATAATCAAACTCAAGGTGTGGACTATGAGGAAACATTTAGTCCAGTAGCAAATATGGCAACGGTGAGAACTTTGTTGGCTTTAGCTGCAAGTAAAAGGTGGAATATATATCAACTCGATATAAAGAATGCCTTTCTTAATGGTGAGTTTAATGAAGAAGTGTATATGTCACAACCAGATGGTTATGTGGATGCAAAATATCCTAATCATGTATGCAGGTTAAAGAAGGCATTGTATGGTCTTAAGCAGGCACCAAGGGCATGGAATGCAAGGTTGGTAAAGTATCTTATGCTGCAAGGATACACAGCGAGTCATGCTGATCCTTCACTTTATGTAAAACATGTAGATGGCATGTGTGTCTATGTATGCATTTATGTGGATGACTTGTTGATTACAGGGAATGATGCAAAAGCAATTGATGAGATAAAAGGTAATTTGGGAAAGGAATTTAAAATTTCAGATCTTGGTTTGCTCAGATACTTTCTTGGGATTGAAATTGTGTATAGCGATGAAGGTATGTGGTTGATACAAAGAAAGTATATATGTGATATGCTGAAAAGGTTTGGTATGCAGGAATGTAAATTTGTTTCTACTCCAATGGAATGTAATGTAAAGCTGAGTGCAAAGGAAGGTGATGAGTTGCATGATATGAATGTATATAGATCCATGGTAGGATCTTTGATTTATGCAACAAAAACTAGACCTGATATATGTTATGCAGTGGGAGTATTGTCACAGTTTATGCATGAACCTAGAGTACCTCATATGCATGCAGCTAAAAGAGTGCTTAGGTATTTGAAAGGTACCATGAACGAAGGATTATTTTATAGTCATGATGTTGATCTAACTCTTAAAGTCTTTAGTGATGCAGATTGGGCTGGAAGCAAAGATGACAGAAGATCCACAAGTGGATATGTGGTAATAGCAGGAAACAAGACATTAACATGGAGTTCAAAGAAACAGCCTACAGTTGCTTTATCTTCTACAGAGGCTGAGTATAGAGGTTTAGCATTGGCTACTACTGAGGTTATGTGGTTTAAAAAGTTGTTTCATGACTTGAATGTGCAGGTTGATGTACCACTGATATATGGGGATAACTTGAGCAGCATTCATATGACCTCAAATCCTATTTTTCATGCTAGAACAAAGCATATAGAGGTTCACTATCATTATGTTCGAGAGAAGGCCATGAACAATGAAGTGCAGGTTTCTTTTGTTGGAACAAAGGATCAAGTTGCAGATATCTTCACCAAATCCTTGGATGGACCAAAGCTTCAAAGATTCAACTATATTCTTGGCATGAAGGAAATACCCTTTGAAACTTGAGGGGGAGAATGTTGCGAACATTTGTTTTATGTAGGGTACAAGTTTCAAATTATGTAAATACCTTTGGGAAGTCTTCAAATACTTCAAGAAGGCTCATATTATTCATAAAATTTAGCAAAAATACCACGTGAGTTCTAGAACATGGTGAGTCAAATTAGTGAGTCACAAGGGAGCTTCAGTGGTGTCCTAGTGGAAGGTCGATGTGGCTAGTTCTCAAAGTCCATCAATACTTTGCTTATTTGAGCACTTGAGTCATGTAATACCTCCATCCAAGTGTCTACCACGAATTTAGATGTATTAGGAAGGTTTTAGATTAGTTTCCCATGCTATAAAAAGAGGAGAAAAGTCGTGATCTTGTGGGATGTCCAAGAGAGTATCTCTATGCTACTCTAGTTTTTGTATGCAGAGCTTGCAGAGCTTGTATCTCCATCATTATATATCCAAATTACATGTTTGATAGCTCATTTGAAAGCTCTTCTTGTCTACTTTCATAGTACCAATTTTCATAATCATTGTATTTGTGAGCTGAGAGCAACACTCTCTGCAAGTAGTGTGTGTTCTCTGTTTTTTATCCCTGCTGAAGGTCTCCATTAAACATCCAACTTGCAGAGGTCATATCTCCTTGTGTATGTATCCAAATCATGTGTTCTTTGGTTTGTTAGAAAGCTCTCCAAGTCTATTTGTATTCTGGAAATTTTCAGATTCATTGGAGTTGTGAGTTAAGAGCAGTAGTCTCTGCAAGTGATGTATGTCCTCAGGTTCATCTCTGTTTCAAGGTCTCCATTAAAGCTGCATATTGCAGAGGTCATAGCTCATTGAGTATTTATCCAAATTGAGTGTTCTTTGGTTCATTGGAAAGCTCTTGGTCTCTAGTATATGTGGTTAAAACAGTTTTAAAAACTTTTGAGTGAGTAGAGAGTAGTAAGCTCTGCAAGCATGACTGGTTTTCTATGATGAAGTTTGTGAGAAGGTCAACTTGTTCCTAGGGGGTTCCACCTACTTCCTGCTATACTTTGGAGGTCAATAAACTCCAACAGTATAGACTAACTCAAGCCCAAGAAAATACTTTAGTAGACCAAGATCATTGATTTTGAACTCCTTCATCATCTGGCTTTTGATTTGTCTGATTCCATTAACATCATTACCTGTAAGTATGATGTCATCAACATAAACACATAGGTATATTACCTTTGAATCAATTCTCTTGATGAAGAGAGAAGTGTCTGCCTTGCTCATGACAAAACCTTGGTCTTGGAGGTATGTGGTTAACCTGTGATTCCATGCCCTAGGTGCTTGCTTTAATCCATATAAAGCCTTTTTTAATTTGCAAACATATGTTACCTTCTTAGGGTCCTCATAGCCAGGAGGTTGCGACATATATACTTCCTCTGAAATCCATCCATTCAAGATCTTTGGCAAGATAAACAGAGTGTTTAGTAACAAGAGATGTATCATACCCATATCTGATAGTTTTTTTGCTATTCTGGTATATCTTCAAGTTTCTTCATCTTCATTTTGCCCTTGGACTTCCATGCCTTGAACTCTTCAAGGTTGATAACATCTTCATCATCTAAAGTTGAGTCTTCATTTTGAGTAGGTTCCTCCTTGGCAAGACTTGGAAATTCTTCTTCCAAATCATAGGGTAGTTTAACATTCCTGCATTCATTCTCATACCAAGAATCATTTTCATCAAATACAACATCTCTACTAACCATGAATCCCTTATTTGAAGGGTTGTAAAACCTGTATCCTTTTTGATTCAGATCATATCCAATAAAGATGCACTTCTCAGCCTTAGGGTCTAACTTACCTCTTATCTGAGAAGGAATGTGTACATATGCTACACATCCAAATATCTCGCAATGGTCTAGTGAGGGTCTCTTACCATGCCAAGCTTCATAGGGTGTCATCCCATCAAGTGACTTAGATGGTAACCTGTTTATGAGATAAGTGGCAATAGAAACACTCTCTGCCCATAGATAGTTAGGTAACTTTTTTTCATTCAACATAGACCTAGCTATCTCAACAATTAACCTATTTCTTCTCTCAGCTACCCCATTCTGTTCAAGAGTATACCTTGTAGTGATTTCTCTTTTAATACCTCTGTCCTACAAGAAGTTTTCAAACTCATTGGAGAAGTACTCACCTCCTCCATTTGACCTTAGCCTCTTCAAATTCTTCCCTGTCTGATTCTCAACAAGTGCAAGATATTTTTTAAAGCAATTAAACACTTCATCCTTGTGCTTCATGAAGTACAATACAGTCCACCTGCTATAATCATCAAAAAAAGATACATAGTACCTTGATCCTGAGACTGAGGGGTCTTTGCTTGGTCCCCATACATCTGTGTGGACAAGTTCTAGGTAGTCTTCATGCATGTAACCTTTCCTTGAGAAGGGCAACCTGTGAGACTTCCCAATTTGACAAGCACTACATTTATATATCATGTGTTGTTTGGAAACATTGGGTATTCCAATTACACATTGATCCCTGCATATCTGCTTCAAGGTTCTATCTCCTACATGCCCTAATCTTTTGTGCCAAATCTCAAGTTCTGAAAGTGTTTGATCTTTATAACTATATAGTGCAATATTCTTTGTGTCTTCTAGTTCAAAAGTGAAAAGTCTACCTAATTTTTCTCCTTTAGCAATTCTCTTGAACCCATGCCTTGGATCCTCCACAGATGCTCCAAATTGGTTGAATCTGACCTGCAAACCTTTCTCCACAATCTGTCCAACATTCATCAAATTTTTGGTAATGGTTGGTACATAGATTACCCTACTCAAGTTCTGATTTCCATCACAAGTCTTAACATTTCCAACTTTAACTACTGAGTGCTTGATGTCATCACCTGCTTGTACTTGATGCTGGTTCCTCAAGGTCAGAGAGTAGAGCTACATTTCCAGCCACATGATTTGAGCATCGTGAGTCAATGTAGCATAGGTGGTCATCATTTATACCTAGTTTTGAAGACATGTTCATGATTAGAAGAGAGTCATCTTGCTCTTTTGTATAGATGTAGTAGTCCTTTCGAGATTTGAATCCTCCTTGGTAATTTCCATTGTAGTTGTTGTTGTAATTATTGTTGTAGTTATTGTTGTAGCCTTGGTGATGGTTGAATCTACCTCTTGAGTGGTGAGTATCCACCTCTTTGATATCCTCTTCCTCTCTGATTCTTGTAATTCCTGAAACACTCATCTATAGTATGATTTGATAAACCACAAATGTTGCATGGTGAGGAGTTACAATATCTCCCCCTACCTTGCTTACCTCCTCTGCCCCTTCCTCTTGATGATCTACCTCTCCCTGCATAATTGGCTTGGGAGGTAGTGCCTTCATCTTCTCCTTTCTTTTTCTTGCCTTTATCTTTAGCTTTACCTTTATCAGTGTATAGGGCAGAAGAGTTATTACCCTTGGATGTATCTCCATTCTTTTTGAGCTTGGCTTCATGAGTGAACAATTGTCCCATGAGAGTTGTAAGATCTGGAATTTGCATGTCCATGTAAAGGTCCATGGCAGTGGTGAAGCTTTCCCATTTGTCATCAGCTTTGATCCCATTGATCACTTGCCTTACAATCTGCTCTTCTTCAATCTCTTCTCCTATGATTGCTAACTGATCTGCTACATCCTTAATCTTGGTCACAAACTCTGAAACAACTTGCTTAGGTTTCTTCCTTAATGTGGTGAATTCAATCCACAACTGATTTTTTTCTAGCCCTTGTGTTGGAAGAGAAATAGGATGAAAGGTTTCCCAAGTTTCTTGGGATGTCTTACAGTTCCTAATATGTGGAAAAAGAAAATCAGATATGAAGTTGAGTAAATAAGACCTTGCCAATGCATCCTTAGCACACCATGTGTTGAACTTTTCATGTTCTTCCTTTGTTGGCAATCCTCTTGTTTTGAATGAGGGCAATTCCTCAGCTCCTGAGATGTATCCATAAAGAATCCTTCCTTGTAGGTATGTCTTCATCCTTAGAGACCATGCCTGATAGTTGTTCCTGTCCAATTTATCAATAAATGAAGGAAAACCATCTCCCATTTTACTTTAGTTTGCTCTGATACCACTGTTGGGAATGATGGATGGACACTCCAAGAGATTGAGTTGGTACTGCCAAATCCTGCTTTGTACCAGCCCTTGAATGCTTCAAAGTTGAGAAGTGGACCTCATTAGCTTTCGAATGACACCATAAAGTGACCTATGTACTTTGGAAATGATATGTGCAAAGATTGAATCAAAACAGATAACTTTGAACCTCAAGATCTCAAGAAAACCTTCTATTTATATCTTGACACCTACTGGATCTTTTGCTCAGTATGACCAGCACAGTAGGAATTGGAAAAATTCCTTTTAGGGGTATCTAATTAGCGTAGCAAGCTAATTATTCCAAGTGGAATGATGTAGAAAGATTAACTATGCTAAGAGAAATCAATTTAGCAAGTAAACCTTTACCCTCGATTTTTTAGGACTGTTGTAGACTTTGACCAGTGATCACCTCCACGAGATTTTCTCTAAAATGGCTGAAAAGAATCTCTTAAAATTTTGATAGCATGTAGAAAACTTTGAGCTGGTTCCAAGAAGCTATATAGCTTTGAATTTGGTGAAGAAGTGACTGAGATATGCACTCCACAAGTTGACTGACTTTCAAGTAGTATGACAGAGAACTCAGAAATGAACAATATGAATGTATATATTAATGAACACTTGTATACAATACCATTGGCATGAATATCATTGCCTATTGGTGTGGATAGGTGTGGGCTAGAGTGTAGGCCTCACACACACTCAGAAACAGTAATGAGAAGCTCGGGAGTGATGAGTTCTAACCGCGACTTTTTCAAGATCACTTTTATAGTGATTGGAAAAAATTTTGAATTCAAATTCAAACTTTTGGCTCCCTATGATCAAGTTCCTATATACTAGGAGATATTCCTTCAATCAAAGCTAACCTTTTTCCACAAATTCCTTTTGGTAGGTGTTTACAAAGATTCCAAGTCAAATGTGACTTTTACAACAAGATAAAGTGGTAATTAACCACTAGCATATGTTCCTATGCTTCTCCATGTGTGTATGAACTTCAAGGTATCCTTCAAGCCAAATGTGTAGGCTTGTGACTTGCACCAAGAGTATGAGTATCCCGATATCAAGTGCACGAACAAATGAAATCATTGCCTATGCCACTTTACTCTTAAAGAAAAGATTCATCGAATGTAGCTGCTCATTGTGACAACTCTGTCTCTCTCTGTGATCAATCAATATATGTGTTTGTTCTACATGAAACTTCAACTTCATCATTTTCTTCTTCACTTGTCCATATTTTTCTTTGCAATTCTCTTTCTTGAAAATAGTGGACCAAAATAGTACGCATAGCCAATCATATTCTCATGTGCATGTTTGCACTTCTATGATAGGTGGGCTGCATACATAGATGTGCATCAAACTTGTGTCGTGAGAAAGATGAGCATGAATTGATCTTTGAAGATGGGCAACAATGGCTCCTGTTGGATAGATTCAAAGCATCAATGGTAGCACAAACCCTCTATGGATTGTAAGAGTAGTCTATGTCCTCTCTTATTGAATTTTTTAGTGAGTGACATGTGGCTTCTCTTTATCCCAATTTTGTGGAAATATTTCTCTATTGTGTCCTAACCCACTTTTTTATTTCCTCCATGTTACACAAAAGATATAGCATGCCTCAAATTTTTGTTGAGTTTTTGTCTTGTGCAATTGTGGCACATATACAACCTCCAATCTCTTTGGTCTGTCAACTAGGGTGCTTGGATGCAAAGTCTTATAAGGTGGTACCAATCTTGCTCTCTGTTTGTTATTGATCTTTGGAGTTGTCCTCTCCAATCATTTAGCATAAAGAATCAACAATACATCTTTATTTTGTCAATCCTGGAAGTATTCATGAGACCACAGCCCCTTCAAGATGATAGAATCCAAGAAATAAGAGAATAATGGCTGGATTTCTGAGAATGGTGAAAATGAAGAGGAATTTCTAGGGTTTGGATTATCTTGAGCAAATCTCCACCATTTTCCAGAATCTTGGTGTCTAATACATGCTATTTTATCAGCAGAACACAATTATGAAGTCGAAATCAAAAAATATCACCTGCACCATATAGACGAGACAATCGCGATTCTGTGAAAACAGACGATTTTCATCTCCAGCACCATTCTTCATCAACTTATCACTCAACACATCAATATTCAGATCTCTTCATACACGTTCAACAGATTTACACAATAGAAGCTCACAAATCTCCATAGATACACACGAATTAGACTCACAAATCAAAGAAACCACATAAAGAGGAGAAAACACGATTTTCAGCAGAAAACTCCTTCTCTATTCACTTGGATCGCATGTAAACAAATGATTAACCAACCCCCTCATAATAGAGGAAATTAGCTTATATACATTTTCAAGTGTCCCTTTCCACACTTGAATTTTGGTCCTTTCCTCTATTATTCTAAAAATATACTATCTAGGAGTTTCCAAAAATTCTAGAAAAATTTACATAAGATTCTATCCTACATAAGGAAGACTCTTCCTTATTTTTACAACAATTTCATAAATATTTTTACAAATTTTTATCATTTTACAATTATTTTGCTTAAAAAATCTTCCAAAAATACATCTTCTAACATCCTTCCCCTCCTAAACCTTTTGGCTCCTGACAAAAGACTTTCCTGCTCTTCTGTACTGATCACTTTTCTTCATTTCTTCTTTCTTTGATATACTTGTGATAGCAAATCATGACTTTTCCTTTCTGTAACATTTAGATTATTGACCATTTCAAATAATGCCTTTCTCCACTGTACTGCAGCTTCTGGTTTATCAATGACATCCTTTTTTAAATACTCTGTATAGGCGGCTTCATATGCTGTGAGTCTGGACTTAGTAACAACTGACAGATTTCCAAAAATCTCTGATTCCCTTTCAAAAAACCCGTAATCGAATGCGTGTCTCAAAAATTTGTAAGAAGTGACTACCCAAAAATATCACTCTACTGTAATATGCCATTAAGCAGATTCTATCAGGTGTTTCGTTCAAATCAAATAATAATGCATCTGGGAGAATTAAAGCCAATATAATTTAATGTTCTGATGTCTGTGTCGGTGTATGTTTCTATACAGGCCAAAATTAATCTCATTATTCTGATAAGTAGAATGCATGCAGGGTCGTTTACATCTTTGTATGTAGCTATTACGGACTCAACTGTATTCACCATGTAACTCTTTGTAGGCCAAGTGCCTGCCTTTAGACGTGCTATTTTCGGGAAATTCAACCACTTAGGTGGAATCTGACCTTCTCTTCGTCTTTCCCAAAAAATTGTCCATTCTCTCCTTCTTGCCACTGGACAGTAAGCTGGATTGATTTTTAGATGAAGAGGTGCCTCCTTCCAAAATTTCCTACATTCTTTGTTGGCATCCAACCACTTGTTCCTCCACTTTGGATTGGCTCTTTCAAATAATTCTTTAGTCACATTGATATCCTCTTCATACTCCAGATATTTGTTTGGAGGTAGCCCAACTCTGGCCATCTGATAGTTCTTGATACTCTCCATAATCATACACAATGGTATTCCCAATCCATCTGCGGCCCAGTGATTCTGATCTGGATTGATTCCCTTATTTAATGCAAACGTGACAATTTGTTCTTCATATTCAGCATGCATCTTCCTGATAAACTCCATTCTAGAATCTCTACTTGTCAACAATTTTTTTACAAAATCTTCTGAATATTCCCCTTCTGATCTTTTATCTGCCGGTTCACTGTCATGTTGTATTCCCTCATTATTTTCTACCCCATATTCTTCTGTATATGTGGTCTCCACATGTGTTTCTTCCTGGATTTGTGGCTTATCCAATTTTTTCTGTAATTCCTCTATCGTCATCATCAGACTTCCATTCTGTTTTGCCTGTAGCTCTCTTTCTTTTTTCCATTCATCCTGTTCCTTTTCTCTCCTTGTCTGCCAATCCCTTCTTTCCTTTTCCATATCCATGTGTAACTTATTATATCCTCTCATAGATGTAGCAACATGTATACTAGCCTGCTTTTCTAATTCCTTGGCTTCTTTCAATTCTCTTTGTAATTTCTGAATCTCTTTGAGTAATCCTTCCTTTTCTTCCTCTGTCATCTGGGCTGTCTGACTTTCCTCCTTCAACTGCCCTTCCTCCAATAGTAGCTTGTTGATTTCTTCATTTGCTTTAGTCAAAATTTGATAAGAGGTTTGCAGAGTTCTATATCTCCCCTCAATCTTTCTCAACTCCTTTTCCAATTTAGTGTTCTGCTCTGTTAGTTTTACACTCTTTTCTTCTAGATATTGAATCTTATTCTGCTTCTGCACTTCTCGCTGTTCCAAAGCAATTATTTTATTGGTAAATTCCTCATTTTTCTCTTGTACCTTCCTCAATTGCTCTGACATCTGCTCCTTCTCCCTTTTATGCTCTTTAATAATCATACTGCCTTTCTCAAGTTCTGACTCTGCCACCATCCCTGAAATGATCATGTTACGGCTTGAAGGTCTGAACTGTTCAATGTTATTCATAATAATTTGACATGCTGATCTTATATTCTTCAATATTCTTTCCAATCCTCCTTCCATTTTCATTTGTTTAGCTTCTAATTGTTTATCTTCTTTACATTCATCCTCCTCTTCCTCTTCTTCTTCATATTCTAACTCCTTGGCATGATGTTCTTCATTGCTTGGATGAGTCTCTAGCATTTCTGAATTTGCCATGTCTTCTTCTTGTGCCAAAATCTGAGCACCCAGATTCTTCTGTTCCAAGACATCTGAAGTCAGCTTTATTTCCTGTACCTCTTCCTTCTCCACCACTTGTTGCTTCTCTTCAGAGAGGTGTCCTTCCCTTATTTGTATCTCCTTTTCCTGGCTTAAAGTTTCCTGAAACAGATTGTATTCAATTTCCCCAACAGAGTTTTCCTGACATTTACCTGTTTGTTCTTCCTGTCCTTCCTTTTCCTAGGCTAGAACTGATTTAGTCACTTCAAAATTTTTGACTTGATCGTTACTTCTTTCTTCCTTGTGTTCTTCTTCCTGCTCATCAATGTTCATGAGATCCATTACTACCTCTTGTTCTTGATCCTCATTGGATGTAAATTCTTCATTGTTCTTTAAATCATGGAGTACATCTTTTATACTCTGGATGATCTCCTTTTCCACTACTCCCCCTGTGACTTCTTGAATATTGCCTTTCACAACTACTTCCTCTTCTTCCTGAATTGGATCTTGATCTGTACCTTTTTTATTTATGACTGAACTGCTTATCTGTGCCTTCTTGGCTATTTCTTCTATGCTCTCATCTAGTTTGAAGTAGGTTTGTGAGGGTTTTGTCCATATGGATTTCATCCCAGTATGCACTAGTCCACAACTGACTTCTTCCCTTATTTCACTTTCCTGTTCTATCATAGCTGCTTTTCCCTTCATCAACCTTCTTTCATCTTCAATACTGAGCTGTTTTCCTGCCTGTTCCTGAATCGGCTTCTCCTGAGACTTCTTCTTCAATTCTTCAGGTGTTTTTTGTTTCTCAGAGGCCTGTGAAAACACATTAGGAGTATTTGGTATTGACAAATTTAGACTCTTCAGTAAAAAAACTCTCAATATCACTTTCAGAATCAGAGGAAAAATGTGAATGTCCTCCTCTTTCTGGTTCTGTGGGTCTTGATTCTTCTTCCACAGTGAATGGCTTCCGTGTTTCTTCCATTATTACTTCCTCCCTTTCTTGGGTGATAACAGTTTCAACTACTGATTTGCCCTTTCCCTTCTTGGTCAACTTCTTCTTTTGCACTGGTTTCTTTGGAACCTTCTTTTTCACCACAATAGTGATTCTGGTCTCTGGAGATCCTTGCAATTCCTTGAAGTAGGCTAGCAACTCAACTTCCTTTCTGACAAACACCTCTTCTGTTTCAGCTGTCATCATTTGATCATGGAGTGCTTCATAGTGCTCCACCTCCTCCTGAACCCAATCTGTAGCTTTGCATGAATAATCTTCCAGCATCTTCTGATATTGTGCCTCATACATAGCTCTTTTGTTATTTCCTTGGGTTAAATAAGTTTACAATTACTCTTTGCTTGTTTGGGGTGGATGAGGCTCACTAGAGGATTGAACCTGCTTTTGTGCCTCTTTGTGTTCTTCTTTTGTAGCTTCCTCCATTTCTAGTTCAACCTTTCTTGGGTCCACCCTCCTTTTCTTTACAGGAATTACTTCCTCAGATATCATCTTTCTTTTCATTCCTATTCCCCTCATGCAGGTTTGTCCTTCTACTTCCCTTTCAGCCATTTTCCTTGGAGGACTCTTGATTCCAGACATCAAGCTTCTAAAATACTGTGCCTCTGGAGCCAATTTCAATTGATCTTCCATCCCTAGGACATGATAAATGATCCTTGTTAAAAACTGGGCTCCATTCATGAACTTCTTCTGTTCCCAGTGTTTTGCTACTTCTTTCAGCTGTTCATGGATGTATGGTGTGACATCCATTACTCCAAAAGGTTTGGTTCTATCCTTGTTGTTGAACATCAATAGTGTCACTGACTTATGTGGCATAGTATACCTTGGTAGTTTTGGAAAACAAAAGTACTGTAAGAACATCCTTGTGGCATATTCTTCATTCTCCCTTCCTTTAAAGTCAGTGAATTTTGCATATCCTGTATAAGTTTCCTTAGTCTTTTTGACAAAGCTCGGGTCAAGTTTGGTTCCCATTGTGTAGAATTGCAATGTTGCTCTGATATGTTCTGCCTTGATAGTGATACCTACTTCCTGATTATCCTTGTTTTTGACTTTGCACCTGAAATAGGCATCATTCCCTCTTCCTATTTCCATCAGACTGCTCACTAGTTGTGCTACTCTCTCGAAATCAATGAAAAAGATAGGCTCCTCCAATATTTTGTGCAATCCTACTACCTTCCATCTTTTCATATTGACAGCAACTCTTTGGAACCTGTAGAACTCTTGGCATAACATTGTATATTTATATCCTCCTACTCCCACTGTGAATATGTGCTGACCAATTATGCTTAGGGTCTCCTTGAGTTCCTTCACCACCTTCTCAGCTTCTGGAATTTCTGATTCTTCATCTGACTCTAGGTCCACCTGTTCCTCCACAGCTTCACTGTCCAGAAACCAATGGCCTCTTGATAGAACGATTGATTCTGCCTTGAAGTCATGAATTGGCAACTCCTTTGTTTTCACCATTCTGAGAAAAATAAAATACACAAAGAAAAACTCTACCCTCATAAGTTACAAGAAATCAAAGAGTAATATTTATTTTGAGATGTCATGACATAAGAATGAAAATAAAATCCCAAATAAATTCTGTTTCGTCAGAAAGACTCAAAAAGTGATCATTACAGGTGTAGCAAGATGTCTAGTGCAGTCCCTTTTCCTAAATTGACATGAAAAATTTTGTCCCATTGAGGTGTTTTCAGAATTGGGGCTGTTACCAAAAAAGTTTTTAGAGTTTCAAAGGCTTGGTCACACTCCTTAGTCCACTCAAACTTTGTAATTAGGGCATATAAGGGTTTAGCTATGTCAGCAAATTTGTGTACAAATTTCCTATAGTACCCACAATGTCCCATGAAAGTTTGAAGTTCCTTAACACTTGTTGGTCTTGGAAGCTCTATTATGGCCTTTATTTTCTTCTCATCAGTTGAAATTCCATTTTTAGAGACTATATGACCCAGCATTCTTCCTTGTCTTACAAAGAATACACATTTTTCTGGATTTAAACATACTCTGTAGGTTCTGCATTTCCTGAATATATTTTCTAAATCCTGCAAGTGATCTTGTCTTTTTAATGAAAAAGTACAAAGATCATCTACATAGATTTCCATTACCTTTCTCAGGAACTCTTTGAAGATATGACACATCAATCTCTGAAAAGTTGTTGGAGCATTGGTTAACCCAAAGGGCATAACCCTAAAAGCATAAATTGCCCATTCTGTGGAGAAGGCAATTTCATGTTGGTCTTCCAATGCTATGGGGACCTGGTTGTAGCCTGAAAAACCATCTAAAAAACTATAAACCTCCTTCCCTGCAACTCTTTCTAGAAGATGATCTGTTATAGGCAGTGGATAGTTATCCCTTATAGTTGCTGCATTCACCTTTTTCAAGTTAATGCATACCCTAAGTTTCCCATTCTTCTTTGGTACCACAACTATAGGAGATATCCATTCTGTATACTCAATTTCATAGATGAAATTGGCGGCTAATAGCTTGTCAATTTCCTCCTTTATTTTAGCAGAGTATCTATCATTGAATGTATAATGTCTCTGTTTACTAGGTTTTGCTTCAAGTGTAATAGGAATCTTATGCTCATAGATTTTGGGATCAATACCTTTCAAATCCTTATAGCTGTAAGCAAACACATCCCTATAGTTTCTTGCTAAGTTTCTTAGTGCCTCCTCTTCTTGAGTGGACATGTCATCAGCCACTACAATGTGTCTTTCTTCTCCCTCCTCCTGACTGATCATGATCTTTTTGGTTTCTTCCTCATTATCATAAGCCTCTCCTTTCTTCTTTTCCCTCTTTGGTTTCCTCTTGAGAAGTAGTCTGTTTTCTACTTCATAAGTCTTGAAGTTTTCTGGTACATCGAACTGTTGATCTTTGTTCATTTCCCTTGTCTTCGTCTCATCCTCCTGATTTTCTTCTAATTCCTTGTGTTTGTTTTTCTTGTATTTGCCTGAGATTTTATCCTTAATAGCATCTTCAGCTTTTACTTGCTCTAAAAATTGTGTCTTCCCTTTTTCTAATATCATTTCTTCTTCTAAGTCCTCTTCTGTTCTGGATACCTTTATCATTTGTATTCTAATGTGAAAAATATCATATCCTTCTTCATTTTGAAATTCCACTCCTACATATTCATCACTGGCTAGATCCATAGTAGCCAAGATTTGATTCCACCCATAGGGCTCAAATTCCTCATCCATGAATTGTTGTGGTACATAATTCTCATCTTGTAACTTCCTTCCTTCCACACAATCCTTTCTTCTTAATCTCCTCTTCCTACTGGTAAGATTTCTTATCATATTGCACTTCCATACTGATGACTCAGTCTCATCCTGGTCTTCTATTTCTGATTCCTCACTCAACTCTTGATTCTGATGAATTTTATACCATTCTTGAGGAGATATGTCATAGTAGTGCCCATTTCTTAGATTTACTTTGGTTATTCTTCCTTTGCTCTACAGGTATAAACAATCATTACCCCAATCTTGCACAATTTGCATTTGTCTCATGAATGGTCTTCCTAGGATAATTTCATATGAAGTGGATTGTGGGAATTCAACTATAGCAAAGGTATGTTCTATTCCACATATGTCCACAATCACTTTTTCCCATATTCCTAGGGGTTTTTCGATGTGTCCATCTGCAAGTTGCAATCTCATTTTTGTGGGTAATAACTCATTTTTTCCCCATTTTTCCCAAGTTTGTTTAGTCATGATGGCCACTCCTGATCCACTATCCAAAATAGCTTTGGCCTGGTTTTTACCAAATTGTATTTTTAGGGTTGAATTTCCCTCTTCCCCTTCACAATATCCTCTTATCTTATCAATGGGAATATACCACAACTCCTCCATTTCCTGTAGTTGTGGGGGAAGATTTTCTGGTGTTGTCTCCCATTTTTTCACTTGGTTTTGTAGGTGAGGATTTTGTTTCATTAAATCTTCCCATGTAGTATGATAAAGAATTGTGCATCGTTTATCTATATTCACCTGGAGTGTTACTTGGGGGTTTTCTTTCCTGACACTATTTCCTCTTGTTTTTGTTGTCTCAGATTCCTCAACTTTTTTTTGAGAATTGTCTTCTTCCCCCATTTTGAGTTGCACTTCTCGTATGATTTGTTTACACTTCTTCATTCTTTCATGTTCTAAGTCTGGCATAGGATAAGCCATTGTATGATCAGCAGGGCTTGGTCCCTCTTGAATTCTTCCTTTGTATGCTTTTATTAGAGTGTCTAGACTTTGTGAATTTCCTATCTCCAACTAGGTTTGTGTCTTTTGAGGAGAAGTACTGCCTATTTTCTTCTTCAATATTTTTACCCATTTTTTGTTTCCTTTCCCATTTCCCTTTTTGTCTATTTTTCTTCACCTTTGAGATTGAACCTTCATTTTGTTCCTTAGTTCTTCTTTGTTGTTTTGTTTGTGACCTTGTTATAGCATTTACATTCACTTGGTCAATGTCACTCAATTCTTCCTGTTCCATGATACTGGCTGCTTTTAGTGGTATGTTATTAGGTGTGTTTTGTTGTTTTTGAGGATTCTTTGGGCAATCTTTAATCAAATGTTCCCTGTTCCCTGCCACAATCCTTGCAATATGCTCCTTCTATTCTTAATGTAGGAGTTTGTGGACAGTCTCTAATGAAATGATCTCCCCCACACCTATAACAAGTTATCTTTGGTCCTCCTTTGAATTGAGGTTTTTGATTGGACATATAATTATTGGTTATATACATGAAAGTGGCAGTGTCCATCTCAATTCTTCCATTTCCCAAGTCTAGGGCTTGTAATTCTAGTTCTCTCGACTCATAACCTTCCCATTCTTCTTGATATCCTTCATTCCATTGATAATCTTCCTTGTATTGTAACTTTGTTCTTGAGTTTCCCTCCTCTATTGGTGTGTATTTGATTGGTACCACATTTGTTGGTATAGGAGGTTGTTGCCCAAGCACAGGTCTTGGTTGCTCAATATACACTGATTCTCTTTGGCTCCCATAGTCTCTCTCCTTTATGGGTTGTTTATTATAGAAGCATTCCTCCCTGGTATGATTTGTCCATTTCCTCTCGAGTGTACAATATTTGAGTGTCTTTCTATCTTGCAAATGTGGAGGTTTTTGATATGGGCAATGTTGTACCAGATGACTTTCTCCACAATTGTAGCATTTTTTATTTGTGTTTATCCTGGAGTTTATCAAATTGGTTTTAGTGCTTACCTCTAGGGCTTTAGCAATGGCCTGAGCCAATTCTTCTGCTGGAGGAATTTTATCTTCATTTGCTCTAGGTTGATCAAATGCTAACAGATCTTGGCCTTTGTTATCCTCCAAATCTATTGCTTCTTTTACACAAGCTCCTAGGTCAGGGCATCTCCTGTAGTACACTAGGGTTCTTAATTGAGCACTTCTTAACCCTTCTATGAATAGGGATACTTGTCTAGCCATAGAAGGTACTTCTTCTCTAGGACATCTGTCAATATATTGCTTAAATCTCCTGGCTGCCTCTCTGACATTTTCATCTTTTTGTTGTTTAAAACTGTGTATTAGAGTGGCTATGCTATGTTTTATTCCGGTCTTTGAGAATTCCCCAATAAAGGCTTCTAGGAAGGATTCAATATCTAGGTACATTTCTTTTCTCAAAGGGATGAACCAAGATAATGCTGGTCCTATTAGGGTTAGACCAAATGCTTCAAATTGAACTTTGTAATCTTCCACCTCCTCAGCTCTAATTAATTGCCTAAACTCTGCAGCATGAGCATGAGGATCAGAATACCCTTCATATTGATTTTTCATGCATTTGGCTACTTGATAAGGTCTAAGCATTCTACCCTGAGGTTGCCAATGATGTCTTCTTCTGAGTGAAAATTCATTATATCCTTCTGTTTCCTTGTCAAATGGATTTGGGGAAGCATGTGTCCTCCTCCCTTGTTGTTGCTCAGTACTAGTGTAGTTTTCATGTGGTCTAGGTAAATCTGCTTGTCCCATGTTATGTTCCCAAGGTCCTTTGTCAGCACATTGCCCTAAGTCATTTGAATTTTCTGGGTCTTGGGAGAAGATGTACACACACCCTTGCCTATCCTCATACCTACCATCTTTGAACTGAGCTACTGGTGTTATGTTTAGGGGAGCTTCTAAGTTTCTCAATCTAATGAGAAACTTATGCATTCCATCCTGATATACATAGGTGCCAAACCTATTTGTATACATGTATTTGAGGATATTTCTATAATCCCGAGTTTCAATGGGCTCATTTGTTTCATTTAAATTTTCCATGTTGTTTCCTTGCCCTAAATTTCTTTTTTGCACTTCCCCTACTACTGACTCTGTCTCCTTCCTACCTAGGTCTTGCTTATTATGTGAATTTAGTTTGTTCCCAGACCTAAGGATCATTCACCTAATTTTCACGATCACGATTCTGAGGTCAAAATCGTGTTTTTCACGATTTTGTGCTCAAAATCGTGTTTTTCACGATTTTCTAACTTAGTGTTTTTTCACGATTTTATGACTGAAATCGTGTTTTTCACGATTTTCTAACTAAAATCATGTTTTTCACGATTTTGTGCTCAAAATCGTGTTTTTCACGACTCTGTACTCAAAATCGTGTTTTTCACGATTCTGTGCTCAAAATCGTGTTTTTTGCGATTTTGTGCTTAAAATCGTGTTTTTTCACGATTCTGTGCTCAAAATCGCGTTTTTTGCGATTTTCTAACTAGGCTAGTGTTTTTTCACATTTTATGACTAAAATCGTGTTTTTCACGATTTTCAACTCAAAATCGTGTTTTTCACGATTTTGTGTTCTAATTAGTGTTTTTCACGATTTTCTAATAAAAATCGTGTTTTGCACGATTTTGTGCTCAAAATCGTGTTTTTCACGTTTTTGTGCTCAAAATCGCTTTTTTCACGATTTTGTGCTCAAAATCGCATTTTTTCACGATTCTGTGCTCAAAATCGCGTTTTTCACGATTTTGTGCTCAAAATTGCGTTTTTCATGATTTTGTGCTCAAAATCGCGTTTTTTGCGATTTTGTGCTCAAAATTCGTGTTTTTTGCGATTTTGTTCCCAGACAATCGTGATTGTTCACAATCGTAAATAACACGATTTTCTTATGAGAATCGTGTTCTGGGAATCGCGATGTTGTCCTTAGTTCAGAAAATCGCAATTTTGTGTTTGACTACAGAATTGCGATTCTGAACACTTTTATGAAGTTTTTAAAGTATTGATTTTAAAATTTTTCTTTCTTCTTATAGAATCGCCCTATCAAGTTTTTAACATGCAATGAAAAAACTTAACTAAAAAATAATATTTTCTTACTGAAAATTAAAAAACTCAGAAAATCACAATTTCATGATTTTGGTTATTTCCTACTTTTTTGTGTTATAAGATCACTAAAATGCAAAGCAATGCAATCAAAATAATGTTGAGACTCTTTACCTTGCTTGCTTGGTTGAAGATTTCTCCAAAATGATTGACTGTAGAGAATCGAGCTTTTTTCCTGCTCTCTCTCTCTCTCACACTCACTCAAATGAATTTTTCTTTGAATTCCAGGTTTTTATAGTGTCCACAGAATCGTGATTTTGTGTGATTTCCACTGTTCTTCACTCTTTCACTTGTCCAATCTTTACTTACCCAATCCTAATGACATCTCTTGCAATTATCTTTCTCCACAAACCCAAATATGCTAGAAATTCCAGAAAATTTCCCTTACAGAAAATCGCGATTTTGTGCAGAAAATCGTATTTTTTTTGTACTTCTTATTTTGTGCCAATTTGAGTGTTCTTTTCTCTTGTTCTCTTTCAATACCCTCTACCCATTGCAATTCACCAGACTCCTGTAATTTTGCATCAAAATCACAACCTTACTCAGAAAATCGCGATTTTGTGCAGAAAATCATGTTTTTTCTATACTTCTGATTTTATGTAAATTTGAATATTCCTCCCTCTTGTTCCCCTTCAGTATCCTTTACCAACTCCAATTCCACAATCACCTGCAATTTTACCTCATAGTCACAACATTAATCAAAAAATCGCGATGTTGTACAGAAAATCGTGTTTTTGAAAACTACTAATTTTTTGACCAATTTTTTGCTTTTCTTTCACTTGATCCCTATTACTCTTATCCACAAAGCTTCAGTCCAACTTCCTAAGAAGAAAAGAAATTTTTTTTATTGTTTTTTATGAATTTTATGAATTTTTTTAGTATTTTGCCCTAAATAAAGGTAAACACTTCACTTAGGGTTCCTTGTTTGGTGATCTACTGATCCTATGTTCCTTGATTGGTTATGATCTCTTATGGCTTAGCTATCAAAACAGTTCATGAGAAAAAACTTTCCAAAGAAAATGTGCTATGAAATGCAAGTATCAATTTTTGCAAAGATAAACTCAAACACACATTTCTTTTCAAAATGACAGATCAGCTTTGTTTCTCAAGATTTATGCTTTGATTTGGTTAACAAATGAATCTTTTCTACTTGCATATAGCTACTTCACTTGACTTTTCCTTAGTGCAACCATGTTATCTTCCCAAGATCAACAATATTGCCTAGTACTTGGTCAAAAAGAACTCTAAAAATGCAAGAATAGACACATGTTACCTCATCTCCAGCTTTCTTGATTCAAATTTTTCACACACCTGCACTTTTACTTCAAAAATGTAATGAGCAACTATCAATTTACAAAAATTTCAGCGCCTCCAATTCTAAAAGATGATCCATTGCTTCCTTTTCCCAAAAGACAAACAAAAGACATCTACCTTTTCATGTTCACATTTCTTGATTAAAGAGTGTTACCTTTTCATGTGTTTGTTACCATCATCAATAGAAGATCCAGCAAGGTCCAACTTCAATGAAGCTTTTGAAATACTCCCCGGCAACGGTGCCAAAAAATGTTTGTTATTGATCTTTGGAGTTGTCCTTTCCAATCATTTAGCATAAAGAATCAACAATACATCTTTATTTTGTCAATCCTGGAAGTATTCATGAGACCACAACCCCTTCAAGATGATAGAATCCAAGAAATAAGAGAATAATGGCTGGATTTCTGAGAATGGTGAAAATGAAGAGGAATTTCTAGGGTTTGGATTATCTTGAGCAAATCTCCACCATTTTCCAGAATCTTGGTGTCTAATACATGCTATTTTATCAGCAGAACACAATTATGAAGTCAAAATAAAAAAATATCACCTGTACCATACAAACGAGACTATCGCGATTTTGTGAAAACAGACAATTTTCATCTCCAGCACCATTCTTCATCAACTTATCACTCAACACATCAGTATTCAGCTCTCTTCATACACATTCAACAGATTTACACAATAGAAGCTCACAAATCTCCATAGATACACAAGAATTAGACTCACAAATCAAAGAAACCACACAAAGAGGAGAAAACACGATTTTCAGCAGAAAACTCCTTCTCTATTCACTTGGATAGCATGTAAACAAATAATTAACCAACCCCCTCATAATAGAGGAAATTAGCTTATATTAATTTTCAAGTGTCCCTTTTCACACTTGAATTTCGGTCCTTTCCTCTATTATTCTAAAAATATGCTATCTAGGAGTTTCCAAAAATTCTAGAAAAATTACATAAGATTCTATCCTACATAAGGAAGACTCTTCCTTATTTTTACAACAATTGCATAAATATTTTTACAAATTTTTATCATTTTATAATTATTTTGCTTCAAAAAAGCTTCCAAAAATACATCTTCTAACACTCTCCTTTTAGTGGATATACCCATGCATGCTTGGAAAAATCATCAATGAAAGTCACAAAGTAAAGATAGTTTCCAAAGAGGGTGTCTGCATAGGACCACAAACAGCATTGTGAACAAGCTACAATTTCTAAGTAGCTCAAAATAAACCATCTTTTGGAAAGGCGGAATACCACATTTTTCCCAAAATACAACCTTCACAGACATGTTTATCGGGTGCCTCAAGTTTGGGCAAAGAGGACACCATTTCATATTTCTACAAGCATAGCAAACTAGCAAAATTCAGATGACCAAAGCATGCATGCCAAAGCTTTGCATCTGATATAGCCTAAGAATCATGTACTGCACATGCCGAATCATTCACAAATTTTTCATAGTCTATGAGCTTATACAGCCCACGACATAAAATGCTAGAAGCAATAATCATGTCGCCATTTGACAGATCATGAACTGTAGACCTATCATCAAAAAATTTCACAACCAAGCCAACCTTGGCTAAAGCTGAAACTGATAACAGATTCTTCTTGATCCTTGGCACAAATAAAGCATCCAACAATGTAAAAGAACTACCATCAACAGTATTTAGAATGATCTTACCAACCCTCATGACAGGATAAGAGGAGTTGTTGGTGCATGTGACAGTATTCCCTGTAGGAGTAGGCTCAAGTGAGGTGAAGAAACTGCACTGCGAGGTAATATGTTTGGTTGCCCCATTATCAAAATACCAAACATCTGAATCTACTACATACATACACTGTTCAAGAGAAGATGGGTCAGAATTGAACACAGTAGTAAATGCCCATTCTTCATTCTGCACTAGATTAGCAGACTCTGTTTTGGTGTAGAGGCCTCTGCAACAACCATTCAAGCCTCTTTTTTCTTTGCCTCTTTAGCAGCCAATTTTGGACAACTCTTTATGACATGATCATTTTCTTTATAATATTTACAAAACAATTTCTGCTTTTTTGTTTTCTTCTCGTCTCTATCATCCTTCTTTGATTGTGTAGAATTAAGAGATTTTTGCTTACTAATAGAAGAGCTCCATTTACGTTTGCCATTTTGACTAGCCAAGAAAGCTTGATCTGCAACATGCATAATGGACATGTTCTGTCTAGACTCATCTTCATGCAACAAAATAGAGAATAACTCCAACAACTGTGTTTGCAGGTGTAATATGATGTTTTTCGATACCCTACACAATATTCCACAGTCCTTTTGCAACCAATACATGATGCATCATATAAGCCCACAATGGGTAATTTTTACCATCCAAATTATCCTGAATACCCAACATACAGAATACATCACTACTTTCAGCCATGGCCACTGACTAAAATACCCTGATGCAAAAAATTGACTATATCTCAAAAAGTTGAATAGAACTACCTTGTTGAGTTTTGCTAAACTTGTAGCAGACTTTGAGATGCTTATACTAGGAACTAAAACCTGTATATATCTTTGGCACAAAAAGATGAAGTAGCCTACACAAGCACTATGATAGTGCGTTCGAAGGTCAAAACGAGCTCATATCATGATTTCTCCTAATCACCCTGAGTATGCTCACCAAATTTCATGCGATTCTGAGACTATGAGAGGAGGGGTGTCAAGGACGCCCTAGATGAAACGACAATCTGGTCTGATACCAAGTTTTGGAGTTTGAGGTTTGCAAAAGCATGCGAACAACACAAGGAAGAAGAAGAAGCTTGGAGCACAACACACAATACTGAATGTATTACCACTAGAATGCACAAAGATAAGTAACTCATAAGGGCAATAGTCATATATACAAGTCGGGGGAAAGAAACCTCCTAAAGAGGGAAAAAAGTGCCTTGGCAGTCCTAGTGTGTTCACACACATCACTAGCTAAATATATCAATAGAGGTGACATGTAGGTTTCACTTGTGGATTATCCGTCCAAGTTGCAACTAGATGTTATTTGTCTATATCCTATTAAGTATGCATTTTTTGTAATTTTTCCTATCTTTATTTTGCACTTTTGTGCTAGGCTTCATTATGGATGAGATTGCCTATCACTTCAGGAAGTGATAGAAACTCATTTTGTAGAGATTCTTGTGAGTTCATGCTCGTGGTGTGTGTGTGTTGTGGGGTGTGTGTGATGTATTCATTCTTAGCTCTATACCCACTATTGGGCACTCATTATGTTAGTGGAGATGTCGTACTATTGATTCAATTGATATTGTGCATCACTGTAGCTCAGTGATGAGTAGCACCTCCTTTAATGTCAATCCGGGAAGACGTGAGGATGGTATGAAGACCTCGAGCAAGTGGCGGCACAAGTGCGTGAGTGAGAAGCACACTAGCATGCACACACATACACACACACACGCGCACACACAGTAAGACAAAGAGTGAGAATCAATGGAGCTTTTAGATTACTTTCAAAATGCTCTTTACAAATTCGTTTCAATTACAATCTAACCTCAAAAATGAGCTCTCTAGCTCTTTTTATAGTTTTTGACTAGCTTTTGGCCCTGTCCAGACCTAGTGTCCGGCCTAGTTAAAAATTAGGTTCCAGGGCCAATTTGAGGGCTCAAACGGAGTCTAAAAAATACGAAAATTGATATGTAGGTACTTCTAAGGCTCCTCAAGCTCAAGGACTCCTTGGCTTGCACAAAATGGAGCTACAAAAATATGAACTGGTATTTACAATGATTGTTAGTGATAAGAATCACTGTTAAAAGATGTAGATTGGAAAAATTGAAGGGCCTATCTGCCAGATTTGTGTCGACTGCTTTGTCTACTTACTCCTTCACCTTGTTCTGACTCTCTCTGTTGGCTTCCTTGTCTCGTCAATCCTTGGGTTCCCTGGCTTCCTTGTCTAGTCAGTCCTTGGGTGCCCATACTGCTCTCAACACCCCCCCCTCTCTCGCGTCTGTCGTCCCTGACAGACCCTTGTTGCTGGGGGTGTTGGATGTAATATTCCACAACCTGAGTGGCAAGCTGATGTTCTTGTAAGCGTAGTCCTCTGGCCAAATCTGTCATCATACGATCCCAATCGATTGGTCCTGGAACGTCCGGATGTGGCAGACGTAACTGATCTGCATGGATCGCTTGTTCTACTGCGAATAGATGTAGCAAATGTGTGGGTCTGGGAATGAAAATTTCGGAATTGTATTCCCAGAAGCCCGTAGAGAACATTTCCTCAAATGTTTGCTTGAAGCATGCGGGCAAGTACTTGATTCGTGCATGCCAAGCAAAGATAACAGTGACCGAGGGGGTTTGGCTCATGTCGTAGACTAAATCCTTGTTGCCTTGAGCGAATCCAGGAGCGGAGATGTATGGAGCTTGGACATTCCGAAAGGTTTTGAAGACAATGGTCATGAGCTCAAATATCTTCATACACATTTTCGCTGCTATATCAGGTACATTGTTTAGGCGTGCGGACCAGTGCCGAATAGTTGATATCATGTAGGCTACGGTTGGAGGTCCTCGAGGTGGAGCAAAATACGGGTAGTTAACCCAAGCCAAGCACTCTTTATTGTTGCGTACCTTGATTGCAAATGCTTGCCAGGATCTGCGACGTACCACTGGACAATAGCATGGATTATACTTGATATAGAGTGGCATGGTAGCCCAGGTACTCATCATCTCAGGGTAATCGGTGAGTAAACGTGCACGCCAATTAGGTTGGAAAATCGAGCCAGCACGTGCATCGGTCGGTAAATCCCCTATCTCAAATTGAGTAGCGAATGTGGGCTCCTTCCCTGTATGTCTTTTGATTTCTGCATTATAATCATGTAGTAAGACAAAATAAGGCATGTATTGCGATTCTGATGTTGTGATTAACCGTTGATGGGATAATTGTTGAAAGTAGGAAGACCGAAGGACCGTTTCTTCCAGATTCGTGAGAGATTGCATTTGCACGGCCACACGATCATCATGTGTCTTACCCACTTTCTCGACCCTTCTGACCCAATCTAGAACTTGAATTTCTAACGTGTCTTGTCCTTCTTCTGTAGTTCGACCACCAAGCGTCGGCATAGGCTCGTATGGCTCTTCGTAGCTGTCCTCGACGGGGATTTCCACTACTGTTTCAGGTTCTGGTTCTTCAATGGGCGAGGGGGGTCGTTCATATGGTAGGAGGCGTGCTTGGAGTTCTGCCACCTGTTTCCGAAGGGTCTCCATTTCTGCTGTAGATTGTTGCAAGATTACCGGCTCCTGTTGAGCCGGATGTACACTGGCTAACTGTTTCTTTAGATCGGCACATTCAGTCTCTAGTTTTTCATATGACTCCAGGAAATTTGCATGCTCCTCAAGTAGGATGCGGATGTCTTCTGATGGAACTGCTCTATATCGGGTAGGGCTAATGGTTGCTCCTACGGTTCCTTCCATAGCCGCTTCAAAGTTGTCTTGATTTTGTTGTTGAAGTCGTTTGTTCTCCTCTAGTGCTGCGGCCATATGCTTCCTTAATAGCCCAATGTTGCGTCTGAGTGTGGCATTAGATATCATTTGCGCTTGAAGCACTGTTTCTAGCTCCTTAACTGCTTGGTCATCTACAGTTGATGCCTTTGATTCCAATTCGGAGTGAGCCTGCTGTAGTGTGGTATGCTCGTCTAGGAGCGTCAGGTAGTCAGCCTCAATAGTGGTGACTCTAGCTTGGAGACGTTGAGATTCTGCCTGGAGGGTAGCATTGCGTTCTTCTAATTGATGGAAGTCTTGTTGTAGCTGATGTGCACACTGAAGTAATGTGTCGAACGTACTATTTACATTATGAGATGCAAGGGAAATAGTTTGAAATGCAGAGGAGGTGGGATTGGGTAGGGGTGTAGTGAATGCTGTGTGTGCCACTGATGTGAGTGGTGAGGTGGGGGGCAAAGGAGGGGAAGGTGGGGAAATCGTGGGGAGAGGTGCTGTGGTTGGTGAAATGTCCATTGGATCAGACAAGGTGGTGTGTGCAGGGGCTACCATATAGGTGGGTATGGTAGGTGAAGTGAGTGTGGT
The DNA here is from genome assembly GCA_020310875.1 of Ceratopteris richardii. Classification (NCBI taxonomy): domain Eukaryota; kingdom Viridiplantae; phylum Streptophyta; class Polypodiopsida; order Polypodiales; family Pteridaceae; genus Ceratopteris; species Ceratopteris richardii. The sequence continues at coordinate 7,848,673 of CM035442.1, read as the reverse complement.
GTCCGTGTAAATTGATGTCGTTGCGAACATCGGAGGAAGGTGCCTTTGAAACATGGGAGAGCGGAAGAACTGCTCCACAAAGGACGGGTATTGGGGTGGTGAGGTCCGGTTGAAAGAGGTGTAGGGGCCAGCAGGGAAGTGAGGGTTATGGAATGGAGGGACTCGTATTGGGGGATAGGTCGGGAAACACAGGGTTCCTTCCGTGGGCGCTGGGTTTCCAACTACGCTGGTAATTATGGGATGGCCAGTCATGGGTTCAGCGGATAGATGGGACGAAGTGTACAAGGGATTGGTGACGAAGGAGAAGAGGGTGTCTTGTGAGGTGGGTTCTCGAAATGAGAATGATTTGAATGAGGATGGATTATAAGTGGAGGTAGAGGTGATGACTGTCGTTTCTTCCAAGGTGGGAGGTGGTGGTGGGGGCGGAGAAGGTGGTGATGGAGGATGCTGGGGTGAGATGGGTGATGTCTGAACGAAGGTTTCAGCGGAGAGGTCAGTGGTGGTTATGGGGGTGGCTGTGGTCTCAATGGGTACTTCCGGTTCTGTGACGGGTATCCTGATAGTCTTACCTGCTCGTGGTAATGTGTCCACTCTGCGTTTGTCATACCTTACGGACTGGCGGACTGCGGTGTGGACAGCCTCTGGAACTCCTAAGGAGTCTGACACTAATTTGAGGGTGTCAATGAAATGTTGGTCCACTCCTTCATCTGATAGCATTTCTTGCATCAAAGCTTGACCTGATACCAGAGAGAGCTGATGCCTTTCTTGTACTGCTTTGATAGTGTCGTATAGCCTTCGTAGTTGAGATGTATATGCAGGTGCACCTACAAGTTCTGGCACTTCTTGTTGCTCCTCTTGTTGCTCTTGATCATACTCCTCCTCCTCATCCTCCTGTTCTTCATCTCCGTCATCTTCTTCCTCCACTTCAACAGGTGTGACAGGTGCTTGGGAGGTTGTGGCCTGCGTTTGTACATTTTCCGCTTGTTGTGCCTCTTCTGTCTCCAGCTCTACATCTTGTAATAGTTGTTCGAAGTCTTCATTAGTGAGTTCTTCCAAAGCTGCACCACTAGGAAATTCGAGATCCGTTGGGATGGGAGGAAATATCAAAGTGGAACCATCGGTGCTGCGTCTTGGAAGTCAGAGTGTGAATGGTCGGACTCTTCGGGGTGGCGGGGTGACTTCTGGTGTTAGGGTGGCTCCACGTGGCTGAGCACATGGGACTTGGACCGTGCCTCTCATCTTCTTAGAAGGGGGCCCAGTGGATGTCCTGCCTCGAAACTGCTCTACCCGATTCCACATCAGGGCTCGTTGGATTGGGATGTCATAAGCCAAACACCTATAGATGATTCTTGTCAGAGCACAGCAACCATATAAAACCTGTTTCCGCGGCCAGCATTTGTGAGCTAAGTGTATCTGATCAATTATCCAGTGGGGTAGGTTGATGGTGAGGCTCTGTGTCTCTGCCAGATACAGGCTAAACCAAATCTTTTTGTGCGGCATGGTGAATCTATCCTGCGCCGGGAAAGCAAAGTGTTGCATGCACATGCGAAGGTGTATTGCAATATTAGGCGTCATGGATACCATGTCTTTTAGTTTGGTGAGACTTCGATTCTTCATGTAGTCCGGTACTAGGGTTTCCTTTTCTGTAGGAATATGCATGCCGCGCATATCCAGAGCTTCTCTCACCAAATTGTTTGATAGCCTAAACCTCTTGAGCTCATTCCCCTTTGTCAGAGATGGAATCACAAATGAGCTTGCACCTTTTGGGTTCGGATTTGGAGTCAAGGTGTTGATGAGATAGTAGCATCGCATGAAGTCAGGTTTTGGGAGTCGGGCACTGAAATAGGCACTCAATCCGGCTTTTTCCCATATTGGACGTAGACCTTCCGCATTTTGTAACTTCTCAAATTCTCTTGTAAAGAAATGGTATCTGCCTTGCTTTCCATTGTAGTCCAACTCTGATTCCCATAGATACGTTCCTTCCCCCAATGGTCCTGCTACCTCGGTAAACCAATGTGAAGTCTTTCCCACGGGCATGGTGTGGCCACGCGGAGGGTCCGCAATAGGTATGATTTTGACGGCCTGCAACTCTTCTGGTCTTTCAACTGTCTCAGGCAAAACGGGTAAACTGTCCAAGTCCACTACTTGCGGGTTTGTTTCTGTGTGAGAGCTAGTTCCTGCGGCCTCCGCCATGTTGAAAATGTCGCAGCTGATTCTGTGAGAATATATGAATAAACGTTAACATTGCAATGGACACAAAAATGACATGGTGTCCCTTGTTACAATATTAACTTAAAGTTCTGGAGTGGTTAGGAGTTAATAAGTGCTCGGTGCTGGTGTGTGTAGTTAGGAGTTAGGTAGACCTAAGAGCTAAGCGAAATGATGTGATAAGAGTGAAGCGGTTAGTAGGTGGTCATGGATTTACAATAGGGTCAGGGGGTTTGTTACAAGTCTTGGGCTGCCAAATGCAGTGGATGGGTTTTACTCGTGGTTCCGTAGAGATTCTCGAGAGCTTTATAGGTGTGTCAGCTTTAACCTGAGGCCTTTTAGGGGCCCATTTACAACTGATTCTGTTCGTGTTCATGTGCCTTGGTGTTGAAAATGAGTGGATGTAGGCTGTGCGAGTGAATGGATCATGCCGTGTAGGGTGTGTTCTTGGTATAGCTATCTGAGCCCGCCAACAAGCCTTAGGCACCCAAATTTGTCTTGATTGTGGGCTAGCCTTCATCGACCTTTTGGGCACCCAAATAGATTTCACGTTAGCAGCAGAATTTCCGAAAGACTTCTTATTAGTGACGTGTTGTTGGTTACTAATAAGAGGCTTTGTCCGTGCGGTTGGCGTGGTTGCAACCGGGTGTTCGCCTTTTCGCACCCACACTTGGTTCACTTGTTGGGACATTCTGCTGCGCAGGTTCTTTTGATGTCCGGCATAGGTAGTACTCTGCTTCTTTTGCCTTTGCTCCACCTTTGGTTGTTGCCTCCTTTTGGCCTTTGGAAAAGAAGGGAGTTCCGTTGCATCCCTGACTCCTTTTTTGCAAATATCATTCCTCTGCAACACAGGGTTTTGAACAAGAACAGCATGGTCATCTTCATGTGTACCCCTGGAGGGACCAGGAGTATGTGCCTTTCCTAGTTCCTTGAGTGTTCCTTTATCCAACTCTATTGTAATTCGACTATGATTGACCCATATGTGAAGAAGTCCACTTCTTAGGTTTAAGTTGACTGCTTGGTCATAGATCCAGTCTTGACCCAAGACAAGAGGTTCAGTGAGATCCTCATCTTGACACACTAGTGCTTTAACTGTCATTGCCTCATCATGAATGTAGAGGGGAAGTTCCACCTCGCCCATGCAAGGGGTTTCCACGCCTCCCAATCCTATGAGATATGCTTCCACAGGATTGACAGTTAACTGTAACTCTTGACAGTAAGACACTCTAACAGCACTAGTGGCGGCACCTGAGTCAATCAAGGCTTTTACAGTCCTTGCACTCTTTTCTTGTCCTATTTCTAGGGTTACGAAAGGACGTCGATCAGTTATCCTAGGTGAGCTGGTTCCTGCAACTTCACACATTGCCATATGATATCCTTGGTCTGCATAGTCATCTGTCCTAGGCTCCTCTCTACCTTGCCTTCGTAATTTCATCCTTCTGATGCGTTCTAAAGCTTCTGCTTGAGCTTCTTCTCTAATTCGCTTCTCTTCCTCTTTGCGTTTCTTAGCAGTGTTGAGTCGGCTGAGCATTTCCTCCGTGAGGGGTTCCTGATACAACTTGACTCTGCATCCGCTAATATAATTAGGGAGAACATCACCCTCTAACGTGGCTAATTGTACTGCTCCACTCGTGGAGATCCTATTGATGATCATAGGTCCATAGCCTCTCTTTTCTAGCTTCCTCGCGTGTTGTTTTAGTGTATAGACTAAGACTAGATCTCCTGCTTTCAAGCCCTTATCCTTTACGTGGGCATCAAAGTATGCCTTCTGTCTCTTCTTGGCAGCATATATGCCTGCAGCAGCTCGCAGTCTTGTTTCTCCTAATCGTTCAAGGTCAAAAATTCTAGAGGAGAGCTCATGACCTGTCCATTCGTGCTCTTGTGCTACTCTCAATGTAGGGATCAGGAAGTCCAAGGGTAGCACAGCATTTTGGCCAAATACCATCTGAAAGGGAGTGGCTTGGAGTACCGTTTTGTAGGCCACTCGGTATGCCCAAACAGCATGGTGTAGCTGTTTGTCCCAATCAGAGCGTTTAGTGTTCACCAATTTCGTCAGTACATTGCATAAAATCTTATTAGTGCTCTCAGCTTGTCCATTAGCTTGAGGGTGATAAGGGGCAGACTTCTTGTGTATTACCAAGAATTCTTGGAGTAGATTTTCAATTACTTCATTCAAGAAATGAGTGCCTCTATCACTTACAAGCTCTATAGGTAGCCCATACCTCGTGAATACATTCTCAAACAAGAATTTGGCAGTTGTTTGAGCATCGTTCTTTGTCGTAGCCTTTACCTCTACCCACTTGGTGAGATAATCTGTCGCCACAATGATGTATTCCGCATGAGAACCCTTAGCTGGGGGATTAATAGGACCTACAAAGTCTATTCCCCACTTAGAGAATGCACGTCCACCCATCATAGGTTTCAGTGGCATCTCGTCTTTGCGTATAGGATACTGAGTCCTTTGACAGACATCACACCGTTTCACATAGGTATGTGCATCCATGTGAAGGGTAGGCCACCAGAAGCCTGCAAACAATATTGCCTTGATCACCCGATCTGGTCCAAAGTGTCCTCCTGCTACACCTTGGTGAGCAGTTTCCAAGATCTTAAGATATTCACTCTCATGGACACACAGTCTCAGGTAACCATCCTTACCGCGTTTGTATAGATTATCACCAACAAGTGAATAATCCTGGGCTTCTTGTTCCAAACTCCTTTTTCTAGCTAGAGTCATGTCTGGAGGGAATGTGTTTGTCCTCAAGAATGATACTAGGGGTTCACTCCAATCTGGCGCAATGGATACTTGATAGAGAGTGGCATGTTCCACAGGTGGTTTATTGCAACAGATTGGGCATTCCTTGCACAACTTTTGGACGTCTGCTTCCATAGTTGGCCAATGCACTCCGAATCTCTTTAGAGTCTGCAACGTTCGTTGCTTTGAATGGTGTTGCTCTAGTGCACCTACATGTGCTAGTTGCAACCATTTAGCGTACTCATCCTCTTCTACGCAACAAGCCAAGATCCCTTGATCTGTGTGCTTGTACATGCTTCCTGCCATGATGTGATATTTTTGGGCTTTTACTATCTCTCTATTCCGTGTGTTCACCACTGGATGATTAGGCCCGTATGTCAATACTGGTACTATTGGCTTGGCCCACTGCGGCACCACTTCCAAATTGAACAAGTAAGCATCAGGAAGGTCATCTGACACTCCTTGTGGGGCTTCTCCCGATGTGAGCCTAGAGAGATGATCTGCTCTCAAGTGGGTTCTACCTTTTCTTACCACAACCTCAAAGTCATATTCCATTAGCAAGAGAAACCATCTTACTAATCTACCTGTATTGCATGGTTTGTTTACTAAGTACAACAATGCCTGATGGTCCGTAAAAAATTCAAACTTATTTGCAAGCAAATAATGTCTAAACTTTTTAACCGCATATACCATACCTAATCCTTCGCGCTCTGTAGTGGTGTAATTCCGTTCAGCCGCATTCAATTGTCTACTGGCATAGGCAATTGGAAGATCCATATTACCTTCACCAGTAGGTTGTGCAAGCACACATCCAATCGCATAATTGGATGCATCCACATGAACATGGAATGGCTTATTCCAATCTGGTGTGGTCAAGATTGGTGCTGAACATAATCTTCGTTTAAGCTCTTGGAAGGAATTCTCACATTCATCCGTCCACTCAAAGTTTGTCAGAAGTCCGTACATGGGCTTTGCAATGACAGCATACATGTGTATAAATCGTCGATAATAGCCACAATGCCCCATGAAAGCTTGTACTTCCTTGACATTCTTTGGCCTAGGTAGCTCTGCTATGGCTCTCACTTTCTCCTCGTCAGTAGATATGCCATTCTTTGACACTATGTGTCCTAGAATCTTACCTTGCCTAACCATAAAAACGCACTTTTCTGGGTTCAGGCAGACTTGGTACTCTCTACATTTGTCAAAGATTTGTTTGAGTTCAGGAATATGGGTTTGTCTAATGTTGGAATGAGCACAAAGATCATCAACATAGACTTCTAAACTCTTCCTCAGGAATTCCTTAAACACATGGCACATCAGCCTCTGGAAGGTAGCTGGTGCATTGGTAAGCCCAAATGGCATTACTCTAAAAGCAAAAATGCCCCATTCTGTGGCAAAGGCTGTCTTGTGCTGATCCTCTGGAGCTATGGCTACTTGATTGTAGCCCGAGAATCCATCAAGGAAACTGTACACTTCCTTGCCTGCCACTCTTTCTAAGAGATGTTCTGTGATGGGAAGCGGATAGTTATCTCGGATTGTGGCTGCATTAACCTTCTTCAAGTTAATGCACACACACAGCTTACCATTCTTCTTGGGCACCACTACGATGGGGGATACCCATTCAGTGTGCTCAATTTCATAGATAAATCCGGCTTCGACCAGTCTATCTATCTCTTCCTTGATCTTAGCAGCATAGTTATCGTTATATGTATAAGGCTTTTGCTTAGAGGGTTTGGCATCTGAGGTCATGGGGATGGTGTGTGAGCATATGTCAGGGTCAACACCTTTCAAATCCTTGTAACTCCAAGCGAATACATCTCTGTATTCTCTTAGCAAGGTAATCAATTCGTACTCTTCTTCTTCTGTCAGGTCATGGCCTATATACGTGCATCTCTCCTCTCCTTCTTCTATGGCCACTACTATTTTCTTGGTGGTTTCTTTGTTATCATAGGCCTCTCCTGATTGTGCCTCTCGTTTAGGCATTCTTATCATGACTCTCCTGTCATCTATCTCATACTTCTTAAAATTTTCGGGGACCTCAAACAAAGATTCTTCCTCTTCTGGTGAGGCTTCTCTCTTTTTTCGTTTCTTTCCTTCTTCCTTCGGGGTCACATGTGTTGTTAATCTTACATTAGTTGTAACCTCTCCATGCCTCTGGGGTTGAAATTCTACTTCATGGAAGTATTCTTCATCTGATGCAAATGGTGGGTCCATAATGATTGACTCTAGATCGGAGTCACTTGCATCCTCAAATGCATCAGGGCTAGGTTCGCATTCTTCTAGAACTGCCTCTCCCATGATTGGCTCTATGGAGAAGACTGAAATATCATAACCATCCTCATCACAGTGAGGTGTCCATTGTTCTTCGTTGATGGCTACGTCCATTGTTGCTAAGATTTCTGCCCAACCGTGAGGTTCAAATTCTTCGTCTGGAAAAACTACAGGTGCATAGGCTGGGTCTTAGATTGATCTATGGGTTTCTTTCGCACCTACCTCTCTGGCTTTCTCTCTCTTCTCTTCTTCAACTGCTACCTTGCACATCCATAAGTGAGTATCTTCATGCATCCATGAGGATCCAGATCCTATGGAATGCACCGATTCTGTGTCATCTTTGGCTCTATGGATGGGATTCCATTGGATAGGAGGGACGTCTCTGTGAGAAAAATCCTTGAGATTGACTTTGGTTGTAACACCCAAGTGTTGCAGATACAAGGAGTTGGTTCCCCAATCCTGTACCACTTGCAACTGTCGCATAAATGGTCTTCCCAAAATCATCTCATAGGCATGATTTTTGCTGAAGTCACATATAGCAAAACTATGCTCAAACTCGACACCACAAGTGGTGAGAGTTATTCCTTCTAGCAATCCTAGGGGTCTCTCTATGTGACCATCTGCCATTTGCAATTTCATTCTCGTTGGCCTGAGTGCTGGCTTGCCCCAACGCTTCCATAAGGAGGTAGTGGCAATTGCAACTCCTGCACCTGAGTCCAAAATTGCCTTTGTGGTGTAGTCCTGGTAGGTAATGGGAAGATAGGTGTTCCCTTCTTCACCTTCGCACATGTCTCCTATCTTATCCAAGGGAATTTCTGGCACTGTCCTATGGGATCCTACCTTGGAACGAGGTTTTGCAACTTCAGCTACCTGACTGTCTACATATTTTCGCATGTTTGGTCTATCCTCAGTCAGTTCTTCCAAAGTGAGATTGCGTTGCACCTTGGTGTTCGTTACTACCTCCGTGTTCCTTGGTATGCCTGAGTCGTCGTTCCTTACCATGACTGTGGGTGCTCTCATACATGTGGACTTTGCTTCCCATGGGCCTGTGAAGTGAGGTAGCTCTTGTATGGAATTAGACTCAAAGTCCAATCTCTCGTGAGACTGAGTACTCTCATGTTCCCCGTAAATGGATGGGATGTCTTGTGGGAATTGGTCGTGTGCATCGTCCACAAGTTCAAAAGGAGGGGCGACCTCACTTTCGTTATCCCATTTATCTTCTTCAATCTCTCGTAGGAAGTCTGGTGCAAACCGATTCATAGAAGAAGAAGTGTCTGGCTCCGTAGAATTTGGCACATAAGCAACCTGGGAAGGAGGGCTTATTCTATCGTTGGCTCTCTCCTTGTTCCCATAGATGGCTGGAGCACAAGCTTCTTGGGGAGGATTACTTATTCTATTACTTTTCCGAACAGGCTCATATGCTCTCTGAGAAGGAATGTGGGTCACCTGTGGGGGTACATAAGCTTTCGGGGGAGGCTCATGTGACTTTTGGGGGGGAAGATAAGCATCTTGAGGAGGCCCATGGGCTTCCTGAAGAGGCTGGCTTATCCGTTCTCTTGCCCTTTCCTTTCTTTGAGGGGCAGGTTCCTTCTCTGATTGTGCAATTAACTTCTCTATTCTTTCCAGCAGTCCATCAAAGTGTAACTGCGTCTTAGCTGAACTAGAAATGTTAAATAGGCGGCTGGCCTCAAACATGGTCTGAGCCAATTCCACCATTTTGGCACAAATCTTAGTTCGTTCAAGCTCTAGCTCGGCTCTAGGGTAGCACTTTTCATGATCGGTGATGGTTGGCCCTTCTTGGATTCTGGCCTGATATGCTTTAAGCATCATATTAAGGTCCTCGGGAGTGGGGTCAGCTAGGACTGATCCTACTCTAGGGGGTGGTGGGATTTGATGAGGCAGTGGGGAAGGTGGTGGTACGGATGGAGGTGGGAATGGTGGAGGCGGAGTAATGTGAGAGGGAGTTGGAGCTGTGAGTTCAGTTATCCTCGCTTTGGTTTCTCTTATGCTTTCTTCAAGTTCGTTTATCTTTTTTGCCCATTGTCTTTTCATTCTTTCTCGACTATCTTTCCATGCTCTAGTTCTTTTCTTTGTTACGCTCTCGGTTTCACTCGCCTCTGAGTTCTTTTCCTGGTTTACCCCTTGATTCTGCTGCAAGGCTTGAGCACGAGTGACTACCTGTATGGGAGCAGTGGAAGTGACACTTCCTGTGGAATCTACCACTAACCCAATAACGTTGATTGGAGTGATTTTTGGCATATTGTTAGGATTCTTAGGGCAATCTCGTAAGAGGTGTTCTTTTCCACAATCTTGGCAAAAGCCTTGGATCGTCACGGACTGATTTTGTGTAGGTGGAGGTAAGGGACAATCACGAACGAAGTGATCCCCCTGACATCGGTAGCATGGTCCTCTAGGAAGGGGTGGTCGTACCTGCCTAGGTTGAGGCCTAGGGTTGGGGTTTGCATACATGACATTCGTGTAATCCGACTCCCAACTAGGTTCACTTGGTTCTTCACTATAGTAGGATTCACCATGTTCTGGAGACTGCATGTAGTAAGCCTGGGGACTATCGACATGCGTAGAATCAAAGCTATGGTCACTCGGGTCACTTTCTGAGATCAATGGGGTTACTGGTACTATGGCCCTATTCAGGTTTTCTTCTGCCACTGCATACTTTACTGGAATCACGTTAGCGGGGTTTGGAGGCTGTTGAGCTAGCACCGGTTGGGGTCTCTGTTGGGCCTGATATGGTTGCTGATAGGTTTGTTGGGGTCTAGCATATTGTGGTGGTGGATTTTGGTTCTGGTATCGGCCTGGTAGGTAGGGCTGCGGATAGGGTTGCCTAACTGCCTGCTTGTTGTATAGGCAATCTTGTGCGGTGTGATTGGTGTATCTCCGTTCTATGGTGCAGTACTGGCTACTAGGGTTTACTTGGGGTTGAGCCATAATAGGGCAGACGTTCGCCATATGGTCACCACCGCATGTATAGCACCTTTTCACAGGGGCAAACCTTGGGATTTGTTTGCTAATTACACCTAGTTTCTGAGCTACTTTTTCGGCAAGTTCTTCAATTGATGTGGCTTGTGTGGAAGATTGACTAGATGCACTATCTGAATCTTTGTAAATTTTGGACAACTCTAGCTCTTCTCCTAGGTTATCTTCAATGTCAATGCACATACGTACACATTCTTCTATAGTCCTAGGGTCTTTCAGATACACATAGGATCTCAATTTTGGGCTCAGCAATCCGTCAAGAAATAAGGCTACTTGTTTAGCAGATGTGGGTAGCTCCGAAATAGGGCACCTTTCAAGATATTGTCTAAATCTTCTTCCTGCAAGTCTCACAGTCTCTTGAGGGGTTTGCTTGAAGCTGTGAATCAGTGAGGAGGTGTTGTGTCTTATGCCGCTCTTAGAGAACTCTATAATGAATGCCTCTAGGAGTTGATCTATGCTCCTGAACTGGCGTTCATCTAATGGCTGAAACCACGTAAGTGCTGTGTTCCTAAGGGTTAGACCGAAGGCATTGTACTGCGTGAACAGATCCTCCACTTGTTCAGCTCTCAAGACTTGCTTGAACTCTGCCACATGATCATAGGGATCTCCTGTGCCATCAAAGTAATTCTTCATGGACTTAACTAGCTGAGTCGGTCTCAGGGTTCTTGCGTGCTCTCTAGGCCTCGGCAACGGGAATCCATCCACATTTCTTTGATTCCTGTGAGCTCTAAATATCTCAGGTTCTACCCTATTCGTCTCTGTCCTCGTTCTTTCTCTGCCCACTGGGCTGGCAAAACTTACTTCTGGTCTATCTCTACTTCTGTCTCTTTGCATACCATGAGCTTGAGAAGTTCCAGCCCCAGGGTGACCATAGGATACATTTGATCTTGGTTGGGGGAAAATGAATTCACCCTTCCAAGTGTAGGCATGCCTATCATTTTCTGTCACCACGAAGATCCGTTCTGAAGCCTGATCTAAATAGGTCACTCTGCCTGGGCTATCCGGATCCTTAAACTCATAGATCATGATATTTCCTATGTCTGTCGGCTGATTAGACTTATACCTCCAAAAGGCTTCATCAGTTTCTCGATTGAGGAGCAATTCTATGCTCTTGTTGTCTTGGGGGACCCATTCAGGCGTGATAATCCTAGTGAGAACTGATTTACCTCGAGGGGTTCTAGGTTCCGCACCCATGTTCCCTTGCTCCAGGTCACCTAAGTCCGCTTCTGAGATTACATTCCCAAAGTCATCGGTCCTCTCAGGGTGACTAGTGACTACATATATAGTTCCTTCTTTGTCTAGGTATGCACCATTTTCAAACTTGACAGCTGGGTGCTCTAGTCCAATGGATTGATCGGGGTTTTTAATCTAGACCACAGATCTTCCTAAGCCGTCCTCATAGATGCTAGCACCTAATCGGTTGGTCCTAAGGTACTCCAGCTGCGTTTTGTAAGGGCCTTCTACCCTGTATAGGTAAGGCACTCCTGAACTTCCCGTAGGTCTGTCCATGCCTTGGGACATTTCTGACTCACTGGTCTCAGAGCTAGGGTAGTTTGAGCGGTGGCTCAACTGCTGGGCCCAAGACCTTGCAGTGTGATTGACACTAGCCTCTGAAGACCTAAGGCTTTGTCTCTCTCGTGCTAGGTGTCGTCCTGATCTAAGGTTCATATGCCTAACTGATTAGCCCAATTTTTTTCAGAGTACAACCTCGTTGCCGATTAATTGGTACCAGTCACTTGATTCTTTTTAGTTATTTTATCACGTTTGAGTTCTTGTCTGATATCACGTCGTCAGGAATGTTTGAATGTTGTTTCACACTTGCAATTGATCGTTCCACGTTAGGTTCTTTTCCTTTATGTTATCGGCAGTACAGAGATTAAATTTTTAACTTGAACTTGAGTTTTTAGGTAGTCTTCAACTTGATAACTGCCTATCGTCGCTCTGACTTACTCCTACTTCTCATCGTTCTTAGCCTAAGCTATGAATTGACAGAGGGGGTTAAAAGTGTCCAACCTTTTGTTTCTTGCTCGGTTGCCCTTGAGTGCTCAGGAAATGTGTTCCCAAGCTCGCACTTACACTTGCTTAGAACGCCTCTCGATGCTCTATAAGAGTTTCAAAGTTAGCCTTGAAATTTACATTCCAAAGACAGAACCAATTATTTTCATTCATGTAGCACAAACACAAACTTGCCTAGTGATTTTCAAGAAAACAATCCTAAGGACCCCTGACTTTGATCCCCCTGGGTATGGTCAACTTCAAAATACCCTACCTAAAAATCAATGTATTATCTTTATAAAAAACAGTTGAGGGCGTGTAGTATATGCTACGGGCTTTCCAACAAGCCCTAGAGCTCAAAAAATGGATCTCGTATGAAAAAGTTGTGACCGTTCAGGGTTCTAGGGTTACGACAGGGTTCAAACAGGATCACTGTGCAACAGGTTTTCCCCAAGTTGTTTTCCTAAGACTTCCCCATGTGCTCAAGAGCATAATATTTGTGACCAAAATTTAGCCCAATTTTTCAATTAACAAACCTTAAAAATTTTGGCTAAAATTGGCTGTCAATCGCGATGGATAGGGCTGTCAATCGCGATGGACACTCAGTCAATCGCGATGGACAGAGACTTCAGTCAATCGCGATGGACAGGGAGTTGAGTCAATCGCGATGGACAGGGAGTCGGTCGCGATGGACAGAGACTTCAGTCAATCGCGATGGACAGGGGTTGAGTCAATCGCGATGGACAGGCAGTCGGTCGCGATGGACAGAGACTTCAGTCAATCGCGATGGACAGAGGGTTCAGTCGGTCGCGATGGACTGGCAGTCAATCGCGATGGACAGAGCTGTCAATCGCGATGGACAGGGGTTGAGTCAATCGCGATGGACAGGCAGTCGGTCGCGATGGACAGAGACTTCAGTCAATCGCGATGGACAGAGCTGTCAATCGCGATGGACAGGGCTGTCAATCGCGATGGACTGAAATTTTGCAAGATTTTCAGAAATTTTAGTGGGAATGTGGTGTGCAGAGTCTCTAGTCCACTGTGGTGCACTCAGATTTACCAACAAGTGAAAATTTCTGTCAATCGCGATGGACAGAAGGCGGCGACTGCGAGACAGTTTCGTCGAGTTCCGTACCTGCACGGAAGGCTGGAGATGGTGATGTGACCTGTACCTGCAAGATAGCTCAAGAAACATGCAAAAACGGCACATGCAATTTCGCTCTCTCGCTCTCTCTCACAAGTGAAATGAGGGAAATGAGGTGGAGGTGGGGATATAGTCAAAAAACTGAAATTTTCGCGATGATGGAGATGGACGTGGGAGATGGTGATGATGATGATGGTGATGAAGATGGTGAAGAGAGTAAAAGAAAATCTATGAGAGTGAAGAAAATACCTACAACTCCAACGCGTCAACTCTACGTCTTACCATCACACGCTCGTCCTCAAAGCTCGATCCCCGGCAACGGCGCCAAAATTTGGTGTAGCTCAGTGATGAGTAGCACCTCCTTTAATGTCAATCCGGGAAGACGTGAGGATGGTATGAAGACCTCGAGCAAGTGGCGGCACAAGTGCGTGAGTGAGAAGCACACTAGCATGCACACACATACACACACACACGCACACACAGTAAGACAAAGAGTGAGAATCAATGGAGCTTTTAGATTACTTTCAAAATGCTCTTTACAAATTCGTTTCAATTACAATCTAACCTCAAAAATGAGCTCTCTAGCTCTTTTTATAGTTTTTGACTAGCTTTTGGCCCTGTCCAGACCTAGTGTCCGGCCTAGTTAAAAATTAGGTTCCAGGGCCAATTTGAGGGCTCAAACGGAGTCTAAAAAATACGAAAATTGATATGTAGGTACTTCTAAGGCTCCTCAAGCTCAAGGACTCCTTGGCTTGCACAAAATGGAGCTACAAAAATATGAACTGGTATTTACAATGATTGTTAGTGATAAGAATCACTGTTAAAAGATGTAGATTGGAAAAATTGAAGGGCCTATCTGCCAGATTTGCGTCGACTGCTTTGTCTACTTACTCCTTCACCTTGTTCTGACTCTCTCCGTTGGCTTCCTTGTCTCGTCAATCCTTGGGTTCCCTGGCTTCCTTGTCTAGTCAGTCCTTGGGTGCCCATACTGCTCTCAACAATCACCTTCTCAATTAGAATCTACAAAGCCTTGTAGTAGAAAATGTGATGACTTTAGAAATACCATTGCATGATTCAAAGGTCCCTTCAAATATTTAAATATCCTCTTAACTACTTTCCAATGAATTTTGAGTAGTTTGTGCATCAACCTTGACACTTGAAAAACTACAAACTGAATGTCAGGACATGCATTACATAGATAGATCAAGCATCCAACTACTTGACTATATAATGTACCATCAAAAGGTTCTAACTCTACATCTACCTGTAATGACACACTAACATCCATAGGTGTTTGCATAGGTTTACAATCTGTCATCTCAAACCTTTCTAAAAGTTTCTCACTGTACTTTTGTTGTGTCATATAGATACAACCATTCCTAAATTTGAATTCAATGCCTTAGTAGTAATGTAAAGCCCCAAGGTCATTAACATCAAATGTACTCTTAAGTTGTGACTTAACGAATTGAAAATCAGAATACATGGGACCTATCATGATCATTTCATCAACATAGATGATGATGATAATTTATTCATTTGTCTCTCCTTTAACATAAAGGGTATGTAAGCCGCCGGAAAGGAACTCATACTTTTTGTAGTATATATCTTGAAAAGTCGCACGCATGATGTAAAGATGTAGAGCAAAGTTGTAACCTTTGCGAAAGAATAATGAAAGAGTCGTGTGAAGCAGAAGGTGTAGTCGTCGGACTGTTTGTCTGGGCGAGAGCCGGAAGTGAAGCGCTGTTGCCGAAATTCTATGTAAAATTGTGTCTTCTGTCAATTTTGTTGATTAATTTTAATAATTAAATTAAGTCTTAATGAAGTATTGAGATTGACGGATTAGGTGATACGTACGAAGTTATATAGTTAACTGTGCAGTAGTATTGACGTATTCTGTAAACACATTTAAAACAGTTGATGTGTGTAAGTCTGCGAGTGGATACACGGAATCTATAGATTTGGGAAAATACAAATAGGGCCTCTGTTTACAGACCCCTAACCATCCCAGGAACCCAGACTTGAATTAAACTTTAAACAGATAACTTAATCCGAAGTTTAAGTTTAACACTAGTGCCGTCTGTGGGAAATGGAGTAGTTGTTTGCATCAAAGATTAAAGATTGAGGAAGAATTCTTGATATATGCCTGTAATACGTTCCGGCGAATCATACCCCAAATACCGCAGAGATCAACATCCCTGGACAGTTCCGAACTTATTAGGAACACCCCCTGGTGGTAGAAGTGCAGGACAATCAAGTCCAGTTTGCCAATTGAAGCAGATTATGATCATACGGTGTGGAACGCCTTTGAATGCCGTAATTGCTATGGCATTACAATTAGAAAACAAAGTGGGCGGATTCATTGAACACTTAGAGTGGCTGAAAGCATCTAGGCAATCTAACGAGGATCCTTTGAAACAAATTTACTATACCAAATGCAAAAATCCAGGGCACACCAGTTCAACATGTGTGCTGAACCAAATGTATTGTGCAATTTGCCACACAACAGAACACACTACGGAGACTTGCCCATATAATGCCAAGGTACAGAACCGAGCAGCAGTTAATGCCATCATTCAAGAACAAGGGCAACAGGCCAGCCATTATGTACCACCACAGATGCGGAATACCTCGTACCAAGGATACATGAATTATCAAGGTGGACGGTCAAATAATTTTGGACAAGCTCGGTGGAATGCAAGTCCATCAAGAGAGGGCACATCTCCTCCACCCCCTAAATGTCATTTTTGTGGTGAAATTGGGCATATTCAAAGGTTCTGTAAAGATGTGGCCGAGTATGACAAAAAGAAAAAGGAACGACAACATCTAATGGCAAATATGGTGTATATTTCGGCAGTAGACACGCAAGTAGCAATGGTCCAAACACGCTCCGGAAAATAATTACAACCAGTTGCAGAGATCTTTGAACCAGGAATTTGTGAACAATAGAAGGCGTTCACAAGGGCAAGCAAGTGGGCTACGCAGGAACAATCCGTATTTCCTGATCCAGTTCCGATGATGCAGCAAAGTATACTGCCAGAAGTACCAGAAGGGCAAAATCTGACTCATATAGTACCGGACTCCACACCGGAGATCATATCAGAAACAACCAAAACTGATTCGGTGTGGGATGTGCTATCCAAGGCATCAATTACATTGCCCTTGGGTCAATTATTGGCTTTGATCTCGGGAGTGCGTCAACAGTTCCAACAGCAGGTCAGTCCAGGACCCTCGAGTGCTCCTGCAACAACCACAATCCAACTGGAATTGGACCCAATGGTGGATCATACGGTACCACTGATTACGGTATGGTACAAAAACCACAAAATCACACGTCTTAATTGATGGCGGATCTGGTGTCAACATTGCAACATCAACACTTTGTAAATGGTTGGGGTGGATGCAAATTGAACCTGTTCAATTCTTTGTAGCATGGCTGATCAATCTCGAGTCCATCCGGTGGGCTTGGTGCGAGATATTCCGATCACTCTACAAGGTTCTGTTTTCAAAATGACCTTTGTTGTAATGGATTTACCCGAATCGAGCCTCGATTAAAATCTTCTCTTTGGATGTCCTTGGCTAAAACAAGCTAAGGTAGTGCAAGACTTGTCAGCGCATGAATTAGTCTTTAAAAATAATGATGGAAAATATGTTGTCCCCTTGGACGACATGAAGCCCTGTGACTTACATGCACGACAATATTTAGCGAAGCATGTACATATGTTGGATGGTCTCTCCGATGATGAAGAGGAGACTTTCCTTAAAGCTTACAAGGATTTTGATGGCACTTGGCACTGTAGATTTACAAACGGTGGCTGATAACCGGAGTCCGATAGCCTACACGGTGGTAGCTTTGACTGGTGAGCATGAGTCGAGCACAGAATAGACTTTGGATGAGTCGATGCTCCAACAATTACTTCAGTCCCAAGACGATTTGGAAAGGGAGATGTATTCCTTTCTAGATGGATACAATGGTTACAATCAAGTCCGAATGGCAGAGGAGGACATACCCAAGGCTACCTTTATTACAAACTGGGGTGTCTATGCGTGTACCATAATGTGGTTTGTAATAGGCAATGCTCCCAGTACATTCCAACGCTGCATGCTTTCCCCTTATCTCACCACATTTATGAGAGTGTATCTGGATGATTTCTCGTTATCCGATGATACGTCGACATGCCTGTACCATTTATGGTGTTGCTTTTCAAAGTGTCGGGAATATCGCTTGTGTGTGAACCTGAATAAATCAGTATTCTCTGTATCCTGTGGCAAGCTGCTCGGACACGTTATTTCAAAACAAGGCATTCAGGTAGATCCAGACAAAGTGAAGGCCATACTGGAGGCTCCTACTCCTAAGACACCTAAAGACGTGATGCGGTTTTTGGGCCAAATCTGGTGGCATGGGAGACATCTACGTTGGCTTGCTCATCTGGCCATACCACTTAATCGATTGATAACCAATAGCCCGCATCAATTCGAATGGACCGAAGAGTGTCAACTTTCTTTTGACACACTGAGATCCTTGTTAACTCAGGCTCCCATTCTACAAGCGCCCAATTGGGAATTGCCACTTCATGTCTTTGTAGATGCATCCGGAAGTGCCATTGGAAGCGTGCTGATGTAGCAGACGGATAAATGGTTTCGTCTCGTATATTATGCGAGCCGCAGATTGGCCCCGGCAAAGCGTAACTATTCCGTTACTGAACGAGAATGTCTTGGCTTAGTATATTCTGTGAAAAAAATTTGACATTATCTATTGGGCAGACGCTTCACCTTCCATGTCGATCATGCAGCATTGGTGTATCTTGTGCGACAACAGCATTTGGGAGGACGGTTAGCACAATGGATATTGCTGCTTCAAGAATTTGATTACTCTATCGTACATCGACCAGGGTCCGCACATGCCCTTGCTGACTTTCTATCTCGGTTGGATTCCAATGAGCTTCCAGAGGGTGTCGATGACACAACACCAGCTATCTATGCAGCAGAGACAATACATGATGATCAACAGGAATTATTGTAACCTCGTCTTACTATGATACCTTGCTTCTGTTCTTGACTAGTGGATGTCCCCCTGGTATGATTTCTTCAGCTCCTCGACGAAGACTAGCCACATATAGTCGACACTTTTGGTTGATTGTCGAACAATTATATTATATGGATCACTCAGGAGTTCTACTCAGATGTGTCCCTCCACATGAAATTGCTTCAGTCATTACCATCGCCCATGTTGCCCCAACCGGAGGACATTTTGTGGTTGACCTGAATCACCGGAAGATTCTGCAGAGTGGATTGTGGTGGCCCACTGTGTATCGTGACATCACCAAATATGTACAACAGTGCGATGAGTGTCAGCATTCTGGTCAGCATTTAGAGCTACATTACTTCCCTCTCCAACCCGTTGTGCCTCTTGAACCCTCTCAGAAATGGGGTTTGGATTTCATAGGACCTATTACACCTCCGACCATAGTCATCAATAACAGATATATTCTGACATGCACAGATTACACAACTAGATGGGCCGAAGCATGGGCTCTACGATCAGCTACAGCGGCTGCGGTTGTTAAATGCTTAATGAAGGATATCTTTCTGCGTTACGGGTTACCCTTGGAGACAGTAACTGATCAAGGTACGCACTTTGCAAATACATTAATGCAAGTGCTTACGAAAACATTCTAGATTGTGCATAAATTCAGTTCTTCCTATTACCCACGAGCAAATGGACTTGCTGAGAGTACCAACAAATCTGTCTTAAACATCTTGAAGAAACTGGTGTTGGAATGCCCAAAGAGATGGGGCCAATTTCTACTTGTTGTACTATGGGCGTATCGTACCACATACAAAGTGGCGACTGGAACAACTCCTTTGTTGGCGTATGGATTATAAGCGATTGCTCCTATGGAACTGGTGTTTCCCAGTCTGTGTGTGGCTCTGGAACGGAAGCTATTACCGTAAGAATCTTTTCCCTTTCGATTGGAGGCTTTACGGTCCTTGGATGAGCAACGTCTGGAGAGTTTCCTGGTGATGCAGGAAGTGTAGCTAAGACAAGCCAAAACCCATGATTGTTTTCTCAAAACCCCCATGTTTACGGTAAACCAATTAGTCCTCTTCTATAACACTAAGTCTAATAGATCCGTTGAAAAATTTAAACTGTGCTGCTTCGGTCCCTACCGGATTGCTGAACAAGTGGGACCTGCAATTTTTCAGTTATCCACCTTAACTGGTCATCTTCTACCTAAAGTGATTAATGGTTCGAAGTTTTGACCCTACTATCCACCGTCTACCATCTCATAAGGTGTCTTCAGTATTTTTACTCTTTTTTGTTTCCCACTCTTTTCCATCGCCTTTCTTTTCTGATCTCCGTGTTTCGGTTGACCAACTGACCATAATCCTTCTCTTTTCTCATCTAACCATGATTAATAGCCACCTCTATGTCGATGCGTCTGTTAATACATGCATGTTGCCATTATGTCGGTATATTTCCAATATTGCATTATGATTAGGGTTCTTGCGGCCTGATCTTTCCAGTGTTTCTACTTAATCTTGTTCTTCTCGTTGTTAGTCACTATTGTGTCTTTGTGTGTTTGTGACCCTTGTGTGCTCTGTGTTTTCGCTTGATTTTGAGTGCTCCATGGAAGCTCTTGTGAATATAGTGACCTTTCGTGCGGGTCTCACTCTGGATGTGAGTGAGTACTTGCATGCTCGAGGACTTCTGGCCTTCACTGAATTTCCATGCCATTCAGTGGAGTGTCATCCCTTTCATGTGCAGATTATGTCTGCCATAGCCACCATGCTTGCTACAAAGCACTGTTGGCCCTTAACGTGCTTAAACCCCCATGTAGTAGTTACACTAAACACGGTTGCTGAGGGATTCTGTCTCCCTCAGGAAGGATTGGTCGATGGACCACTCCTTCCCCTAGCAACCATGAAGGAATTATTTCCCCGGCACTCATCTAATGAGTTTGCCATACTTTGTCATCCCGAAGTAGAGCGCACCGTGCTGCAATTTCTTGTCGCTGCCTTAAACTTGCAAAGACGCACATATGATATCTCCCATCCATTGTATTCGATGATTGATACTGCCTCACGAGACGGGGTCAATTTCACATCGTTTTTCTTCTGGCGCATTCATCGTGAATGCTTAGCAGTTACCAAACAACTTGCCAAGCATGAAATTCCTCGTACCCGATTACCCCACCTCCTCACCCTTCTCCTTCCGGTGATACAAGCCGTGCAACCACCTACAACGGATACTGTGCTGTTACATGAGGAATCTACATAGATGCTCGAAGAGGACGATGATGAGGACCTGCTCCATTTCTTCCAGCAAAAATGCAGACGAATTAGCCCATCGCAAAGCCAGGTGCAGGGTTCCACCGCAGTTCAAGAAGATGAACTCTTTCATGACACCACTACTTCATTACAGGAAGAATATGCTCTGTCGTCTCCTAGTAAGCAGCCGAAAAAAGATGTTATTATGGAAGACGTAGCAGAACTCTCACAGTGGGAGGAATCTCATCAACTGGATGCTGAGGCTGTGAAGGAGACAGTGGAAGCTACCGTTGTTCGTGAATGTCAATCTCCTTTACCAACCGCAGACACCCAAGCAGATGCAGTCAATCAATCGATCGGTAATGAAGAAGCAGTTACCAAAGTCGCTTTGTCGGTACCCCAGAATGAGACCAGAATAGTTTTAGTTCCGACTTCTCTTATCCCTCTACCTCCTCCAACCAACATTCCTAATACTGTTGAAGTTTCTCCCGTTGCGCCTTCCACTGCCATTTGTGAGGCATCAACCCATCTCCTTTCCTCTCTCGACTACTCTCCACCATCATCACCTCAACTACACTCTGCCTCATCATCACAACCTCCTCCTTCTCTTCCTCCAGTAGTAATGGTCACTGAATTGGCATCCATGGGCCAACTCCTCATCCAATTCTCCCAGCAATTGCCCCTCCAGATGAAGATGGCCACTCAGACAATTCAACAGGAGTTTCAGAGCAAGGTTGACCTTCTAGAAGTGGACATTGCCCCTCTCCAAGAAGAAGTACTTGCAGCCAGAGTCGAGAGTTATTCATTGCATACTCAAATCCAGCAACTCCAAGACCAGTTAGCGGAAAAAGATAATATCATTGCTCAACGGCACACTGAAATTACAGAATTAAAGCAAGAAGTTGCCGACAAGACTGACGGTATGACAACCTTAGGCAATGAGCTCCACAGTAGGCGGGATGCATACAGTGTTTTAGAAGAGGCCTCGCAGTCACTTGCTGCCAATGTACTTAAAGTAGAAGATGAACTGCATAAGGTCACTGAGAGGTTGTTCCAAAGAGATCAAGAGTTCACTGCTAAGATCGCCAAGACCATACAGTTAAAGAAGGAACTTGCAGGTGTGCAAAAGGAGAGAGACGCTTATTACAAAACCATTCAGTTTCAAGCTCAGGAACTTGAAAGAAGAGAAAAATAGTTAGGAGTTCAGGCGGACAGGCTCTCGTGCATTGATGCAGACATAACATAAATGAAACTGCGACGAGACGCTGCTCTGGCCAACGAATTTTATTTACAGGAATCCTTTTTGCAGACGCAGAAAGAGTTACTTATAAGCCAAGTCATTGCTACGAGTTCCGTTAGGACTGATGCATAACTTAGAGCCTGCAATTTTGAAAGATATGCTAGATTCCCTAAAGTAGAAGATTACATGTACCTTCAAACTAGCTCGCACTATGTATATTCAGGGCATCATAGATGAATCGTGACTGTGTAATTACCAATTTTGGGTTCGAGTCCACCGTGCATGCCAGTGTAAGCCGCCAGAAAGGAACTCATACTTTTTGTAATATATATCCTGAAAAGTCGCACGCATGATGTAACTCGCAATTGCTTTCTTATCTGTTGGCAACTTAACACAAATTGCTTTCTTATCTGTTGGTAACTCGCAAAGCTTCCATATTTGATTCTTTTGGATAGAATCAATCTCCCCTTGCATTTTTTTTTCTTCCAAATAGGAACTTGTAAAGCATCTTCAACCCTAGAAATTTCATCTTTAATTGAAGCTAGTGTAAAAGTATTATTAATTTCAAAATGTTATGCATAATTTACTTGATCTGCATGATCTTTCTATTTCCTTTCTGACTTCTTGTTCTCCCTTATTTCAAGTTTTCTATTCCACTACCTTTGATAGTTTGATAGAACCATATTGGAAAGGTCTGAATATTGGTGCAACATCTTCTTCTTCTCTTGCTTTTCAAGCTCTTGAGGGTTCTCCAAATTTATAAGTTGGTATGTCAAGAGGTGATGTAGGAAAAGATGGAGATGATGAAGTAGATAGTGAGGTCTAGGAGCAACAACTTTCTCTTTACATCTATCAATTGTAATATTTGGTGCTTGAGAAGGTTGATCACCTCCCCTTTACAATTGAATGCAAGCACCTAAATTTGACTTGAAAAAATACATAATCATGTACCTCAATAAATTCTAGAATTTTTGCATGTTTATCATAAATATGGCTTTGTGCAACATAAGCATTGTGGGAGAGTAGGATATCATCTGTTTTTGGTACATAGAATTTGTATCCTTTACTTTTGATAGCATAATCAATGAATATTGCTTATCTATATCCCTTACTTTCAATAATATAACCAATGAATATTGCTTTGATGGCTTTGACATTTAGCTTACCATGCCCCTTCTTCTCAATGTGAACATAAGTTGGAGATCCAAAAACTTTGAAGTAGCTTACACTAGGCTTCTTGCCATAATAAGCTTCATAGTGAGTGATGACCTTTAAAGCTTTTGCAGAAGACCTATTAATAATGTGCTTGGTTGTATGTATTGCATCAAACTAAAACTTAGGTGAAAGTTACTTAGAGGACATCATACTATGCATCATTCCCATAAGTGTCCTATTCTTCCTCTTTGCAACATCATTTTGTTATGGACCATAAGCAATAGTGAGCTGATGAGAGATTCCTTTATCTTCTAGAAAAGATTTAAGGTCTTTAGGAAAATATATTGATATATTTCGATAGTGATGTGTGTGAACAAACTTAGGGCCGTCGGGCAGTTTTGACCTCTTTATGAGGTTTTTCCCCCCTTGGCTTGTATATACACCTATTACCTTAAGGACTTACTCATTCTTGTACATTCACTTGCTAAATCATTCAGGGTTGTGTTGTGCTCTAAGCTTCTTTTTCTTCTTCTTCCTTGTATTGTTTGTGTGCTTGTGTAGACATCAAACTCCAAACTATTGGTATGAGAGTAGGTGGCTGCTTCATCTAGGGCATCGTCAACACCCCTCCGATCATAGTCTCGAAACTACATGAAATATGGTGAGCATACTCAGCGCAATTAAGTCTCCAAACACACTATCATAGTGCCTATGTAGGCACTTTCATCCTTTTGTTGCAAACATATTTACATGTTTTGATTCGCCAGTGCAAATAGATCAAATTCTGCTATAGGTCTAGCAGAGCTCAACATGGTAGTTATGTTCAAATTTTTGAGATATAGTCATTTTCTTGCATCATGATATTTAGTCAGTGGCCATGATTGAAAACAATGATGTAATTCATATGTTGGTTGTTGAGGACAAGTTGGATGGTACAAATTACCCATTATGGGGATATATGATGCATTATGTATTGGTAGCAAAAACATTGTGGAATATTATGCACGGTATTGAAAAACACCCTACTATGCTCGCAAATATAATTATTGAAGGTGATGCAGATGGCATTGAAGATGATGGTCTTCAGATTCCTCTTTGTGTTGTGGTTCCTATTGCACCTACTGTAGAGCAACTTCCTTGGATGGCAGAGATGGTTAGGCACATGCCTTGATAGCTTTGTCTCTCAAATGTGTCATTATCCCTCACATTTGCTCTTGCAAGTTAGTAAACAATGCTTTGGATAGACTTATAACCTTATACTAGGCAAGAAATGAGGCTTGTGCTGCTTACCTCCATAAAAAATTGGAGAGTGAGCACATGAATGAAGGAGATTCCATGGCTAATATTTTTACAAAGATCAAAAATTTGAAGGAGTAGTTGATTTTTGATGATGAAGTTTTACCAGATAGTTCACTTGTGGAGATTGTTCTTAATGCTCTTCTAGATTCATATCATAGTTTTGCTCCTACTCTTTGATTGATGATGAAAGGCAATCCAAATGCCTTAAAATTTAAGGAGTTACTCTTTATTTTGTTGCTCGATGATAAGTCCACGTAGAACGTGTTTATTATGCATGTTGCAGATCAAGCCCTCTTAGCCAATCAGAAGGGCAAAGGTAAATGGAGCTCATCTATTAGTAAGCAGAAATTTATTAATGTTGTACAGGTGAAGAAGGATGACAAAGATGAGAAAAAAATGAAAAAGAAGAAATTGTTTTGCAAATAATGTAAAGAAAATGATCATATCATAAAGAGTTGTCCAAAACTAAATACAAAAGAGGCAAAGAAGAATGAGGTTGGAATGGTTATTGCAAAGAACTCTACACCTAAAAGAGAGTTTGCTAATCTTGTGTAGAATGAAGAATGGATGTTTACTATTGTTTCTAGCTCTGACCCATCTTCTCATGAGTAGTGCATGTCTATAGTGCACTCGGATGTTTGGTACTTTGATAATGAGGAAACCAAACATATTACCCTGCAACACAGTTTCTTCAATTCACTTGAGCCTACCCCTATAGGGAAGGGAGTCCAAGTAAACTTTGGTCCCTGCAAATTTGCTTTAATGATCTTTCACCAATATGTGCTAACTGTTTATGCCATACTTCCACTTTTGTGAGTGTCTGACTACCATAATTAAAGAGAGCAATGTTCCTAGTGTCATGTAATTCAAATGTGAACAATCTACCTATCTTCTCTCCCTTTGCAATTCTCCTAAACCCTTGACTTGGATCTTCAACAAATGCTCTTGCTTTTGTGAACCTAACCTATAGGCTTTTCTCCACAATCTGTCGTACACTTATCAAATTCTTTGTGATGGTAGGGACATAGAGTACCTTGCTAAGTAGGTTGATGTTTCCATCAGGTGCTTTTACATTTTCCTATACTCACCTTTGTAATTGAAGAGAAGAAGGCTTCAAGTGCATTCCACACTTCCTAAGATGTTTTAAAACTCCTAATGTGAGGCAAAAAAAAATTAAGATAGAGTTGAGGAGATAAGACCTTGAAAATGCATCCTTGGAGCACCATGTGCTTAATCTTTCTTGCTCTTCTTGTGTAGGTTGACCTTTGTTCCTGAAACTTTTCATAACTTCATCTCCAGCTATATAACCATATAAATTCCTAACTTGAAGATACACTTCCATCCTTAATGACCAGGCTGAGTAGTTATGTCTATCCAATTTGTCAATTGATGACGGAAATCCATCTGCCATGTTGTCCAACATTGCTCTGATATCAATTATGAAAAGATGGATCTGTACTTGGAGAAGATGAAGTAGTGCTACAGAAACATTGCACTACACCAACCAAATAAACTCCACGGACATGAAGTGGACCCTTTTAGATTTCCAATGGATGTTTTATCCACCCTATGTACCTTGGAAGATAAGTAACCATACTAAGAGAAATAAGTTTAGCAAGTCAGGTATGTGATCCCAACTTTTTAAGAGCTTGATGATGTAGGGACATAGGTGACTTCAGTTGAAAATATCTTAGAGGTTTGAACTCCAAATGAAGTAAAATTAACTTAGAGAGCCAACTTTACCAAGTTAAAGCAGTGAAAATGATACACCATGCTTAGAGAAATCATCTCTGCATCTGACTGAAAACTAAGAAGTGTGGTAGTGAACCGTACACTTGCATGGGCATGAAGATAAGGAAACAATTGATCATGAATATAAATGTATATTGATTGTAAAGCACAATGGACTTAGTGGTACATATGTGTGACTTGAGAACACACTCTGATATGGCATGAAGCCCTGCCAATGGAGGTACCAAAACCGTGACTAAAAGCCATGCATATATAGTGATGTTTGGAGCCCGAATTTGAATTTGAATCTCACTTAAAATCAGTCTCCAATCTTTGAGTGATTGATTCTTCAATTCATTCAATCATGAATTCGTGGCTTTCTCCTTCCTCCTCATCAAGTGGACTCAACCACTTTAGATGCTTTCACTTTTACAACAAGTAGAAGCTCAAAAATTACAAGAGTGAGTTCACAAGTGAACTCTACAAAGGTTTGACATGTTCTTTAAATTTCTATGTCTTTTGATGACTCAAGCCACCACTTCGACGTGTCATGGACTTGTTCCAACAAACATCATTGTTAAATTAGACACAACCCTGAAATTAGGGGAAACGCCATCATTAAAAACATACAAATAGTATATTTTCTTAGGTATTGTAGAGATAAGATGTCCAAAAGCTCATCCTATTTGACGTTTTTGGATCTCTTAATAGAGAATAAACTCCAACTATCAAGCCGCTTGATTGTCTATCTCATTTTTGCATGATTTTGATCCCCTCTATCAAGAGGTATACTTAGGTTTTCATAATTCTACTTGTACCTGATTGTAGAGTAGGTTTTGCTCTTTTATTGCACATATTTTTGTTGAATTTAGGCCTCATTTTGTCTCTCATGATGCATAAAATCTTTTAAAAGTTTATAGTTTTTATGTTGAATGAATTGTGAGCAACAAGAAAGTTTTTGCACCTATATCTTCAAAGATAGGTACACAATCTTGTAGATAGATAGCCTTTCTTGAAGTGGATTGTTATCACAACAGGAATATATAGCTTCTTTGACTCAAACCCTATGTGATAGCTTATAGAATCTAGCTTTAGTCTTGAAAGTTTCACTTTGAGAATTTTTATCATTTTAGAGGAAAGTTCAAAATGATGAGTATATATCAGAGTATGTGAGCCTAATTGAAGGAAACCAAGTTCCATAGCTACATGAAGGTCATAGTGTTAATATATTTAGATAGTGATGTGTGTGAACACACTAGGACCACCGAGGTACTTTTTTCCCTCTTTAGGAGGTTTTTGCCCCAGCTTGTATATGTGTCTATAACCCTAATGGGTTACTTATCTTTGTACATTCTAGTGGTAATACATTAAGTATTGTGTGTTGTGCTCCAAGATTCTTCTTCTTCCTTGTGTTGCTCGCGTGCTTTTGCAAACCTCAAACTCCAACAATTGGTATCAAAGCAAGTTGCTGCATCATCTAGGGCATCATCGACACCCCTCCGGTCATAGTCTCAGGATCACACAAAATTTGGTGAGCATACTCAGGGTGATGAGGAGATCAAAAGAGCTTCGCTTTTATGGGTGCGAAAATCATTATCTGAGCTTGTTTTGGCCTCCAAGCGCACTATCGCAGTGCTTGTGTAGGCAAATTCATCCTTTTGTGCCAAACATATATAGAGTTTTTGGTTTTCCAGTATAAGCATCTCGAAGTCTGCTACAGGTCTAACAAAAATCGGTAGGGTAGTTCTATTCGACTTTTTGAGATACAATCATTTTTTTGCATCAAGGTATTTTAGTCAGTAGCCATGGATGAAACCAGTGATGTATTTTGTATGTTGATCGTTGAGGATAAGTAGGACAGTACCAATTATCCATTATGGGCTTATATGATACATCATGTATTGGTTGCAAAAGGATTGTGGAATATTGTGTAGGGTGGTGAAAAACGTCCTATTATACTTGTAAACACACTTGCTGAAGGTGATGCAGTCGGTGTTGAGGATGGCAATATTTTTCATGTTCCTGTTCGTGTTGCAGTTCCTAATACACCTATTGCATAGAAAATTCGTTGGGATGGCAAAGATGCCTAGGCACATGCATTGATAGCCTTGTCTATCAAATGTTCTATTATTCCTCACATTCGCTCTTGCAAAACAACTAAGGATGCTTGGGATACATTTACCACTTTATATTAGGCAAGGAATGAGGCTTGCGTTGCTTACCTCCGGAAAGAGTTGGGGAGTGAGCACATGAATGAAGGATATTCCATGGACAATTATTTGACAAAGATCAAAGATTTGAAGGAACAGTTGATTTTTGTTGATGAAGTCTTGCCTGACAGTTCACTTGTGCAAACTGTTCTGAATGGTATTCCCAATTCATATCAGAGTTTTGCTTGTACTCTTTGTTTGATGATGAAAGGCAATCCAAATGCCTTAACATTTGAGGAGTTAGTCTCTATTGTCTTGCAAGAAGATTAGTCTAGGTAGAACATGTCCATTATGTGTGTTGAAGATCAAGCTTTCCTGGCTAGTAAGAAGGGCAAAGGTAAATGGAGCTCTTCTACTACTAAGCATAAATCTACTCATTCTCCACAATCAAAGAAGGATTACAGAGATGAGAAGAAAACAGAAAAGCAGAAATTGTTTTGCAGATATTATAAAGGAAATGATCATGTCATAAAGAGCTATCCAAAACTGGCTGCTAAAGAGGCAAGGAAGAAAGAGGCTAGAATGGTTGTTTCAGAGGCCTCTAACCCCAAAATAGAGTCTGCTAACCTTGTACAGAATGAAGAATGGGCATTTAGCACTATTTGCAATTATGACCCATCTTCTTATAAACAATGTATGTCTGCAATAGACTCAGATATTTGGTACTTTGATAGTGGGGCGACCAAAAATATGACCTTGCAGTGCAGTTTCTTCACTTCACTAGAGCCTCCCCCTATAGGGAATACTGTCACATGCACCAACAACTCCTCTTATCCTATCATGCGAGCTGGTAAGATCATTCAGACTACTAGAGATGGTAGTTTCTTTACATTTTGAGATGCTTTATTTGTGCTAGGGATCAAGAAGAATCTGTTATCAATTTTAGTAGCTTTAACCAAGATTAGCTTGGTTGTGGAATTTGTTGATGATAGATGTACATTTCATGATCTGTCAAATGGCGACGTCATTGTTGCTTCTAGCATTTGATATCGTGGCTTGTATAAGCTCATAGACTATGAAAAATCTATGAATGAATCAGTATGTGTAGTACATGATTCTTCGGCTATGTCAGATGCAAAGCTTTGGCATGCACACTTTGGTAATATGAATTTTCCTAGTTTGCTATGCCTACAAAAATCTGAAATGGTATCCTCTTTGCCCAAACCTAAGGCACCTTGTAAACATGTATGTGAAGGTTGTATTTTGGGCAAAAGGTATTCCTCCTTCCCAAAAGATGGTTTAGTTTGAGCTACTCAGAAATTGCAGCTTGTTCATAGTGATGTATGTGGTCCTATGCAGACACCTTCATTTGGGAACTATCTTTACTTCGTGTCTTTCATCGATGATTTTTCCAAGCATGCATGGGTATATCCATTGAAAACAAATTCTGAAGTGTTTATGTTATTGGTGCATTTTCATCCAAGCCTAGTGCTTGATCATCATTGGTGTAATGACATTAGTTGTACTCTAAATGAGAGGAGCCATAGAAACTATCTCTTGTAATAGATGAAATGTATGCTCACTAAAAGTAAAAGGAAGAAGAGAATCTTGCGACCTTGTTAGGTACAAATTAGGAAGCTAAATTCGGAGAACTCAATTAGATGAGATTCCCCTAAGTTGAAGGAACTTCTAGGTGGAATCCCCCCAAACTTTGAATTCAAATTCCTCTATATATACACATGAGAAGAGTCATGGAATATAGTAGAGTTTGAGCTACATTTGGAGGACGTTATGAGCAAGCACCAAGTCATTTATGAAGCACACATAGTGTAAATCCTTCCCAATCTTCATGCTCATTCATTTCATGCACAACATGTGCAATACAGATTGACATTTCAAGCTTGGAGTTCTCTTCATTTACTGCCAACTGTCAAGGTCTCATTTTCAGTCAACTTTGATCATTGATTTCTCTATGTATACTAATAGTATAGCTTAAGTTCTAAGTCTATTTGCATGATATCAATTTTCATCGCATTTGGTTCATTAATCTAGGAGCTACATCTATTTGACATGACCTATGTATGCAGGCAGATTTTTCCTAAAATGTCGGGATGACACCCTAATGTTCCTAAACTAAATTCTCTCACTATGGTTTTCAAGATTCATCATTGTTGTTGATTTAGGTTCATCATATATCTAATTTGAAGTGTGCAAAACATCTCTGGAAAATTCTTAGCAAGTTGTGAGCTTTGAGTGAAATTCTAGAGTACTTCTCATCCCAAAATAGCAAGTTTTCAATCATCTGTTTTGAATCAAATTGTCGATTTTGATGCATCAATTTGAGAATGATCTTCCAAAGCACTAAGGTGGTCTATATGAATCCTTAGCAAGATCTCAGTGTCTACTTGCTATCCTTGAAGTCATCTTGGTAGCTATAGAGCAATTGTTTGCAACACCAGACTCATCTTTGGAGGTATCCAACATCTCTTCTCACATTGGTATTAGAGCAAAGTTGAATCAACATGGGAGATGGTTTTCCTTCTACCATTGACAAATTGGATAGGAACAATTACTCATCTTGGTCTCTCATGATGGAGGCCTATCTTCAAGGAAGAAATCTATTTGGATACATATCTGAAGATGAAGTTATGCCAACAATGAGAAGCAAAGGGTAACCATCACATGAAGAGCAAAAGAGGCTTACAACTTGGTGTTCAAAGGATGCACTAGCCAAGTCCTATATTCTTAATGCAATTTCTAATTTTCTCTTACCTCATGTGAAAGGATGCAAGACCTCAAGAGAGACTTGGAATGCACTTGCAGCCTTCTTCTCCTCAAATAATAGAGCAAGGAAGAACCAATGTTGATGGAGTTCACTACCTTGAAGAAAAGTCCCAAGCAAAGTGTGACTGATTATGTCACCAAGATGAAAGAGATTTCTGATTATTTGGGAAGCATTGGAGAAGTAAATGAAAAAGAGAAAATCATAAGGCAAATCATCAATGGCATTAAAGTTGATGACAAAAGAAAATTTGGACTAGAATGGTGAATCCTCAAGAGGTGATCAATTTTTTGCCTTATACTCTGATACAGCTAAAGCTAAGGATAAGTGAAAATCTAAGAAGAATGAAGATGAAGGTAGCTTTTTTCAAGCCAAGTTCATAGGTAGAGAAAAAGCTAGAGGAAGAGGTAGAGGAGGAAAGCAAGGCAGGGGGAGATCCCATACATCTCAACTTCATAGGTAGAGAAAAAGCTAGAGGAAGAGGTAGAGGAGGAAAGCAAGGCAGGGGGAGATCCCATGCAATATATGTGGTAATTCTAATCACACTACTAAAGAATGCTATAGGAACCCAAGAAATTCCAAAGGAAGAGGATTCAATTGAGGAGGCTATGGATCAAATAGAAGCAGATAAAATGGAGGATACAACAACTATTACAACAACAATAACAACCATCAAAATTGATATAGAGGAAGGAAGGACTACAAAAATTACAGTGAGGATCAAAGTCAAGAGGACTTCTTCTCATGAACTTATCACTGAAGTAGGGTAAGGATGATGACCATGTTTTCTATATTGACTCAGGATGCTCAAATCATGTATTAAGAAATGTAGCATTGCTCTCTGACTTAGAAAATCCCAAGAGCAAACATGAAGTGCAGACACATGATGATACAAGTCATTCAATGGAGAAATTAGGTAATGTCAAGACATCATATGGCAATATGAAACTTCTAAGCAAAGTATTGTATGTACCTAAAATAGCAAAAAACTTGATAAGTGTTGGACAAATTGTGGAGAAAGGATTTCAAGTTAGGTTTACAAGACATGGAGCATATGTGGAACACCCAAAGCAAGGATCTAAAAGGATTTCCAAAGGAGAAAAGACAGGAAGACTCTTCATTTTTGAAGTGGAAGATACCAAGAACATAGCATTGTTTAGCTATGGATCTCAAAAACTCTCTGAATTAGAGGTATGGCATAAATGACTTGCTCATATTGGTGAAAGAACTCTGAAACAAATATGCAGGGACAAAGTGTACTTGGATTTCACAACATCACAAAGCAACATATGATCTACAAGTGTGGAGCTAGTCAATTTGACAAAGCACATAGACAACCTTTCAACAGGAAAGTCTATATCCATTAGGAGCTATTAGATCTTATTCATACAGATGGGTCCTAGCAAAGAGTCTTCTATCTCAGGTTCAAGATATTATGTATCTTTTATTGATGATTGCAGTAAGTGGACAATTTTTTACTTTATGAAGCATAAAGATGAAGTATTCAATTGTTTCAAAAGATATCTTGCTCTTGTAGAGAATCAAACAGGTAGATGTCTCAAGAGACTCAGATCACATGGTGGTAGAGAATACTTCTCAAATGAATTTGATGCTTTCCTTCAGGAAAGAGGCATCGAGAGAGATAACAACCAGGTACACACCTGAATTCAATGGAGTAGTTGAAAGGAGGAACTATAGTAGAAGCAGCTAGATCTATGCTAAATGAGAAAGGTCTACCTAATTATTTTTGGGTACAGGCTCTATCAACAACCATATACCTTGTAAATAGACTCCGATCAAATTCTTTATAGGGTATGACTCCTTATGAAATGTGGAATGGAAGAAGACCTAGCTTAATGCATTGAAAAATCTTTGGATTTCTATCTTATGATCATATTCCTTCTCAAGTAAGAGGGAATTGGATCCCAAGGTAGAGAAGTGTATCTTTATTGGTTATGATCAAAATAAAAAAGGATACAGATTGTATAATCCCGCTAACAAGGGCTTATTAGTTAGTAGGGATGTACTCTTTGATGAAAATAAATCTTGGTTTTATCATGATAGGAAAGTGAAGCTACCCTATGAGTTGGAAGAAGACTTTCCATCTCTTCCAACAAAGGAATCAAAGCATCATGAAGAAAGTGATTCTAAAGATGACATGCCAGAAATGGAGAAATTGAAGCTATGGAAGAACAAAGGGAAAGCTAAGGTGCAAGACCTAGCTCAAGGTTCAGAAAGCTCTCCTCAATGAATCAGACGGTCAATGAGAGAAAAGAAGAAACCAGAAAGGTATGGATTTGATACCTCTTTGGTCACAAAGCATTCAATCTATATGGCCAAGGATCTCAACCATGAAGAATCTACATCTTATGAAGAAGCACAAAACAAGAAGGAGTGGAGAGAAGCAATGGATGAAGAAATGGAAGCTCTCATGAACAATGACACATGGGAACTTGTCCCTTGCACACCATCAATGAAGGTAATCGGATCAAGGTAGATTTATAAATTGAAAAGGAATCCAGATCATAGTATCAATACACACAAGGCAAGGTTAGTATCCAAATGGTTTGCTCAAACCTATAGATAGACTATAAAGAGACCTTCTCACCTGTAGCTAAAATGCCTACCATTCGAGTACTTGTTAGCATTGCTAAATCTAAGAATTGGAAGCTATACCAATTAGATATAAAAAATGCATTTTTCAATGTATTGATTTCAAAAGAAGTTTATATGGCACAACCACCAGGTTATGAAGATGCACATCATCCAAAATTATGTGTGCAAATAAAAAAAGGTTGTGTATGTTTTGAAGCAAGCTCCAAGAGCTTAGAACACATATTCGTGACCTATTTGCAGGATCAAGGATTCAAGGCTAGCAAAGCAGATACATCCTTATTCATCAAGAAGAATGGATCAAAATTTATTTATCTCTATGTATATGTTTATGACATCATAATCATAGGGAATGATATCAATGGAATCAAATAGGTAAAAATGGGAATGAAGGATGAATTCAAGATCAGTGATCTTGGACCACTCACCAACTTTCTTGAACTTAAACTTGTATATATAGGTTTTGGTATCTACATCACTCAAAGGAAGTACGTACATGACATGCTTTCTAACTTAAAAATGCAGAATACTAAGTGTGCACCTACACCCATGGAGTTGAACCATAAGCTTAGTGCTTATGAAGCAAAAACCATTGAAGACATCACAAGATATCAAAGCTTGGTAGGAAGTTTGAACTATGCAACCCTCACAAGAGTGTACATATGCTATAGTGTTAGCATTCCCAGTCAATTCATGCACAAGCCAAGGAAGGCACATATAGAAGCAACCAAGAGAGTACTCAAATACTTGAAGGGTAATATCAATGAAGGGATTTTTTACCCCTTTACTTCAAAGATTGATCTCAAACTCTACTCAAATTCAGATTGGGTTGGATCAAAGGATGATAGGAAGAGTACATCATGTTATGTGGCTTTTGCAAGTTCAAAGATCATCTCATGGTCTTCAAAGAAGCAACCCAACCAACTGTTGCTCTATCATCTACTAAGGCTAAATACAAAGGATTGACCAATGCAACATAGGAAGCAATGTGGTTAAAAAGTCTATTACTCAGATTTGGGGTTACATACTCTAATTCCTCATATTTTTGGTGATAACACATGCTCACTTCACTTAGTAGCTAATCCACTCTACCATTCTAGAGCAAAGCATATTGAAGTCCACTATCACGATGAAAGAGAGAAGTTGTTAAGCAAGGACATTCAATTGTCCTATGTATCTACAAATCTTCAATATGCAGACATGTTGACTAAGCCATTGGATGGTATCAAGCTAAGAAGATTCAAAGGCATGATTGGATTGCTAGAAATCAAAGAAGAATGAAGACTCAAGCATGCTGGCTTGAAGGGGAGCTGTTGGTGCATTTTCATCCATTAGAGACAGATTTTTGGCATAGAAAAATTGGCCACATCAAGTCACAAAGGATAAAGGACATGCAAAGGAAGGGCTTGGTGTACCATGTTTGACATCTCAGAATATGAAAAGTTTATTTCATGCTTATAAATTAGGGAAACAAAGAAGCTTTCCACTCAAAAAGGGAGCACATGTAAGAAATGATGTTTTGAATATCATACACATAGGTATGGCAACCTAAGGGGGAGCCATCAATTAGAGTTAATATATATATTATCACATTCACATATGATCATTCAAGGTTGGTTTGTTTCTATTGCATGAATGAAAATTTAGAGATGTTTTACCACTTCAAGGGGCCCAAAAAGCTAGTGGAGAAGGAGATACACATAACATATTTTTTGAATGAGTTTTTAGAATTTCTACATGAGAAGGGCATAAAAAATTCTTTTTGTGTATTTACAAAGTTGAAGCATAGATATATAGCATAAGTTTCTATAGCTATGCCAATGAAACAAATGTTCCTAATTCTTATTGGGCTTATGCAAAAAATACAACAATGTACATTATGAATATGTGTCCAATCTCACAAATACATGGAGTCATATTAAAATGGATCTAGATGTTTGAAAACCAACAAGAAGGAGGTTATGCTATCCATGATATAATACCTAGTGTGTTCCTTCCTTGGTATGATAACAAATATGTTTTGTGTTGGAGGAGATGGTGGATACCTTCCAGAGATGAGATGGTGCTGCAAACTCCTGCTTCACACCAACCAAAATTGAGTCAAGGAGTGAAAAGTAGACCTCTTGAGCTTTCTATGAAGCATAAACAATAACCCAAGTACTTTGGAAGATTATCCTCAAATCATTGGATCAAAACAGATAACTTGGAGTTTCATTGTGAGCCAAAAACTGTTATTTTGGTCACTACACCTAATCAGAGAAATGAACAGTTCTCTTTCTCTGGTGATAATTGAACAAAATCCTTTTGTGCATATGTAATTAACTTGGGTAGCTAATGTTTGCAAGTAATCTCACTCGAAATAATAAACTATGCTAATAGAATGATGCTTAGCAAATCAGAGATGCATCCCGATATTTTAGGGGGTTAACAGTATGCAGACTAGAGAGCACTGTCTTGAACATATCTCAAGAATGGCTTAGTCAATTGAAATGAAATTTGTAGCAAGAAAGTAGACATTCTAATCTATACCAACTTAAATCACAGCAAATGATCAACCACATGCTGAGAAACGGATCAGAGAAGTTCACTATTCTTAGTGATACATTATAGAGTAGAAGAGATGGGATATGAGAAAACTATATGTATTAATGCACATACATTACATTGACATTGGCAATGAACGATTGCACAATGTGAGGGAAATGGTAGAGCTATAGTGTGAGCTCAATGTCAAGTATAAATCCCTTTGGTTATCTCTCCAATTTGGGCTCTTTCAAGCTGCTCATTCATGCGACTAGATAGTCCTCTTTTATAGCCTTTTTGTTGGAGCCAAGATTCAAGTTTGAATTTGAATGTTTACCTCAAAGTGTTCCAAATTTTTAGGACATGATTTTCCATAAATCGTCACCAAATAATTCGTGGAAAGATTCTCCTAAGAACTCATAATTGGAAGTGATTCCACATATGCACTTTTACAAGGAGTAAATCTTTTACAAGAGATCATTCATGTGCTAATGAATGAACATACAAATTTTAGGAAAAGTGATCATGCATTTAGGTTGTGTAATTGCGTCAACAGCTCCCCCTCAAGCCTAACATGCTTGGGCTTCAAGTCTCTTTGATTTTTGGCAATCCAATCATCATCTTGAACCTGTTCAATTTAGTTCCATCCAAAGATTTAGTTAGCATATCTACACATTGCAAGTTTGTTGATACATAGGATAGTTGTATGTCCTTGCTAAGTAGCTTCTCTCTCACATAATGATAATGGACTTCAACTTGCTTAATCCCTGCATGATATACAAGATTAGCAACCAAATGTAATGAGCTAGTATTATCTCTAGAGATCATTGGAGTATATGTACATAGTCCCAAGTCTGAGTAGAGTAGCTTTAACCACATTGCCTCTTGTGTTGCATTTGCTAGGCCTCTATATTCAGCTTCAATTGAGGACAATGCCATAGTTGGTTGTTTCTTTGATGACCATGAAATCAACTTAGATCCTACGAAAGATAGGTAGGCAGAGGTGATACTCCTATCATCTTTTGAGCCAGCCCAATCTGCATCAAAGTATAGCTTAATATCCAAGTTAGATGTAAATGGATAAAATAGCCCTTCATTTATGGTACTCTTCAAGGACTTTAAGATCCTTTTGGTAGCTTTTGTGTGAGGTTTTCTTGGTGTATGCATGAATTGCCTCAATGTACTGATCCCATAGCATATATCTACTCTTGTTAGGGTTGCATAATTGAGACTCCCAACAAGACTTTGATAACCTTTAATGTCTTCAAGCAGCTCTTCTTCATGGGCACTAAGTTTGTGATTCAAATCCATGGGTGTACTTGCAATCTTTGCATTTTCCATCTTGAACTGAAATAGCATATCATGAATTTATTTTCTCTGAGTAATGAAAACACCAAAATATAAACAATTTCTAAACCAAGAAAATATGTAAGAAATCCAAGATCATTGATTTTGAACTCCTCCTTCATCTGGGTTTTAATCTTCTTGATTCCATTGGCATCATTTCCTATAATGATAATGTCATCCACATAAACACATAGATAAATAAGTTCTAAATTAGTCTTCTCAATGAACAATGAAGAATCTACCTTGCTTGCAGCAAAACCTTGGTTCTGCAAGTATGTGACAAGCCTATGGTTCCAAGCTCTAGGAGCTTGCTTTAAACCATATAATGCCTTCCTTAATTTACATACATAATCACGTTTGTCTTTGTCTTCATATCTTGGTGGTTAAGCCATGTAGACCTCTTCAGAAATCCACCCATTAAGGAATGCATTTTTAACATCTAATTGGTAGACGTTCCATTCTTTGAAGCACCAATACTTACTAAAACTCTGATGGTTGGCATTTTTGCTACATGTGAGAAGGTCTCCTCATAATCCACTTTATGGGTTTGATAAAACCCTTTGTTATTAGTCTTGCTTTATGCCTATTTATTGTTCCATCTGAATTCTTTTTCACTTTATAAATCCACCTAGATCCTATTACTTTCATGAGTGGTTTTTTGGGAACCAAATCCCAAGTGCTATTCTCTTGAAGTGCTTCAATTTCTTCCTCCATAGCTTCTTTCCATTCTTCTGATGACTAGTGATTTTTGGTGCAACACAATCATCAATTGATGATTAGGACAAGGTTTGAAGTCAAATAATGAAGAAAAGATCAACATATGAGGTTTGAAGTTTAGTGCATGGTCAGACGATGAAGACTTGTATATACATGTATACTAATCTTGTAATTCGTTCATAGAAACTTTGTATCTATGATGAGTTAGGATGTAAACATCTATATATACTTGATTTAGATGTACTATGAGTATGAAAGATGATGAGTGACAAGTTTTAGAAGTCATGAGACTTTAGAAAGTGAGAAGAACATGAATTATCAATCAAATGTATTATTTCTCTGAGTATAAAAAAGTTGCACCTCGATCTTTTGCTTAGTGCTCCTTCTGTGTTATCCTTTTGAGGAATGCTTTTGTACAAGTCTAATTCTACAGTTGAGTGACCTCTGTACATGTTTTGAGAGTTTAATTGTAAACAGGTTGAGAGAATTCTAAGTAGGAACATTTACATGTGTAAATGTGAAGAAGTGAAGATAGGAACACTGTAATCCCAGCGGTCAATGTTTTGATCATATCTCCCTCCACAGTGTAACGTTTTGAGCAACCGCTCATTCTTTAAGTTGAAAGGTAATCTATGTGTGGTTAAAAGCATTTGAATAAGTGGGGTCTATTTTGGGAGAATCATGCATTAGAAATTGCAGGTGTCAAAGTCGACTATATAGAAGAATAGTTTCAGACATAGGTACATTGGTTGGTGCAAATGTCAAGATCTATTGAATCTTTTGGAGATATTTAACTTGGAGAAGGTGTGAAAGCTTTAGCAAACACCTTGTATAAAGTTTCATTGAAACATTTACACATCTGTTTAGTCAATGAGTGAGTTAAGTGCAGCAAACTTTTTTGTGTAATGAGTTTCTTCACAGTTAACTCAAGGCTTGATAGTTTGGTATTGGTTTTCCAAAATTGGTTGAGGTTATGAGCTTTTCTTGATATAGAGGTGCTCTAACATCAAGGATAACTTGTTCTTTTGGAGATTAACACTATCCATCAGTGGTATGATAGTAGGAGTCATCAGATTTGAAGCAAGGAGGACCCCAACTATTGCAGATATGCAGAAATCAATCTTTGAAGATTCAAAAGGTAAGCGTTTGAAGTGAAAGCTAGAGAAGGAGGCATGAAGCTATCAAGCGGATCAAAAGGAACTAAATTTGAAGTAAAGGTATATTCATTATTCAGAAAGCTTGAAGAATTTATTGCACAGGTGAAGAAAGGATGGGGGATTCTCTTCAGATAGAGGAATTGGATAGAGAAAACTATCCTGCTTGGTCAACGATGGAAGCTCATCTTATGAGCAAAGACTTGATAGGTTACATCACAGGTGAAGAAGAAAAACCATAATTTAGGGATCCTAGTGTTCCAACTAAGGAAGATCTCTCGGATTTGAAGACATGGATGAAGAACGATGCTCAAGCAAGGAGCATTATCTACATGGGAGTTAATGATTACTTTCTACCTCACATTAGATGAATTAAAAGTGCAAGTGACATATGGAGTGTTTTGGAAGAGCAGTTCCAAAATACTACAAAGTCGAGGAAGGCATCTTTATGGGCAGAGTTCACCACATTCAAGAAGAAGGCTTCTCAATCCATTTCTGATTATGTAGCAAGGATGAAGGACATTGTAGATGCATTAGGAGCAATTGAAGAAGATATTGAAGAGGACAAATTGGTAAGACAAATTCTCACAGGTTTGAGAGGAGATGGGAAGTGGAAGCCTTTCATTCTATCCACTAAACTGTCACTAGATCATTTCACTCCTAATTTGAATCAATTGCTAGGACATATGCTAACCTTTGAACATGATGTCAAAAGTGATGTTGATAAAAGTAAAGGTCAAGCAATGTATTCAAAGGACAAGAAGACAATTAACAAAGGCAAGCAACAATTGAATGAAGATGAAGGTACTACTAGTCAAGCTAACTTCCTAAGAGGAAGAGGGTGGCAAAGGAAGAGGAAGAGGCAGAAGCAATAAAGATGGTGTCAAAGCTTGCTGGATATGTGGTAAGACTAATCATTTAGTTCATGAATGTTGGCATAATAATTAGAATGGTGAGGATATAATCAAAACTTTAATTCAAGAGGAAGAGTTGGTAGAACTCAGAGAGGTAATTTCAAAGGTAAAGGTAGTAGAGGTTTCGTTGGAAGAAATGCAGGTAGAGGCTTTCAAAGTCAATCCTACAATAATACCTACTACAAATATGCTTCAAATCAGAAAGAGGATTCAACCTTAATTATGAATGCAACTTGTGAAAGACAAAGTGAAGATCAAAGATTTTTCTACATAGACTCAAGGTGTAGCAATCACCTGAGTGGCAACATAGCTTTGATTACTAATTTGGAGAATAAGGTGAGTAATCATGTAGTTCAAACAGGTGATAACGCAAAGCATAATGTGAAGTCCATTGGATCAGTAAAGGCCAAGGATGGAATCACTCTTTTGAGTAAGGTTTTGTATGTTCCTACAATCTTAAACAATCTGATAAGTGTAGGACAGATTATAGAGAAAGGTTATGAATTAAGGTTCACTAATGATGGAGTTTTTGTGGAAGACCCTAGCAATGGGTATAAAAAAATTGTTTCAGGAAAGAAAGAAGGAAGGCTCTTCACATTGAAGATTCAAGGCAATGTTGGTCATGCCTTGTTTACAATTGGAGGACATAAGATCTTTGAGTTAGATCTTTGGCATGAAAGGCTTGGACATTTCAATGAAAGAGCTATTAAGGATATGATTAACAATGGTTCAGTGCTTGGATTACCTAATGTTGCAGGTCAACACATGACATACAGATATGAAGCATGTCAATTAGGTAAGGCTCATAAGCAATCATATAATAAGCATGGTTTCATGTATTCAGAGAAGCTTGAATTGGTGCATACAGATGTGTGGCATCCATCAAAGGACTTTAGCATTAATGGTTCGAGATATTATGTGATTTATGTTGATGATGCTACTAGGTGGATCACTATATATGTGATCAAAGATAAATCAGAGGTGTTCAATACATTTAAACATTATCATGTGTATGCAGAGAGAATCACACGGCAAAAAGTGAAGAGACTAAGGTCAGATGGAGGGGGAGAGTATTTCTCTAATGAGTTCAGTGATTACTTATGGAATGTATGAACTAAGGTTCACTAATGATGGAGTTTTTGTGGAAGACCCTAGCAATGGGTATAAAAAAATTGGTTCAAAAAAGAAAGAAGGAAGGCTCTTCACATTGAAGATTCAAGAAGCAATGTTGGTCATGCCTTGTTTACTTATGGAGGACATAAGATCTTTGAGTTAGATCTTTGGCATGAAAGGCTTGGACATTTCAATGAAAGAGCTATTAAGGATATGATTAACAATGGTTCAGTGCTTGGATTACCTAATGTTGCAGGTCAACACATGACATACAGATGTGAAGCATGTCAATTAGGTAAGGCTCATAAGCAATCATATAATAAGCATGGTTTCATGTATTCAGAGAAGCTTGAATTGGTGCATACAGATGTGTGGGGTCCATCAAAGGACTTTAGCATTAATGGTTCGAGATATTATGTGATTTATGTTGATGATGCTACTAGGTGGATCACTATATATGTGATCAAAGATAAATCATAGGTGTTCAATACATTTAAACATTATCATGTGTATGCAGAGAGAATCACACGGCAAAAAGTGAAGAAACTAAGGTCAGATGGAGGGGTAGAGTATTTCTCTAATGAGTTCAGTGATTACTTATGGAATGTAGGTGTAAAAAGGGAAGTTACTTGCAGGTACTCTCCTCAACAAAATGGTGTGGCAAAAAGGAGAAATAGAACTCTTTTTGAGTTTGCAAGGTCAATGATGGAGAAAAAGTGCCCTAAGTATTTGTGGGTTGAGGCTCTGAATACAGCTACTTATTTGGTTAATAGACTTCTATGTAAGGCTTTGAATGTTATGACACCTTATGAGGCATGGTGGGGTAGGAGACCTACCTTAAATCATTGCAAAGTGTTTGGATGTTTGGCTTATGCGTATGTGCCATCTCAATTAAAGCATGAATTGGAACCTAAAGCTGAAAAATATGTGTTCATTAGTTATGATGATAAGCAGATGTTTATAGGTTGTGGAGTCCATCCACAAAGAAATTCCTTGTGTCAAAGGATGTTACATTTGATGAGCAAGGTACTTGGTATGCAGGTACAATTAATATTCATGCAGGTGATGAAGAAGTTATGAACCAAAGAAAGGGGAAATCAAAGATTCAAAATTTTGATAATGAAGAGATTGTTGATGCTCAAATTGATAATGAAGAGATGCCAAGGATTGATCCAGAATATGAAGAACCAGAGACTTCAAAGAGTGGAGAAGCTAGAAGGTCAACAAGGAACAGAAAGCAACCCATAAGGTATAGCTATGATACTTCATTTTTTACCACTAAAGATTATGCTTACATGGTGAAAGTAGAAGAAGATCCTTCTACATATGATGAGGCAAAAGGAAAGGAAAATTGGGAGAAAGCTATGCAGGATGACTATTGATGGAGAGTGTTAATCTCCAAAAGAACAAGTTACTCTTGTAATTAGAGCACCTCTATAACAAGAATAACTCAGATCTTCACCAATTTTAGAAGATCAATACTCAATTGTCAAATTTTCTGAACAAACAGTGAAGAAGGAGAATACACAGAAAGTCTGCTGCACATAAATCACTCATTCCCTTATCAATTGTGTAAAGTTTTTTACAAAACTTTTTATGAAGTGTTGCCTATAGATTGCGCACCTTCTCCAAGTTGAATCACTCCAAAAGATTCAGTAGATC
The DNA here is from genome assembly GCA_020310875.1 of Ceratopteris richardii. Lineage (NCBI taxonomy): Eukaryota > Viridiplantae > Streptophyta > Polypodiopsida > Polypodiales > Pteridaceae > Ceratopteris > Ceratopteris richardii. The sequence goes on along the minus strand of CM035442.1, from coordinate 7,805,640 downwards.
TTGAGAAATGATCTCAACAACTCACCTATGTCTAAAATTGTTCTTCTGAGAAGTCGATTTAGACACCTATGACTTTAAACCTTTGGTTCTCTCAATCTAGAACCCATTTCTACAAATGCTTTTAGCCACAAGTAGCTTACCTTCCAACTTAAAGATTAAGTACTTGCTTGCTCAAAACTTTAAACTGAAGAAGGAGAATTGATCAAAACATTCGTATCAAATTTTGCGCCTCCTGTAACTTCACTTCTTCTCATTCACATATGCAAATGTTCCTACACTTAATTCTCTCAGCCTGATCACAATTGGAAGCTAAAAATTTGTACAGAGGTCGATCAACTATAGACTTAGACTTGTACAAAAGCATTTCACAAAAGATCTAACACAGAAGGAGAAAACTCAGAAATATCAGGTGCAACATTTTCTTCATTTTTGAGAAAAATTACAACTGAGTGATGAGAGAGTCTTAACTCACTTCTTAGATGTCTAGTGACACATACAACTTCTAATTCTTCTATTCTCATGCTCTCTCATAAATGTCCCGACATTTTCATAGTATATATGTACAAAAATTTACAACCTTATGACTTCTCAAAGATATAAGTGAACTATCTGTACATATGTGTACACATCTTCCTCTTCTGAATGTATTCTTCTTCCATGCTTCACAACTTGAATCTTTCCTTCAAACCTTGACTTCAACTCTTCATCAAAACATCAATTGTTGATTGTCCTGCACCAACAGCTCCCCCTCAATCATCAATTGAGGTTTTCTCTATCTTCTTTATGCCTGCCATGTCTTTGAATCTCTGTAGCTTTGGTCCATCCAAGCTTTTGGTAAGCATATCAGCTATCTGATCTTTTGTTGAAGTATGTATGACTTCAATCTCTTTATCCATCACCTTCTCTCTCAGAAAGTGATACTGAATCTTAATGTGCTTAGTCCTTGCATGAAACACAAGATTAGCAGCTAAATACAATGAACTCGTGTTATCTCCATAAATGATAGGTGTACTCTATATCGTGTCAAAACTCTTCATGAGAGTCTTAAGCCATATCACTTCCTTTGCAGCTTCAACCATACCTTTGTACTCAGCCTCTGTAGATGACAAAACAATTGTATGTTGCTTCTTTGAACACCAAGAGATTAACTTATCTCCCACATAACATAAGTATCCATATGTTGATCTCCTTTCATGCGGATTACCTGCCCAATCTGCATCACTATATATTTTGATGTTTGTATCTGATGTAAAACCATAATACAAACACTCTTTGAGTGTACCCTTAATGTACCCCAACACTCTTTGACCTGCAATCCAATGTTCTTTCCTAGGGCAATGCATGAATTGAGACAAAACTCCAACTGCATATGATAAGTCGGGCCTAGTTAATGTAGCATAGATAAGACTACCAACCAAACTCTAATATAGCTTCATATCCTTGAATTCTTCTCCACCATATCTGCTCAATTTGTGATTCACCTCCATTGGAGTAGGTGCTACCCTGCAATCATTCATTTTAAACTTGATCAACAAGTTTCTCAAATACCTTTCTTGAGTCACATACACTCCATGTTGAGTGTATGAAATATCCATGCCCAAGAAATATGACAAGTCTCCTAAGTCACTGATTTTGAACTCTTTCTCCATTTGATTCTTTAGGCTTTGAATGCCTTTCTCATCTGTACCTATAAGAATTATATCATCAACATATATGCACATGTAAATGAACCCATCATCACTTGCTTTAACAACCAAGCTACTATCTGCCTTAGATACTTGAAATCCAAGTTCTTTCAAGAAGCTCACAAGTCTATAATTCCATGCCCTTGGGGCCTGCTTCAAACCATACAAAGCTCTCTTGAGCTTACATACATGATCTGGATACCTTCCATCTCTGAATCCTTGAGGTTGCTCCATGAAACATCATCTGAAATGTAACCATTTAAAAAAGCATTCTTCACATCTAATTGACATAATTTCCAACCTTTACATGCAACAATAGCTATGAGTGTCCTGATGGTTGTCATCTTTGCCACAGGACTATAGGTCTCATCATAATCAATACCATATGTTTGAGCAAACCCTTTCACAACAATTCTAGCTTTATACCTAGACACACTTCCATCTGCAAACCTCTTTGTCTTGTAGACCCATTTGCATCCAATGATCTTCTGACTATTTGGTTTAGGAACCGAATCCCATGTCTGATTCTCCATTAATGCATCATATTCTTCCTGCATAGCTTTCTCCCAATTTTCCTTACCTTTTGCCTCTTCATATGTGAAAGGGTCTTCATCTGCCTTTATCATATAAGCATAATCTTTGGTAGCCAAAAAAGAAGTGTCATAGCTATACCTTGTAGGTTGCCACTTGTTTCTTGATGACCTTCTGAGATCTCCACTCGTTGAGGTTTCTGGTTCTTCACACTCAGAATCAAATCTTGGCACTTCTTCAACTTCAACCTGCACTTCATTATTCTCCTCTTCATCAAATATCTAAACCTTTGATTTACCTTTCTTTTGACTCATAACTTCTTCATTAATTGTATTAATATTGATTGTACCTGCATACCAAGTACCTTGCTCATCAAATGTAACATCTTTTGATACAAGAAATTGTTTTGTGGATGGACTCCAAAAACCTATATCCCATCTGCTTATCATCATAACCAATGAATACATATTTTTCAGCTTTAGGTTCTAACTTGTGTCTTAATTGTGATGGCACATATGCATATGCCAAACACCCACATACTTTGCAATGATCCAAGGTAGGTCTCTTACCCCACCATGCCTCATATGGTGTCATACCCTACAAAGCTTTACATGGTAACCTATTGACCAAATAAGTAGCTGTATTTACAGCCTCAGCCCACAAATAATTTGGGTAATTTTTCTCCTTCATCATTGACCTTGCAAACTCAACAAGAGTTCTATTTCTTCTCTCTGCTACACCATTTTGTTGAGGAGTGTACCTGCAAGTAATTTCCCTTTTTATACCTGCATTCCACAAGTAATCACTGAACTCATTAGAGAAATACTTTCCCCCTCCATCTGACCTTAGTCTTTTCAATTTGTGGCCTATAATTCTTTTTGCATACACATGATAATGCTTGAATGTATTGAATACCTCTGACTTATCTTTGATCACATAGATAGTGATCCATCTGGTAGCATCATCAACATAAATCACATAGTACCTTGAACCATCGATACTGAAATCCTTTGATGGTCCCCACACATCTGTGTGTACCAACTCAAGCTTCTCTGAATACATAAAATCATGCTTGGAATAAGATTGCTTATGAGCCTTACCTAATTGACATGCCTCACATCTATATGTCATATGTTGACCTGCAACATTAGGCAATCCAAGCACTGAACCATTGTTAATCATATCTTTGATACCTCTTTCATTGAAGTGTCCAAGCCTCTTGTGCCAAAGATCTAACTCAGAGATCTTATGTCCTCCATAAGTAAACAAAGCATGACCAACATTACCTTGAATCTTCAATGTGAACAACCTTCCTTCTTTCTTCCCTGAAACAATTTGTTTATACCCATTGCTAGGGTCTTCCACAAACACTCCTTCATTAGTGAATCTAACTTCATAACCTTTTTCAACAATTTGTCCTACACTTATTAGATTCTTAGGACTTGTAGGAACATACAAGACCTTACTCAAGAGAGTACTTCCATCCTTGGCCTTCACTGATCCAATTGACTTCACATTGTTCTTTGTATTGTCACCTGTTTGAACAACATTATTAGATACCTTATTTTCTAAATCAGTCATCAATGCTATGTTACCACTCAGGTGATTGCTACACCCTGAGTCAATGTAGAAGACTCTTTGGTCTTCACTTTGCCTTTCACAAGTTGCATTCATTATCAATGTTGAATCCTCCTTCTGATCTGAAGCATAATTGTAGTAGGTATTGTTATATTGTTGACTTTGGAATCCTCTACCTGCATTTCTTCCAAAGTAACCCCTACTACTTCTTCCTTTGAAGTTACGTCTTTGATTTCTGCCACCTCTTCCTCTTGAATTAAAGTTCTGATTATATCCACCATTACGTTGATTATTATGCCAACAATAATTAGCTAAGTGATTTGTCTTACCACAACTCCAGCAAGCTTTGACTCCATCTTTATTACTCCTGCCTCTTCCTATACCTTTGCCACCTCCTCTTCCTCTTAGGAAGTTGGCTTGACTAGTTGTGTTTTCATCTTCATTTGCTTGTTGCTTCCCTTTGCTATTTTTCTTCTTATCCTTTGAGTACATTGCATGACCTGTACTCTTGTGACCTTCACCTTTGACATCCTGCACAAAGGTTAACATATGTCCTAGCAACTGATTTAAGTCAGGAGTAAAATGATCAAGTGATAATTCAGTAGACAAAATGAATGGCTTCCATTTGTCATCACCTCTCAAACCTGTGAGGATTTGCCTTACCAATTTATCCTCGTCAATGTCTTCATCAACAGCTCCTAATGCATCTGCAATGTCTTTCATCCTTGTTACATAATCTGAGATGGATTGAGAGGCCTTCTTCTTGAAAGTGGTAAATTCTGCCCACAAGGATGCCTTCCGAGCTTCCATCCTCATTGACCATGCTAGATAGTTCTCTCTATCCAATTTCTCTATCTGAAGAGAATCTGCCATCCTTTCCTCACCTATATATTGAATTCTTCAATCTTTATGAGTAATAGATGTACCTTTACTTCGAATAATACTCCTTCTGACTTCCTTGATGTCGTATGACCTCCTTCGCAAGCTTTGCCCTCAAGCTTTCACCTTTTGAACCTTCAGATGTTGAATTCTTTGCACGTGCAGTAGTCGAGGTCCTCCTTCCTTCAATTCTGATGCTCCCTGCTCTGATACCATTGATGGAGAGCATTAATCTCCAAAAGAACAAGTTACTCTTGTAATTAGAGCACCTCTATAACAAGAATAACTCACATCTTCACCAATTTTAGAAGATCAATACTCAATTGTCAAATTTTCTGAACAAACTGTGAAGAAGGAGAATACACAGAAAGTCTACTGCACATAAATCACTCATTGCCTTATCAATTGTGTAACGTTTTTTATAAAACTTTGTATGAAGTGTCACCTATAGATTGCGCACATTCTCCAAGTTGAATCACTCCAAAAGATTCAGTAGATCTTGAGAAATGATCTCAACAACTCACCTATGTCTAAAACTATTCTTCTGAGAAGTCGATTTAGACACCTATGACTTTAAACCTTTGGTTCTCTCAATCTAGAACCCGTTTCTACAAAATCTTTTAGCCATAAGTAGCTTACCTTCTAACTTAAAGATTAAGTACTTGCTTGCTCAAAACTTTAAACTATGGAAGGAGAATGGATCAAAACATTTGTATTGAATTTTGCGCCTCCTGTAACTTCACTTCTTCTCATTCACATATGCAAATGTTCCTTCACTTAATTCTCTTAGCCTGATCACAATTGGAAGCTAAAAATTTGTACAAAGGTCGATCACCTATAGACTTAGAGTTGTACAAAAGCATTTCACAAAAGATCTAACACAGAAGGAGAAAACTCAGAAATATCGGGCGCAACATTTTCTTCATTTCTGAGAAAAATTACAACTGAGTGATGAGAGAGTCTTAACTCACTTCTAAGATGTCTAATGACACATACAACTTCTAATTCTTCTATTTTCATGCTCTCTCATAAATGTCCCGACATTTTCATAGTATATATATACAAAAATTTACAACCTTATGACTTCTCAAAGATATAAGTGAACTATCTGTACATATGTGTACACATCTTCCTCTTCTGAATGTATTCTTCTTCCATGCTTCACAACTTGAATCTTTCCTTCAAACCTTGACTTCAACTCTTCATCAAAACATCAATTGTTGATTGTCCTACACCAACAACTATGATGCATTGATGGAAAGTGGGACATGGGATTTGGTTGCTAAACCAAATAATCAGAAGATCATTGGTTGCAAATGGGTCTACAAGACAAAGAGGTATGCAGATAGAAGTGTGTCTAGGTATAAAGCTAGACTTGTTGTGAAAGGGTATGCTCAAACATATGGTATAGATTATGATGAGACTTATAGTCATGTGGCAAAGATGACAACATAAGGACTCTCATAGCTATTGCTGCATGTAAAGGTTGGAAGCTATGTCAATTAGATGTGAAGAATGCTTTCCTAAATGGTTATATTTCAGATGATGTTTTCATGGAGCAACCAAAAGGTGTCAAGGATAAATGTTATCTAGAGTATGTATGTAAGCTCAAGAGAGCTTTGTATGGTTTGAAGCAGGCCCCAAGGGCATGGAATTATAGACTTGTGAAGTTCTTGAAAGAGCTTGGTTTCCAAGTGTCTAAGGCAGATAGTAGTTTGCTTGTTAAAGCAAGTGATGATGGGTTCATTTACATTTGCATATATGTTGATGACATAATTCTTACAAGTACAAATGAGAATGGCATACAAAGTCTTAAGAAGCAGATGGAGAAAGAGTTCAAGATCAGTGACTTGGGAGACTTGTCATATTTCTTGGGAATGGAGATTTCATATACTCAACATGGAGTATATGTGACTCAAGAAAGGTATTTGAATAATTTGCTAATCAAGTTTAAAATGGAAGATTGCAGGGTAGCACCTACTCCAATGGAGGTGAATCATAAATTGAGCAGATATGGAAGAGAAGAATTCAAGGACATGCAGTTGTATCAAAGTTTGGTTGGTAGTCTAATATATGCTACATTGACTAGAACATTGGATTGCAGGACAAAGGGTGCTAAGATACATTAAGGGTACACTCAAAGAAGGTTTGTATTATGGATTCATGTCAGACACAAAAGTCAAGATATATAGTGATGCAGATTGGGCAGGTAATCCTGAGGATAGGAGATCAACATATGGATATCTATGTTATGTGGGAGATAAATTAATCTCTTGGTGTTCTAAGAAGCAACATAGAGTTGCTTTATCGTCTACAGAAGCAGCGTATAAAGCTATGGTTGAAGCTACAAAGGAAGTTATATGGTTGAAGACTCTCATGAAGAGTTTTGACATCATTCAGATTACACCCACTATTCATGGAGATAATATGAGGTCACTCTAGCACAATGGCAAGTACCAACGTGAGGAGCTTCACCTCATAAATGTTGTTGATGTATGAAACACCACAAGAAATGAATTAATGTGACACTAGAACACCTCTATGGTCACCATTAACTCATTGCCACTCCAAACTTTGAGAAATGATAGTCAAAACCAAGAACTTTGCTTCTACAGAAATTCCTAGTCACTAAAATGACATACCTTCAGTATTTTGCTAATTTCTCCTAGCTCAAGTATTATTTCTTGATGAAACTTTATAGGCTGAAACTAGAACAGTAGAGCTTTCCAACAAGCTATCATATGCATCAAACGGAGCTCTAGAACTCAAGTTATGGCCTTCACAAGATGACCCTGTATGACCTTCCAAAACTGGAACTCTTGCCTCTTTTAGTATTCTTGATGTCCAAAAATAAAAAATTCGATGCCTGGCATCGAATTTCAGTCCAAGTCGATGCCGGGCATCGACTTTGAGCTTTTTTAGGCCCTTTTTCTGCACCAGAAATACTCTCTTTTACACACACATGAAGAAGACCACTTGTATGCTAGAAGTCGATGCCAGGCATCGACTTTATGCTCAAACTCGATGCCAGGCATCGAGTTGCTCCATAAACTTCATATTTTTAAAAGATTCAACAACAGTTAACACACAGAGAATGAAAAAATGACTTTTGAGCCAAGATTCGATGCCAGGCATCGAATTGCTCAGAAAACTTGAACTTTTGAATTCATCACACAGTAGGCAAACATGGAGATGATGGAGAGAGACTCATACACAGAACTTTACTCAGTTCTTCTCATAACTATAAAAAACTCAGAAGTTTTACAGATGCTTTCTCACTCAGAGAAGCCCGACTATTACACAGTCGTATAAAATGAACTCCTTCTTCTACTTCTTCTCTCTATTCTCTCTCTCGTCAGTTGATACAAACTAACTTATATAGATTTTCGTATTCTCGTGATTTTAAAAAACTTCTAGAACTAAAGTGAACTAACTTTACAAGTATGATACATTTGTGAATTTGTCCCTTCACATAGGCATGGGGTTTTCTTTCTAAGATTTGACCTTCAAATATATGTTTAATTAGTGATTGTTTCTCCAACAGCTCCCCCTCAATCACTAATTGACATTCCCTGTTTCTTCATATCTTCTTCTTTTCTTTTACTCCTGCCATGCTTTTGAATCTGCTGGTCTTCACACCATCCAAGCTCTTTGTCATTATGTCTGCTAACTGATCTTTAGTAGAAATGTACTCCACTTCAATCTCCTTCTCCATTACCTTTTCTCTGAGAAAATGATACTGTATCTCTATGTGCTTTGTCCTTGCATGAAATACTGGATTTGCTGCAAGATAAAGTGAACTCATATTATCTCCATGTATTGTAGGTGTACCTTGATCAATGCCTAAGCTCTTGAACAATGTCTGCATCCATATGACTTCCTTAGCTGCTTCCACAAGTCCTTTGTACTCTGCTTCAGTTGATGATAATGCTACTGTATGTTGTTTCTTGGAACACCAACTTACAAGCTTATCACCAATGTATATCATGTAACCATGAGTTGATCTCCTGTCATCTTGATTACCTGCCCAGTCTGAGTCACTGTAGGCTCTCAACTTCAAATCTGATGTAAAAGGATAATATAATCCTTCCTTTATAGTTCCTTTGATATATCTGAGAACTCTTTGACCTGCAATCCAATGTGGGTCCTTTGGACAATGCATGAATTGTGACAAAACTCCCACTGCATAACTAAGATCAGGTCTTGTTAGTGTAGCATAAATCAAACTACCCACAAGAGATTGATACTTCCTCATATCTTTGTAGTCTGCACCATCATATTTACTGAGCTTGTGATTAACTTCAAGTGGAGTTGAAGCTTCTCTGCAATTTTCCATATCAAACTTCTTCAATAAGTTCAGAAGATACCTTTCTTGTGACACATATATGCCATGATCTGTATAAGTAACTTCCATTCCAAGAAAGTATGATAACTTTCCTAGGTCACTGATCTTAAACTCTTTCTCAAGTAATCTCTTTACCTCCTTGATTCCTTCATCTGAAGTACCTGTGATTATAATGTCATCTACATAAATACAAATGTAGATTGTACCTTCCTCTGTTCTTTTGATAAGTAGACTTGAATCTGCTTTTGAACTTTGATATCCAAGATCATTGAGATACTTCACCAGTCTATAGTTCCAAGCTCTTGGAGCTTGCTTCAATCCATACAATGCTCTTCTCAACCTGCAAACAAAATTTGGATACCTGGAATCTATAAACCCTTGAGGTTGTTCCATGTATACCTCATCTGATATGTATCCATTCAAGAATGCATTTTTTATATCCAATTGACTTAGGGTCCATCCTTTTGAAGCTGCAATAGCAATGATTGTCCTTATAGTTGACATCTTAGCTACAGGACTGAATGTCTCATCATAATCTATGCCATAGGTCTGGGCATAGCCTTTCACCACCAATCTAGCTTTGTATCTGGCTATACTTCCATCTGCAAGCTTCTTCATTTTATAAACCCATTTATTTCCAATTACTTTCTTACCATTTGGTTTAGGAACAAGTTCCCATGTCTTGTTCTCCTCCAGTGCATTAAACTCTTCCTTCATTGCTTCTTCCCATTGCTTCTTACCTTTAGCTTCATCATAGTTCTGAGGTTCTTCATCATCTTTGACCATATATGCATAGTTCTTCTGAGTTATGTAAGAAGTATCATAAGAATACCTTTCTGGTTGTCTTCTAGTCCTGCTTGACCTTCTTGGTTCACATTCTTCATAAGTTTCTGGATACACCTCTTCATCAAATATAGGAGCTTCTTCATTCATTCTTGTTAATCCACTTCTGGATGTACTTGCTTGCATATAGTCTTCATCTCTATTCACCTGCACAATTGATTTTCCTTTCTCACATCTTCTTACCTCTTCTTCAAATTCTTCAGCTGTATGACTTTGATCTGCATACCAACTTTTCTGTTCATCAAATGTAACATCTCTAGAAACAATAAATTGTTTGGTTAGAGGATTCCACAATCTGTAACCCATATGCTTTTCATCATAACCAATGAACACATATTTTTCTGCCTTTGGTTCAAGTTTATGCCTAAGTTGTGATGGCACATAAGCATATGCAATTGATCCAAACACTCTACAATGATCTAGTGTTGGTTTCTTACCCCACCAAGCTTCATATGGAGTCATTCCATTCAGAGCTGCACATGGTAATCTATTCACAAGATATGTAGCTGTATTTACAGCCTCAGCCCAAAGATAATTTGGACAGTTCTTCTCCTTTAGCATAGCTCTAGCAAACTCAACCAAAGTCCTGTTCCTTCTTTCTGCTACACCATTTTGTTGTGGTGTATACCTGCAAGTTATTTCTCTCTTAATACCTGCATTCCAAAGATAATCATTGAACTCTTGGGAGAAGTATTCTCCCCCTCCATCAGACCTCAGTCTCTTAAGCTTTTGACCTGTGACTCTCTCTGCATATGCATGAAAATGCTTGAAAGCTCCAAACACTTCTGATCTTTCCTTCAAAACATATAATGTTATCCATCTTGTAGCATCATCAATGAAAAGAACATAATACCTTGAGCCACTGATAGATCCTTCTTTTGTTGGTCCCCATACATCTGTATGAATGAGCTCAAGTACTCCATCATGTTTGAATCCTTTCTTTTGAAATGGTAACCTGTGTGCTTTACCCATTTGACATGCTTCACATTTATAAACCATATGTTGACTTTGCACATTTGGTAATCCTAGTACAGACTGATTAGCAACCATAGCTTTAATTCCTCTTTCATTGAAATGACCTAATCTCTTATGCCAGAGATCAAGTTCTGTAATCACTGCTTCACCATGTGTGAGCAAAGCTTGACCAATGTTCCCTTGCACTCTTAAAGTAAAGAGTCTACCTTCTTTCTTACCAGAGACAATCTGATTATATCCATTCTCTGGATCTTCCACAAATACTCCTTCATTTGTAAACCTGACTTGAAAACCTTTTTCAACTATCTGTCCCACACTAATCAAGTTTTTAGGTATTGTAGGAACATACAAAACATTGGTTAGCAAATCTGCTCCACTCTTGCATTTCACTTTTCCAATTGAATGTACACTATGTCTTGTATTATCACCAGTTTGAACTGTGTGACTAGAAATGCCTTTTTCCAAATCTGACATCAATTCTATGTTTCCTGACAAATGATTAGAACATCCAGAGTCAATGTAAAATACCTTTAGATCTTCTTTGTCTGATGTGCTGATTGAATTCATCATCAATGATGTATGACTTTCATTCTGTGTGTCATTTGCATAGTTGTAGTAGGTGGTGTTGTAGGATTGATTCTGTCCCCAACTTCTTCCTCCACCTCTACCATAGCCTCCTCTTTGACTTTGTCTACCTCTTTGGAAATTACTTTGATATCTTCCACCTCGACCTCTGCTATTGTTGTTTTGATTCTGATTTGATCCTTGTTGATTGTGCCAACAGTCATGAGCCAAATGATTACTCAATCCACAGATCCAGCAAGCCTTCTTATTGTTATTTTGATTACCTCTTCCTCTTCCAAAACCTCTTGCTCTTCCTCTGCCAGTGCCTTTACCTCTTGCATAATAAGCTTGAGAACTAGACTCCTCTTCATCCTTTGCTTTACCTTTATCTCCTTTCTTCTTGTTCTTCACGTACATTGCAGAACTTTGTCCTTTATCTCCATCTCCCTTCAAGTCTTGCTCATATGTGAGCATCAAACCAAGCAACTGGTTCAAATCTGGAACATAATGATTTAATGAAAGTTCTGTTGATAAGACAAAAGGTTTCCACCTTTCATCCCCTCTCAAACCTGCAAGTAATTGAGCAATCAATCTGTGATCTTCAACATCTTCATCTATGGATCCAAGACTATCTGCTAGATCCTTCATCTTAGTGACATAATCACTAATGGTTTGACTTGGCTTCTTCTTGAATGTTGTAAACTCTGACCATAGACTTGCTTTCCGTGCTTTAGTAGTACTTTGGAAATGATATTCCAATGCATTCCATATATCTTCTGATGATTCCAATCCTCTGATGTGTGGTAGCAAATGATCTGAGATTGTATTGTAGATGTAGGCTTTTGCACTTGCAACCTTCTTCTGCCAATACTTTAAAGCATCTAGTTCTTCTTTCTTTGGTCGGCTTTCATCTTCGAATACTGGCTTCTCTTCTTCACCTGTAACATATATCATGAGATCCTTACTCATAAGTAAGGCTTCCATTCTCATTACCCATGCGGGGTAATTATCTCTGTCCAGTTTGTCAATGGAGATATGATCTGCCATAGTTCTTTCCTTCTGCTGCAACCTGTGAGCTTAAAGGATAAAGGATAATACCTTTTGAAGTTCTTTGTGTATGAGGATACTTCGAAAGTAATCTTTTGATGCCTTGTGTCTTCAAATGCTTCACCTTTCAAACTTTAATGGAAAACTTTACAAAACTTCTCGTACCTTTGTCGTCTTCTGCTCTCGAGAATCTTTCTGCTCTGATACCACTTGTTGATGTATGAAACACCACAAGAAATGAATTAATGTGACACTAGAACACCTCTATGGTCACCATTAACTCATTGCCACTCCAAACTTTGAGAAATGATAGTCAAAACCAAGAACTTTGCTTCTACAGAAATTCCTAGTCACTAAAATGACATACCTTCAGTATTTTGCTAATTTCTCCTAGCTCAAGTATTATTTCTTGATGAAACTTTATAGGCTGAAACTAGAAGAGTAGAGCTTTCCAACAAGCTATCATATGCATCAAACGGAGCTCTAGAACTCAAGTTATGGCCTTCACAAGATGACCCTGTATGACCTTCCAAAACTGGAAATCTTGCCTCTTTTAGTATTCCTGATGTCCAAAAATAAAAAATTCGATGCCTGGCATCGAATTTCAGTCCAAGTCGATGCCGGGCATCGACTTTGAGCTTTTTTAGGCCCTTTTTCTGCACCAGAAATACTCTCTTTTACACACACATGAAGAAGACCACTTGTATGCTAGAAGTCGATGCCAGGCATCGACTTTATGCTCAAACTCGATGCCAGGCATCGAGTTGCTCCACAAACTTCATATTTTTAAAAGATTCAACAACAGTTAACACACAGAGAATGAAAAAATGACTTTTGAGCCAAGATTCGATGCCAGGCATCGAATTGCTCAGAAAACTTGAACTTTTGAATTCATCACACAGTAGGCAAACATGGAGATGATGGAGAGAGACTCATACACAGAACTTTACTCAGTTCTTCTCATAACTATAAAAAACTCAGAAGTTTTACAGATGCTTTCTCACTCAGAGAAGCCCGACTATTACACAGTCGTATAAAATGAACTCCTTCTTCTACTTCTTCTCTCTATTCTCTCTCTCTCGTCAGTTGATACAAACTAACTTATATAGATTTTCGTATTCTCGTGATTTTAAAAAACTTCTAGAACTAAAGTGAACTAACTTTACAAGTATGATACATTTGTGAATTTGTCCCTTCACATAGGCATGGGGTTTTCTTTCTAAGATTTGACCTTCAAATATATGTCTAATTAGTGATTGTTTCTCCAACAAATGTCAATCCACGGAGACGTGAGGACCGGTATGAAGACCAAGAGCAAGTGAAGTGCACAAGTGAGTGAGTGAAAGCACACAAGCATGCACACACATACACACACACGTGCACAAGGTAAGAGCAAAGCGTGGAACAATGGAAGATCTTTGATTAGCAAAAGAACTCTCTTATAAAGCTGAAATCTACAACAAGCTAACCTCCAAAATGAGCTCTCCAGCCCTTTTTATAGTTTTTAGAGTAGTTTTGGCCTTGTCCAGACCTAGTGTCCAGCCTAGTTAAAAATTAGGTTCCAAGGCTTATTTGGGGACTCAAACGAAATCTAAAAATTATGAAAATTGGTAGGATGATACTTCTAATACTCCTCAAGCTCGAGGACTCCTCGGCTTGAACAAAATGGAGTTGTAAAAATGTAAAATGGTATTTACAATGGTTTTTAGTGACAAAACTCACTATATTTATAGGGATTTCTTCTTAAAATTTGACATGTGCTTCTTGGAGCTCCCTACATGCTCCTTCTTCTGTGTCCACTTCATTGATGCGCTTCCATGCTTGTGTGTGACCTTGACTGTCAACACTCCCCCCCCCCTCTAGAGCCTTTCATCCCTGACAAACCCTTGTTGGAGTGGTTGTTCCATGGTGGTTGGAGAGATAGTGTCCACTATGTATCCACAAGAGCGGTCCATCTTGCAATTGTATCTTGGGCAGTTTTTTGGTTCTTCATTTTGTCACTGCTATCTTTGTATGTATTTCATCCTTGCATTCCAGCTTGATGGTGTCTTTGTGAGCTTTCAAAAATTGTGAGCTACTCAAAAGAGGTTGTCAATGTCGCTTATGAGTAACTCTCATGGTAGATTGCTTCCTTGCACTTGTTATCACCATGATGTCCTCTGGTTCTTCCAAAGATGTCTTTCCACGTTTTCATGCCAAGTACTTGTAACCCATAATGACTGATGGATAAGTGCATTAGTGCATGGATTGTAAGAAGAATGTGCCTTATGCATGGCCTTGTAATGTAGCCCTATGCATGCATACATGGGATATGCATAGGAGGAATTATGGTGCAAGAAGTTGGGGCTTGAGCTAAGTGCTCAAGGGTATGCCGATGAAGAGGTTTCCTACTCTACCATGGTTGAAGTAGGTGGTTCTTACCATGGTCAAATGTTCATCGATATTCACCTTTTCTTGGTGTGCTCGAGCATGGTGATTGACCATCGACTTATCTTCCGTTGTTGATGGATGTCCTTGTTGATCGTTCGCATTAGAGATTCTTCAAGCGCACACCCCTGTCCGGTCTTTTTTTTTAAGGAATGGAATAAAACAAGAAGAAAGGTGTTAGCATCAATAAAATATTTTACATATATCATATGTGTATCATGTGCCTGGGATTCTCAATTGTGTCTATGCACGGCCGTGTAATGTGGCCCTATATTGATGCATACTTTGGAAATGCATGGCCTGAATCGTGCAAAAGACAAGGTTATGCCAAAGGCACATGATTGTTGCATGTCGAGGCTTTCAATTTTTCTTGTAGATGCTGATGTAGCCTTTGTTGGAGGCATCCATTGGATCCTCGAATGACAATTGATCTTTCCTCCTGATAGGCATCCATCTTAAAACTGTGAGTGGCTGTCTATAGGTTACTTTTGACTTCTTTGTATTTGAGTGGGTGATTAAATTTTGTAGCCCTCGTGGTTGGTTCTTTGGTTTTGTGGGTGCTATTGGTGCTTTTGGCCTCCAAACCCATATCCTTGATGGTTGTCATTTTATTACCGGTGAGGAGATGAATTTATCTTCTTTTGATTTCGAGGAGATGAATTTATCTTCTTTTAATTTCTGCCCTTGGTGTTGACTCTTGCTTCTCTGTGGTGTTTTTGCTGAGATTTTTCTCGTGAGAGAGATCATATGGTTTTGTGCATGTAAGAGTGCCTTGGGTACCCACATTTGTAATCGCCCTTGTTGAGCTGCAGCTAATTTCTTTGGCACCCAAATTTGTATGTTATTATGGTCGCCCTTCATCGATTGCTTTGGTACTCAAACCTATCAGAGACCTTGGGATTTATCTTGTCCTCGTTTCTAGGTGCTTCTTTTAGCATGGTAGGCTTGCCTCAATAGAAGTGGTGCTGGCAAAGCTAGTGCTTGCTCTCCTTTTCGTACCCAAATCTGCTTCCTACCCTGAGCTTCTTTCTTCTTGAATTCTGTCTTGCTAGTCGATATAGAAGATGTCTTTTTTGCTTGTCTCTTTGGTTGAGTTATGCTTGCATTAGGCAGTGAAGGAGAAGAGAGGTTTGCTGGCCTTTGAGCATGTGCTTCCATGATTGAGTCCTTTGGCTTCGTAGGGCTATTGACACACACAACATTTTCTTTGTGAAGATGAGTTTCGGAAGAACTAAGGGAATGTGTGACCTCTAGATTTGTGAGCATGCAATTGTCTAATTCTAATGTAATGCATTGTTCCTGTACCCAAACTTAAAGAAGTTGAATTCTTAGGTTCAAGTTGACTGCATGGTCATAAATCCAATCTTGACCCAAGACAAGTGGCTCTGTAAGGTCCTCATCTTCACACACTAGCATTTTGACACATTGAAACATCTTGAAAATAGATGGGAAGCTCTACCTCACCCAAACATGGGGTTTCCACACCTCCCAAACCTATGAGATAGGCCTCTATGGGCTTGATGTTCAATTGCAGGTCTTTGCAGTATGAAAGCCTAACTACACTAGTTGCTGCACCTGAGTCAACCAATGCTCTCACAATCCTTGCATTCTTCCCTTGTCCTAATGCTATGGTCACAAATGGACGTTGATCAATTATTTGAGAAGCAACTACACTTGATGTATGACACATGGCCATGTGGTATCTTGGGGCCTCAAGATTGATATCGAGACCGAGGCAGCTTAACTTATTTCTCCTAATGCATTCTCTAGCCTCTGCCTGTGTTTCTTCTCTAACCCTTAACTCTTCTTCTTTTCGCTTATTAGCAGTGTTGAGTCTCTTTAGCATATCCTCTGTAAAAGGTTCTTGATATAGTTTGACTCGACAACCACTGATATAGTTTGGCAAGACATCACCTTCTAGTGTGCACAGCCAATTGAATTGCACCGCTAGTGGAAATTCTATTAATGATCATGGGTCCGTATCCTCTTTTTTTCAATCTACGGGCATGTTGCTTTAGTGTATAAACCAACACTAGGTCTCCCTCTTTCAATCCTTTATCTTTGATATGTGCATCGAAGTATGCCTTTTTCCTTTTCTTTGCAGCATAGATTCCTGCAGTTGCTCATAACCTTGTCTCACCTAACCATTCTAAATCAAAGAACCTAGAGGATAACTCGTGTCCATTCCACGCATGCTCTTGTGCTACTTTTAAAGTTGGGATTAGGAAATCCAAAGGTAGCATAGCATTTTGTCCGAAGACCATCTGAAATGGGGTGGCATTGAGTACCGTTTTGTAGGCAACTCGGTAAGGCCAAACAACATGATGAAGCTGTTTATCCCAATCAGAGCACTTATTATTTACCAATTTTGTTAATACATTACATAGGATCTTGTTTGTGCTCTCAGCTTGTCTGTTAGCCTGTGGATGATAGGGGGCAGACTTCTTATGTATCACCAAGAACTCTTGGAGGAGATTTTCAATGACTTCATTCAAGAAGTGTGTTCCCCTACCACTTACTAACTCTATTGGTAAGCCGTATCTCGTGAACACATTTTCAAATAAGAACTTTCCTGTTATTTGAGCATCATTCTTCTTTGTGGCTTTGACTTCTACCCACTTTGTAAGGTAATCGGTGGCTACAATAATGTACTCTACATGGGAGTTTCTAACTGGGGGGTTAATAGGACCCACAAAGTCTATACCCCATTTTGAAAATGCACGTCCTCCCATTGGTCCCAAAGGCATCTCATCTTTTCTAATTGGGTAGTGGGCACGTTGGCATGTGTCACATTTCTTCACAAAGGTATGTGCATCCATATGAAGAGTGGGCTGTTGGAGCAGAACAATCAACAATTAGTGATTACATGAAGTCCAGAAGTGGAAAGATAAATGAAAGATTGAAGGTCAGGTTCAAAGGGAAGAATAGATTCAGAAACTTTTCTTCTGTACATTATCCTTGTAAATATTTCAATGTATTTGAAAAATGATGAGGTAGACTCGTATATATATATATATATATATATATATATATATATATATATATATATATATATATATATATATATATATATATATATATATATATATATATATATATATATATATATATATATATATATATATATATATAGGTACGTGCTCATGTATGTATGAGAGATGTAAGAGAGATATAGACGAGATAGAGAAGACATTAGATGAGTAGATGATGAACATTGTGTATATCATCCATTAGATGTATGAAAAGTTATGAGAAGAAAAATATCTATGAGATTTGCGCGTCGATCTTTCCTCTGATTCTCCTTCTGTAGTTAATCTTTTGAGGAATCCTTTTGAAAATGTCTAAATCCATAGTTAGTCCATCTATGGTTAAAGTTTGAGAGTCCAATTGCAAACAGGCTGAGAGAATTTTGAATAGGAACATTTGTATGTGAAAAGTTTTAAGTGTCTTCTGAAACAGGCGCAGATTTCGTGGTCAAAGAAATGGACAGTGCTCAGTGCACAGTGTAAAGTTTTACACAGATGAGGACTCAAAATTTAAGTTGAGAGGTAAGCCATCTATGACTAAAAGCATTTGATTAAACGGGCTATAGTTTGGGAGAACCATAGCTTAGAAGTTACAGGTGTCAAAGTCGTCATTATAGAGAGACAGTTTCAGACATAGGTACACTGTTTGAGTCATTTCTCACTTTCTACTCAAGCATTTGAAGTGATTTAACTTGGAGAAGGTGCGCAATCTCTAGGCAACACATTCTACAAAGTTTTATCAAAAACTTTACACGAATGATTAGTCAATGAGTGATTAATCTGCAGCAGACTTTTGTAGAGAAGTGATTTTTCATTGTTGGTCAATTTTTGATAATTTGACAATTGATTTCCAAAATTAAGTGGAGTCTGAAGTTATTCTTGATATAAAGGTGGTCTAACATCAAGGATAGCTTGTTCTTTTGGAGATTAACACTCTCCATCAGTGGTATCAGAGCAGGAAGTATCAAAATTGAGGAAAGGAAGACTCCGACTGCTGCAGACATACAAACTTTACATCTCGAAGGTTCAAAAGTATAAAGTGTGAAGAAAGATTGAAGGAAGACACATAAAGGTTGTCAAAAGGATCAGAAGGAGCAACATTCGAAGCAAAGGTACATTTATTTCTTGTAAAGGTTAAAGATTTGAGACTAGAGGTGAAGTAAGGATGGGAGATAGTCTCCAAATTGAAAAGTTGGATAGAGAGAACTATCCAGCTTGGTCTATGAGAATGGAAGCTCATCTTATGAGCAAAGATCTGATGGGATATATCACAGGAGAGGAAGAAAAGCCAAAATTCAGAGATCCTAGTGTTCCAACTAGGGAGGAGCTTGCAGATGTAAAGAATTGGATGAAGAAGGATGCTCAAGCAAGGAGCATAATCTACATGGAAGTGAATGATTATTTGCTTCCTCATATTAGAGGACTTGAAAGTGCAAGTGACATCTGGAATGCTTTGGAAAAACATTTTCAGAACACAACCAAATCAAGGAAAGCTTCATTATGGGCAGAGTTTACTACCTTCAAGAAGAAGGCTTCATAATCAATATCTGATTATGTGACAAAGATGAAGGACATTGCAGATTCTTTAGGTGCAGTGGATGAAGACATTGAAGAAGATAAGTTGGTAAGACAAATTCTCACAGGGCTAAGAGGAGATGAGAAGTGGAAGCCTTTTATTTTGTCTACAGAACTTTCATTAGATCATTTTACTCCTGATTTGAATCAATTGTTAGGACATATGCTAACTTTTGAGAATGATATCAAAGGAGATGTTGATAAGAGTGCAGGTCATGCAATGTATTCTAAAGACAAGAAGAAAGCTAACAAAGGAAAGCAACAATCAGGTGAAGATGAAGGTACTTCAAGCCAAGCAAATTTCCTAAGAGGAAGAGGAAATGGTAGAAGTAGAGGACAAGGCAGAAATAACAAAGATAATGTCAGAGCTTGTTGGATATGTGGTAAGACCAATCATCTATCTCATGATTGTTGGCATAATAATCAAAGCAATGGTAATTTTAGTCAGAATTTTAATCAAAGAGGAAGAGGTGGTAGATTTCAAAGAGGAAACTTCAGAGGTAGAGGTGGTAGGAATTTCTTTGGAAGAGGTGGAGGAAGAAACTTCCAAAGTCAATCCTATAATAACACCTACTACAATTATGCATCAGATCAGAAAGAAGATTCGACTCTCATTATGAATGCAACATGTGAAGCCTCACATGAGGACATGAGAGTGTTTTATATTGACTCAGGTTGTAGCAATCATCTGAGTGGAAACATTGCTTTAATGACTGATCTAGATCATAAGGCAATCAATCACACAATTCAAACAGGTGATAATACTAAGCACAAGGTAAAGTCAATTGATTCGGTCAAAGCCAAAGATCGAAGCACTCTCTTGAGTAAGGTTCTGTATGTTCCTACAATTCCAAAGAATTTGAGATCAGTGTAGGTCAAATTGTGGAAAAAGGATATGAGGTAAGGTTCACTAATGATGGCGTTTATGTTGAAGACCCTAGTCAAGGGTACAAACAAATTGTTACAGGAAAGAAGGAAGGAAGGCTCTTCACACTAAAGGTACAAGGAAATATTGGACATGCTATGTTTACATATGGAGAGCAGAAGGTATCTGAATTGGATCTTTGGCATAAAAGACTTGGACATTTTAATGAAAGAGGTATCAAAGAAATGATAAACAATGGTTTAGTACTTGGATTGCCTAAAATTGCAGGTCAACACATGACATACAGATGTGAAGCATGTCAGTTAGGTAAGGCTCATAAACAATCATACAATAAGCATGGTTTTATGTATTCAGAAAGGCTTGAGTTGGTACATACAGATGTATGGGGTCCTTCAAAGGACTTTAGTATAAATGGTTCAAGATATTATGTCATATATGTTGATGATGCTACCAGGTGGATCACAATCTATGTGATCAAATATAAATCAGAAGTGTTTAATACATTTAAACACTATCATGCTTATGCAGAAAGAATTACAAGACAAAAATTGAAGAGGTTAAGGTCAGATGGAGGGGGAGAGTATTTCTCTAATGAGTTCAGTGATTACTTGTGGAATGCAGGTATAAAGAGGGAAATTACTTGCAGATACTCTCCTCAACAAAATGGGGTAGCAGAAAGAAGAAATAGGACACTTGTTGAATTTGCAAGATCCATGTTGAAAGAGAAAAATTGTCCAAATTACTTATGGGCTGAGGCTGTAAATACAGCCACATATTTGGTTAATAGATTGCCTTGTAAAGCTTTGCAGGGTATGACACCATATGAAGCTTGGTGGGGTAAGAAACCTACCTTGGATCATTGCAGAATATTTGGATGTTTGGCATATGCATATGTGCCATCTCAATTGAGGCATAAATTGGAGCCTAAAGCAGAGAAGTATGTTTTCATTGGTTATGATCACAAGCAGATGGGTTATAGGTTGTGGAGTCCATCCACAAAGCAATTCCTTGTGTCTAAGAATGTTACATTTGATGAGCAAGGCACTTGGTATGCAGGTACATCTAATGTGTATGCAGAAGTCGAAGAAATTATGAATCAGAAGAAAGGTAAACCAAAGGTTCAAATATTTGATGAAGAAGAGAAAAATGAAATACAGGTTGAAGGTGAAGAAGTGCAAAGATTTGATCCAGAGTATGATGAACCAGAAACCTCAAGAAGTGGAGAACTCAGGAGGTCTACAAGGCACAAATGGCAACCTACAAGGTATAGCTATGATACTTCATTCTTGACTACTAAAGATTATGCTTACATGGTAAAAGCAGATGAAGATCCATCTACATATGATGAAGCTAAAGGGAAGAAGAATTGGGAAGAAGCCATGCAAGAGGAGTATGATGCATTGATGGAAAATCAGACATGGGATCTGGTTCCTAAACCTAATAGCCAGAAAATCATTGGATGTAAGTGGGTTTACAAAACAAAAAGATTTGCAGATGGAAGTGTGTCTAGGTACAAAGCCAGACTTGTTGTGAGAGGATATGCACAGACATATGGAGTGGACTATGATGAGACTTATTGTCCTGTGGCAAAGATGACAACCATCAGGACACTCATAGCAATTGCTGCTTGCAAAGGTTGGAAATTATCTCAATTAGATGTTAAAAATGCTTTTTTGAATGGTTACATTTCAGATGAAGTTTACATGGAACAACCAGAAGGGTTCAAAGATCAAGTATATCCAAATTATGTGTGTAAGCTCAAGAGAGCTTTGTATGGATTGAAGCAAGCCCCAAGGGCATGGAATTATAGGCTTGTAAAGTTCTTGAAGGAACTTGGATTTCAAGCATCAAAGGCAGATAGTAGCTTGCTAGTCAAAGCAAGTGAAGATGGGTTTATTTATGTTTGTATTTATGTTGATGACATAATACTTACAGGAACAGATGACAAAGGCATACACATGATTAAGAAACAGATGGAGAAAGAGTTCAAAATCAGTGATTTGGGAAATTTGTCATTCTTTTTGGGAATGGAGATTTCATATACTCAACATGGAGTATATGTGACTCAAGAAAGATATCTGAAAAATTTGCTAATCAAATTTAAAATGGAAGATTGCAGGATAGCACCAACTCCAATGGAAGTCAATCATATATTGACTAAATATGGAGGAGAGGAATTCAAAGATATGAAGCTCTATCAGAGCTTAGTGGGTAGCTTGATTTATGCTACATTAACAAGGCCTGATTTATCATATGCAGTTGGGGTTTTATCTCAATTCATGCATTGCCCTAGAAAGGAACATTGGATTGCAGGACAAAGAATACTTAGGTACATCAAGGGCACACTTAAAGAAGGTTTGTATTATGGTTTTACTTTAGATACAAGTGTCAAGATATACAGTGATGTAGATTGGGCAGGTTGCTTTGTCATCTACAGAAGCAGAATACAAAGGCATGGTGGAAGCTACAAAGGAAGTAATATGGCTAAAGACATTTATCAAGAGTTTTGATGTTGTTCAGAGTACTCCTATCATTTGTGGAGACAATATGAGTTCTTTATATTTGGCAGCAAATCCTGTGTTTCATGCTAGAACTAAACATATTGAAATTCAGTATCATTTTTTGAGAGAGAAGCTCATTGATAAGGAAATTGAAGTTATGCATACTCCTACAAAAGATCGACTTGCAGATATGATGACAAAAAGTTTGGATGGACCAAAGTTGCACAGGTTTAAAGATATGGCAGGAATAAAGAAGATGCAGGTAATCACAATTGATGATTGAGGGGGAGCTGTTGGAGCAGAACAATCAACAATTAGTGATTACATGAAGTCCAAAAGTGGAAAGATAAATGAAAGATTGAAGATCAGGTTCAAAGTGAAGAATAGATTCAGAAACTTTTCTTCTGTACATTATCCTTGTAAATATTTCAATGTATTTGAAAATTGACGAGGTAGAACCGTATATATATATATATATATATATATATATATATATATATATATATATATATATATATATATATATATATATATATATATATATATATATATATATATATATATATATATATATATATATATTTATATATATATATATATATATAGATACGTGCTCATGTATGTATGAGAGATGTAAGAGAGATATAGATGAGATAGAGAAGACATTAGATGAGTAGATGATGAACATTGTGTATATCATCCATGAGATGTATGAAAAGTTATGAGAAGAAAAATATCTCTGATATTTGCGCGTCGAACTTTCCTCTGATTCTCCTTCTGTAGTTAATCTTTTGAGGAATCCTTTTGAACATTTCTAAATCCATAGTTAATCCATCTATGGTTAAAGTTTGAGAGTCCAATTGCAAACAGACTGAGAGAATTTTGAATAGGAGCATTTGTATGTGAAAAGTTTGAAGTGTCTTCTGAAACAGGCGCAAATTTCGTGGTCAAAGAAATGGATAGTGCTCAGTGCACAGTGTAAAGCTTTACACAAATGAGGACTCAAAATTTAAGTTGAGAGGTAATCCATCTATGGCAAAAAGCATTTGATTAAACGGCCTATAGTTTGGGAGAATCATAGCTTAGAAGTTACAGGTGTCAAAGTCGTCATTACAAAGAGATAGTTTCAGACATAGGTACACTGTTTGAGTCATTTCTCACTTTCTACTCAAGCATTTGAAGTGATTTAACTTGGAGAAGGTGCGCAATATCTACGCAACACATTCTACAAAGTTTTATCAAAAACTTTACATGAATGATTAGTCAATGAGTGATTAATCTGCAGCAGACTTTTTCAGAGAAGTGATTTTTCACTATTGGTCAATTTTGCATAATTTGATGATTGATTTCCAAAATTAAGTGGAGTCTGAAGTTATTCTTGATATAGAGGTGGTCTAACATCAAGGATAGCTTGTTCTTTTGGAGATTAACACTCTCCATCATGGGCCACCAAAGTCCTGAGAATAGAATAGTCTTAATTACTCTATCAAGCCCAAAGTGTCCACCTGCAACACTCCTGTGTGCAATTTCCAAGACTTTCAAGTAGTCTGATTCATGAACGCATAGTCTTAAGTAACCATCTTTGCCTCTCCGATATAGGTTGTCTCCTACTAAGGCATAGTCTAGAGCCTCTTGTTCCATACTTCGTTTTCTTGCTAGACTTGCCTCACTAGGTAGTGTTCCTGATGGAGAGTGTTAATCTCCAAAAGAACAAGCTACTCTTGAATTTAGAGCACCTCTATATCAAGAGTAACTCAAAACCTTCACCAATTTTAGAGGATCAATGATCAATTACCAAAATTTTGATCAAACTCTGAAGAAAATGATTTTACAGAAAGTCTGTTGTACATATCTCTCTCATTGGCTTATCAACTGTGTAAAGTTTTTTATAAACTTTGCACAAGGTGTCGCCTATAGTTTGTGCACCTTTTCCAAGTTAAATCATTCAAAAAGACTTAGTAGATATTCAGAAATGGACTTAACAAGTCACCTATGTCTAAAATTGTTCTTCTGAGAAGTCGATTTAGACACCTGTAACTTCTAACACTTGGTTCTCTCAATCTAGAACCCATTTATGCAAATGCTTTTAGCCATAGATGGCTTACCTTCCAACTTAGATTTTGACTCCTTACTCATACAAAACTTTAACCTGTGCACTGAGAAATGATCAAATCTTTGATCATCGAGATTGTGCTTGTTTCAGAAAACAGTGAACACTTCTTCACATATGAATGTTCCTACACTCAATTCTCTCAGCCTGATCACAATCAGAAGCTGAAAATTTATACAGAGGTCAATCAACTATAGACTTAGACTTCTACAAAAGCATGACTATACAAAAGTATATGATGAACTGACTCTAAATTAATGTACATATGTATACACATCTTTATCTCCTCGATATGCACTTCCTTCATGCTTCATGACTTGGTCTTTTCTTCAGTCCTTGACTTCAGTTCTTCACCAAAACTTCAATTGTTGATTGCCCTGCACCAACAGCTCCCCCTCAATCATCAACTGAGGTTTTATCTATCTTTTTTATGCCTACCATGTCTTTGAATCTCTGTAGCTTTGGTCCATCCAAGCTTTTGGTTAGCATATCAGCTATCTGATCTTTTGTTGAAGTATGTATGACTTCAATCTCTTTATCCATCACCTTCTCTCTTGGAAAGTGATACTGAATCTCAATATGTTTAGTCCTTTGTACTCTGCTTCTGTAGATGATAAAGCAACTGTGTGTTGCTTCTTTGAACACCAAGAAATTAACTTATCTCCCACATAACACAAGTATCCATAAGTTGACCTTCTATCATCAGGATTACCTACCCAATCTGCATCACTATAAATCTTGCTATTTGTATCTGATGTAAAACCATAATACAAACCTTCTTTGAGTGTATCGGTACTTCAACACCCGTTGTCCTGCAATCCAATGTTCTTTCCTAGGACAATGCATGAATTGAGACAATACTCCTACTGCATATGACAAGTCAGGCCTAGTTAATGTAGCATAGATCAGACTACCAACCAAACTTTGATATAGCTTCATATCCTTGAACTCTTCTCCACCATATCTGCTCAATTTGTGATTCACCTCCATTGGAGTAGGTGCTACCTTGCAATCATCCATTTTAAACTTGATCAACAAGTTCTTCAAATATCTTTCTTGAGTCATATACACTCCATGTTGAGTGTATGAGATCTCCATGCCCAAGAAATATGACAAGTCTCCCAAGTCACTAATCTTGAACTCTTTCTCCATTTGCTTCTTTAGGCTTTGAATGCCTTTCTCATTTGTACCTGTAAGAATTATATCATCAACATATATGCACATGTAAATGAATCCATCATCACTTGCTTTGACAAGCAAGCTACTATCTACTTTAGATACTTGGAATCCAAGTTCCTTCAAGAACTTCACAAGTCTATAATTCCATGCCCTTGGGGCCTACTTCAAACCATACAAAGCTCTCTTGAGCTTGCACACATGATCTGGATACCTTTCATCTCTGAATCCTTGGGGTTGCTCCATGAAAACATCATATGAAATATAACCATTTAAAAGGGATTTCTTCACATCTAGTTGACACAACTTCCAACCTTTACATGCAGCAATGGCTATGAGTGTCCTGATGGTTGTCATCTTTGCCACAGGACTATAGGTCTCATCATAATCTATACCATATGTCTTAGCAAATCCCTTCACAACAAGTCTAGCTTTATATCTAGACACACTTCCATCTGCAAATCTCTTTGTCTTGTAAACCCATTTGCATCCAATGATCTTCTGGCTATTTGTTTTAGGAACCAAATCCCAAGTCTCATTCTCCATCAATGCATCATACTCTTCCTGCATAGCTTTCTCCCAATTTTCCTTACCTTTTGCCTCTTCATATGTAGAAGGGTCTTCATCTGCTTTTATCATATAAGCATAATCTTTGGTAGCCAAAGAAGAAGTGTCATAACTATACCTTGTAGGTTGCCATTTATGTCTTGTTGAACTTCTGAGTTCTCCACTCCTTGAGGTTTCTGGTTCATCACACTCTCGATCAAACCTTGGAACTTCTTCAACTTCAACCTGCACTTCATTGTTCTCCTCTTCATCAAATATCTGAACCTTTGATTTACCTTTCTTTTTATTCACAATTTCTTCATCACCTGCATAAATATTGATTGTACCTACATAGCAAGTACCTTGCTCATCAAATGTAACATCCTTAGATACAAGGAATTGTTTTGTGGATGGACTCCACAACCTATATCCCATCTGCTTATCATCATATCCAATAAACACATATTTTTCTGCTTTAGGCTCCAATTTATGCCTCAATTGTGATGGCACATATGCATATGCCAAATATCCAAATACTTTGCAATGATCTAGAGTAGGTCTCCTACCCCACCATGCCTCATATGGTGTCATACCCTGCAAAGCTTTACATGGTAACCTATTGACCAAATAAGTAGCTGTGTTTACAGCCTTAGTCCACAAATAATTAGGGCAATTTTTCTCCTTCATCATTGACCTTGCAAACTCAACAAGAGTTCTATTTCTTCTCTCTGCTACACCATTTTGTTGAGGAGAGTACTTGCAAGTAATTTCCCTTTTTATACTTGCATTTCACAAGTAATCACTGAACTCATTAGAGAAATACTCTCCCCCTCCATGTGACTTTAGTCTCTTCAACTTATGACCTGTAATTCTCTTTGCATACACATGATAATGTTTGAATGTATTGAATACCTCTGACTTATCTTTGATCACATAGATAGTGATCCATCTGGTAGCATCATCAACATAAATCACATAGTACCTTGAACCATTGATACTAAAATCTTTTGATGGTCCCCACACATCTGCATGTACCAATTCAAGATTTTCTGAATACATAAAACCATGCTTGGAATAAGATTGCTTATGAGCCTTACCTAATTGACATGCCTCACATATGTTTGTCATATGTTGACCTGCAATATTAGGCAATCCAAGCACTGAACCATTATTAACCATATCTTTGATACCTCTTTCATTAAAGTGTCCAAGCCTTTGGTGCCAAAGATCTAATTCAGAGATCTTATGTCCTCCATAAGTATACAAAGCATGACCAACATTACCTTGGATCTTCAATGTGAACAATCTTCCTTCTTTCTTCCCTGAAACAATTTGTTTATACCCATTGCTAGGGTCTTCCACAAACACTCCTTCGTTAGTGAACCTAACTTCATAACCTTTTTCAACAATTTGACCTACACTTATCATATTCTTAGGAATTGTAGGAACATACAAAACCTTACTCAAGAGAGTACTTCCATCCTTGGCCTTCACTGATCCAATTGACTTCACATTGTGCTTTGTATTGTCACCTGTTTGAACTACATGATTAGTTACCTTACTAACCTCACCTGTTTGAAGCTTTTCGCAAAGCTTTAGGCTTATTACCTTGTGGGGGCTAATCTGTCACTCCCTGTATGTGTTCACATCATTTGCTCCAGGGGGGTTTGTTACACTTATATGTTCCTCGAGTAGCTTTGATGTGAACCTTTTCCCTATACATGGGCACTTTTTACTCTAGTGCTGGCTAAAGGTTTTTTCCCCATGTTACCACATACTTGATACTCTCATATGTGGTGGTACTTTGTACTTAGGGATATTATTCAGCTCTTACTTCAGTTTAGTTCATCGATCAATAGAGAAAGCTATTCCAGCCATCGTCTTCTCCGTGTGTCTTGCTTCGTTTGTGCTCCTTGTGTGTGCTTCTTGTGTGTCTCTCGCACTTCTACACACACCCAACATTCCTCGAGTAGCTTTGATGTGAACCTTTTCCCTATACATGCGCACTTTTTACTCTAGTGCTGGCTAGAGGTTTTTTTTCCCCATGTTACCACATACTTGATACTCTCATATGTGGTGGTACTTTGTACTTAGGGATATTATTCAGCTCTTACTTTAGTTCAGTTCATCGATCAATAGAGAGAGCTATTCCAGCCATCGTCTTCTCTGTGTGTCTTGCTGCATTTGTGCTCCTTGTGTGTGCTTATTGTGTGTCTCTCGCACTTCTACACACACCCAACAGTGGTATCAGAGCAGGTTCAGCTCCTTCTCAAGTTTCGGTTTTTCGTGTCGCGGTGCACGTGCACTTTAACAGTGCAAATCGACTTCGGAGCATAGAACTGTGAATTTCAGCAGCCAAAAAACATTTCCACCAGGTGCGCTGGGGTTTTACCTCCATTTCGAAGCCATTCGTGCAGTTAGAATCGCCGTCAGAGTGATGGTTTGTGAGCTGAAACTTCAGCACTCATTTTAGTTTTCGTTGAAGTGAAGATTTTGTCACATTCTTGTTCCTCAGTGAAATGGCGGGTAGCAATGACTTGTTTGGCATGCTTCAAGCTGAAGATAAGCTTGATGGGACCAACTATCCGATGTGGTCTTACATGATGAAGCATGTTCTTGTTGCAAAACAGCTTTGGAACATAGTTGCAAATGTAGATCGAAGACCGGCAGGTGCTTCTACATCACAGTCTACTGTCACAGATGGAGCCTCTTCTTCGAGTACAGTGGTTTCTCCTTCTCCACCTACACAGGAGCAGCTTAGATGGGATGGAAAAGATGCTCAAGCTCATGCTTTGATTGCGCTTTCAGTGAAGCGTCATATAGTTCCACACATTCGGTCATGTTCTACATCACGACAGGCATGGGACACTCTTGCTTCTTTGTATGCCGTGCGTAATGAAGCACGTGTTGCATACTTGAGGAAGCAACTTGAGGATGTATGTATGGCTGAAAATGAGTCAGTGGATGTGTATGTGACACGCATCAAGGACTTGAAAGAGCAATTGGCAAACATAGATGAGATCATTCCGGATGCATCACTCATTTCTACATTGTTGAAAGGATTACCAGAATCTTTTCAAAGCTTTGCTACTTCGTTTGGTTGCAAAAGGAAATCCTAATATGTATGCATTTGATGAGGTTGTGTCTCTTCTTTTGCAAGAAGAGCAATCTAGAGTGAATAGGAGTGGTTTGATTGAGGGAACGCAAGCACTTGCTATCTCACAAAACGAGAAAAGCAAGTATGGTTCAGCTTTGGGTTCATCAAAACCAAAGCCTCAAGCTTCCTCTTCCACTCATTCCTCTAATGATGGTGATTTGCAAAAGAAGAAGAGATGCAAATATTACCGGAAGGCTGGTCATACTATTGATGAGTGTAGAAAGCTTGCTAAACGCAATGAAAAGAAGAAGGAATCGGGCATGTCTATTGCTGAAAATTCAGCAAATGCAAAGAATGATGAAGCTAACATGGCTCAAGATTTTTGGGCATGTGTTGTTACATGTCATTATGATGCTTCTTTACATTCTAAATGTATGGTTGTGAGTGAGGCTGATTCGGATTGGTTCTTTGATAGTGGTGCTTCAAAGCACATAACATCATGCAAAAGATTTTTTGCCTCTTTGAAAGATGCACCTAAAGGAGGACATGTGGTGTGTGCAAACAATGCCTCTTATCCTATCATTGGAGTAGGAGAAATTGAGCTTACGGCTGCAAATGGAGGTGTGATTCTCTTGAAAAATGCATTGTATGTGCCCGGTATCAAGAAGAACTTAATTTCAGTTCTGTTGATTGCCAAAGCTGGACATCATGTACACTTTGTTGATGATAAGTGTATGGTTCATGATTTCAGCAATGGCGATGTTATCGTGATGTCCGGTACATTATGTAATGGTTTGTATCACATGGATACATACAAGAGGGCTAGCTCGAATGCCTTAGTTGCTCATACTTCTTCCATGGCTGAAATGGAGCTTTGGCATGCTCGTTTTGGTCATTTAAACTTCAATAGTTTTCTCTACTTGCAAAAGAAGGACATGGTTATTGGCTTGCCTACACTTGAGTCCATTGAAAAGCATGCATGTGAAGGTTTCATTCTTGGAAAAATGCATCGTGCTTCTTTTCCAAAAGATAGTCATACACACACTACAAGAAAATTGCAACTTGTTCATAGTGATGTATGTGGTCCGGTCAAGACTCCATCTTTTGGGAAGCATATATATTTTGTTACCTTCATTGATGATGCTACTTGCCATACATGGGTGTATCCTATGAAAGCAAAGAATGAGGTATTTTCTTGCTTCAAAGCATTTTTAGCTATGGCTGAAAATTTTTCTTCACAAAAGCTTTTGACTCTATGCACGGATCGTGGTGGCGAGTACATGTCACATGAGTTTAATGCTTTTCTTCGTGAAAGAGGTATTTCACACCAATGTGTGGTGCCATATACACCTCAACAAAATGGTGTTTCCGAGCGTAAAAATAGAACTCTACTTGAAATGGCACGATGTATGTTAAAGGAAAGCATCTTCCTCATAAGTTTTGGATGGAAGCGGTCATGTGTGCAAATTATGTGTTGAATCACTGCCCTACAAAAGCATTGAGATTCATCACTCCTTATGAGGCTTGGAATGGTCATAAGCCTATGGTTAGTCATATGCGTGTGTTTGGTTGTTTGGCATATGCTCTTGTGCCATCACAACAACATCACAAACTTGATGACAAGGCAAAGAAATGTATATTTGTTGGTTATAGTGCTGAAATTAAGGGATATCGGTTGTACCATCCATTGACGAACACAATTATTGTGAGTCGCAATGTGGTATTTGCCGAAAATTCAGTTTTCCCTCTACTTGAATGCAAAAAACTGCCAACAATTAGCTCACAAGATGTGTTCGATACACTCATGCCTTTGTTCCAAAATGGTGCGCTTGACTATGGCCATGTAGACCAGCCAACTGAGGTTCAAAGGGCTGAAAAATTCCATCCAAATAGGGCTGAAAATGCAGATAATTTCCAGCCAAACATGGCTGAAAAAATTCAGCCAAAAATTATCAAAACTGTTGGAAATTTCCAGCCACATATGGCTGAACATTTGCGTCAAAATATGGCTGAAACTGAGCATGAAATTCAGCCCACGCATGATGTACATATTGAAGATGTTTTACATAATGAACGCATGTTTATCAAGAGTGCACAATCTATGCCAAAGTGGCTGAAACAAACTTTGCAGGATAGCAAATTGAGTGCACCTTTACTTGGTAGAACAAGATCAAGCTCTCACCATGCATCAAGTAATTTTGTGGATTATTCTCTTATTGCTACAACATGTAATGAAGAGCCACTTTCTTTTGAAGATGCATGTGACGATCCACAATGGATGAGTGCTATGCAATCAGAAATGGATTCCATACATAGGAATGGTACTTGGGAGTTATGTGAATTGCGAAAAGGAAAGAATGCTATTAGTACAAAGTGGGTTTACAAGTTAAGAGAAAATCTGATGGTAGCATTGATCGCTACAAAGCTAGATTGGTTGCCAAAGGATATGTGCAACAATATGGCATTGACTATGAGGAAACTTTTGCACCTACTTCACGCATGACTACCATTCGTACCGTGGTTGCATTGGCTGCCCATCGAGGTTGGAAAGTGCATCAATTGGACATAAAAACAGCCTTCTTGAATGGAGATTTGCAAGAAGAGGTCTATGTGAAGCAACCTCCTGGATTTGCTATGAAAGGGAAAGAGCATATGGTTTGTCGCTTGCATAAAGCCTTGTATGGTCTCAAGCAAGCTCCACGTGCATGGTAGGACAAAATACATAGCACTTGATTGCTCTTGGATTCACATGTAGTCCGATTGAAAGCACACTCTATGTACGCAAAAATGGGGCTGATCTTATAGTGCTTGTTCTTTATGTCGATGACATACTCTTGACTGGGTCATGTGATGCAAAACTTGACATTCTTATGGTTGATTTGCAGCATACTTTTGATGTCACTTATCTTGGTCTTTTGAGCTACTATCTTGGCATCTAGTTAGTATCCGTTGAGGGGGGAATTGTTATGCATCAAGCCAAGTATGTTGAGAAACTACTTCAGCGTTTTGACTTTGAGGATTGTAAGCCAGTCTCCACACCAGTTGAGACAGGATTCAGGCTCTCAGTTGAGGATTCCAGTGATGCATTTGACACTTCTCTTTATCAGCAAGCTGTGGGATGTCTTATATATGCATGCAATACAAGGTCGGATATACAGTATGCAGTTTCCCAGTTGAGTCGATTCATGCATAGCCCTGGCACTAAGCATTGGCAAGCGGTGAAACGTGTGTTTAGATATCTTCGAGGCACTTTGAGCTTAGGTCTCTTTTATGGCAGAGATGTTCAGCCATGCTTGCATGCTTTTACAGATAGTGATTGGGCTGGTTGTTAT
This sequence comes from Ceratopteris richardii, assembly GCA_020310875.1. Lineage (NCBI taxonomy): Eukaryota > Viridiplantae > Streptophyta > Polypodiopsida > Polypodiales > Pteridaceae > Ceratopteris > Ceratopteris richardii. Next base: position 7,772,517 of record CM035442.1, on the reverse strand, counting down.
GATACTCGCGTGTCCACTAGTGGTAATTGCTTTTTCCTTGGAGACTCATGCATATCTTGGTTGAGTAAGAAGCAACCTACAGTGGCGACATCGAGTTGTGAAGCTGAGTACAGGGCAGTTTTCACAGCTACAGTGGAGTGTATATGGCTGAGACGCCTATTGATGGATCTTTGCATGGAGATTGATGCTGCTATGCAAATTCTCACAGATAGTCAGAGTGCTTTGGCTGTTGCACGCAACCCAGTGTTTCATGCACAGACCAAACATATTGAGGTGCATTATCACTATGTGAGAGAGCGCCTTCATGCAGGAGATATTGATTTGGTATATGTGCCTACACAAGATAATGTGGCAGACATATTCACCAAAGCTCTTCCACGAGAAAAGTTTGAAGCTTTTCACAAAGCTTTAGGATTGTTACCTTGTGGGGGCTGATCTGTCACTCCCTGTATGTGTTCACATCATTCGCTCCAGGGGGTTTGTTACACTTATGTGTTCCTCGAGTAGCTTTGATTTGAACCTTTTCCCTATACATGGGCACTTTTTACTCTAGTGTTGGCTAGAGGTTTTTTTCCCCATGTTACCACATACTTGATACTCTCATATGTGGTGGTACTTTGTACTTAGGGATATTATTCAGCTCTTACTTTAGTTCAGTTCAGCGATCAATAGAGAGAGCTATTCCAGCCATCGTCTTCTCCGTGTGTCTTGCTGCATTTGTGCTCCTTGTGTGTGCTTCTTGTGTGTCTCTCGCACTTCTACACACACCCAACAGTTGCCACTCAGATGATTGCTACACCCTGAGTCAATGTAGAAGACTCTTTGGTCTTCACTTTGCCTTTCACAAGTTGCATTCATTATCAATGTTGAATCCTTCTTCTGATCTGAAGCATAATTGTAATAGGTATTGTTATATTGTTGCCTTTGGAATCCTCTACCTGCATTTCTTCCAAAATAACCTCTACCTCTGAAATTACCTCTTTGATTTCTGCCACCTCTTCCTCTTGAATTAAAGTTCTGATTATATCCACCATTACTCTGAGTATTATGCCAACAATCATTAGCTAAGTGATTTGTCTTACCACAAATCCAACAAGCTTTGACTCCGTCTTTATTACTCATGCCTCTTCCTCTACCTTTGCCACCTCCTCTTCCTCTTAGGAAGTTAGCTTGGCTAGTTGTACCTTCATCCTCATTTGCTTGTTGCTTCCCTTTGCTATTCTTTTTCTTATCCTTTGAATACATTGCTTGACCTGCACTCTTATCACTTTCACCTGTGACATCCTGCTCAAAGGTAAGCATTTGTCCTAGCAACTGATTTAAATCAGGAGTGAAATGATCAAGTGATAATTCAGTAGACAAAATGAATGGCTTCCATTTGTCATCACCTCTCAAACCTGTGAGGATTTTCCTTACCAATTTATCCTCCTCAATGTCTTCATCAACTGCTCCTAATGCATCTGCAATGTCCTTCATCCTTGTTACATAGTCTGAGATGGATTGAGAGGCCTTCTTCTTGAAAGTGGTAAATTCTGCCCACAAGGATGCCTTCCTTGACTTTGTGGTGTTTTGGAAATGCTCCTCCAAAGCATTCCATATATCACTTGCACTTTCAAGACCTCTATGTGAGGTAGCAAGTAGTCATTAACTGCCATATAGATAATGCTCCTAGCTTGAGCATCTTTGTTCATCCAATTCTTCAATTCTGATAATTCCTCCCTAGTTGGAACACTAGGATCTCTAAACTGAGGCTTTTCTTCTTCACCTGTAATATAAGCGATCAAGTCTTTTCTCATAAGATGAGCTTCCATCCTCATTGACCATGGTGGATAGTTCTCTCTATCCAACTTCTCTATCTGAAGGGAATCCCTCATCCTTTCTTTACCTGTGTATTGAATTCTTCAAACTTTGTAAGTAATAGATATACCTTTACTTCGACTAATTTTCCTTTTGTCTTCCTTGATGTCGTATGACCTCTTCTCAAGCTTTGCCCTCAAGCTTTCACCTTTTGAACCTTTAGATGTTGAATTCTTTATGATTGCAGCAGTCAGGATCCTCCTTTCTTCAATTCTGATGCTTCCTGCTCTGATACCATTGATGGAGAGTGTTAATCTCCAAAAGAACAAGCTACTCTTGAATTTAGAACACCTCTATATCAAGAGTAACTCAAAAACTTCACCATTTTTAGAGGATCAATGATCAATTACCAAAATTTTGATCAAACTGTGAAGAAAATGATTTTACAGAAAGTCTGTTGTACATATCTCTCTCATTGGCTTATCAACTGTGTGAAGTTTTTGATAAAACTTTGCACAAGGTGTCACCTATAGTTTGCCCACCTTTTCCAAGTTAAATCATTCCAAAAGACTCAGTAGATCTTGAGAAATGGACTTAACAAGTCACCTATGTCTAAAACTATTTTCTGAGAAGTCGATTTAGACACCTGTAACTTCTAACACTTGGTTCTCTCAATCTAGAACCCCTTTATGCAAATGCTTTTAGCCATAGATGGCTTACCTTTCAATTTAGATTTTGAATCCTCAGTCATAAAAAACTTTAACCTGTGCACTGAGAAATGATCAAATCTTTGATCATCAAGATTGCCCCTGTTTCAGAAAATAGTGAACACTTCTTCACATATGAATGTTCCTACACTCAATTCTCTCAGCCTGATCACAATCAGAAGCTGAAAATTTATACAGAGGTCAATCAACTGTAGACTTAGACTTGTACAAAAGCATTTCACAAAAGATTCAACACAGAAGGAGAATACTCAGAATGATCGGGCACAACATTTTTCATTTATGAGAAAATTTACATCTGAGTGATGAGAGAGATTCTTTTCACTTCTAAACTGTCTAATGACCTCTAATTCTCTTCCAAACTTGTTCTTACACAATCTCTCATATTTGACCCGACCTTTTTCTTGTATATATAGGCAAATATTTACAAGCTCATGACTATACAAAAGTATATGATGAACTGACTCTAAATTAATGTACATATGTATACACATCTTTATCTCCTGGATATGCACTTCCTTCATGCTTCATGACTTGGTCTTTTCTTCAGTCCTTGACTTCAATTCTTCACCAAAACTTCAATTGTTGATTTCCCTACACCAACAGTTCCTGATCTCATAAATTCTAGCAATGGAGCACTCCAATCTAGAACTAACGACACATGATAAAGAGTGGCATGCTCCACTGGGGGTCTCTTCTGGCACTTTGGACAATTCTGGATCCACTCATAAATTTCCTTATCCATACTAGGCCAATACACTCAACGTTGTAGATTTTGCAATGTTCGTTGTTTAGAATAGTGATTCCCTAGAAATCCTTCATGGGCTTGTTGCAACCAACTACTATGTTCATCGTCCTCGACACAACAAGCTAATACACCCTCTGTATCTTGTTTATACATGCTTCTTGCCAAGATTTGATATTTTTGTGATTTTACAATTTCATCTTTGTTTGTTTTTTCATTCTTATTTGCGGGTCCGAAGGTTAGGACTAGTACCAACTTATTTGCCCATTCTGGAACAACTTCTAGATTGAACAGATAAGCATTGGGCAATTCATCAGACACTCCTTGCAGTGACTCGCCTAAAGTGATGCGAGAAAGGTGATCCGCTCTGAGGTGGGTCTTACCTTTCCTAACAACCACTTCAAAGTCATATTCCATTAGTAAGAGGAACCATCTTACTAAGCATCCAGTATTGCAAGGTTTATTGACCAAGTATAATAAGGCTTGATGATCAGTGAAAAACTTAAACTTGTTGGCCAATAGATAGTGTCTAAACTTCTTTATGGCATATACCATGCCTAAGCCTTCTCTCTCAATTGTTGTATAATTTTGTTCCGCAGCGTTTAGTTGTCTGCTCGCATATACTATAGGCAAATCTAGATTGCCTTCACTTGTGGGTTGTGACAACACCCATCCTATTTCATAATTGGATGCATCCACATGTACATGGAATGGCTTATTCCAATCAGGAGTGGTCAGTATTGGTGTTGTGCACAAGCGTTTCTTCAGCTCATTGAAGGACTTCTTGCATTTGTCATTCCACTCAAACTTTGTCAACAAGGCATAAAGAGGCTTAGCTATAATTGCATACATGTGAATAAACCTACAGCAATATCCACAATGGCCCATAAAGGCTTGTACCTCTTTAACATTCCTTGGCCTCGACAGCTCCGCTATGGCTTTTACTTTGTCCTCATTTGTTGATATTCCGTTCTTAGAAACAATATGACCTAAGATTTTACCTTGTCGTACCATGAATACACACTTTTCTGGGTTCAGACACACTTGATAGTCTCTACACTTGTTGAAGATCTGTCTGAGCTCAGGGATGTGGTATCTTCTTTGTTGTGAATGAGCACATAAATCGTCCACATATTACTTCTAAGCTCTTTTGCAAGAACTCTTTGAAGACATGACACATGAGCCTTTGGAATGTTGTAGGTGCATTGGTGAGCCCAAATGGCATCACATGAAAGGCAAAGACTCCCCACTCTGTTGCAAAAGCTGTTTTGTGTTGATCTTCAGGGGCAATGGCTACTTGGTTGTAGCCCGAGAATCCATCAAGGAAACTATACACTTCCTTGCCTGCAACACGCTCCAATAAATGGTCAGTGATTGGAAGCGGATAACTATCTCTAATCGTAGCGGCATTAACTTTTTTAAGGTTAATACACACACGTAACTTCCCGTTCTTCTTGGGCACCACTACAACGAGGGACACCCATTGAGTATGCTCAATCTCATAGATGAATCCGGCTTCAATCAATCTGTCGATTTCCTCTTTTATTTTAGCTGCATAGGTGGCATTATATGTGTAGGGCTTCTGTTTGGTGGGCTTGGCATCTGCTATCATGGGGATCGTATGAGAACAAACCTTTGGATCTACTCCCTTCAAGTCTCTATAGTGCCACGCAAACACATCCCTATATTCCCTTAACAAAGCTACCAACTCTGCTTCCTCTTCTTTAGTTAGATCATCTCCTATGTACATACATCTCTCTTCGTTCTCTTCAATGGTGATGACGATTTTTTTGGTCTTTTCTTTGTTATCATATGCTTCTCCTATTGTGGCCTCTCTCTTAGGCATTCGTACCAAAATTTTTCGGTCCTCAACTTCATATTTCTTGAAATTTTTTGGTACTTCGAACAATGATTCCTCCTCTTCTTGTTTCATAGCTTTTCTCTTTTTTTTTTTTCTTTTGTTCTCCTTCACTTCCATCCTTTGAATTGAGAGTTTTAATGCTTGTGAGAGGTTCTTCTTCCTTTTGGGTAAATACTCCTATATCTTCTAGATAGTTCTTCTCTAAGTCAAAGCAACTATCCATTACAATGGACTCTAGATCGTCTTCATTCTCTTCTTCTTCTATGAAGTCACTAGGGTCACATTCTTCTAGCAAGGGTTGACACATGAACACTGAAATATCATAACCCTCCTCATCACAATGAGGTGTCCACTGTTCTTCATTGACTGCAATGTCCATGGTAGCTAAGATTTCTGCCCAGCCATGAGGCTCAAATTCCTCATCTGGAAAAATCATCGGCGTATAGGCTGGGTCTTTAACAGGTCTATCTCCTTGAGAAGTTCCTTTTTCTCTTGCCTTTAAGCATTTTTCCTCTTCCTTTGCGACCTTGCACATCCACAAATAAGTATCTTTGTGCATCCAGGATGTATCAGATGAACTTTTAGAATGCATAGAGATTGAATCTTCTTGCTCCTTGTGGATAGGATTCCATTGTTTGGGGTGGTACATCTCTGAAGGTGTAATCCTTCAAATTGACCTTGGTTGTGACCCCTAAACGCTGCAAGTATAAGGAGTTGGTTCCCCAATCCTATACAACTTGTAGTTATCATAAGAAGGGCCTTCCTAGGATCATTTTGTAAGTATTAGTTTTACCAAAGTCACATATAGCAAAGGTGTGCTCAAACTCTACACCAAAAGTGGTTAGAGTTATCCCTTCTAACAATCCTAGAGGTCTTTCCACATGGCCGTCAGCCATCTGAAGCTTCATTCTAGTTGGTCTTAGTGCGGGTTCACCCCATTGCTTCCACAGGGAAGTGGTCACAATAGCAACACCAGCACCAGAATCTATGATCGCTTTGGTTGTGTAACCTTGGTAGGTGATCGAAAGATAAGTATTACCTTCCTCACCTTCGCTCATGTCCCCTATTTTGTCTAGAGGTATCTCTGGAACTTTTTGCTTAGAGTCTGCTTTTGGCATATTGGAATCACGTTTTGGGACCTGATTTGCCACATATTTCCATAACTCAGGTTTTACTTTGAGCAGCTCTTCTATAGTGAGATGACACTGAACCTTAGTGTTCTTGACGACATGTTTCTTGGAACCACTGAGTCTTCATTTCTTACCAATATTGTGGGAGCTCTGACATGAAGAGATTCAGATTCCCATGGACCTGTGAATTGTGGCAACTCTTGTATAGAATTGGATTCAAATCTTGAACTTTCGTTTTCTTGTTGCTCTACTTGGTCTCCATAAATAGATGGAATGTCTTGTGGGAATTGATCGTGACGGTCATCAATTTCAAGAATAGGAGGGGAAACATCCTTCTCCTTGGCCCATTTCTCTTCTTGTATTTCCCGCAAGAACTTTTGAGTGTGCTGTTGAATTGAAAGAGGTTCTCCATCATCTATGGAGTCAGGAACATAGACTTTCTTTGGTGATGAGCTTTCTCTTTCAACAGTTGGTTGAGCCTGTGGAGGTAAAGAAACTTGAGGTTTGTTTACCAACTGCTCTAATCTATCTATTAAGCCTTGGAAGTGCAAACCCGATGTAATAGCATTCGTCTGATTGAATGATTGATTGGCCTCGAACCTAGCTTGAGCTAGTTCCACCATTTTTATGCACATTTTTGTCCGTTCAATCTCTAAATCTGCTCTAGGGTAGTTTTTTCTAGGTTTGAAGGTGTTGGCCCTTCTTGAAGTCGAGCGTGGTAGGCCTTGAACATCATGTCCAAGTTTTTTGAGATGGATCTACAAGAACAGACCCTGCTTGTGGTTTATTTATAGTGGTTGGTGGGTGGGAATGAGGTGGTGTGGATGGAGTTTTGACATGTGAGGGGTTTTGAGAGGCAATATCTTCTATTTTTGTTTTTGCATCTTTGAGGCTTTCTTCTAGTTCGGATAACTTTTTGGTCCACTTACGATTGGCCTTCTCTCTAGTATCCTTCCATGTTCTTGTTTTTCTCTTACTAGGCTCTCGTGTATCACTTGGCTCTGATTACTCACCTATTTAAGCTTTTTGTAAGGCTTGTGCCCTAGTAACTACATGTATAGGAGCCACATTATCACTTCTGGAACTTGAATCCCCTACCAGGCCTACTACATTAACAGGTGTAACCTTTGGTGCACTAGAGGGATGTCCGGGACAATCTCTCAAGAGCTGTTCTTTGCCACACTCAAGGCAAACGACTTGTATTGTGATGTTATGCCCTTGATTCGGAGCTAGTGGGTGGAGTGGTTGTTGTCCTGGTAGATTGAGGTAGGCTATATCCTCCATGTTCATACGGTCTAGTTGCTGCTCGTGGTCTTGGACATGGGTTATACCTAGGAACTTCTCTGCCTTGTTCTCTAGGAGGGTACCCGTATGGTCTATATTGGGGTGGTACAAATGGTCGTGGTTGTCTATTCATTGGATAGTTTTTGGTGTCGTGGTTGATGTACTTTTGTTCACTATAAGATTACATGCTAGGCTCCTGAGTTGGATGTCCATTGTAAGGGTAAGGTCATAATAACCCTAATCCTTCTCTGGTGCAGGCATGAGACGGATGATCTCCACCGCAACATTTGCAACTTCCTAACATTGGCACTCTCAAGGAGGAGTCTTGGTAGTTCCTTGGTCCTTGTACCCCCAATTTCTTGGCCACTAATGTTGCCACTTCGTCCACATAACTCGAACTAGAAGTCTCATTGCTCCTTGTATCCTTTGATTTGGTAAGATCTTTTGTGATTTTGACATCCTCAACTAAGTTGTCTTCCAAATCTATAGATTCTTGAAGACACTCACTCAGAGTTTGCAACCATTTTATGTATACTAACATTCTCAATGTTCCATTGGTTAGACCTTCTAAAAATAGGGATATCATTTTTTGCTGAGAAGGTCTCTCTATCATAAGGCATCGGGTCACGTATTGATTAAATCTTTGTGCTGCATTTTTTAATGTCTCGTTAGGAGTGTTAGACGGCCGCCGAATAAGGACAATTGTACTTAGACAGAGGTTTTTAATGTAGAAAGAACCCTTCTGGAAGTACGCGGTAAAGAAAGATTCGTGCAAGCCTTGTAACAAAATTCTATTTAAAGCAATGAAAAGAACAGCAGAGGGAGAGAGAAGGAGTCCCCCGTTTTTGGGAGTTGCGAGTGTATTGTGAGAGCCCTGATTTGGGATTAACTCTTCTACTGTGTGTAGGTAGGTGTTAACGAGTAGAGTATCGTGGCGTTGTCCTGTTCTGCATGCCTTATCTGTGTAATCGTTTGACTGCGTATGCGTGATACACTGCGGTGTTACGAGTCGGTACTGCGATTTTGAGATCCTGTTCGATAACGAGTTAAGATATCTTTGATTATGCGTAAGGTGTTAGTAGGTTGTCTATCTGCTATTTCTTCAGTGGAATAGGTAAACGTGAAGAATAGATATGAGTTGCTATGATTCTCTGTAAGTGACTGAGTCGGTATTATAGTCTGTGTTCAGAGATAATGCCGGTAATGTCTAAATACGCGTAGAATGGTAATAATGTTGCGACACGTCTTGCGGTCAGTAGATATTACGGGTTGAAGGTAGATACACGGTAAGTCTGTGAACTGACAAGAAGAATTGTGTGTTATGATCTTGTTAAGTTACTAAAAGTATTGGACTGTCATCTCGGACTACTGCTCAACTACTATGGCAGGAACAGTCTGGGAGCTCTGAGTCCAGTACGTTGGTCTAGTTGAAGTTGTTCAGAAGCAAAAACTGAGCTAAGACGTGAAAACCATAACTACGGTTGAGTGAGAAGTTGGGAAAATAGTACAGGGCCTCTGTCCAACAGACCCCTACCACTCCCAAGGACCCACATGGTTAGAGTCAGTTTATTTTACGGTAAGATTGAGTACAGAGAAAGAGAGACTCGGAAATATCTGGTACGTAGGTGTGGAACCAGATTCTGGAGTCTCTGAAGGATTGTTGTTTTAAACTAGTAATTAACGGCTGCGGTAGGTAGTTAACAGTTAAGTTAATAGTAAACGATCGAACATTTAACATTTGGCGCCGTCTGTGGGAAAGTGGCATCCGCTTGCCAGCTCTCTGGCCCGTTGTCTGTGGGAAAGTGGCATCCGCTTGCCAGTTCTCTGGCCCGTTGTCTGTGGGAAAGTGGCATCCGCTTGCCAGTTCTCTGGCCTGTTGTCTGTGGGAAAGTGGCACCCGCCTGCCAGTTCTCTGGTCCGTTGCCTGTGGGAAAGTGGCAACTGATTACCAGTCTGTGCGGTAAAGTAGCATTTGATTACGAGTCACTTGTGAGACAGTGGCATTAGAGTGCTAACGGTTTGTAAGAAGCAAACATCCAGCAACATTTGCTTCACTGACAGTAGCAACAGATCCAGATTGTTGCAAACTGCTCAGATAGTATCACTGGGCAATGATACATGCCGGTCACTCGATCGGGCGAAACATATCCTAAGAATCGTCAGATTGAAGCACGAAAATCACAAAAGATAGCCTCGGGAGAAGCAGGCATAACTAGATCTGACCAAGTGATCAAGAAAAGTAGAAACGTTACAACTGATTCCGGTCATATTCCGGTAGAACGGTTAACGCCTTCGATACATTCTGATGCTACTTCGACCCAGCCTATCGAAGATATAGCAAGTCCAGACTCTATCAAAACGCCGTTGGAACCTAGTTTAACAATATCAGATAAAGATTTAGAGTTATCCACGGTCAGAAATACGTTAGGAAAATTCGGCAAAAGTAGTAAAACAGGGCATTCTGGCCCAATTTCGGTTCATTCCGGTGAGATTCCGGTGATAGAATCACCGATCGCTAGCAAAGGTTTGGCCTTTTTTGCGGAATCATCAGCTCAACCTTCGTGTTTGGAAGAAAGATTTCGAATATTAGACATCCAGAAAGAAGGAAAGCTGTTCGAAACAGAGATCCGAAGCATCCTAAGTCGAAACAGCGCACCGGAAAACGCAACATCCGGCGATACAAGTCCCGATAGTTCACCCGATCAATCCCGAGATACAGAAGGAAACCCTGAACCCTTCACAATGAGCGGGCAACACCAACAACAACAACATCAACAACAACAGCTAGGACCGCCAAGACCGCCTCCAACAGGAGTAACCTACACGAAATTCGGTGGATTCCCAGGAGACGACCCAGACGCCCACGTACGAACGTTTGAGATAAGTTATGCAGTTCTTAACCATCCACCAGATCAGGCGTATAAGGCCATTGTTTTTCAATCGACACTGATCAATGAAGCGGCGAGATGGCTCACGGAATATGATATCAATCATTTCGGTACTTACGATGCAGTACGAGACGCCTTTTTACAGCGATTCAGACTAAAGAAGAATCCTGTTGAAATCTTTGAGTATCTACAGAACAACAGACAGAAGGTAAATCAGACCGTCTAGGAGTACGCTACCCTCTTTAGAACACATTTACGGCAAATACCACAGGCTCACGCTAATCTACCTGATGATGTCATCTCTCAATGGTTTATCAATGGATTAACCCCACAACTGAAGCAGATCATGATCATAAGATGTGTCGGAGCTATGACCTTGGATGCCGTCATTGCAATGGCTCTACAGCTAGAATCCAAGGTTGGTGGATTTTTAGAAGACTTGGAATGGTTAAAAACAAACAAAAATATGGCTGAGGATATCACCAGGCAAGTATACTGCACCACATGCAAAAATTCAGGGCATATGAGTACCAACTGTGCACTGAATCAAGCGTTTTGCGCTATCTGCAACACTGCCGGACACACCACCGGAAACTGTGTCTACAACGCAAGAATACAGGGGACAGCAACCGTCAATGCAGTCATCCAAGAACATGGCCAGCCAGGAAATCACTATGTGCCTCCGCAACTGAGAAACAATCAACAACAAGGATATCGGAACTACCGAGGATAGAGAAACAACACTTATAATGCCAACCGATGGCAGAATGGACCACCACCGGAAAACCCTGAGTTACCACCTCCACGCTATCATTTTTGTGGCGAATTCGGCCACATTAGAAGGTTTTGTAAGGACGCAATGGAGTATGATCAAAGAAAGAAGGAACGCCAAAATCCAATGGCCAACATGGTAAAAATTACACCGATCGAGACACAGACTGCTACAGTCCAGACCCGTTCCGGTAAACAACTTCAGCCGGCAGCAGAAATCTTTGAATCAGGGATACAAGAACAACGAAGGATGTATAACAAAGCTAGTCACTGGACCACAACAGAACCACCAGTGTTCCCAGAACCTATTCCGGTGACTCAGGCTTCTTCATCAAAGGACGAAACAACACAAAAGGATGCATCAGTAGGGCCATCATCATCAGTAGAGACAACAGCAGACACTTCTGCATCAGTAGAAACTTCAAGTCCAAAAGAACAAGACAGTCAAGCTCAACAGGCCTGGGAAATTTTGTCCAAAGCATCCATCACGCTGCCTCTAGGCCAACTTCTGGCCTTAGTGCCCGGGATCCAACAACAGTTTCAACAACAATTCAGCCTAGTACCTTCTTGAATTCCGACAACAGCCGCAGTTCAACCGGAACCTGATGCTGCGATTGATCACGCAGTGCCCTTGATCACAGTATGGTATAAGAATCACAAGATCACGCAGGTTTTAATTGATGGAGGCTCAGGCGTAAACCTTGCGACCGCAGCGTTATGCAAAAAGTTAGGCTGGACCGAAATTGAACCAGTTCAATTCTTTGTTCGAATGGCGGATCAATCGAGAGTCCATCCTGTAGGACTTGTGCGGAATGTACCTATCATTCTACAAGGTACAACTTTCAAGATGACTTTTGTCATACTAGATCTACCCGAATCCACTTTGGATTACAATCTTCTTTTCGGCCGACCTTGGCTGAAGCATGCGAAGGTAATACAGGACTGGTCTGCACAAGAGCTTACATTCAAGGATGACCATCGTAAATATGTGGTGAAACTAGATGCTATGCAATCTTGCGAACCTCACGCCAGACCGTACTTTGCTGAACCAGTTCATATGTTAGATGGACTGTCAGATGATGAAGAAGAGCAATTTCTGAAGAGTAATGCCGATTTAATGTCTCTAGGAACTGTTGACCTACAATCCGTCATAGATAACTGGAACACGTCAGTATGTACAGTAGCAGCTATCACCGGAAAGTCGGTCCAGGAAGATACTTCCTCAACCCATGACGACGAATTACAACCACTGTTCAAGCCAACAGATGATACAGAGAAACCTCAACAATTTTATGTCCCAGCAGACCAGTTGATCACGTACAATCTAGGAGATAGAGACCACCCACGACCTGTGAAGATGAGGCAGAACTTACCGGAAACATTTAAGGAGGATTTGATTAAACTTCTTCGCGAATTCGCAGACGTCTTTGCATGGGATTACAAAGATATGAAAGGATTAGATCCGCGCATCTATCAACACAGGGTCATGTTGAAACCGGAAGTGAAACCAAAAAGACAACCCAGCTACAGAATGAACCCCCATTATGCATCACAGGTAAAAGCCGAACTTGATAGACTATTAAAAGTCGGATTCATTATACCAGTAGAACACACTGAATGGATCTCACCCATCGTGATCGTGCCAAAGAAAAACAAGCAGTTACGAATCTGTGTGGATTACCGGAAATTAAATGCAGCAACAGTACCAGATCCTTTCCCGATCCCCTTTTTGGATACCATGCTTGATAGAGTCGCAGGTCATGAAATGTATTCATTTTTAGATGGATACAGCGGGTACAACCAGGTTAGAATGGCTGAAGAAGATATACCAAAAACTGCCTTCATTACCAATTGGGGTGTCTTTGCCTGCACCGTAATGTGGTTCTGATTGAGAAATGCACCAAGCACATTTCAAAGATGTATGCAGGAGATATTTTCTCCTTACCTCACCTCTTTCATGCAAGTATATCTCGACGACTTCTCAATCTTTGGGAAGATGATAGCACATTTGTTTCATTTACGATGCTGTTTTCAGAAGTGTCGAGAATATAGACTCTGCCTTAATCCCAACAAATCCGTGTTTGCGATTTCATGTGGCAAACTACTTGGGCATATTGTATCTGCTCAAGGTATCCGAGTGGACCCAGACAAGATTTCGGCGATTTTAGAAGCCCCAATACCCACGACTCCGAAAGAAGTAATGCGCTTTATGGGACAAATACGGTGGCATGGCAGACACTTGCGGTGGCTTGCTCACCTAGCAGTACCACTAAACAGGCTAATCACAAAGACTCCCAGACAGTTTGAATGGACTGAAGAATGTCAAACTACATTTGATCGACTCAAGTATCTCCTGACGCAAGCCCCAATTTTACAACCACCGGACTGGGACAATCCGTTCCATGTTTTTGTCGACGCTTCAGATATTGCAATTGGTAGTATTCTGATGCAGCAAACAGATAAGTGGTTTCGCCCTGTTTATTACGCCAGTAGAAGACTTGCACCGGCAGAAAAGAACTATTCCACCACTGAAAGAGAATGTCTAGGATTGATTTACTCAATCAAAAAGTTCAGACATTATCTACTAGGCCGGAAATTTACCTTTCATGTGGATCATGCTGCCCTTGTTTATCTAGTAAGACAGCAGCACTTAGGAGGACGATTAGCACGATGGGTGCTACTTTTACAAGAATTCGACTATGACGTCATTCACCGACCCGGAAATGCACATGCTTTAGCAGATTTCTTATCACGACTAGATTCCGGTGAAGCTCCGGTAGGCATAGATGACACGACTCCTGCAATTTACAATGCTGAACCACTGCACGATGAGACTACCAAAGTACAAACACCACATACATACTATGATCAGATTCTAACTTTTCTCACCGAAGGATGCTTTCCAGCCGAGACTGCCAAGGCAGTTCGAAGGAAAATCGCAGTTTTTAGCCGCCGATTTCGGTTAATTGCTGGAGAACTATATTATACAGATCATACCAGAATCCTACTTCGCTGTATTCCACCACATGAAGTTAACTCAGTTATCACTTTGGCTCACTCAATTCCTCCCGGTGGCCATTTTGCAGCAGACTTAACTCACCGGAAAATTCTGCAAGGAGGACTCTGGTGGCCAACTATGTACAGAGATATCTCACAGTTTGTTAAACAATGCGATGCTTGCCAAAGAGCTGGTCAGCCTTTACAACGGCATCTTTTTCCCCTGCAACCCATCTTACCATTAGAACCTTTTCAGAAATGGGGTTTAGATTTTATCGGGCCAATTACACCTCCAGCAGTATCCAGTAACAATCGATACATACTGACTTGCACAGATTACGCAACGAGATGGGCAGAAGCTTGGGCTTTGCAGTCTACTACAGCAGTTACGGTAGCAAAATGTCTACTCACGGATGTCTTCCCACGATTTGGTTTACCACTGGAAATTGTCTCAGATCAAGGCACTCATTTTGTAAACAATTTAATGAAGGCACTCACACAGTCCTTCCAAGTCACACATAAATTTAGCTCTCCTTATTATCCACGTGCCAATGGATTGGCTGAAAGTACAAACAAATCACTGTTAAACATCCTCCGGAAATTGATCATGGAAGTACCGGAAAGATGGGATCAACTACTACCTGCAGTATTATGGGCATACCGAACTACATATAAAGTAACAACAGGCTTGACACCTTTCAAGCTAGCTTATGGCTTAGAAGCAATCGCTCCCATGGAAGTAGTCATCCCAAGTTTGCGGGTAGCAATCACTCAGAAGATGCTACCGGAATCTTCACTGACAGCACGAATGGACGCACTCAGAGAACTTGATGAGCACCGATGGCTCAGTTTTTTAACTATGCGCGAAGTTCAACTAAGGCAAGCTAAGACACACGATCGATATTTGAAGACGCCAATCTTTTCGGTAGGACAGCTTGTACTCTTCTATAACGCAAAATCGGACAGAGCAGCAGGAAAATTCAAACTACGATGGTTCGGCCCTTTCAAGATATCAACACAAGTAGGTCCGGCAACTTTTCGGTTCACTACGTTGACCGAAATTCCACTTCCAAAAGTAATTAATGGATCGAAGCTGCGGCCGTATTATCCCACTACCAGTACGCCTTAATTATTCGGCGACGAGCCACGTTTTGTATAAATGTTTATGTTTTGCTTTTAGCCGTCTTTTGTACAAATCTTTATACTACCAGCCGCCCCTCCCTACCGGTCACTCAGTACGCACGCTAGCATGCAAACCGTATCATTCCCGCACCACAGAATGATACTCACCCCCACCCTGTGTTCTCCATATTTAACCCCCTCAGTTGCGCCAAAAAACCGCTATTGTGTTTTAGTGATTGTGTGTGTTATCTCAGTATTCTGTAAGTGTGCATTGTGAACGCCATGGAAGCGCTAGCCAACTACGCTTCTTTCCGCGAAGGAATCCCTACAGACGTAGGCGAATACCTGCGATGCAGAGGGTTGGCCAACTTCGCTGAGTTGCCTTGGCACTCAGTGGAAGCCCATCCCTTCTCAGCACAGATCATCCAAGCCATTGCCCAAAGCCCCACCACCGAACGACAGTGGGTCTTCCTTTCCCTCCCACAGAGATCCGTCATCACCTTCCAAGCCTTTGCCGACGCCTACCGCCTCACCCCGCAAGGCCGCGAAAATGGCCCTACCATCCCTTTCGCCCGTATGACCGAACTCTTTCCCCGCTCCTCATCAAACGAATACGCCATTCTATGCCGCCCAGAACCCGAGCGATCCGCCCTACAGTTCCTTGTAGCCATCCTCAACCTGCAAAAACGAACATATGGTATCTCCCGCCCCTTCTACTCCGCCTTAGATTTAGCCGCCCGCGAACCTGTAAATTTTGCCTCTTACTTTTTCCTTAGAATCCATAAAGAATGTGTAGCTATCGTAAAACAGCTCCAAAAGGGTTCTACCCCCCGCTCTCGCCTTCCACACATCATCTCCTTCCTCTTCCCAACCATTCTCGCCGCACAACCCCCACCCGCAGGCCCCGCACTTCGACACGAAGAATCCGCACAACCAATCGATGACACTGAAGAAGAAGACGAAGAGATTAATCAGCTCTTCCGTACCAAGCGAATTCGGATCAGCTCCTCGGAAAGTGAAGTCCAAGGATCCGCCGGAAAAGATCAGGAGACCAAGCGAGACGACCAAGAGGAAACATACCACGACACTGTCACACACAACGAAACATCGACGGAGCAACCAGACCAGCAGGATCAAGCAGAGACAGAAATAGTGTCCACAGAAAAAGAATCTGAGCAGCACCAGGATGAACAGGAATCGGCCACCAAAGCACTGGATCAACTCATCGACGCCATCAACCAGACAGAAACCATACAACAAACACTCGACAAGGTAAAACCCTCAGATACCGTTCTACCTACACCACCTCCTTCCAAACCCCTTCCCCCACCGGAACCACCCCTCCCACCCACCACTGAACCCGCAGCATCCTCCTCTTCCTCCCCTAACTACTCTCCGCCAAACTCCCAGCAATTACTCACCGACACATCCTCTCAACCTCGTCATCCTCCACCACCACCGCCACATAACGCATTCTCGGAACTTGCCGCCATGGGGCAGTTCCTCATCCAGTTATCACACCAGTTGCCCGCCCAGTTTACGGCAGCCACGGACCACCTGAAACTCGAATACCAGCACAAGGTAGACACCCTGGAAGCCGACATCGCCCCCCTCCAGGAAGAAGTTGATGCCGTAAAAACCGAGAATCATCAACTCCGGACACAGCTAGCAGAACTCCAAGCACGATTTTCGACAGAGCAGACGCTAGTACAACAACGAGATGCAGCCCTCGACCAGCTAGCTGCCAAAGACCAACTCATACACGACGCACATGAGGAAATTCGAACACTGAAGGCCGCCCTTCAAGAACAAGAAGATATCAACGTATCTCTCGAAGAATTGATCGCAGACACGAAGACTCAATTACAAGAAACCACCCAGAAGATGCAGGACCAACAGAAAGAAGCCGACCAAGTCCAAGAGCAATTACGGCGAGCCGAAGAATGTGCCGACGCGGTCAACCGTATTCTCAAACAACAATTACTAAAGGAAGGCCAATACCAAAAAGATATCGCCAACGCCCGCAGAGAACGCGATGCGTATAAGAAAACTCTCAATTTCCAAACACAGCAATTTGAATGCCAAGACAACCAAATACGCAACCAGAAGGAGTGCATCAGAGAGATGCAGACCAAACTGACTGAAATAACGACAGCCCGAGATGCGGCATTAGCCAACGAGTTTTATCTCCAGGAGGCTTTTCTTCAAACCCAAGCCGAAATTTTGTTAAATCAAGCCATAGCCCTCAGTGCAGTCAGAACCGACGCCCAAGTATTAGAACCTACCACCTTAGTGCAAATGTTAGAAACCCTCAAAAAGAAAATTACCCGAACATTTAGGCTCGCCCAAAGTATGTACTTAGAAGGTCTAGTATCCGAACCATAGGAACTTGCGGGTTCGAGTCCACCGTGTGTGCCAGTGTTAGACGGCCGCCGAATAAGGACAATTGTACTTAGACAGAGGTTTTTAATGTAGAAAGAACCCTTCTGGAAGTACGCGGTAAAGAAAGATTCGCGCAAGCCTTGTAACAAAATTCTATTTAAAGCAATGAAAAGAACAGCAGAGGGAGAGAGAAGGAGTCCCCCGTTTTTGGGAGTTGCGAGTGTATTGTGAGAGCCCTGATTTGGGATTAACTCTTCTACTATGTGTAGGTAGGTGTTAACGAGTAGAGTATCGTGGCGCTGTCCTGTTCTGCGCGCCTTATCTATGTAATCGTTTGACTGCGTATGCGTGATACACTGCGGTGTTACGAGTCGGTACTGCGATTTTGAGATCCTGTTCGATAACGAGTTAAGATATCTTTGATTATGCGTAAGGTGTTAGTAGGTTGTCTATCTGCTATTTCTTCAGTGGAATAGGTAAACGTGAAGAATAGATATGAGTTGCTATGATTCTCTGTAAGTGACTGAGTCGGTATTATAGTCTGTGTTCAGAGATAATGCCGGTAATGTCTAAATACGCGTAGAATGGTAATAATGTTGCGACACGTCTTGCGGTCAGTAGATATTACGGGTTGAAGGTAGATACACGGTAAGTCTGTGAACTGACAAGAAGAATTGTGTGTTATGATCTTGTTAAGTTACTAAAAGTATTGGACTGTCATCTCGGACTACTGCTCAACTACTATGGCAGGAACAATCTGGGAGCTCTGAGTCCAGTACGTTGGTCTAGTTGAAGTTGTTCAGAAGCAAAAACTGAGCTAAGACGTGAAAACCATAACTACGGTTGAGTGAGAAGTTGGGAAAATAGTACAGGGCCTCTATCCAACAGACCCCTACCACTCCCAAGGACCCACATGGTTAGAGTCAGTTTATTTTACGGTAAGATTGAGTACAGAGAAAGAGAGACTCGGAAATATCTGGTACGTAGGTGTGGAACCAGATTCTGGAGTCTTTGAAGGATTGTTGTTTTAAACTAGTAATTAATGGCTGCGGTAGGTAGTTAACAGTTAAGTTAATAGTAAACGATCGAACATTTAACAGGAGCTTGTTTAAAACTATGTAGTAAGGATGAAGAATTGTGCTTGATCCCTCGCTTAGTGAATTCCCAAACAAATTCTTGGAAGAATTGTTCGATATTGCCAAAGGAATTTGGATCCAAGGATTGAAACCAAGCTAAGGCTATTCCCATGAGGGTTAGCCCAAAGGATTCATATTGCCTAAAAAAGTCATCCACTTGCTCCGTTCACAATACCTGCTTGAATTCTGTAATGTGTTCATATGGCTCTCCTGTGCCATCGTAAGAATTTCGCATACATTTGGCCAGTTGGATTGGTCTTAGTCTTTTGTCGGGCTCTGGGGATTGAATTACAATGGGGACACCTTGGGGCGGTTCTGTCCTAAAGGTAGGTCTATTCATATTTCCCTTTCTCTGGCTAGTGTGGCCATGGGGGTTAATTCCTGGCATGGTGAATTGCTCATGTGGTCTATCAGGTATACTACCTTGGCTCATTTGTCCTAACATTACATTTTCTGTTCTTTGCTGGGTCTTGAATGGGTTTTGTGAGGTAGTTGCATGATCTCGAGCTAACTCTCCTCTTTCATTAATCTAATCAGGGTTTTCAGTTACTACATAGATCTGGCCCATCTTGTCCATGTAGACTCCATCTTCGTACTTGACAGTTGGTCTTGGAACCATTTCTAATTCAATAGTGTTTCTCATTCTTGCTACTGACCTGTATAGACCATCGAGGTAGATGGGTATTCCTTGCAGGTTAGTGAATATGTATTGAAGAGACATCCGATATTCCCCTTCCACTCTGTTGGAGAAACAATCACTAACTGGACATATATTTGAAGGTCAAATCTTAGGAAGAAAACCCCATGCCTATGTGAAGGGAAAAATTCACAAATGTATCATATTTATAAAGTTAGTTCACTTTAGTTCTAGAAGTTTTTTTTTTTTAAATCACGAGAATACGAAAATCTATATAAGTTAGTTAGTATTAACTGACGCGGTGAGAAGAAGGAGGAAGACAATGAGAAAGTAAGAAGAACTCATTTTTGTATGACTGAGTATAGTCGGGCTTCTCTGAGCGAGAAAGCACTTGTAAGCTTCTAAGTTTTCATAGTTATGACAAGAACTAGTTAAAGTTCTATGTATAAGTCTTCTTCCTTCATCTCCAGTGTTTGTCTTCTGTGTAATGATTTGAAAGGTTGAAGTTTTCCAAGCAAGTCGATGCGCGGCATCGAATCTCACTTGATAAGTCCTTATCTTCATATCTGATTTTTATCTACTGCCAAATCTTCTTGAAAAGATGATGTTGTTGGAGCAACTCGATGCCCGGCATCGAATCCCTGCTGAAAAGTGGCCAAAAACATCCCAAGTCCATGCCCGGCATCGAATTCTCGTTGCAAGTCGATGCTAGGCATCGAATTCTAATTTTAAACAGGCGCTCTTACTAAAACAGGTAAAATTTCCAGTTTTTGAAGGTCATATAGGGTCATCTTGTGAGAGCCATAACTTGAGTTCTAGAGATCCGTTTGATGCATATGATAGCTTGTTGGAAAGCTCTACTCTTATAGTTTTAGCCTGTAAAGTTTCATGGAGAAATAATACTTGAGCTAGGAGAAATTAGCAAAATACTGAAGGTATGTCATTTCGGTGACTAGGAATTTCTGTAGAAGCAAAGTTCTCACTTTAGGCTATCATTTCTCAAAGTTTGGAGTGGCAATGAGTTAATGGTGACCATAGAGGTGTTCTAGTGTCACATTAATTCATTTCTTGTGGTGTTTCATACATCAACAAGTGGTATCGGAGCAGAAAGATTCTCGAGAGCAGAAGACGACAAAGGTACGAGAAGTTTTGTAAAGTTTTCCATTAAAGTTTGAAAGGTGAAGCATTTGAAGACACAAGGCATCAAAAGGTTACTTCAGAAGTATCCTCATACATAAAGAACTTCAAAAGGTATTATCCTTTATCCTTTAAGCTCACAGGTTGCAGCAGAAGGAAAGAACTATGGCAGATCATATTTCCATTGACAAACTGGACATAGATAATTACCCCGCATGGGTAATGAGAATGGAAGCCTTACTTATGAGTAAGGATCTCATGATATATGTTACAGGTGAAGAAGAGAAGCCAGTATTCGAAGATGAAAGCCGACCAAAGAAAGAGGAACTTGATGCTTTAAAGCATTGGCAGACGAAGGATGCAAGTGCAAAAGCATACATCTACAATACAATCTCTGATCATTTGCTACCACACATCAGAGGATTGGAATCATCTGAAGATATATGGAATGCATTGGAGTATCATTTCCAAAGCACTACTAAAGCATGGAAAGCAAGTCTATGGTCAGAGTTTACAACATTCAAAAAGAAGCCAAGTCAAAGTATTAGTGATTATGTCACTAAGATGAAGGATCTAGCAGATAGTCTTGGATCCATAGATGAAGATGTTGAAGATCACAGATTGATTGCTCAGCTACTTGCAGGTTTGAGAGGGGATGAAAGGTGGAAACCTTTTGTCTTATCAACAGAACTTTCATTGAATCATTATGTTCCAGATTTGAACCAGTTGCTTGGTTTGATGCTCACATATGAGCAAGACTTGAAGGGAGATGGAGATAAAGGACAAAGTTCTACAATGTACATGAAGAATAAGAAGAAAGGAGATAAAGGTAAAGCAAAGGACGAAGAGGAGTCTAGTTCTCAAGCTTATTATGCAAGAGGTAAAGGCACTGGCAGAGGAAGAGTAAGAGGCTTTGGAAGAGGAAGAGGTAATCAAAATAACAACAAGAAGGCTTGCTGGATCTGTGGATTGAGTAATCATTTGGCTCATGACTGTTGGCACAACCAACAAGGATCAAACCAGAATCAAAACAACAATAGTAGAGGCCGAGGTGGAAGATATCAAAGTAATTTTCAAAGAGGTAGACAAAGTCAAAGAGGAGGCTATGGTAGAGCTGGAGGAAGAAGTTGGGGACAGAATCAATCCTACAACACCACCTACTACAACTATGCAAATGACACACAGAATGAAAGTCATACATCATTGATGATGAACTCAATCAACACATCAGATAAAGAAGATCTAAAGGTATTTTACATTGACTCTGGATGTTCTAATCATTTGTCAGGAAACATAGAATTGATGTCAGAATTGGAAAAAGGCATTTCTAGTCACACAGTTCAAACTGGTGATAATACAAGACATAGTGTACATTCAATTGGAAAAGTGAAATGCAAGAGTGGAGCAGATTTGCTAACGAATGTTTTGTATGTTCCAACAATACCTAAAAACTTGATTAGTGTGGGACAGATAGTTGAAAAAGGTTTTCAAGTCAGGTTTACAAATGAAGGAGTATTTGTGGAAGATCCAGAGAATGGATATAATCAGATTGTTTCTGGTAAGAAAGAAGGTAGACTCTTTACTTTAAGAGTGCAAGGGAACATTGGTCAAGCTTTTCTCACACATGGTGAAGGAGTGATTACAGAACTTGATCTCTGGCATAAGAGATTAGGTCACTTTAATGAAAGAGGAATTAAAGCTATGGTTGCTAATCAGTCTGTACTAGGATTACCAAATGTGCAAAGTCAACATATGGTTTATAAATGTGAAGCATGTCAAATGGGTAAAGCACACAGGTTACCATTTCAGAAGAAAGGATTCAAACATGATGGAGTACTTGAGCTCATTCATACAGATGTATGGGGACCAACAAAAGAAGGATCTATTAGTGGCTCAAGGTATTATGTTCTTTTCATTGATGATGCTACAAGATGGATAACATTATATGTTTTGAAGGAAAGATCAGAAGTGTTTGGAGCTTTCAAGCATTTTCATGCATATGCAGAGTGAGTCACAGGTCAAAAGCTTAAGAGACTGAGGTCTGATGGAGGGGGAGAATATTTCTCCCAAGAGTTGAATGATTATCTTTGGAATGCAGGTATTAAGAGAGAAATAACTTGCACGTATACACCACAACAAAATGGTGTAGCAGAAAGAAGGAACAGGACTTTGGTTGAGTTTGCTAGAGCTATGCTAAAGGAGAAGAACTGTCCAAATTATCTTTGGGCTGAGGCTGTAAATACAGCTACATATCTTGTGAATAGATTACCATGTGTAGCTCTGAATGGAATGACTCCATATGAAGCTTGGTGGGGTAAGAAACCAACACTAGATCATTGTAGAGTGTTTGGATCAATTGCATATGCTTATGTGCCATCACAACTTAGGCATAAACTTGAACCAAAGGCAAAAAAATATGTGTTCATTGGTTATGATGAAAAGCAGATGGGTTACAGATTGTGGAATCCTCTAACCAAACAATTTATTGTTTCTAGAGATGTTACATTTGATGAACAGAAAAGTTGGTATGCAGATCAAAGTCATACAGCTGAAGAATTTGAAGAAGAGGTAAGAAGATGTGAGAAAGGAAAATCAATTGTGCAGGTAAATAGAGATGAAGACTATATGCAAGCAAGTACATCCACAAGTGGATTAACAAGAAGGAATGAAGAAGCTCCTATATTTGATGAAGAGGTGTATCCAGAAACTTATGAAGAATGTGAACCAAGAAGGTCAAGCAGGACTAGAAGACAACCAGAAAGGTATTCTTATGATACTTCTTACATAACTCAGAAGAACTATGCATATATGGTCAAAGATGATGAAGAACCTCATAACTATGATGAAGCAAAAGGTAAGAAGCAATGGGAAGAAGCAATGAAGGAAGAGTTCAATGCACTGGAGGAGAACAAGACATGGGAACTTGTTCCTAAACCAAATGGTAAGAAGGTTATTGGAAATAAATGGGTTTATAAAGTGAAGAAGCTTGCAGATGGAAGTATAGCCAGATACAAAGCTAGATTGGTGGTGAAAGGCTATGCCCAGACCTATGGCATAGATTATGATGAGACATTCAGTCCCGTAGCTAAGATGTCAACTATAAGGACAATCATTGCTATTGCAGCTTCAAAAGGATGGACCCTAAGTCAATTGGATATAAAGAATGCATTCTTGAATGGATACATATCAGATGAGGTATACATGGAACAACCTCAAGGGTTTATAGATTCCAGGTACCCAAATTTTGTTTGCAGGTTGAGAAGAGCATTGTATGGATTGAAGCAAGCTCCAAGAGCTTGGAACTATAGATTGGTGAAGTATCTCAATGATCTTGGATATCAAAGTTCAAAAGCAGACCCAAGTCTACTTATCAAAAGAATAGAGGAAGGTACAATCTACATTTGTATTTATGTAGATGACATTATAATCACAGGTACTTCAGATGAAGGAATGAAGGAGGTAAAGAGATTGCTTGAAAAAGAATTCAAGATCAGTGACCTAGGAAAGTTATCATACTTTCTTGGAATGGAAGTTACTTATACAGATCATGGCATATATGTGTCACAAGAAAGGTATCTTCTGAACTTGTTGAAGAAGTTTGATATGGAAAATTGCAGAGAAGCTTCAACTCCACTTGAAGTTAATCACAAGCTCAGTAAATATGATGGTGCAGACTACAAAGATATGAGGAAGTATCAATCTCTTGTGGGTAGTTTGATTTATGCTACACTAACAAGACCTGATCTTAGTTATGCAATGGGAGTTTTGTCACAATTCATGCATTGTCCAAAGGACCCACATTGGATTGCAGGTCAAAGAGTTCTCAGATATATCAAAGGAACTATAAAAGAAGGATTATATTATCCTTTTACATCAGATTTGAAGTTGAGAGCCTATAGTGATTCAGATTGGGCAGGTAATCAAGATGACAGAAGATCAACTCATGGTTACATGATATACATTGGTGATAAGCTTGTAAGTTGGTGTTCAAAGAAACAACATACAGTAGCATTATCATCAACTGAAGCAGAGTACAAAGGACTTGTGGAAGCAGCTAAGGAAGTCATATGGATGCAGACATTGTTCAAGAGCTTAGGCATTGATCAAGGTACACCTACAATACATGGAGATAATATGAGTTCACTTTATCTTGCAGCAAATCCAGTATTTCATGCAAGGACAAAGCACATAGAGATACAGTATCATTTTCTCAAAGAAAAGGTAATTGAGAAGGAGATTGAAGTGGAGTACATTTCTACTAAAGATCAGTTAGCAGACATAATGACAAAGAGCTTGGATGGTGTGAAGACCAGCAGATTCAAAAGCATGGCAGGAGTAAAAGAAAAGAAGATGATATGAAGAAACAGGGAATGACAATTAGTGATTGAGGGGGAGCTGTTGGAGAAACAATCACTAACTGGACATATATTTGAAGGTCAAATCTTAGGAAGAAAATCCCATGCCTATGTGAAGGGAAAAATTCACAAATGTATCATATTTGTAAAGTTAGTTCACTTTAGTTCTAGAAGTTTTTTTTTTTTTAATCACGAGAATACGAAAATCTATATAAGTTAGTTAGTATTAACTCACGCGGTGAGAAGAAGAAGGAGGAAGACAATGAGAAAGTAAGAAGAACTCATTTTTGTATGACTGAGTATAGTCGGGCTTCTCTGAGCGAGAAAGCACTTGTAAGCTTCTGAGTTTTCATAGTTATGACAAGAACTAGTTAAAGTTCTGTGTATAAGTCTTCTTCCTTCATCTCCAGTGTTTGTCTTCTGTGTAATGATTTGAAAGGTTGAAGTTTTCCAAGCAAGTCGATGCGTGGCATCGAATCTCACTTGATAAGTCCTTATCTTCATATCTGATTTTTATCTACTGCCAAATCTTCTTGAAAAGATGATGTTGTTGGAGCAACTCGATGCCTGGCATCGAATTCCAGTTGATAAGTCATATTGTAAGTGTGCATGAAATCACCTATAGTTTTGGTGTCCAAAAGATCAAGACTTTATGCGGGAAGTCGATGCCCGGCATTGAATCCCTGCTGAAAAGTGGCCAAAAACATCCCAAGTCCATGCCCGGCATCGAATTCTCGTTGCAAGTCGATGCTATGCATCGAATTCTAATTTTAAACAGGCGCTCTTACTAAAACAGGTAAAATTTCTAGTTTTGGAAGGTCATACAGGGTCATCTTGTGAGAGCCATAACTTGAGTTCTAGAGATCTGTTTGATGCATATGATAGCTTGTTGGAAAGCTCTACTCTTATAGTTTCAGCTTGTAAAGTTTCATGGAGAAATAATACTTGAGCTAGGAGAAATTAGCAAAATACTGAAGGTATGTCATTTCGGTGACTAGGAATTTCTGTAGAAGCAAAGTTCTCACTTTAGGCTATCATTTCTCAAAGTTTGGAGTGGCAATGAGTTAATGGTGACCATAGAGGTGTTCTAGTGTCACATTAATTCATTTCTTGTGGTGTTTCATACATCAACACACTCTAGACATAAAACCTTCCCTAGGTACTGAACTATGCATGTCTTCAGAAGCCAAGAGTCTCTCCCAGTTAAATGACATTTTTGACTCACTCGTCTGTGAACTTAGTAAGTAGTGCTAACCACTGAGTTGTGAGTCCCTAACTTGGTTGTGTGGTTGACCCTAGGTTCAAGTGATTTGGTACTTTATCTATCTCTTCCTAAGTATCCACCTGAGCTTAGGTCCACAAACCTTGTCTACAAGTCCAAAATTGTCCTTTGAATTGCTCAAAATCTTGTGGAACCCCTTGCTTCCTAGTCCAACCTGAGGTCAACTTCAAAATACCCTATCTAATAATCCACATATTAATTTTACTATAAGCAGTGGAAGTTTTGGTAGTATTCCCCACGAGCTTTCCAACGAACCCAAAATCACTCCGAACGGATTTCGTATGAGAAAGTTATGCTAGTTCAGGGTTCAGGGGGTTAAAGCAGGGAAACAAGATCTCTCTGGGAGTACCTCAGGATAGGCAATATGATACCAGAAATCGCACGATACGATACCACGGAAGTGATACCAACTTCCACGATACGATACCACTCCCTAGACGATACCACCAAGTCCACGATACGATACCAACCTCACGATATGATACCAAAAATCACACGATACGATACCTCTGCATTCGACGATACGATACCAAGTTAGTGGACGATATGATACCAGATTGCTCACGATACGATACCAGGGTAAGGGATGATACGATACCACGTGGAGGATACGATACCAAAAATTTACATGATATGATACTGGTTCTATGGACGATGCAATACCAAAGGGTCAGACGATACGGTACCACTTTTTTGCACGATACGATACTAGAATAGGCACGATATGATACCGCTTGACCTGACGTGATACGATACCAAAAATTAGACGATACGATACTGACTCTTTGCATGATATGATACTAAAGGACCGGACGATATGATACCAAAACAGGAGGTGATACGATACCGAGTTGGCGATACGATACCAACTTTGTTTGCGATACGATACTTATGCAAGTGGCGATACGATACCACTGTCACGTGCCATACGATACTGCTCGGTTGACAATACGATACCACAAGGTGCACGATATGATACCACCGGGGCAATCGCAATCGCGATACCAGTGCTTGACGATACGATACCAGAATGGTATCGCGATACCTCAAGTGGGCATGCACGATACGATACCTCAACAAGTATCGCGATACACGGGAGTTCTGGTATCACGATACCAAAACTCAACCGGATATGATACTTGGATATTTTGACACCCAAATTCAGAAATTTTTGCAGATATGTGTACCTTGTGTCCTCCTTGTCACTTCTATCAGCGTGTAGATGTAAAGTTACCCTCCAAAGTCACGATACGACACTCATGACACCAGACGTTGTTCCTCTCACGTTGCGATACTGTCACCCGAATTTTGGTGTTTTAAGTGGATTTCAAGGCGATTTCTTCAGCACTTCAGCTCTGAACACCCTCTGTGCTTGTTCCTCACAATCGCAAGTGAAAAACGAGGTGAATGTACACTCGAAAATGACAAAAAATTAGAGAAGATGAAGGTGGGAGAAGATGATGATGATGATGAAGATGAAGAAGAAGAAAAACTCAGAAACTGAACTGAAAATGGTGATTTTTTTTACCTTCCAACATCACTACTCTATTTCTTACCATCACACGCTCGTCCTCCAAGCTCTCTCCCTGGCAACGGTGCCAAATTTGGTGTCACTCTAATACAATGGCAAGTACCAACATGAGGAGCTTCACCTCATAAATGTCAATCTGCGGAGATGTGAGGACCGGTATGAAGACCAAGAACAAGTGAAGTGCACAAGTGAGTGAGTGAAAGCACACAAGCATGCACACACATACACACACATGTGCACAAGGTAAGAGCAAAGAGTGGAACAATGGAAGATCTTTGATTACCAAAAGAACTCTCTTACAAAGCTGAAATGTACAACAAGCTAATCTCCAAAATGAGCTTTCCAGCCATTTTTATAGTTTTTTGACTAGTTTTGGCCCTGTCCAGACCTAGTGTCCGACCTAGTTAAAAATTAGGTTCCAAGGCTTATTTGGGGACTCAAACGAAATCTAAAAATTATGAAAATTGGTAGGATGATACTTCTAATAATCCTCAAGCTCGAGGACTCCTCAGCTTGAAAAAAATGGAGTTGTAAAAATGGAAAATGGTATTTACAATGGTTTTTAGTGACAAAAGTCACTATTTATAGGGATTTCTTCTAAAAATTTGACATGTGCTTCTTGGAGCTCCCTACACGCTCCTTCTTCTTGTGTATCCACTTCATTGATGCACTTCCATGCTTGTGCGTGACCTTGAATATCAACAGAAGGTGATTGATAAAGAAATTGAAGTCATGCATACTTCTACAAAAGATCAAATTGCACACATGTTAACCAAAAGCTTGGATGGACCTAAGTTGTAGAGGTTCAAAGACATGGCAAGAATAAAGAAGATGGAGAAAATCACAATTGATGATTGAGGGGGATCTGTTGGTGCAAGACAATCATCAATTGATGATTAGGACAAGGTTTGAAGTCAAATAATGAAGCAAAGATCAACATATGAGGTTTGAAGTTTAATGCATGGTGAAAAGATGAAGACTTGTATATACATGTATACTAATCTTGTAATTAGTTCATAGAAACTTTGTATTTATGATGACTCAGGATGCAAAAATCTATATATACTTGATTTAGATGTACTAAGAGTATGAGAGATGATGAGTGACAAGTTTTAGAAGTTATGAGACTTTAGAAAGTGAGAAGAACATGAATTATCAGTCAGATGTATGATTTCTCTGAATAGAAGAAAGTTGCACCTCGATCTTTTGCTTAGTGATCCTTCTATGTTTATCCTTTTGAGGAGTGATTTTGTATAAGTCTAATTCTATAGTTGAGTGACCTCTGTACAAGTTTTGAGAGTTTAATTATAAACAGGTTGAGAGAATTTTAAGTAGGAACATTTACATGTGTAAATGTGAAGAAGTGAAGAGAGGAACAGGTGCAATCCTGATGGTCAATGTTTTGATCACATCTCCCTCCACAGTGTAAAGTTTTGAGCAAGTAAGGACTCATTCTTTAAGTTCACAGGTAAGATACGTGTGGTTAAAAGCATTTGAATAAACGTGATCTACTTTGGGAGAATTATGCATTAGAAGTTGCAAGTGTCAAAATCGACTATACAGAAGAACATTTTCAAACATAGGTACATTGTTTGGTGCAAATCTCAAGATCTACTAAATCTTTTGGAGAGATTTAACTTAGAGAAGGTGAAAAACTTTAGGAGACACCTTGTATAAAGTCTCATTGAAAACTTTACTCATTTGATCAGTCAATGACTGAGTTAAGTGCAGTAGACTTTTCTGTGTAATGAGTTGCTTCACACTCAATTCAAGTCTTGATAATTTGGTATTGCTTTTCCAAAATTGGTTGAGGTTATGAGTTTTTTTTGATATAGAGGTGCTCTAACATCAAGGATAACTTATTCTTTTGGAGATTAACACTCTTCATTAGTGATGTGTCATTGCCATACCTTATATGTTTCTTGCTTTCCCATTGAGATCTTCTAAGTGCTTGATTGGATGACTCTGTAATGCTTCCAATTTTTTGAACTTTGCTTTGCCCTTGGACTTCCAAGCCGTGAATTCTTCATAATCAATTTGTTCTTCATCTTCTGAATTGACATCCTTTGATGTATATGTTTCTTCTTTGGTTAGATTTGGAAAATCATTCTCCAAGAGGAGCTTTATTTTCCTGCAATCATCCTCAAACCAAGAGTTATTTTCATTAAATACCACATCTCTACTAAGTGTAACTCCTTTGTTAGTGGGATTATATAACCTATATCCCTTTTTATTCTGATCATAGCCAATAAATATGCATCTTTCAGCTTTTGGATCAAGCTTTCCCCTAATATGTGAGGCTATATGTGCATAAGCAATGCACCCAAAGATCTTATAATGATCTAAAGAAGGTCTCCTGGCATTCCATGCCTCATAAGGTTTCATCCCATCCAGAGGCTTGGATGGAATCCTATTGATTAGGTAAGTGGCTGTGGAAGCAGCCTCTGCCCATAGATAATAAGGAAGTTTTTTCTCATTCAACATTAATCCTGCAGCCTCTACTATTAATCTATTCCTTATTTCTACCACTCCATTCTGTTCAGGAGTGTACCTTAATATAGTCTATCTCTCTTTATGCCTCTGTCCTATAAGAAGGAGTCAAACTCATGTGAGAAATACTCACCACCTCCATCAGATCTGAGCCTCTTCAAACGTTTACCTTTTTTATTCTCAACCAATGCCAAATACTTCTTGAAACATGTGAAGACTTCATCTTTATGATTCATAAAATAAAGTATTATCCACCTACTATAGTCATCAATGATGAAACATAATACCTTGACCATGAAATTGCTTGCTCTCTGCTAGGACCTCACACATCTGTGTGTACAAGCTCCAAGTAGTCTTCATACATGTATCCTCTTTTGTTGAATGGTTGCCTATGTGACTTGCCAAATTGACATGCTCCACATTTGTAGATCATGTGTTGCTTGGACACATTTGGGATGCCAAGCACACTCTAATCCCTGCATATTTGCTTCAATTTCCTTTCACCTATATGTCATAGTCTCTCATGCCATATCTCCAATTCAGACAGGGTTTGGTCCTTATAATCGAAGAGAGCAATATTTCTTGTATCTTCAACTTCAAAGGTAAAAATTCTACTAGATTTCTCACCTTTTTCAATCCTCTTAGCCTTGCTGAGGGTCCTCCACATATGCTCCATGTCTTGTGAATCTAACCTCAAAACCCTTCTCAACAATTTGTCCAACACTGATTCGATTCTTGGTTATTGTTGGCACATACAATACCCTACTTAGAAGATTCATGGTACCATCAGATGCTTTAACATTTCCAACCTTCTTTACTGAGTGCCTAGTCTCATCACCTAGCTAAACTTCATGATTTCCTTTGGGTTCTTCAAGGTCAGACAATAATGCTACATTGCTTGTTACATGATTGGAGCAACCAGAATCAATATAAAATAGGTACTCATCATCTTTTCCTTGCTTGGCTATCATATTCATGAGTAATAAGGAATCCTCTTGATCATCTGCATAGTTTTTGTACTCTATTCTTCCTTTGAAGCCTCCTTGATAGTTGTTGTTGTAGCCTTGATTGTAATGGTGATGGTATTTGTTTCCTCCATTATTGAACCTGCCTTTTGATTGTCCATACCCTCCTCTACAGAAGCATCTTCCTCTCTAATTCTTTGTGTTCTTGAAGCATTCATCTATGGTATGATTTGTCAAACCACAAATGTTGCAAGGTGAAGAATTTATGGTCTCCCCCTGCCTTTCTTTCCTCCTCTGCACCTTTAGTACCGCTTCCCCTACCTCTAGAACTATCTCCATTCTTGTTGAGCTTTGTCTCATGCGTGA
Source organism: Ceratopteris richardii (assembly GCA_020310875.1). Classification (NCBI taxonomy): domain Eukaryota; kingdom Viridiplantae; phylum Streptophyta; class Polypodiopsida; order Polypodiales; family Pteridaceae; genus Ceratopteris; species Ceratopteris richardii. The sequence goes on along the minus strand of CM035442.1, from coordinate 7,740,916 downwards.
AAATGTTTCCCATCAATGTATTGAGGTCAATTATTTGCATGTCCATATATAGGTCCACTGTTGTGGTTAAAGACTCCCATTTGTCATCAGCCTTGATGCCATTTATGATCTACCTTACTACTACTCCTCTTCTATTTCTTCTCCAATACTCCCAAGTTGATCACCTACATCCCTCATCTTGGTCACATAGTCAACTACGCTTTGCTTTGGTTGCTTCTTCAAGGTTGTGAAATCCATCGAAAGCTAGTTCTTTCTAGCCCTTGTATTTGATGAGAAGCATGAAGATAGTACTTCCCAAGTCTCTTGGGAAGTCTTACAATTCCTAATATGAGGTAACAAAAAATCAAATATTGAATTGAGTATGTAAGACCTTGCTAGAGCATCCTTTGCACACCATGTAGCTAGTCTCTCTTGTTCTTCTCTTGTAGGTCAGTTTTCGCTTCTAAAGGTTGGCATTTCTTCATCTCTAGATATGTATCTATACAAGCTTCTTCCTTATAGGTAAGCCTTCATCCTTAGGGACCATGCACGATAATTTCCCCTAACCAATTTTTCAACGAATGATGGAAATCCATGTCCCATTTTACCTTGATGTTGCTCTGATACCACAGTTGGAGGAGACGGTGGATACCTTCCAGAGATCAAACTCTTGCTTCAGAGCAGCCAAAACTCAATTGATCAGTGCAAAGTAGACCTATTGAGCTTTCTAGGAAGCACAAATAATCACCCAAGTACTTTGGAAGATGATCCTCAAATCATTGGATCAAAGAAGATAACTTGGAGTTTCACTGTGAGCCAAAAACATGTTATTTTGGTCACTACACCTACTGAGAGAAATGAATAGATCTCTTTCTTTGCTGACAATTGAACAAAATCCCTTTGGGCATATATAATCAACTTGGTTAGCTAACGTTTGCAAGTTACTTAACTTGAAATGATAAGCTATGCTCAAAGAATGATGCTTAGCAAATCAGAGATGCATCTCGACATTTTAGGGAGTTGATAGTATGCAGACCAGAGAGCAATATTTTGACCATATCTCGAGAATGGCTGAGTCAATTGAAATGAAACTTTGTAACAAGAAAGAAGACAGTCTAATAAATCTATACCAACTTAAATCACAGCAAATGATCAACCAGACACTGAGAAATGGATTAGAAAAGTTCACTATTCTCAGTAATACATGATAGAGTAGAAGAGATGGGATATAAGAAAACTATATGTAATAATGCACATAAATTACATTGATATTGGCAATTAATGAATGCACAATGTGAGGGCAATGGTAGAGCTATAGTGTGAGCTCAATGTCGACTGTGAGTCCCTCTCATTATCTCTCCAAATGGGGCTCTTTCAAGCTGCTCATTCATGCCACTAGCTAGTCCCCTTTTATAGCTTTTTTTGTTGGAGCCAAGATTCAAGTTTGAATTTGAATCTTTACCCAAAAGTTTCCCAAATTGTTAGGACTTGATTTTCCATAATCCCTCACCAAATAATTCGTGGAAAGATGTGTCTAAGAACTCATATTTGGAAGTGATTCCACGTATGCATTTTTACAAGCAGTAAAATCAATCTTTAACAAGAGATCATTCATGTGCTAATGAATGAACATATGAACTTTCTGATAAGTGATCATGCATTTAGGCTTGGAGTAATTGCTTCAACATTTTGTAGGTTGAAGATACATATGAAGCAAAGAAGAAGTTCAAAGAGCAACAACAAAGTAGGGAGATGAGTGGTTTGAATAGCTCAAAGGCATCATCCTAGGAGCATCACCTTGGCAAGGAAGTACAAGAATTAAAACTCATCCAGGTTAAAGAAAAAGGCAAAACGTGAAGGCCATCTATGGGTTACACATGGAGTCTACTAGTGATGAGGAAGTGGATGAACTAGAAACCTTGTGAGGAGGTGATGGCAGAGTATGAAGATGAGAGGGTCTTTGAAAAACCAAGCTCTAGTCCAGCCTATTTTTTACTTACACATGATAGTAGAGCCTCTAAGCTGGAAAATGACATGTAAATTCAAATGTTTGAGTCAAGCTACACTACTAGATTTTGAGCATGAAAACAAAACCTTCTCTTTTGCACCCAAGCAAATGCTCAGTGCTTCCAACGTGTTATGAATTGGGTAAAATACTTCTGCAAGGTTTCAAATGGGAGGGTAAGTGAGCTAAGCCCAATTATTTAATGAATTTATTATGGCTAATTAGTGAGCAATATACTTAAGAGCTCATAGGTGTGATCAATACATTTCAGGAAACAGACAATATACATATAGAGTTATAGAGATTGATTCAAATCTCTTCACATCCAGCTAAAATGATCTAAATATTACATAAAAACGTTCAAAAGGATATCACCTTCATGTGCCAAGAATTGTATGGTACAATTAGACCATAGGAGAACTTCAATGAATTTGTGGGTGGGAAAAGTTGAATAGTACACAAACAACAAAGGATAGTAGCTCAAGGAGATGATTTAAACTTCAAGTATATGTATAGATATGTAAATTAAAATTCTTGGAGGTGTTGAAGTACTACAATTTTTATGAGATAAGTAAAATTTCCACTATATAAGTGAGTGTGGTATCTACTAGGTCCCATTGAATTCTTTTCAAAGTTAACATATGCTTTTCTCCTTGATTCTAGTAGATATTTGTTGATTGATTCTACCCAAAGATTCCAATCCTTTTTTAGCTACTCATTTGAATTTTGAAATGTGGCTCATGGCTTTTGGCTCCCTTCAAAAGTTATTTGGTCCTATACTTTTCATCATAAAGGACTTTTATAATAGGTAAAAATACAGCGAGACTTATCCTTAGGAACAATCTAAGGATATATGTATATACACACATTGTTTCCCAAAGTCAAATGTAAAAAAAAAATATGATCAATAACTTAGCCTTGCCATATATACCAATAGCTCCCCTTGAAGCCTGAGATGTTTGATTCTTCATCCCTTTCAGATCTCTTGAGATCCAATCATTGATTTGGATCTGCTTAACTTTACTCCATCCAGTGCTTTAATCATCATGTCTACACATTGTTGCTAATTTGATATATATGAAGTCCCAATATCCTTACTTGTAATCTTCTCCCTAACATAGTGATATTGAACCTCAATCTATTTTTTCCTCCCATGATCAATATGGTTTTTGCAAGATCTAAAGAACTCATGTTATCACCAAATATGTGAGGGGTAGATGACTTCATCCCTAGATCAACATATAGTGTCTTAATCCACACATCTTCTTGAGTTGAATTTTCCAATCCTCTATATTGTACTTTTCTAGATGAGAGAGCAACAATAGGTTGCTTCTTTGATGACCAAGAAATGAGTTTAGAGTCTACAAATGAAAGATAACCAAAGGTACTTCTCCTATCATCTCTTGATTCTACCCAATCTACATATGAAAAGATCTTGATATTTATATTAGAGGTATATGAATAGAATATTCCTTGATTGATTCTTTGTTTGAGATATGTAAGCATCCTTTTAGCTGCCTCCGTCTGTTGCTTCTGAGGTGACTGCATAAATTGACTTAGAATAATCACGTTGCAACTAATATGTACTCTTGTGAGAGTAGCATAATTGAGATGCCCCACTAGGATTGGATATCCTATCACATCTTCAATGAGATCTCCTTCATGAGCACTCAATTTGGAATTCACTTCCATAAGTGTGCTTGCAACCTTTGCATTTTCCATTTTGAACTTTATAAGCATATTTCTGATGCATTTTCTTTGAGTAAGGTACAGATCATGCTCTATGTACATGAATTCGAGTCCAAGGAGGTATGTGACTTTCCCTAAATCACTTATCTTGAACTCTTTCTTCATTTGATGTTACATCTTCCTTATTCCTTCAACATCATTCTCTGCCACATTAATTTCATCCACATAGACATAGAGGCATATGACTTCTCCATGTGATCTTTTAATGAATAAGGAAGGATCTACATATCCTATCACAAATCCTTTGTCTTGTAGGTAAATAACTAGTCTATGATTTCAAGCTCTTAAAGATTTCTTTAGCCTATATAGAGCTCTTCTTAATCTGCAAACACACTTAAGAAATTATGAGTCTTCAAAAATAGGGGGTTGAACCATATATCTTCTCTAAGATCCATCTATTCAAAATGAATTCTTGAAATGCATCTGATATATCCTCCAATTCTTGGTAGCTACAATACTCATGTGTACTCTGATTCTAAGCATTTTTTATACAAGAGAGAAGGTTTCCTCATAATAAATGCCTTGATTTTGAGAATATTTCTTGGCTCACAACCTAGACTTTATTTCTTTATGGTTCCATTAGAGTTCCTTTTTATTGTGTAGATCCATCTCGATCCATTGACCTTCAAGGTTGATACCTTAGGCACTAAGTCCCAAGTGTTGTCTCTTGTAATGCTTAAATCTATTCCTCTATGCCATGATTCCTATGGCTTCTTCTTGGCTTCCTCATATGATGAGGTTTCTTCAGAGTTGATGCCTTTAGCCATGTATATAGAATGCTTAGTGACTAATGTGGTATCATATCCATACCTTTCTTGCTTTGTCTTTTCCTTTGTAGACCTCGTAATTTTTTGTTGATATGATTATGATATATCTCTTAATTCTTGAATTTTGGCTTTAAGTTTAGAGTTTCAAGACTTGATCTCCCTTCTAGGAGTCTTTTGGTCATCCTCTAATTCACTTGAAGGTTCAAGTGTGTGTGAACTTTTGTTTGCTAGTGTTGTAAGATCATCTTCCAAGTCACAAGAAAAGTTGGTATTTCGGAAATCATGTTCAAACCAACAGTCATTTTCATCAAATGCTAAATCACAACTTACTATGAATGCTTGAGTGCTAGGATTATAAAGCCTATACCTTTTTGTTTAGTTCATAGCCTATGAACACACATTTCTCTGCCTTGGGATTAAGCTTCACCTTGATTTGTGAAGGTATGTGTGCATATGAAATGCATCCAAATACTCTGCAATCATCCAAGCTTGGTCTTCTTCCATTCGAAGATTCCTAGGGTGTCATACCTTCCATGTAATTTGAGAGTAACGTATTTATAAGGTAATGGACAATGGATATTTCCTCTACCCATAGATAATTTGAAAACCTCTTCTCATTAAGAATTGACCTAACTACTTCCATAATGGTCCTATTTCTTCCCTTTGCTACACCATTTCACTCAAGTGTGCATGTGGTTCTAATCTCTATTTAGATTCCTCTTTCTTGAAAGAAGGAACCAAATTTTGGACAAATACTCTCCCCCTCCTTACGACGTGAGTCTCTTCAATGTCTTACCCATTTGATTATCTACAAATGCAAGATACTTTTTGAATCACTAAAATACTTCATCCTTGTTCTTCATAAAGTAGAGTATAGTCCATCTGCCACAATCATCAATTGAAAGACACATAATATCTTGATGTTGAGATAGATGGCTCCTTCATTGGTCTCCAAACATGAATGTGCATAAGTCCTAAGGTATCACCATGTATGCATCCCTTTTTGTGAAAGGTTTCCTATGAGACTTTCCATATTGACATGCATTGCATTCATGAATCATATGTTGCTTTTTTATATTTGGAAGTCCAATTAAACTTTGATCTCTACTAATTTGCTTGAAGTTCCTCTTTCCAATGTGAGCCAACCTTTTGTGCCAAACCTCTAGTTTTGATAAAGTTTGTATTGGGGGATTCTTGTGCAGAAAGGGAGTTGATTGTTTGTAGAAGAAGGAATAGGGAGAAGAAGTGAAATGCAGACATCGGAAGCTAGGGTGGAAGGGAGGATGAAAGAGCTCTGGTGACATCAAAGAACTTCCCACGGATGGGCTCGGGATGTTAGATGGCGTTGCCAGCACTGATGTGATAGTCTGATCGTCCAAAGGCTTCCCCTAGGATCGTTTCTCTGATACCACTTGAGAAGTTCAACCCAAGCATGCAAGAAACTGGACACGGGGTGCCAAGGTGATTGCCAAAGAACATGTTTTATATTATGTTGGCAAATCGCTTTACAAGGGATTGCAATGAGAGATGGCATGAGGAGTAGTTCCACTACCCCTCATAGTTGCGCAAAATTAGGTGCAACAAAGCATACCCCCAAGCACCAAGATGGGCCTTATAGAAAAACAAGTCTTGTGACAGGGGGGAGGGGGAGGGGCTAGGGAGGGGGCGAGGGGGGGAGGGGCAGGGGGGGATGGGGGGGGAAAGAAAAGGGGGGGAGGGAAGAGAGAGATTGGAGAGACGAGGGAGAGACTAGAGAGAGGATAGAGAGAGGTAGAGAGAGGAGATAGAGAGATAATTTTTTTGAAATAAAAAATAGCAGCTGTGAGGGCCTTTTTTTTTAAATACCTTAAAAATAGATAAAAATCCAAAAAAAATCCAAAAAAAATTCAAAAAAATCAAAAAATTTAAAATCAATTCTAAAAACATCCTCTTAATGTCTAGACCAATTTTCCCACTCAAAACCACAGAGAGCTTCCTTTTTTACTTCTATTTTAGCAAGAAAAATGACATTGAAAAAGGATACAAATTCTAAGAAAATTCCAAAAAAATCCTAAAATTCTAGAAAAGGTCCAACAAGATGTACATGAGATGGGTTATGAAATAGATTCTAAATAGCACAAAAATGCAAAGAAAAATCCTCTAACTTGATGAAAACTAATAAATGAGAGAAAAAAAATAGTATGAAAAGGCTATGTACAACCTGAATAGATTTTGTAAGTTCTAGGTGATCCCGAAAGCTTCACTTTGGCTGATGATAGGCCTTGAGCCTCAATACGATGACTAATGGAAGTTCTTTGCCCTCCGTAATGTCCGATTGTAGTGTAATTCTATTGATCTATCTTCCTTTTGGACATAGTGACCATTTGATATGGCCACCTTGAATTCATTAGAATAATATCTCCCACATACTCCATCTTTTGTATCTTTGTTTCAGCTATTGTGTGAATTAGTCTACAAAATTTTAGTTTTACTATTCCAGCTTCTTTAGCCAATGGAATCATTTATTTCCAAAGACTCGCAAGTACTCCTTCCACATCCTTGTAAAGCCCTGCACTTATTTCCATAAAAATGAACATAATAGATGATATCCATACTAGTATCCATAACAAAGTGGCCACTGATATAGGGTTTGAAGTATCTTCATTAAGGGTATTTCTTTTCTTCTCTCTTGTATGGCTTGTGGCTGAGAATTTTTCACTCGAATCAATAACCTGAATGATATCCTCTTTTCCTTCATAGAATTCCTCTCTACTTGAGTTCTTTGGAAAATTTCCATAGCAGGAAGATGAGTCTTCTCCAAGTAGCCAAGCCAACATGTTTTCTTCTTCATATAAATTCACTATAGATCTGCCTCTCGGTTGTCCAACAGCTCTTCTTCCATACAAATACCAATTGTCTGCATGGTACTGGTATGCCTTTGTTGTTTGGTCCTTCTTCTAAAAATATCTGTTGAAACTCGTTTCCCTTTTGCTTTACACACATTGTGTCCTTACCCCAATCATGTATCCCATTGGCATGCCTTAACCAAGGTCTCCTGATCAGTAGGGGAAACTTCCATCTACCTATGGTAGCCTTAAGACAACAAAATCCAAGTTAAAGATGGTTCCTTGTATCTTGACTAGGACTCCAGGAACCACTCCCATATGCCTTACTATGTATGCTTTGGTATGCCAGTGTTATAGTGAAGTTGGTAGGTCTTGAAGGTTGTAATCAAATCTTTTCCATGGTATGTTTAGGCATCAAGTTAATATGAGAACTGTCATCTACAATAACCCTTTGAAGCTCATGTCTTTTGATAGTGACTATTGTTAAAAATAAAGAAGTAAGGTCATATATATTTTTGCAAAAAATGATTTTCTTCAAGTAGGAGGAAAATACAAAAATGAAAAATGGAAGCATTTACTTCAACAAGTAGCGGAGGCCAAAAGAGAATCAATCAAAAGAGAATCAAATCCAAAAACTCAATTGTAAGAGGAGTGTCTATGCAAAGTAGTGGAGAAGTTATGGAGAAGAGCTCTCAAACTCATCATGAGATTTTTTGGCCACTTGTCTATAAAAGAGGCAAGGGAGGACACTCAAGAACACAGAAAGAAGGTTTGGAAGTCCCCTTGTAGCTAGTTCATTTGGTTTGAGTCATTTCGTTCACTTCACTCTCATAAACTATGTCCAGCCGCATACCCATTTCTGGGCAGTCTACTTGTGAGAGTCATATCTCTCAATATATGTATCCAATTTTAGAGTTTAAACATTCATTGGAAAGTTTATCTCAATTACTTTGTCTATCTAGAACAATTTTATCAAATTCTTTATGATCTGTGAGTTATTCAGTTTTTTGTGAAGTCCAACTTTCAGCTTAACTAAGTGGATAGGTAGCCTGTTTTGAGGCAAATAGTTGCCAACTCAAAACTACTCTAACTTGAGTGTTTGATAGCTCATTTGAAAGCTATATGTGTCTAGTTTGAGTGATCAAAGTTTCAAGTTCATTGGATTTTTCAGTTGGTACTAGTTTTCATTTGAAGGTTCAGCTATTGGCAAAAGTCTTGATCCTGAGAAGGTCTTCTACACTTTCCACTGTGAATAAGAGAGGAATTCTCCAACAATTGGTATCAAAGCATTGGATTTTGAAGAGGCAAAGCATTGAAACTGAAGTGAAGCAAAGGAGAATCTACAAATCAAGAGGGAGCTTCGTAAAGTCAAGGAAAAGCACCACAACATATTTGAGGTAAACTTCAACCTTGGAAGTTTTCAATGCTTGATTTAGGACAACAAGTTGAGAAGTTAGACAAAGATAATTATCAGTCTTGGAGGTATAGAATGACAGATTACCTTAAAGGCAAAGGTTTATGGAGTCTAGTTAGTGGAGATGATCCACAACCGGTGGACCTTCAAGATCCCAACATTACCCCGGCACAAAGGAGACAATTTGCTCATTCGCAAGAGAGGAATTGAAGGGTGATGTTCCTCATCTCACAATAACACTATGATTGGTCATGTGCAAAGCTTAGAAACAGCCAAGGAAGTTTGGGAAGCATTGGAGAAGGTGTATGCTACCTCAACAATGTCTCAGAGGATGCAACTCAAGAACGAGCTCAACAACATGAAGAAAAGCTCAAACCAAAGCATTAGTGAGTATACATTGAGGATCAAGGAGCTTCGAGATCAGGCAGCATTAGTTGGATGCAAGATAGAAGAGGAAGACATCGTCCAAACAGCCCTCAATGGCTTGAGGAGTGAAGAAAAGTGGAAGCCCTTCATCACAAACATTCTTTATAGAGACCCTCTACCAACATTTGACAAGATTATACCAAATCTTGTGGCTGAAGAGGTTGCTCAACAAGGAGAACGCAACAAAGGTAAGGACAACCATAGTCAAATGTTATATGCAGGACGAGGTAGAGGAAGGAACTCAAGAGGAGGCTCGAGAGGAAGAGGAAGAAGCTACAACAACACAAATTTCAGCCAACACAACTCGAAGGACAACAAGGACAACAAGGACAACTCAAATGACAACACACATGGAAGAGGTCGAGGAAGAAATAGAGGAAGAGGTCGAGGTTCATAGAATCCTCATAAAGGTATAACATGTTATCATTGTGGTAAACTAGGACATTATGCAAATGATCGTTGGCAAAAGAATGGAAGGCTGAATGGAGGCAACCAAAGGAGCCAAAATAACTATGCAAGTACATCAAGTGAAGGAGACAAACAAACCATGCTTGCCATGAAGCATGACTACAACAACTCGAGAAGTGATGATAAAAAATGGTTCATAGATTCAGGTTGCAGCAACCATATGACATGCCAAGGAGATTTATTCACAAAGCTACAAGCTCCAAGTGGAAAAGGATGTGTGGAGACTGGCGATGAAACTCAACACGCAATTGAGCATGTTGGAGATATCAATCTTGGAGACAAGAAGGTATTGGCTGATGTTCTTCATGTTCCTACTATTGCAAAGAATTTGATTTCAGTAGGACAAATGGTAGAGAAAGGATATCATGTTATCTTCAAGGAAAAAGGCTGCTTTATAAAGAATCCAAAAGAAGGATTCAAGGTCATTGCTCAAGGAAGGAAAGAAGGTAGGATGTTCACTTTGGACATTCAACAACCACATGGAAAGGTGATGTATATTCAGTTTGGAAACAAGAGGATTGCTGAAATCGATTTGTGGCACAAAAGGTTTGGACATATCAACATTCCCAAGATCAAGGACATGAGCAACCATGAAGTGGTAAGAGGTCTTCCAAGATTCAATGATGTTGGACTACATGAGTTTTGTGAAGCATGCCAAGTAGGAAAGCAAACTCGACAACCATTCAAGAAGAGCAACTATGTGGCAAGGAATTTTCTTCGACTTGATACATATGGATGTGCTGGGACCATCACAACAACCATCAGTGGCTGGTAATAGATATTTTATCACTTTTATTGATGATCATTCAAGAAAAGTATGGATGTTTTGCATAAAACAAAAATCAGATGTGTTCTCCATGTTCAAGAGATTTAAAGAACAGGTAGAAAAGGAAACATGATGCTACATAAAGACCTTGAGGTCCGATGGAGGAGGAGAACATTTCTCCAAAGAATTTTTAGATTTTCTTTATGAAAATGGATCAAATGACAATTTACATGTAGGTACACACCTCAACAAAATGGAATAGCTGAAAGGAAAAATAGACATATCACAGAAGTTGCAAGGTGCATGCTCAACGAGATGAAGGTGCCACTAAACTATTGGGTTGAAGCATCTAGTACGGATGTTTATTTGATGAATAAGTGCACAATGGCTGGAGTGCATAAGTTAACTCCTGAGGAGGTTTATTCCAGTAAGAAACCTACCCTTACACATCTCAAAGTTTTTGGATGTGTGTGTTATGTCCCTCAAGAACTAAGGACAGAGATGGAGGCAAAGTCTGAAAAATTTATTTTCATTGGATATTCATCGGAGCAAAAGGGATACAGGTGCTACAATCCAGTGACAAAGGAGCTACGAGTCTCATGGGATGTGGTATTTGATGAGCTAAGACCATGGTTTGGAGACAAAGGGAAAGAGAAGATTCTTGAAGAAGATTGCGAAGATGATAGAGGTGCCATCCAAGAAGAATTTCAGCAAACAAGCACTCAAATGTCAGGTCCAGAAGCTTCTACATCACTTGGAGAAAGCTCAACATGGAAGGGGAGACTAAGGAGTAATTCCTCATCACCTTTCTCCAAGTGATGAGGAATGACTCCTTAGTCTCCCCTTCCATGTTGAGCTTTCTCCAAGTGATGTAGAAGCTCAACATGGAAGGGGAGACTAAGGAGTCATTCCTCATCAGGTTATGAAAGATTTGAAGCTGAAAGTGCTGCCCAAAATAGTGATTCAAATGCAAGTGAAGAGGAGTATGAAGAGGTGATTACACCAAAGGTAAAGCTGAATCGGTTAAAGAAGCAATATTCAAAAGGAAATGAAAGGAGGTCTTCGAGAGCAAGGTATCCAATTCAAAGGCTGAGCTATGATAGTTTTATTGCAAAGCATTTATATATGACAAGGTGGTCAAAGACAAAGAACCGGATGCATATGAAGAAGCATGTACACAAAAAGAATGGCAAGAAGCTATGCAAGAAGAGATAAAAGCTCTCAAGGACAATCACACATGGGAGCTAGTTCCAAAGGCTGAAGGTATGAAGATTGTTCCAAATAAATGGGTGTTTAAAATAAAGAGAAATGCTAATGGTTCTCTAGCTAGGTATAAAGCTATACTAGTAGCAAAAGTATTCAAGCAAACTCACGGCATCGACTATGAAGAGACTTTCAGCCCGATTGCAAAGATGGGAACAATTAGAACCTTGATTGTAGTGAGTGCAACAAGGAGATGGCCATTGTACCAACTTGACATACAAAATGCTTTTCTCAATGGTGAACTTCAAGAAGAGGTATACATGAGTCAACCGATTGGATTTGAAGACAAAAAGCATCCAGATTTTGTTTGTAGATTGAAGGAAGCTTTGTATGGGCTGAAGCAAGCACCACGTGCTTGGAATCAAAGATTGGTCAAGTACCTCACAAGGTGTGGGTATAGTCCAAGTAATGCAGATCCCTCTCTCTACATGAAGAAAGAAGAAGGCAAGCAGGTATATATTTGCATATACGTTGATGATCTCATCATAATAGGAAGTAATGTTGCATGGATACAAGAGATAAAAAGAAAACTCCATAAGGAGTTTAAATTTTTGATCTTGGTGAGCTAAAATACTTTTTAGGCATTGAGATAGTCTACGGGAAAGATGGCATCTACTTGATGCAAAGAAAGTACTTGTTGGATGTTCTTTTCAGATTTGGAATGAGTGAATGCAAACCACTCACTCAACCTATGGACACAAATGTGAAGCTATGCTCAAATGATGGAGAGAAGTTACATGATGTAACTACATACAGGAGTATTATAGGCTCATTCATCTATGCTACGATCACAAGACCAGATTTGTGTTATATTGTTGGAGTTCTTTCTCAATTTATGCAAGCTCCAACAAGTGAGCATTATTCACTTGACAAACAATCCAATGTTTCATGCACGAAGCAAGCACATAGAAGTGCATTATCATTATGTTCGAGAAAAAGTTTTGAGCAAGGATGTGGATATAAAGTACATTGGAACTAATGACCAGGTTGCAGACATGTTTACAAAGTCCCTAGATGCTTCTAAGCTAAAGAGGTTCAAGGATGACATCAACTTGCGAGATATGGCTGAAGGTGCAAGCTCACATGTGAGCTTGAGGGGGTGTTAAAAATAAAGAAGTAAGGTCGTATATATTTTTGCAAAAAGGATTTTTTTCAAGTAGAAGGAAAATAAAAAAATGAAAAACGGAAGCATTTACTTCAGCAAGTAGTTGAGGCCAAAAGAGAATCAATCAAAAGAGAATCAAATCCAAAAACTGAAAGAAGAGTGGCTGTCCAAAGTAGTGGAGAAGTTCTAGAGAAGAGCTCTCAAACTCATCATGAGAGTTTTTGGTCACTTGGCTATAAAAGAGGCAGGGTAGGACACTCAAGAACAGAGCAAGAAGGTATGGAAGTCCCCTTGTAGCTAGTTCATTTGGTTTGAGTCATTTCGTTCACTTCACTCTAATAGACTATGTCTAGTCGCACACCCATTTCTCTCTAGTCTACTTGTGAGAGTCATATATCTCAATATATGTACCCTATTTTAGAGTTTAAACATTCGTTGGAGAGCTTATCTTGAGTACGTTCTCTATCTAGAACAATTTTAGCAAATTCTTTATGTCCTATGAGTTATTGAGTTTTTAGTGAAGTCCAGCTTTTAGCTTAACTGAGTGGACAAGTAGCCTGTTTTGAGGCAAAGAGTTTCCAACTCAAAACTAATCCAAATTTAGTGTTTGATAGCTCATTTTAAAGCTAAAAGTGTCTAGTTTTAGTGAACAAAGTTTCAAGTTCATTAGAGTTTTTAATTGGTACGAGTTTTCATTTGAAGGTTCAGCTATTGGCAAAAGTCTTGATCCTGAGAAGGTCTTCTACACTTTTCGCTGCGAATAGGAGAGGAATTCTCCAACAATTGTTAGTTGAGGGCTCTTATAATCTATGAGTGGGGCTTCCCTTACAATTCTATCTTTATGCATAGCAGTAGACTTCGCCACTAAAGTGGTTGTGGAAGCCTCATCAATTATCTACAAGAGCTCTAACCTAAATTTCGCATCCATCTTTATTAAATAAAAAATATTGACCTTCTTTGTCATGGATTTGAGTAGTTTTGAAGCTTCTGATTCCTTAAGAGCATGGGCTCTATTTGACTTATCAAAATCCTCATGAGCCATGTTGAATGCATGCCCAATGGCATCACTAGTACCTATGAGATCTTCTTTTTGCCTTGTATTTGCACATGTGTTGGCTTTGTCTTCAGATGTCCCTTTGTCTTTGCTCAGTCCATTAATCCTTGACTCTTGACCTATCTCTAATTGAGCCTTTCCTTTGCTTATTGTGTATTACAAAGGAGTCAATTTCTTCTAACTACACAACTCTGGTAGATGGTGATTGCACATTGACTTGTTCTACAACTTCTTCTTTACTCATAGAAATCATTTGAATGTGTGGCCGAGATGTAGATGCCTGGTTCTTAGGATAGCAATTGGTATAATGGTATGTAGCCTCTCGGCAGTTCCTACAAGGGGGGGGGCATTCTCTGGAAGAGTAAATTTACTCTAGTAGTACCCTCATTCTTTGCAAGTGAAACAAAGAATTTGTCTTCTACATTAGTTAGAGGTTGGGCTTCTCCTTGTGCCCAGTATGATTGTACAGGAATCCCTCTTGAGTGACATTCCTGAGCCTCATGACCAGCTTTCCTACATAGCTAGCAAGTTACACTTAAAAGTGGATACTGACTTACCACATGACCTTGTTTGCTGCACATGCTGCACCGTAACCCATTTTTTATGTCATCTCCTCGAAGTTCATGTAGCTCCTTGAAGTTGTGCCAACTCTTTTGCTTGGGCTTCCTCTTCTTTTTATAGCTTTAAGACCTAAATTTCTCACCTTGGCTGAGTTACTACACTTTCCTCCTCTTTGTGGGGTTTGTTCCTTTTCAAGATCTCAAGTTCCTTCTTTAGCTGAATTACTAGGTCCTCCGATTCTGTAGGATATGATAAATTGGAAGAGCTTGTCCCATACTGATGCCTAATTTGCTCCAACCTTATAGTTGTATTAATGAACTCCTCAATTTTGTTGTAGGTAACACTAACTCTTTAATTTTACATTGTGTGGATATTGGAAGTGGTTTAGCTAGTCACTTCTTGATGAAAAAATCATGGGGAGGGTCGGGTAATTTAGCTATCAATTCCTTGGCTCTAGTGACAAATTCTAGAAAGGTCTCCGCAACACTACTCTAAGATTTTCTAACTCTTCAATAATATTTTCAGCTGTGTTTCCTTGTTGGAATTGTGTCTTAAATGCTTCTTTCATGAGATCCCATGGAGTGAAGTGATTATCAACAAATTGACTAAACCATTTGTCTGCTAACCCTTATAATGTTGTAGGGAAAATAATAAAAAATGCATCTTCTCTTCCCATCAGACCCCTTGTCTTGCATAAGGCTAAAAATCTCCTAATTGTTCATTTGGGTCTTCTTGTGCTAATCCCTTGAAAGATGGAAATTTGATATTTAATTTGGACAATAGAGTTTCTAAATCTACCTGAGCCACCATATTCCTTACTGATGATGTTGATAATAAGGGGTTGATTGATCTTCGAACTGCTTTTCTTCTTGTTGTTTTGCAAGGGACCCTCAAGGTTTGAGACCGGGTTATGGTCATGAGCTACTCATACTCCTCTTAGGCTAAGAGAATTCCAATTAGAAGAAAGATTATCACTCAGACCAGCACTATCAGTATCCTTGCACTTCTTGTATACTTTGCAAATATTGCTTCTCCTATGCTCAAGCCTCCTTGGGTCCCATCGGGCATGCCAAATTTTGTTGGGGGATTCTTGTGCAAAAAGGGACTTAAGTGTTTGTAGAAGAAGGAATAGGGAGAAGAAGTGAAATACAGACACTGAAAGCTTCTGTATATAGATTATAAAGAGAAAAATACAATGATGATGTATAGCTCAAAAACAAGTTCTCTCTATGTGGAATGTGTAATCTCAAAGAGTACACAAACACACAAGATCACTAGATACTCAAAGTTCTTTGTGCCACCGACCTTCTCTGCACCAGACCTCCACCTTCTCCAAGTGCTTGCACTTTGTGCACACCTTGCACTCAAGCTTCCAAAATAGGGTAGGAGGGATGGACACCTTCTATCGACGCACACACTACTTCAGTGGGACCTTGTGCCACCTTGATTGCTTTGCTTAGCACTCCTCTGCACACACACTAAGTCACACTTCTTGCACACTTGGCTCACTCTTGCTTCTCTACATTGCACACTGATTGAATGTCTCTTGCTCTTCTCTACCCTAGTGTAGAATATGCCCAACTTGCTTAGTCTAACCAAGAATAATGCATGCCTTGAGTTGAGTGTCCATTCACTTACGTGCCACTCCTAATTGATAGTGTATCTTGGTGCTCACTTTGATGTCCCAAGAATGTCTCAAAATGTGCACAACCAACTACTCCATGTTTTGTCTTGTAGTGACTTTAGGATAACAACAAAATTTTTAAATGGGGGCATACTTTCACTTTTATGTACCGCTTCCACTTTGCATACCTTCATGTTTTTCCTTCATTTCTTCAATATGTGTACCTAAGGGAGGGTTCACCTAAACCTTCCAAACACCTTTAAAACCCTTGAAACTTACAAAAAGACAAGCTACAACCTTCATCCACTTTTTGCAAAACATAACTCTTGTGAATAAATTAATTGTGCACTACCTGTGCACCTTGACCAACTTGACTTTGATCACATTTGACTTTGACTATCTTGACTTTGACTAGTTTCACTTTGACCATTTAACTTTGACTTGATTGACTTTGACCAATATGACTTTGTTGGGCTCAACAGTTTGTGTGCCATAATTTAACAATGCTATGTTCCTTGTGCCTTGGAGTTAAAAGGTGAATACTCTTCCTGACATTTCACTTTTTGAAATCTTCTTGAATGCTTGGTATGGGTATTCTATATAAGCTTCATACCTTGTACACCTCACCTACAATTGTTTCTCCAAAATCTGACCTAGACTTAACATAGAGAACTTTGCTCAACAAATTCATGTTACAATTTGAAGTATTCAGATTTCCAATCTTTCCATAGGGTTCCTTTGTGCCATATAATTTTTTTCATTTCATACTTGGTCTTGGAGTCTTCCAAATCTGAGGGTAGTGCTACATTCCTTGCCACATGATTTGAACATCCAGAATCAATATAGAATACATGATCATCTTATTTACCTCCTTTCATAGCATGTTCATAAGTAGAAGAAAAACTTCTTGTGACTGATAATCATGATAATGTTTCTAGTATTTCCTTCCTTTGTAATCTCTTGGATAGTTGTTATTGAAGTTGTTATTTCCATTGTATCCATAGTTGTCGTTGTTGTTGTATCTGCCTCTAATGCTCCATATCCTCCTCTCTTGTATCCTCTTCCTCTCTAGTTCCTGGTTCTTGAAGCAATGCTCAGTGATATGGTTGGTAATTCCACATATAACACAAGATAAGGAGCTTTGAGATCTCCCCCACCTTTTCTATGTCCTTTTCCTCTTCTTCTTGAACTTCTCCCTCTACCTACAAAGCTAGCTTGGGAGGTTCTTGCTTCTTCATCACGTTTATTCCCTTTGTCTTTAACATCCTTAGTTCTACCTTTATCATTGTATATATTAGAGGATTGATTAGTCTTATATGTATCTCCATCCTTCATAATCTTGGCTTAATGAGTGAAGAGGTGTCTCATGATTGTATTGAAATTTGGCACTTGCACGTCCACATATAAATCCATGGTAGTGATTAATGTTTCCCACTTATCATCTTATTTGATTCAACTCATGACTTATCTAACTACTTTCACTTCATCTATGACTTCAATAATGCTTCCCAATTGACCAACTATGTCTTTTATCTTGATGACAAAGCTAGTGACATTTTGCTTGGGTTGCTTCTTGAGGGATGTGAACTCCATCCATAGTTGATTCTTCCTAGCCTTGGTTTTTGAGGAGCAGAATGCATCAAGTGCATTATAGGTTTCTTGTGAAGTCCTACAACCCCTAATGTGTGGAAGTAAAAAAAAAAAAGAGTTTAAAATGTATGACTTTTCCAAATCATCCTTTGCACACCATGTGTTCAACCCCTCTTGCTCTTCTTGTGTTGGTTGTCCTTTGGTCCTTAGCATATGAATTAGTTCATCTCTAGGGATGTATCCATACACATTTCTTCCTTGTAGATATGTTTCCATCCATAGAGAACATGTTGAGTAGTTACCTTGATCCAATTTATCAATCAAAGATGGAAAAAACATCACCCATAATTTATATGCTATGATCATGCTTGCATACCACTATGAGGAGGTGATGATAGAGTATGAAGATGAGAGGGCCTTTGCAAATTCTTACTGTAAACCAACCTATTTTTTGCTTAGAAATTGTAGTTGAATCTCTAAGATTGAAAATGACATTTAAATATAACCATATTACTTTGGAGAATTGATCTCAAATGTTTTAGTCAAGAGAGACTACTTCTTGATTTGAGCATGAAGATAAAACCTTCTATAAATGGAAGAAGGCACTCCGATGAATGCTCAATGTTCCCACGTTTTATGAATTGAGTAAAATCCTTCCTCAAAACTTGAAATGGGAAGGTCAATGAAATAATCCAAGTTCTTTCACAGTTTTAGAGTGACTAGAGAGTGAGCAATATACTTAAGAACTCATAGACATGATCCCGACATTTCTAGAAATAGACAATACACATACATAGTCATAGAGTTTGATTCATATCTCTAAAAAGACAACTCCAATGATTAAAATTTTATCTACACAAAGGTTAAAAGTATGTTATCTTCATGATTAGAGCATTGGATGAGACAATGAGACAATAAGTCCACTTCAATGAGTCTGTGAAGTTGGAAGACTTGAACACTACATAGACAACAAAGGATAGTGGCTAAAGAAGGTGCTGAAAACTTCAAGTATATGTATAGATATGTAAAGTACAATAATTGGAGGTTTTGGATAAATAAAATGGCTAAGAGATAAGTACGATGACCTCTTTATAAGTGAGAGCTCTTCTATGTCCCCCGGATTCTTTTTCAACTATATATAAGTTTTCCTCATTGATTCTAATACATAGCTCTTGATTGATTCTACCAAAATATTCCAATGCTTTTTAGCCAATAATTTGAATTTTGAGTTCAAATGTGGCTTCAAGATTTTGGCTCCCTTTAGAACTACTTTTATTCTCGACTTTTCATCATAAAGGACTTCTACAATAGGTAAAAATATAATGAGACTCGTTCTTAGGAATGATCTAAGGATATGTGTATACACACACATTGTTGCTCATACTCAAATATAATCCATAAATATTTTCAAGCACTTAGGCTCGCCATATGTACCAAACCTTGCAATTTGAATCATCTAAAAAAGGGCAAAGGAGGTTCGTACCACCTGATGGTGAGGCAAAGTCATCAAATAAGGTGAAACGCCATGTTTGCCGGTTAATTTATGATTCATTCATTGTAAGGTACTATGCCTACATGACTTTAAGTTATATAATGCAAAGAAACTAACTATTTTGGAGAAGAAAATCAGCACAAGAAGTGGAATTAAGTGATAGAGAATGAAGTGAAGGCACTTTGAAGACAGTGGTATTTGACGATTAATGTGAAGAACAAAGGATATGAAATTCATTGGAAATAAATGTGTACTATGGGTAAAGAGACATGCAGATGGGAGCATCTCTAGATACAAAGCCATGTTGGATACCAAAGGTTTTCCTCAAAGCTATGGCATAGACTTGATAGGACATTCACTCTTGTATCTAACATGACTATTATAAGGAGTTTGATTGAAATTTCATATTCAAAATATTAGAGGATCTATCAGTTGGATCTAAGAATACTTTTCTAAATGGAGGGCTTAAAGAGACAATCTTTAAGGATCAGCTTGAAGAATTTGAAGATAAGAAGTTATTATATCATGTATGTAGGATTAAGAAGGCTCTTCATGAAATAAAGCAAGCCCCAAGCTTTTGGAATGAAAGACTTTTTAATTACTTGATAAAGTGTAGTTATAATCAAAGTATTGCAATTCATTTTTCTTTATGAAGAAGGAAGGTAGAAAAAGTGTTTTCATTTGTATATATGTTGGTGATTTGTTCATTGTAGGGGAGGATGAAGCCAAAATCAAGGAAATAAGGAGAAAACTTGGATGTGAGTTTAAGATCTCCAATTTAGAGACCTCAAAGTACTTTGCTTGAATCAACATACTATAGAAAGAAGAAGGTAAATATCTAATCCAAAGAAGTCACATTTAGATCTCTTGAAGGTGTTTGGATTGTGTGATTACAGATCTATTTCAAACTTATTAGCATTTAATATTAAATTAAGTGCCCATGGAGGAGAGGAAGTCTAGAATGTGATTGTGTACAGTTCAATTCTTTCATCTCTTTTATATTGTACAATCACAAGACCAGATATTCCACATGTTAGTGTGGAATCTTAATTTATGCAAGCACCTAGAGTTCCTTAACTCCTCGCAACCAAAATGATACATAGGTACATCAAAGGATCATTGAATGGAGGGGCCCATTATCCATTTGATGATCATGATGCATTACATATAGAAGCATATGGTGATGCGGTGTCATAGAGATTAAAATCTTTACATATGTAGAGTTTGAACCATCCATCTCCAAACTTCTAAGAAAGACTTCCAACTCAAAAGATAAAGATCGTTGTATTGGTAAAATTGCACTTATTATTTCAATTTTTAACAGTTTTAGACAAAGTCAACCATGTTCAAAATCAAGGACACAAATAGTCAAAATTTAGTCAAAGATGAGAAAAAGTATTGTTGCACTATTGGAAAGCTCTCGATGAGTATTTTCAATGGTGCAACAATACTTTTGCTCATCTTTGACTATTTGTCTCCTTGATTTTGACCATGGTTAACTTTGTCTAAAATGGTCAAAAACTAAAATAATAAGTGCAATTTTACCAATTTTCACCAACAAATGATCTTTATCTTTTGAGTTGGAAGTATTTCTTAGAAGTTTGGAGATTGATGGTCCAAGCTCTAGATATGTAGAGATGTAAATCTCTATGACATTCACCCCTACTAAACCTACACATCCGCCTCGATGGGCCAGTCCTGAAAATCAGTTTTTGCTTCAAAGATAAACTGATATTTCATGAGAACATTGAATTTGAAATCATTTTTCAAGTGCATGGGAAGATAAAAAATGTGCCTATGCAAGGTTGTATGATGTAGCTCTATCAATCACATACTTTGAAAATGCATAGTCAAAATATGGTGCAAAAGATAAGGTATTTGGCATTCATTGAAGAAGTATGTGTGCTCACTTTCATACATTTCAATGTGAATATACATAAATCCTTTCCATCACTCAAAGTGCGTAGGTAAAGGTCAAAATGTGCCTTGATGCAAGGTCATGTGGTGAGACCCAATCATGCATACTTTAAGTGCATTTTTCAAATAATCATGGTGCCAATGGGGTAAATGGCTTGTTGATGATGGTTTTAACGTTTTTTGAGTTTTGAAAATTTTTTTCATAATATTTCACAGTGCAAGTGTATATGCATTTATAGAAACTCCAATGTGAGTTTACATCTTTTCATGCATACTCTAAGTGCAAAATACTTATCATGGTGCAAAAATTGGAAATTTGAAATTATGAATCTATCTCATGCTTATCATTCTTATCAATTTCATCCCTCAACTCACTCTCAATAAATCTCAACCATCATCAACAAAGGTAATCTTGAAGAAGTGTGCTTCTATCGCATGAAAAACATCAAAGTTAGTATAAAAAAACATGCTTTACAATTCATCCTCACTATAATTTCTCTCATCATCCTATCTATGGATCTCTTCATGGTTCATCTTCAGCATCTATTCACCATGGATCATCTTCAAACTTTTCTTTTTTAGCATAGATAAAGGTTTAGAAGTTTTGATGAATTTTTCATATTTTGTTCAATTTGTTTGATAATATCTTCAATCATTTGTTTTTCATTTTCTTCGATTTTTTTTTCATTCCTTTTATTCTCATCCTCATTAGTTTCTTGTTTGATATTCTCATATTCACTTTGACTTTTTTCTTGATTGTTCATATCATGGTTCAAATGAGCTTTCAAATTTTTAACCTTCTCTTGATAAAAAAAATTGTCATTTTCTAGAACCTTTGGATCACATACCACATAATATTTGTCATGTTTCTTTTTCAATCGTATTTATTTTTCAAATTCTTGCTCATCCTCTTCCAAACTTTCTTACAAAATGTTTTTAACTTTTTGTTTATCCAACTTGATTTTCTCACTTTTCTTTTCATCAAAACTTTACACTTGATTGTTAATTGGTATCATAGTTTCTTGTTCAGAATATTTATTATCATCATATCTCTTTGGTCTCCATTGTTTTTTAAATTTATTAAATGCACTTGGCTTAGATTTTGTTTGATCAAAATATTTTTTCATTCCACCTCTTCCGAAGTTCAAGTGCAAAGGTAAATGATCATGATGATTACAAATTTTCTTATCAAATTCAGTGACCAATTTAAGTCTACAAGCCTTCTCATATGCAATACAATCCCAAAATATATGACCGAATTGATCACACCAAAATCATCTTATAGGTCAATCTAATCTTCTATGCATAGCCCTAGGGGTGCATCCTCTATGGTTGAATGAATGTTTTGATCAAGAGTTTGAGTAGACATATTTTGGACTTGTACTTGATGTTCATGTTTACACTTTCATGATTGAATTTATTTTACTTGGTTGAACAAAAGTTTCAAAATTTTTTTTCAAACCTGATACTTCATGATAAATCATCTCTTTTAAACTTTTTCTTAATTTTTTATTTTCTTGAAAAAAAATCATGTAATTCTTGATTTAGAGAAAACATTTTTTCAGTTTTTGATTGGATAAATGTGTTCATCTCTTTAAACTTCTCATCATATTCTGAAAATTTCTTTTCAATGAAGGCTTCCACACTAGAATCTATGTCTTGTGTGGTGTGCTTTGCACAACCCTTTTTGCCCATTGTTCACCTATGTAATGAATGTAAAAGTAAAATATGAGTACTTGGAATCAGCTTGTAACTGTACCCCCTGATTTCACAAATACCATGAAACAAGTTCACGTCTAGCTCAATCCCTATATTTAGCAGTGGTGCGAATCACATAGAGTTCCCGAAATCAGCTTGTAATTGTAGCCCCTGATTTTCCAAATATCATGAAATAGGTTCACGTTGGGTTCTATCCCTACGTTCAGCACTGGTGCAAATTGCATAGAGTTCTTTAGAATCTTGATTTTTTTGAAAAGCAAAAGATGAAGATAGCTGATTTTGTGATAGATTTAGCGATGGCAATGACAAACTTGCCTTGCATTTTTTCTTTATGAAGTACTTTTCCATGAGCAAAAAACTATATAACAAAGGGGTAAGCTCACTTTAGAGCATGAATTCAAGATATCATCTTCTCAAGACATCTCAAGGAGTGCTTATCATTGGAGGATTGGAGGAAGAAGGAGCATTATCATTGAAGAAGGAGGACGTTATCTTCATCTACTTAGAGAAAGGAGTTTCTCTACACTTGCTTGAAGTGGTGGAGATAACTATACACATCTAGGTGATGGAGGTGGCTCTACACACATGATGAAGCATTGATGAAATTTATGAAGCAACATTATGATCAATTATGAATCGGCAACATGTATTTTCTCCATTATTTTCATTAGAATTGTATGAACACTTATGCATTGATGAACTTTATGAAGCAACATTATGATCTATGATGAATTTGTAACTTGTATCTTTCATTATTTTCATTACAATTGTATGAATTATTATTATGAATCAATTCCTAATGTTCCCTTATCTCTTCTCTTTCAATTCTCTCTAAACCTATTTCCATATGTAACTTAAATCATGATGATGAATTGTGTAAGTGATCTGATCAATTGTTTTGAGTTTTTATATTCTCTTTGAGTCTCCATTCCACCACTTAAGCTTGCGTGAAGCACCCCACATGTGCCATCATCAAAACACCGATAGTTGGCCTGATCCACCCAACTGAGCCCCTTCATGACAAGTGAACTCGACATGAAATACATTCGTTCATTCTGCCATTTGAAACCGACATGAAATATGTTTGTTCATCCCGACAAGTGAACCTAACCTTTTAGCAAGAGTTTTTGGGTTAGGGGAACACGTGAGATGAAAATTAAATTAAGAGATAAAAAGGAACCATATTCAACTTTGACACTTATTGACTTTGGGTCAGAGATTAATGTGATTCCTAAAGAACTTTATGATAAGTTCAAATGGCCAATTGATAAGAACCATGGATGGTTGATGAGAATGGCTAATAATGGTTGTGGGTCTTTACTAGGAGCTTGTGCAAATATTTTTGTGATGATAGGTCGAATGACACATTCCACTTTTTCATCTAAGAAAAATACTCTTATGAGATTATCTTAGGTCAACCTTTCATATGTGAGACTATAATGGAAACAAAATTAATGGATGATGGGTCTACATATGCTAGGATTCAATCTAAAGATGATTTTCAATCACTACAAGTAATGAGTGTCAACCCAAATCACTTACGAAACAGAGAACAAATTAGAAGATCTCCTATATGCTTGGAAGAAAAGGCATACAATGAATTCTGACCTTCATGTGAGTGTGGAGCAAACTTTGGCCAAATTTTTTGTTAGACTCGACCATTGAGCGGGACAATGCTGGCCATTGGATTGATGTCTCGCAAAAACCTATACATAATTTTGAAAGCTTTTCTATTGTTTCCCTTCTTCAATTTTACAATTCATTAATTCCAAAACATACTCAAAAAAATCATTAAAGCCCAAGAAAAATACCTAAAAAACAAAGGATTCATTTTACCTAGTGAGCACATTGAGCATGTCATTGAAACTTCATCTACTTTTTCATTACTTGAAGAAATTCAACAAACATTACAATAGTAGATCACTTGAGAATTGTGCTTCTTAATTGGATTGATGAATATATATTGATTTCCAAATTTATTGATGAGTTCATGATTGACGAAGTTAAAGTTGACACAAAGTATAAAATAGTTGCTCAACCCTTACCAAAATGAAGTGATGAAATGTTGAAGCAGGTTGCAAAAGAACCTTATTTATGAGATCGACAAAACATATGGCATACATTGATTGACAAAACCATTAAGCAATTTAAAATAGGAACGGATGATTCGTTTCTATTACTTGCTGAACAAGAGTCATTTCTAAGTATCATTAGAAAGCATGGAAAAGCTTTTACACTTTATCCTTATGAAATAGGTTGTGTTGATCCAAGACTAGTTCCACCTATGATCATTTTTACAGTGCCACATATTCGATGGAATCTTCACCACAAGATTATCCCAAAAGCCACTTAGCTGAGTTCATGAGACTACTTAAGGAGAAGATGCACATGAGAATTCTTGAGCCATCGTAAGCTCCATATTTAAATAGATGGTTCACCGTACCTGTAATAAAGTGACAGGTAGGAGATGATTGAACTATGTGATAGGTAGGAGATGGTTGAACTACACCCTAAGAGAGAGGATTAGGAAGTAATCCTCAACCATGGCTTTTGGGGCAAGTGATTAGCCCATCACATTCTTAACCAAGAGGTTGTGAGTTCAATTCCTTACATTGGTATCAGAGCCTAGGAAGTAGGCTTGGGAAAGGTGGATTGACCTAATGGCCTCTAAAAAAGGCGCTTGGGCATCCTCTATATGAAAGGGTACAAAGTAACGTGTGTCGCTTTCACAAGTTAGTCCAACAATGATCGAGGTGTATCTCTCAACGTAGGTCAGATTGAGGCATGTAATATACCGTTGGAAGGCTCTCGGAACAAAATTTCCAAATCTAATGAGCTAGCGTGGAAGTGTGAAGTCCTTGGAAAACCATGGGTGGCACTTGATTGAGCTTTAAGATACCAAACATGGGTGAGAACAAGGTTCAAGGCTGAGGTTGAGAACAAGGGCTCAATACACAAATTTTGCAAACAACAAGGTTCAAGACACCAAGGTTGAGAGCAAGGGTTTAAGAGACCAAGGTTGCGAACAAGGTTCAAGAAACTGTGCGAGGTTGAGGACATCAATTCAAGGGCACCTAGGGAGTTCAAGGGACAGATCACCGAGGCCAGAGGGATACAAGAGTAGATCATTGAGGACAATGATTGACCAAAGGGGGAAGAATGTAATAAAGTGATAGGTAGGAGATGGTTGAACTACGTGATAGGTAGGAGATGGTTGAACTACACCCTAAGAGAGAGGATTAGGAAGTAATTCTCAACCATGGCTTTTGGGGCAAGTGGTTAGCCCATCACATTCCTAACCAAGAGGTTGTGAGTTGTAGGAGATGGTTGAACTAATTGATAGGTAGGAGATGGTTGAACTACACCCTAAGAGAGAGGATTAGGAAGTAATCCTCAACCATGGCTTTTGGGGCAAGTGGTTAGCCCATCACATTCCTAACCAAGAGGTTGTGAGTTCAATTCCTTACAGTACCTAAAAAGAATGGAAAGTTGAGGTTCATTCAAGACTTCGAGCCTATCAATAAAGTCACGATTAGGAATGTTGGAACTGGCCCAATTGTAGGAGAGTTTGCAGAAGAATTTGTTGAGCACTCTATCTACTCCATGGGTGATTTATATTCAAGATATGACAAATTCTAGCTTGCTATTGAAATTAGGGATATTACCACGATGAAGACCTCTAGGTTTAGTATGTATGTGCACTTTACCATAGGGAGCTACAAAATTCAGTAGCACATATGATGAATGCTATGAATATGGTCTTGCATGATTTCATTCCTAATGTGATGATGCCTTTCATTGATGATATTCCTATTGAAGGATGTGAGGAAAAGTTAAATGATGAAACCCTAGACTCTTCAGGATGTAGAAAATTTGTTAATGACTATAATTTTGATTGTGAGCGAATATTCAAAAGGTTCGATGAAGTTGGTTTAACATTTTCTATTGAGAAATCTATTTTTGGTGTCAATAAAGTACTCATTGTTGGACATCTATGTGGTCACTATGGTCGGACACCATATCCAGCTAAAGTTGATGTCATAAACAAGATTTCTGAGGCTTTTGGCAATGTTAACGAGGTGAGAAGATTTCTAGGAGCTTAAGCCTTCTATGCTATTTGGATAACTCACTTTGCACATGTTGATAATTGTCTTTATGATTTGTTGAGGAAGAATAGAAAGTTCATATGGACTAATGAACATTCGAAAGCCATGAGAAAATTGAACAAATTGCTAATTGAAGTTCCTATTTTTAAAAGAGTTGACTATTCAAATAATAAAACCATTATTTTGACTATAAACACTAGTGCTATAGGTATAGGATGGGTTATTGGTCAAGATGATGATGAGGGGAAAACATATGCAATTAGTTTTGGTTTTAAAATTTTGCATGAAACTCAATGATCATACCCAAAAATAAAACGGGAGCTTTGGGGTTTATTCACAACTTTAAAAACTGATAAGGAATATTTCATAGGAGCCAACATGATTGTTGAGACAGATTGTTTACCACTTATTAGTATGATTGCAAATTGTTCATGACCTGATATTGCAATGTTAAGATGGATATCATATATTAAATTTATAAATCTAGTTTTAGTTCATATTGTTGGAAAATATAATATTGTTATTGATATGCTTTCTAGATCTAAGTTTAAAGATGATTTTGATAATGCAGCAAAAATTGATATAAATTTAACTAATTATGATCCACAAGTGTATGAGTATGAAAAATTTAATGATGATGATTATGAAGGAGAGTGAAAACATATTGGTAGATACCTAAGTACTCTAAAAAACTCACCTACTTGGTCAATAAATAGATTCTAAGACATTAGAAAAAGATCTTTCATTTTTTTCTTAAAAGATGGATTTATTTAGAGACATGCTAAGGGAAAAAGATCAAATGCCACAAAAACTACTAGGAAAGAAGCAACTTCAATTGAAAGTTATGAAAGATTTACATGATATGTTATGGGCCGGACATAAAGGGTTCATGGGTACATATGAAAAGATTAGAGAAATTTATTGTTGGCCAAGAATATATGTCAATGTAAGGGATTATGTAAATAGTTGTACTACATGTCAAATGCATTCATCTGTGAAACATAGAGATCCTTTGCATCCAACATATCCTCCTTGTATTCACTATAAGTGGGTAGTTGATCTTGTGACCATGCCTAAAGTTATTGATAAGATGAGATATATTGTACTTGCAAGAGAAAGTACTCGTCAAGAGCTTTCCAAGGATACATAACACTATACCATTTGGTTCCAGAATGAGTCACTATGGTCCAAAATCATCTAGTTTATCTAGCATAGCATATACTGTTTAATAGATTTCTTATAACAAAAATCATGGGCGCTTCAGATAGCCCAGGTGCCTTTCAATGAACACAAGCGAGTTTGATTTTGGCTAGGTGCAATCGTGAAATGGTGGGAGTAGAGCTTTGTTTTTTTGGAGATTTTGGAGAGCGTTTTGCACTCGGGGATTTTGGAGAGTTTTTTGCACATGATCCTTAAAATTACTGTGAAATTTTCTGCAAAACACAAATGGTGACGGCATAGTTTTTATAATTGATTTTTTGAAGTTAATTCTGCAAAACTTCTAAAACTATATAAGAAGGAGGCCAAAGCTCAGTTGAATCATCTTCTCAAGATCTTCTCAAGGAGCTCTGGTATTGGAGATTTGGAGGACTTTGAGGTGCTACTTTTACATCTACTTGATGGAGGGTGGCTATCTCTCATTTTGGTGGTGATTCTTCTCTCATGCTTGGAGGAGGCTCTACACACATGCTTGGAGAGCGCTCTACACATGCTTGGAGGAGGCTCTACATACATGCTTGGACGAGGATTTTGAAGATTATTATGAGACAACATTACGATGAATTGGTAACGGGTAGTTTTTGATTATTTTCAATTACAATTGTATGAACACTTATTTTGAATAAAAAGTTTCCAATGTTCCCTTATTTATTTCCTTCCAATTCCCACCACACTTATCTTTTCTAATTCCCATTAATCTCATCTATCTCTAACTTACCTATTTTTGTATTCCCATATCTCACATGATCCATGATGAATCTATTACCTCCATATCGCCTATTTCCATCTTTCACATGATGATGGCTTTTTCTCCAATATTCATACATCTCTCTTATTTCCAATCTTCTATATGATGAATTTCACCTATCTCACCTATCATTTCTATTCTCTTTTATGATGTTAATGAATTGTACGAGTGATTTAATTAATTTCCATGATCTCTTCTACCTGTCAGTGTTTATATTTGAACTCTACCTCCTAAGTAGCCTGAAGCACCTTGCGTGTACCATCTATTTGGAACACTGACAGTTGGCGTAATCCACCTAACTTAGCCCTTCATGACAGTGGAGTGGGAAAGTTCTAAGGATGATATGAGGAGCACTAGTGGATATCTACTTATGCTAACTAAGAAGATCATCTCATGGAAACAATCTACAATGGATCTTCCTCAACTAAAGTTGAATATAGTGGCTTAGTGAAAGTCTCATGTGAGCTCCTGTAGCTCAAGAAATTGTTTATTGATCTTGATAAGAGGACCACCTACACATACATGAAAATGGAGGTTAGTCAATCACAACACTACCATCACCACATGCTACAGAAACCCTACTTTCCAAGAGATTATTATTATTTTTTAAATGTATCTTTTGCAAACTGAGTTATGCTTATGCAATAACTCAATCAAAAGTGTGTGCTCAATAATGATTGTGCTATATAAATCTTGCAAAGATGTTAATATGGATGATAATATTTATGCGAATTCGACCGCTTTAATGTTCAAATATATGCATGATGATTGGTAATAGGCAAGTTCAAATGCTAAGGTTCAAATATGTGCATGATGATTGTTAATACGTGGAAAGTATGTTGTTAGTGATACCAATGACCATGCATGGAAGAAGAAGTGGATATGCAAGTGAATCGATTCATGGGGTCAAATCGTTCTCGGATTTTATGAGTAGGCGATGGTGGATATAGCTTAAAGTTTGTAATCGTTGGTATGGCTATTACAAGTAGGTATGGCATAAGCGAGACTCTCGCATATGAGACTGTTGGAAGCAGCCAGAGGCACAGACGACACGGAAGCATATAACGACAAAGCAGGGAGCCAGTCGAATCGTTTTTCAAATAATTATGTTTTCAAATACTTTCCAAAAACCTCCAACAGTGATTTTTATCACTACTATAACATATGTAACATAGAAAACCCCATTTTGGAATCCATAACTCCATTTTGTGCAAGCCGAGGAGTCCTGGAGCTTGAGGAGCTTAGGTAGAACAAGCGTATCAATTTTCGTTATTTTTAGACATCGTTTACCCTTCCAAATAGCATCTAGGACCTAATTTTTAACTATGCCGGTCACTAGATGTGAAACCGATCAAAACTATTCTAGAAACTATAAAAAGAGCTAGAGAGCTCATTTTTGAGGTGAGCTTGTTTGAGTAGAGAAGAGCTTAGAGCTATTTTGAGCTTGTAATAGTGTTCTTGAGTAATAGAGCTAATTTCTCACCTTCCATTGTGTCTTGCTTGTCTCTTCGTAGTGTGTGTGTATGTGTGTGTGCATTTCTATGCTTCTCACCTTCACTCTCACTTCATCTCACATTCACAATCTTCATATCACTCCTGTCTCTTCCGCGGATTGACATTAAGGAGGTGGAGCTTCTTAACGTGGTTCTCACCATTGTGCTAGAGCAACACCAAATTTGGCGCCGTTGCCGGGGATCGAGTCTAGGACGAATGTGTGATGGTAAGAGTATAGCAAGAAGTGGCGTTGGAAGGTAAAAATTTCAGTTTTTGTTGTTGTTTTTACTTAGTTTTTAGTGTTTTTCACCTCCCCCACACTCCATCTTCATCACCGCATCATCATCTTCATCTCCAAAAAAATAAGAAAATTCACTATATCCCCCCATTCTCCTCATTTCCCCTCATTTGTGCATGCGAGAGAGTGAGAGAGAGCTTTTGTGCTTGTGTGTACTTTTGTTTTCTTGAGTTTTCTTGCAGGTACAGAGCTCCAATGCATCAGGAAGGCTGCAAAAAGGTAAAAACTTCAGTTTCTGTCAGAAATTTCCGTCTGTGTCAGACCATCGCGATCGTCTGCAAAGTTCGGAATTTGGAGAAGGCGACCACACCAGCGTGAAGAGCACACCTGCGCCTACAGGAATCCATAGCTGCATTCACAAAATTTGCATTTTGGTGGACCATCGCGACGGTCTCTGACCATCGCGATTGTGTCACACCATCGCGATTGGCTCACGCCATCGCGACGGCTTGGCCGGACCATCGCGACGGTCTCTGACCATCGCGATTGTGTCACGCCATCGCGATTGGCTCACGCCATCACGCCGACGGTGCCACGTGGCAATCTAGACCATCGCGACGGTGCACTTCAGACCATCGCAACGACACCCTCACACCATCGCGACACTTCAAAATTTCAGACCATCGCGATTGTGCACTTTCACGCCATCGCGACGGTGCAATTTCAGGCCATCGCGATTGTGCACTTTCACGCCATCGCGACGGTGCAATTTCAGACCATCGCGATTGTGCACTTTCACGCCATCACGACGGTGCAATTTCAGACCATCGCGATTGTGCACTTTCACGCCATCGCGACGGTGCAATTTCAGACCATCGCGATTGTGCACTTTCACGCCATCGCGACGGTGCAATTTCAGACCATCGTGATTGTGCACTTTCACGCCATCGCGACGGTGCAATTTCAGACCATCGCGATTGTGCACTTTTACGCCATCGCGACGGTCCCAGACCATCGCGATCATCTCAGACCATCGCGATTGTGCACCCCCATCGCAAATTTTAGGGTTTCATTTTTTGGCCAATTTTGGGGCTATTTTTGGGAAATTTTTGGGTGATTAGACTCATAGGAGACCCCTTAGCTCATATTTGGAGAAAAACCTGTTTGTCAGTTTTTATCCCCCAGGGCCTGAACAGTCATAACTTTTTCATCCGAAGTCAGTTTTTTGAGCTTAATAGCTCGTTAGAAAGCTCTTTACGAATACTACGTGACCTCAACTGTTTTTTCTTAAAGGATACGTCTATTTTTAGACAAGCTATTTTGAGGTTGACCTAGTTTGGGACTAGAAAGCCAGGGGGCAAGCATTGAAAAGTAGGGCAAAAGGGAAGGGACTTAAAAGGTGTATATACTCAAGTGCTTGGTCATCCAACTGTGAATTGGTCTAATATTGAATTTTTCCAGGTCTAGCAAGGGCAATCAAGGGCAACCAAGGCAAGGCAGTGAAGGGCATAAAGCTTGGGAAGCGCGGCTTCTTGGGCATCAGAGCAACCAAAAAAGCTGACTCGAGGTTGGAAGATTACTCAACCCCCTCAGTCAATTCTTAGCTTAGGATAAACGGTAGCATTGTGGATTTAAGACGATAGGAACGCCTCAAGTTCAAGAGAAATAAATTTATCAAGTTCAAGACTAAAGTAAAGGTGTGTGACACCAAAACCTAAAGGAAAGAACATAAGTCTGACGGAACGAGAACTCAAAATTATAACAAAAAGTCGAATTCCTGACGCATACACTAAGACAAGAATCTAAAGAAATTTAAAAAGAATCAAGACAGTAATAACAAAGAATCTGTAACGATCTGAGCGTGTACTGAGTGTGCAAGGAATAAAATTAATGAACCTTAGATCGGGCAAACATATAGGCAAGTCAGAGCGGCGAAGCCTTAGATCATCAGAGGCAAGTGTAAGAACTACTGCACGATCGTGGGCTCAACAATTGAACACTAGCTATCCCTACGAGAGCTCAGACACCAGCGAATCAGAAATGGCATTTAGCACAGAAAGACCAGAAGGAGGGTCGAATGTAGCCTATTTAGAAAAACCAGAAGGACCCTATAGAACGCAACTAGAGTTTCTCCAAACCAACCGATTAGGTGCTCGCATCTATGAGGATGGTTTGCGAAGGCAAGTGGTGCAAATGCACAACCCCGATCAACCCATTGGATTGGAACGTCCAGTGGTGAAATTTGAGAGAGACGCGTACATAGACAAAGAAGGAACGATGTACATCTTAAGTACGCAGCCAAACAATACCGACGAGTTTGGCGTGATTCAACCAGAGACGGAAGCAAAACCTCAAGGAAAAGAACCATTAGAAGAGCCTAGAACACCTAGAGGGAAATCTGTACTGACACGAGTACTAATCCCGGATTGGATCCCTCAGGACAACAGAAGCATAGAGTTGTTTGTAAATAAAGAAACTGATGAAGCCTTTTGGAGATACAAGACCGAAATACTTAGTGAGGTAGGTATCATCACTATATACGAGTTCAAGGACCCGGATACACCTGGAAAGGTTGTATACCTGGATGAGACTTCAGAAAGAGTCTTTGTGGTGCCTGACCGCGCTAAAAACACATACACATGGAGAGGTGAATTGGTATTCCCTCCATCTAGGATGAACATGAATACAAATCAACAAGGGGCAGGAACATCCTCAGCCCATGGAAATCAAAGAGAGGGAAATAAAGAGAGACCGGAAGTAAGCTTTAATCACCCCATAGGGAGAGATAGAACAACCACGGACACTAATAGAGCGGATAGACAAAGAGATCATGTAATACTAGGTGGTAGAGATGATTTTCCTCTACCTAGGCCACGCGAACACGCAAGAATATTGAGACCCACACAGTTAGTAAAATCAATGAAGAATTATTTTGATGGGACAGGAGATCCCTATGACCATGTCGCAGAATTCAAGCAATTACTAAGAGCAGAACAAGTCGAAGACATGTTCACGCAATACAACGCATTTGGACTAACGTTAAAGAACACCGCTTTAACTTGGTTCCAACCTTTGCAACAAAGGCAATTTAGAGACATCCATCACTTTTTAGAGTCATTCATCACTGAATTCTCTAAAAGCGGGATTAGACATGACACGTCTTCGTTGATTCATAGCTTTAAACAGACCCCTCAGGAAACAGTCAGACTGGCAGGACGTAGGTTTAGACAATATGTTGAACGATGTCCAATGCAAGAGCTACCCTCACAAGCCAAGCAAGTGTCATTGTTTCTAGATGGCTTGTTGAGCTCTAAACTACGCTCCTACGTGTACCTAAAAGAACCCAGAACGTTAGAGCAATGTATAAGAATTTGTATAGACATTGAGGACAACTTAGGAGATGAGTTGGAACTCTCCAAGGTCTATAAGGACTCAGACTGTTCATCTCTAGCATCCACAAAATTGTCTAGCTCAATAGAAGACCTAGCAGAAAAAGTGGCCCAGAAACTAGGAGTTTCTAGCAAACCTAGGGTACTAATGAACAAGCGCTGTTACACCTGTGGTGGTGATCATATGGCAAATGTGTGTCCCATCTAGGATGAACATGAGTATCAAGACCGAAATACTTAGTGAGGTAGGTATCATCACTATATACGAGTTCAAGGACCCGGATACACCTGGAAAGGTTGTATACCTGGATGAGACTTCAGAAAGAGTCTTTGTGGTGCCTGACCGCGCTAAAAACACATACACATGGAGAGGTGAATTGGTATTCCCTCCATCTAGGATGAACATGAATACAAATCAACAAGGGGCAGGAACATCCTCAGCCCATGGAAATCAAAGAGAGGGAAATAAAGAGAGACCGGAAGTAAGCTTTAATCACCCCATAGGGAGAGATAGAACAACCACGGACACTAATAGAGCGGATAGACAAAGAGATCATGTAATACTAGGTGGTAGAGATGATTTTCCTCTACCTAGGCCACGCGAACACGCAAGAATATTGAGACCCACACAGTTAGTAAAATCAATGAAGAATTATTTTGATGGGACAGGAGATCCCTATGACCATGTCGCAGAATTCAAGCAATTACTAAGAGCAGAACAAGTCGAAGACATGTTCACGCAATACAACGCATTTGGACTAACGTTAAAGAACACCGCTTTAACTTGGTTCCAACCTTTGCAACAAAGGCAATTTAGAGACATCCATCACTTTTTAGAGTCATTCATCACTGAATTCTCTAAAAGCGGGATTAGACATGACACGTCTTCGTTGATTCATAGCTTTAAACAGACCCCTCAGGAAACAGTCAGACTGGCAGGACGTAGGTTTAGACAATATGTTGAACGATGTCCAATGCAAGAGCTACCCTCACAAGCCAAGCAAGTGTCATTGTTTCTAGATGGCTTGTTGAGCTCTAAACTACGCTCCTACGTGTACCTAAAAGAACCCAGAACGTTAGAGCAATGTATAAGAATTTGTATAGACATTGAGGACAACTTAGGAGATGAGTTGGAACTCTCCAAGGTCTATAAGGACTCAGACTGTTCATCTCTAGCATCCACAAAATTGTCTAGCTCAATAGAAGACCTAGCAGAAAAAGTGGCCCAGAAACTAGGAGTTTCTAGCAAACCTAGGGTACTAATGAACAAGCGCTGTTACACCTGTGGTGGTGATCATATGGCAAATGTGTGTCCCAATGCACCACAACCACAAGCCAACCCTAGTGGCCAATACTGTACAATTGAGAGAAGATACACGAATCATACGGCTCAGGACTGCCCATACAACAAACAAACCGTGAGACAGAACTACCCGCAAGCATACCCGCAGCCAGGTAGGTATCAAGGCCAATACAATGCTCAGCCTTATTACTATAGGCCTCCTCAGAACTACCCATACCAGGCTCAACAGAGACCTCAACCCGTCTTAGCTCAGCAGCCACCCCCACCAGCGAATGTCATCTCAGTGAAATACGTTGCTGCAGAAGAGGATCTAAGTAGGGCTTTAGTGCCTTCTTCACCTTTGATCACAGAGAGTGACCCACACTCAAACAGTTTTGATTCTACGCATGTAGATAGTCCACCCGCATATTACACAGAGTCACCAGAACACGTGGAGACATATCATTACGATAGTCCACCAGTGGAACCTAGTTGGGAGCTAGACTATGCTAATGTGATGTACACAAACCCAAATCCACGGCCCCAAGTAAGACAACAGAGACCACAGGGCCCTAGAGGACCATGCTTTAGGTGCCAAGGAGATCATTTCATAAAGGATTGTCCACATCCCCCTATATCAGGATAGTCACAGTACTATAACATCCAAGGCTTTTGTACTGATTGTGGCAAAGAGCACATAATCAAAGATTGTCCTAAGAATCCTGTTAATGCTTCGAATGTGACACCGATCAACGTGATAGGTATTGTAAATAACGCAGATGGATCCAACCCTACATACGTGCCTATCCAAGCTATAACAAGAGCCCAGGCGCTCTTACAGAACCAACAGCTTAATCAGGAGAAAGTAGTCAGAAGCAGTGAAGTTGCAGAATCTAGCAGTAAAAAGACAAAATCTTGGAAAGATTCTAGAGAAAGAATAAAGAGAAAGTGGAGTAAAAAGATAACGGAGTTGGAAGGAAGTTTGAAGGAATCTAGAGCCAAAATCCAAGAATTGACTTCACAGGAATTGAGTGAAGAGAATCCAGCTCAAAAATCAGGATCAGTTTTAGCGGAACCCATACCAGAAAATCTAGACATGATGTTTCGTGCATATCAGGCTAGATTAAAAGAGGGACCTCAAGTAGCTGAAATGAGCAAAAACTACCCTCGAGCTGATTTAGAAATTGAGAGAACTAAACTTTGCATGAAAATGGTAGAACTAGCACAAGCTTTGTTCGAAGCCTCTAGATATCTTAATTGGAATAACATGGCAAAACCGGAATTACATTTTCAAGGACTAATGGAGAGGCTAGAATACTTGATAGAGAGCAAAGAGAAAAAAAATCAGCCTAGGAACCCTATTGTCCCAGAGACACAGGAATGGAATGCGCCATCCCTGTCTCAAGTACCCAACTCAGAAAGTCAAGACAACCTGTCTTCCATACATAGGTACTCACATGAATTTTTGAGAGAGATCCAAGAAGAGAAATGGAGAAAAGAACAAGGAACCCATCCTCCTATTCAAGAAATAGACGACTTGCAGGAACAATTTCCCCAAGACATCCCCTCTATATACGATGATGTAGAGGAAGAACAACTGAGTGAACACACAAGATTTGAATCTAATTCTTTACAAGAATTACCTCAGTTCACAGGACCTTGGGAAGCAAAGTCTATTAGTATGAGAGCACCCACGATAATAGTGAGGATTGAAGAATCACTAATCCCTAGAAACACGGAAGTGATCAAGAATACCAAAGTACAATGTAATCTCACTCTAGAGGAGTTGTTAAAGGTAAAACCAGAATTGTGGAAACATGTAGCAAATCAATTCCCTGAGCTTGCTACTACTCCCTCACGAATAGGAGCACAAAATAAGGTACCAGAGATACCCATAGAAAAGATCAGAGATGTAAGCGAAGGAGAGGAAGGTAACACTTATCTTCCAATAACCCATCAGGGCTACACCACGAAAGCCATCTTAGACTCAGGAGCCGGAGTAGCCATAGCTACCACCGCTTTATGGAAACGTTGGGGTAAGCCAGCATTAAGACCCACCAGGATGAAGCTACAAATGGCTGATGGGCACATAGAAAAACCATTGGGCTTACTAGAAGGCATATCTCTCACCACTTGTGGTATAGAATTTTGAGCATACTTTCGCCATTTGTGACTTTGCAAAAAACCATGCTTATGAGATGATATTGGGACGACCCTTCATGCGTCAGTTGCAAATTGTACAAGATTGGGGAACTAATTCTTTGTACTTGCAACATTTAGGAGTGACTACCAAAGTCAATCTTAAGGACTATTCACATAGAGATGTACCCCCAATACAATGGAATACCATCCATAAGACACCAGTAGAAACAGAATCCGTGCACTCATTAGAATCAGATCCTTCTTGGTTGCATGAGGATACTCATTTATGGATGTGTAAAGTAGCCAAACAAGAGGAAGAAAGGTTAGAAGCCAGGACCTTAGGTGCAGAACAACATCCACGAACCCTTCAAGATCCAGCCTACGCACCTGTAGTATTCCCAGACGAAGAGTTTGAACCCCATGGTTGGGCAGAAATCCTAGCAACCATGGATGTAGCCATCAATGAAGAACAATGGACACCCCACTGTGACGAGGATGGCTATGACATATCAGTTTTCACGATAGAGCCAATCATGTGCGATGCGATTTTAGAAGAGTGTGAACCTAACACTGATGCATTTGAGGATGCAAGCGATTTTGATTTAGAATCAATTATCATGGACCCACCCTTTGCATCAGAGGAAGAATATTTTTTCAAAGTAGAGACTCACACTCAGAGACACGAGGAAATTACGAATGAGGTGAGATTAGCCACAGAAGTGACTAGCAAGAGTGAAGGCAAGAAAAGAAAGAAGAAAGAAACCACGACAGAAAAAGAAGAATCTTTATTTGAAGTACCCGAGAATTTCAAGAAAGATGAAATCGAAGATAGAAGAATCATGGTACGAATGCCTAATAGAAAGGCGAATGACGGACAAGTATATGATAACCGAGAGAAAACCAAGAGAATAATCGTAGCCATAGAAGGAGAAGAAGAAAAATGTACATACATAGGGCATGATTTGACAATTGAAGAAGAAGAAGAGCTAGTTGCCCTATTGTGCGAATATAGAGATGTTTTTGCGTGGAGTTACAAAGATTTGAAAGGAGTAGATCCAGATATACGTTCTCATAGAATCCCTATGACTCCAGATGCAAAACCGACAAAACAGAAACCTTACACGTACAATGATAACTACGCTGCGAAGATTAAAGAGGAGATAGATCACTTGATAGAAGCAGGATTCATTTACGAAATTGAGCATACCGAATGGGTATCCCCCATTGTGGTTGTGCCCAAGAAGAATGGAAAATTGCGTGTGTGTATTAACCTTAAAAAAGTTAATGCCGCCACGATTAGAGACAATTATCCTCTTCCTATCACGGAACATCTATTGGAAAGAGTTGCGGGCAAGGAAGTTTATAGCTTTCTTGATGGTTTTTCAGGTTATAATCAAGTAGCCATTGCTCCAAAGGACCAACACAAGACGGCATTTGCCACTGAATGGGGCATATTTGCATTTCGTGTGATGCCATTTGGCTTAACAAATGCACCTGCCACTTTCCAGCGACTCATGTGTCATGTTTTTAAGGAATTCGTACGCAAGAGTTTGGAAGTTTATGTTGATGACATATGTGCACATTCAAATGTAAGACAGACGCATATCCCAGAGTTAAGGCAAATATTTGACAAATGTCGAGAATATCAGGTTTGTTTGAACCCAGAAAAATGCGTTTTCATGGTCAAACAAGGCAAAATTCTAGGACACATTGTGTCAAAAAATGGAATCTCTACGGATGAAGAAAAGGTGAAGGTAATTGCAGAATTACCTAGACCAACTAATGTGAAAGAGGTACAGGCATTTATGGGCCATTGCGGTTATTATAGGAGATTCATACACATGTATGCAATCATAGCCAAGCCTTTGTACTCTCTTTTAACCAACTTTGAATGGACAGATGAATGTGAAAATTCATTCAATGAACTTAAACGACGCTTGTGCTCATCACCTATATTGACTACCCCAGATTGGAGTAAGCCATTCCATGTACATGTGGATGCATCCAATTATGCCATAGGATGTGTGTTAGCACAACCCACGAAGGAAGGTAACATAGATCTCCCCATAGCTTATGCTAGCAGACAATTGAACACAGCCGAAAGAAATTACACCACTACGGAACGAGAAGGATTAGGGATGATCTACGCAGTAAAGAAGTTTAGGCACTACTTGTTGGCCAACAAATTCAAGTTCTTTACAGATCATCAAGCCCTATTGTACTTAGTCAACAAACCATGTAACACAGGACGATTGATATGTTGGTTTCTATTACTCATGGAGTATGATTTTGAAGTCGTAGTCAGGAAAGGAAAGACACATCTTAGAGCTGACCACCTTTCAAGATTAACCTCAGGAGAAGCTCCTCAAGGAGTAGTGGATGAGTTACCAGATGCATACTTGTTTAACCTTGAGATAGCACCACAATGGGCTAAATCAATAGTCCCTATTCTGACATACGGACCCAAGAATCCTAGGATAAAGATCAAAGAAGGAGAGATTACCAAGTCTCAGAGATACCAAATAATGGCAGGAAGCATATATAAACAGGACAATCAAAAGATTCTTGCTTGTTGTGTAGATGAATCTGAACATGCGAATTGGTTGCAATTAGCACATGTAGGTGCATTAAAGCAACATCATTCAAAACATCGAACATTACAGACTCTGCATAGATTAGGAGTATATTGGCCTAC
Source organism: Ceratopteris richardii (assembly GCA_020310875.1). Lineage (NCBI taxonomy): Eukaryota > Viridiplantae > Streptophyta > Polypodiopsida > Polypodiales > Pteridaceae > Ceratopteris > Ceratopteris richardii. Next base: position 7,700,880 of record CM035442.1, on the reverse strand, counting down.
GATGGAAGCAGATGTCTATAGGTTGTGTAAGGAATGCAATGTTTGTTGTGAAAGACCACCAGTAGAGCATGCTACATTATATCATGTGTCTCTCACACCAGACTGGAGTGAACCTTTAGTGACATACTTGAGGACGAAGACATTCCCTCAAGGAATGACCTTAGCACGACAACGCAGTCTAGAGCAGGAAGCTCAAGATTTTTCACTTATTGGCGATAACCTATACAAAAGAGGACGAGATGGATATCTAAGACAATGTGTTCATGAGAACGATTATCTGAGCATACTAGAGACTGCACACCAAGGTGTTGCAGGAGGTCATTTTGGACCCGATAGGATAATCAAAGCCATCCTCTTTGCAGGATTATGGTGGCCCACTCTTCACATGGATGCTCATACCTATGTTAAGAGATGTGATGTGTGCCAAAGAACTCAGTTTCCTACTTGCAGAGATGAAATGCCATTGAAACCCATGATGGGCGGACGTGCATTTTCTAAGTGGGGTATAGACTTTGTAGGACCCATTAACCCCCCTGCAAAAGGTACACATGCGGAATACATTATTGTTGCCACGGATTATCTGACGAAATGGGTAGAGGCAAAAGCCACAAAAAAGAATGATGCACACACAACTGCAAAATTCTTATTTGAAAATGTCTTTACAAGATATGGACTGCCTATAGAGTTAGTGAGCGATCGAGGCACTCACTTTCTAAACCAGGTCATTGAATATTTGTTACAGGATTTTATGGTGATTCACAAGAAATCCGCACCATATCATCCTCAGGCCAATGGTCAGGCTGAAAGCACTAATAAGATCCTTTGTAACGTACTGACGAAACTCGTGAACAACAAACGTTCAGATTGGGACAAACAGTTACACCACGCTGTTTGGGCATATCGAGTGGCCTACAAGACCGTACTCAATGCAACTCCCTTTCAGATGGTTTTTGGTCAGAATGCAGTGCTTCCTTTGGACTTCTTGATACCGACCCTTAAGGTTGCACAAGAACATCAGTGGACCGGTCATGAATTATCAGCAAGAATAATGGACTTGGAACGATTAGAAGAAACCAGGCTAAAGGTAGCAGCAGGAATATATGCAGCGAAGAAGCGACAGAAAGCATATTTTGATGCACATGTGAAAGATAAAGGCCTAAAAGAAGGAGATTTAGTTCTAGTATATACGCTGAAACAACACGCACGTAAGTTAGAAAAGCGAGGTTATGGACCTATGATCATTAACAGACTCTCAACAAGTGGAGCAGTACAATTAGCCACTTTAGAAGGAGATATAATGCCTAATTATATTAGTGGCTGTAGAGTCAAGCTATATCAGGAACCTCTTACTGAGGATATGCTTAGACGACTCACGTTGGCAAAGAAGCGTAAGGAGGAAGAAAATAGAATACGAGCGGAAGCTCAGGCAGAAGCAATAGAACGCATTAAACGCATGAAGTTAAGAAGACAAGGACTAGGGAGAGAACATTATAACCATCTGGAAACTACACCCAGATATCCCATGGCCATGTGTCAAGTAAAGTCAACCACTCATCCTAGTATAGTGGACAGGAGACCATTCATTACAGTCAGGTTAGAGCACCGCAACCCTTGCCAAGAGCTCAGGGCTTTAATTGACTCAGGTGCTGCGACTAGTGCGATTAGATGGTCCCACTATAAGGATTCAGGAATAGAAATGCGGCCAATTGAGGCATACCTCATAGGCCTAGGAGGCATGGAAACCCCTTGCATGGGTGAGGTGGACCTTCCTATCCTCATTAAGGATGTGACCATGACAGCGAAGCTACTAGTATGCCATGATGACGACCTGATAGAACCCCTAATCCTTGGCCAAGATTGGCTATACGATCACTCAGTGGACCTAAATCTTAGACAAGGCTCCTTACAGATTGGAACCTTAGAACAGAAGTGAGTGATACCGCTTGACTTCCCTAACGGCATTCCGATTGAGGTTTGTAACCCTAGACCCTATGAAACGCATGCGACGGAAGACCGGAAGATCTTGGGTCAGACCAGTCACGTTACGTCTACACCAACCCACTCGGGATTGGCTAGGGACAATTGTCAATCAGAAGGACGACAGAAGATCTTCCCTGGGGCTTCCTGCAAACTAGAAGGGGCAGCTACCCAACCGCTAGGGCCGATGAACACAATCAGTGGTCAGGTGGGTTGCATAAGCCGCCAAATGAGCACAACACCCTGTGGTGCTCATCCTTCCAAACTTGCTGCGGACTGGCCTAGATTAAAGATAAATAACGAATCACTTCCTAATGGGCAGGTCACACAAGTGTTGGATCTCCCTTCTTTTCCAAAGCAGAGTGTCCAAAGGACCTCTCAAACCCAACCACGAAGGAGTCAACCACAACAGAGGAACCCAGACCGACGACACCACCAGACAAGGCAAAGACAGCAGTATCAACATCACGGAACAAGTGGCACGAGACAAATATGGGTGCCAAAAAGGACAGCAACCACAGGCTATTGGCAACACTGCCGACGAGAACAGGACAAAGTTTCAACAGAAGCAGAGTCAGCATCCAAAGTCCCCTCGATCTTCTTCCTCAAGTACAAATACTCGGCAGATTTGGATCGCCAAGAAGTATCTTATCAATCGACCCACACCCATGCAGATTTGGGTACCCAAACAATGTATTATAGCCCAACCCTCTAGCCATGTAATATATACCCCTCCGAAATCTTTTCATCCTTCAATACCACCAAACCCGATACCACCTTTTGTCCCTCAGCAGAAACATACCACCCACTCCAAGACTCTTAGGAAATGGATACCGAAACGTATCCAGACGTCTTCTTGTACCCCCTTATCTAACAATTCTCCCACCCCGTTTAAACTCCACCCTTGTAATAATTCACCCTCAACTAAACCTTGTATAAATTCATACACCCAAACCCCACATCTTGCATAATAAAAGCTCATCAAGAAGTGCAGGCATAATCTGAACCATGTAGGTGTCTAGAGACCTGCATTAGCTCTGCAAAAAGATCATTGCATCAATCACTTCACGACACTTGGCTACACGGGTTACACATCGGTAATGGAAAGGGATTGCGGTCTCACCTTATTGGGATCATAATTAATTTCCATGCTAATGTGTTAATCTTTTGTAGCAGATCTTTTCCATTAGCTCATCAGTCATCATGCAAACGGAAGCAGGACCATCAGAAGCTGGCCCCAGTGCACCGATGGCCACTATTGGAGAATTACTAGCAGAATCTTATCCTACGATGCAACCACCAGAGTTTCAAGGTTTTCCAGGACCCATGCCAATCGATGATCCTCCTAGAGGATATACCGAGAAGATTCACCGTAATTCTCATTGGTTCCAAGGCCTAGCAGGACCATTAGCAGACGCAGATTTCATATTTGAGGCCAATTTGGCATTTGATCTACGCACATGGACCAAGTACCAGTTCTTTTCAAGAGAATTTGAAGGACTACAGAATACACAAGATTTAACGCACATTTGGGCACGAGCGGGATTTACAGAATACTTTAGTGACCCTCTGCCTAAACCTGATTTTTACAGATGCTTTTACTTGGTAACCACCTTAACGGCTTCAGAGAACAAGGATCTACCCGGCACATTCATGTTACCATCCTTGGTAAATGATCCTCCATTTAGAAGGTTTTATTTGTCTAAAGATTTAATTCGCGCAGCTCTGAAAATACATGGAACACACACTACAACGGAGAAAGAACGGCTAGTCCCAGAGCAGATGAAACGTGGTGACGTAACTAAGTGGGAGGATATTTCAGCCATAACCCCTGAGCTTTCCAAGCCATTACGGATATGCATGCAGCACTTTGCTTTCCCAGCTCAGGATCGTTTTACCATGCCCCACAAGAGAATCTGGTTTGGATTATACTTAGCATGTACTGGACCGCAAACGGTTGATCTAGCCAGCTGGATCATTGATCAGCTCTATTTGGCACAACATAGGTGGGAGCGAAAGAAGGTAATCAATGGGTGCTGCACCCTCACCAGGATCATATATATGTGCTTGGCATATGATTTACCCATAGAGCGTGCCATGACCAGTGAGGAACTGAAAGCATTCAAAGGGACCACTAGGAAGGCTAGAAAGTCTAGCAAAGGCAGAGCCGGAAAGTGGATGAGAGGTACTATCCCATGCCTACAAGTCCCAGAATCACCCTCTCCACAACCATCTCCAGAGCAGTCACCAACAGCAGCCACTCCCACGGTACCACCAATTCGTATACGGTTATCAAGACCAGTTACGCCGGAGGGCACCACCAGTACTGTCGCACCCCAAGCATCCACAACCACAGAACCTATCACCACAGCAGCTGAACTTCCCACCACTATTGGTGCGGAAGCTTTCTCTTTTCCAATACCGCATTTAGAACCAGGACAAGCAGAGCCACTGGACCAAACTTTTGATTTTGAGATGCCTGATGCATTCTCCAATGAGTTCCAGTTTTCAGAAGGACAATTGTTTTCTCAAGAATTTGAAAGGCCTAGCTACCCTACCACACCCAGGGATCAGCCACAAGGACAGATCGTGTCCAGCTCTGATGACGAAAGAACAGCAACCGATGACGACGAAGGAGACGACGAAGCTAGCCAGGGAACACATGAATCCCAAGAGCATGAACAGACAGATGGCCAAGGCCAACAAACAGACACACATGGGGATACGAGTACCCATGAAGATGAAACTTACGAGGCAGCAGCTTACACACTAGCTATCAAGAAGTTGTATAGAACTATGGAAAAAGTTTGGGCACGCAAAAAGCTGACAGAGGAAGAGAGTCAAACAATAATAGAACAAGAACTTGTCACAGGCGGATTCGAAGACGCATACATCAAAGGATTCAAAGAGTTAGTCAAATCAGTAGGCTCCAACGAAGCACTCAGGTACTTGCAAAGAAAGCCACTACCACAGTTTGACCCCCGCAGGGTACGACTACTTTCAAAGCCCGGCGAATACATTCGTGTACCAACCGGAGCACAATCTTCAGAACAAGCCAGGGAGGCACGCCTCGTCCCCGAAAGTTCGTTGGCTGTAGAAACCATCTTTGTAGATTCCCCACCCCGCGCTACAGCTGTACAAACCTCAGTAGTCACTGAAGTACCGATCACCCCAACTACTCCTCTCTCACCGCCCGTCCATCCAGCCTCCCCTCTTCACCCTCCTTCCCCCAGACCAACATCTTCATTCGCCGGTGGTGTTGCAGAAATTGTCTTTACGACCACTAACCCCACCATTCCCGCACCCATTAGCCCTAGTCTACCCCCTCCCACACCCACCTTTCTACCCAACCCATTCCTCCATCCATCTTTTCCATCTTTCCCCACAACTCCAAGACCCGTCTTCCCATTCCCCCCGCCATTAACCTTCTCCCCCGTCTCACCTCCCCGACCCACTGTAACCCCTCTTTCCCCTTTCCACCAAGCTGCTCCAGCCAGCCCCCCTATAAATTACCCCTCAACCTTTGTAAATCCCGTATTTACACCAGCACGAGCACCCACGATCACACCCATATTCACGGTCACCGCACTAGATACGTCCACTGACATGGACATCTCACCACCCGCTGCACCATCACTCACTTCACTCCCGGCACAAACATTTTTAGGCACATCACAATTTTCAACAATCACTACATCATCCACCTTCCCATCCCCATTCCCCGTTCCCGTTGCATCTACACCAACTGCATCTTCATTTAGCACCCCGTTAATACTATCACCCACTGTAGATAATGCATTCCGACAGATGTTCATGTGTATGACGCAAGTAAGAGATGAGTTCACATCTCTTGGTGATAATTACCAGCAGCTGTAGAGGACAACCAATGACTTACAGTCGCAGCTTAATTTATTGTCTATTGAGAACTGCCTCTCTGAACACCCGCTACCAGGAATTACGCGAGGCTTATCACAAATTGGAACTCGAAAGCGAAGAAAAGACCAAGGAAGCCATTGCTGACCTGGATAACTTATTAAGAGCCCAGACAGTCTGCAATGCAACGCTAACACGAAACATGGGCTTACTATGAAGACACCTAGCAGCCGCCAAGGAAGAAAACCAGCGCTTACAAGATCAGAACCGAGAAAACTTAGAAGCAGCGCTCGACCACCCAGACCAACCACTCAGTCCTAGCAGGTTCAAAGCCATTCCTTCAGACTCGATGAGAATGCTGCTAGACGATCATGTAAGATTACTAGATGAATACGACCGCATGAACGAGGAGTTACAGAAACTCAAAGAAGATCACAAATTACTCCAGTTACGAGAACTGGCACACCAAGACATACCAACACCTGTGGACCCCTCTCCTGACCTCCTAGAGGAACTCAACTCATTACGGGCCCAGGTATCGACCCTTGAATCAAGGATTGCAGTATATGAAGCGCCACCAAGGCCAGATTCCCCACCTGAGCTTCCAGCTGAGGAAGAAACGGTCACCATCCCGGTGGAGGAAACGTTTGAAGAAGCGTACGAGCCACAACCCATCCCACGCGGACGCGTCACGGCCGAAGGTCAGATGACGTACGAACTTCCGACCCCCGCGTGGATGAAGACTATTGAGGAACTTGGAACAACGCACTCAGCGAGAGTAGAGGCACAATTACATGCAATGGCGATGATAGAAGAAAGAATATTACAGTCTCCATTCTTTGCTCATTTGGCCCCGCGACGCTACATATCTGGGCACGAGCTACAGTATAAACCGTATTTCATGTTAATGGCCGAATACCAGTTAGCCATTGAGAAAGAGACAGGTAAAAAACCATCGCATGCAACTCAATTCGAGGCGGCTGATCTACCACCAGATGCACAGAAAGGAAGGATCTATCAACCAGAGTGGCGAAAAAATTTACTACAGCAGTATCCAGAGATGATGAGTACATGGGTAAAGGCACCTTTGCATTTGAAGTATAACCCGTGTTGGGGACCAGTGCCACGACGCCGCTCCTGGACTGCCTTTGCTATTAAGGTACAAAACAATAAGCAATGCCAAGACTGGTTGAATTACCCCTATTTTAAGCCACCCATTGAGTTACCAACTGTTGGCTACATGATGGCTACAATTCGCCACTGGCTCCCTAGATTAAAGCATATGGACGATATAGCGGCGCATATGACTGTCAAAATTTTTGACATGATGCAAATGATTTTTAAAGTCTTCCGACGCGTCAAGGCACCCCATGTCAACACCCCGGGCTTTGAGCATGGCAATTTCGATCTGGTATATGATATGAGTACAACGCCATCGCTACGGATGTGTTATGCCTGGCACTGCAGAATAAAGTACCTACCGGCGTGCTACAAGCAGACATTCGAAGAGATGTTCACAACCGGCTTCTGGGAATACCATTCAGAGGTATTCATAAGCAGGCCTACACATTCATTACAATTATTTGCCTGTGAACGAATGGTCTATTCCACACATTATCAGCTCCCGCCATCGGAAGAACCGCAACCAATCGACTGGGAGAAACTCGAGGCAGATCTGGCCCGAGGCATTCGTATCTCCGAGCACACCCTCGCTCAAGACCTCCTACAGAACTATATCCGGCAGACCTCACAGCAAGGTTCTGTCAGGGACGACAGAAGCGAGAGGGAGGGGGGTGTTGGAAGCAACCAGAGGCACAGACGACACGGAAGCATGTAACGACAAAGCAGGGAGCCAGTCGAATCGTTTTTCAAATAATTATGTTTTCAAATACTTTCCAAAAACCTCCAACAGTGATTTTTATCAATATCACTCCTGTCTCTTCCGCGGATTGACATTAAGGAGGTGGAGCTTCTTAACGTGGTTCTCACCATTGTGCTAGAGCAACAGAGACTAAATGGCCTTCAGTTGAGTGGCAATGCTTTTTGTAAGGGACACATCCATAAATGATGAATCCCTCGTGTAGAAGTTCATCATCATTTATGTGATGAGCTCCTTATTTACGAGGAAAGCTGCCCGTCGCACAGGTACCACGTGATTAATAAAGATCTTATCCTTTGGATGAGAGATCCACGTATATTTTGTTTTTAAAATCAAGTTATCCCTAGACCTAATCTTTCATGCTTGAATGAATAAAACAATAATTATACAGTGAATAGGCATAGTGCCCTTCAGATCCTTTGTATTCCACAAAATAGGGGTAGGATAGTCCGATGACAAAATAGCTATGGTAGTTCAAAACTGATAGACGACCTAAGATTAGGTGGGTGACTGACAGTTTAAAGCGTCTTACTGAGAAGGTTGATGATTTTTCGTCACATTTATGAGGAACCCACTTGCTTTTAATCATGTTGTTTTCCAAGACAAACATCCTATGTTGTTTGAACCATGGTGATTCTTTGCAATTACATATTCTTCTACCTAACAAGCTGAGGGATTTTTCAATCGAGCATTTTTTCGGCGGGGTATCAAAGTTGATCTCACATCTTTCTTTCCATATCTTCTAGAGCGCTTCCCCTCTGATGGTGTTCCACAAGGCAAAAGAGCAACCAATTCCTTCACCAAGTAACCCTTGTTTCTAGTTGATTTTCCTTTGTAAACTCAAAGCTCTAATAAGAGATTGCAATATAAGGTAGTTTCTTGGGCACGAGAAGAAGAGATGGTCAAGGTCCCCTCTACCCCATAGGCAAAGCTTGCACTACTGAAAGGGCCCACAGATTTTATCAGCTTTGGCATTTGTCCACACGTCTATCTCATAAGGGAATGAGTTCGAACTCTTTGAATTTCATGCCTAGTAGAGCAAAATTATGGCTAACGGCATTCCTATTTCAACAAAATTAAGGCTAACGGCATTCTCTGATTGCATTCCATAGCCAAGCAACCACTTCCCCAAGCGTAGTTTTTGTTTGAGCTGCAAGTTTCTATGTAATCTAATTCAGATCTGAGCATTTTTGGGACACCCAAGAAAAGGTGAGCTAAGTGTTCCTTAACTTGAAGCCAGAAATCCGTCCTCTTCTCATACTTTTATGTAATCTTGTGCTCAGCCCATTCGAGAAAGTACCGATTCTTGTACTTCACATAGATTACTTCGATGGAGGAAAAATCTGAGAATGAATTGGGAATGAGGTAAAACAGAGTCGCTAGTCTGAGTCCTACGGCCTCGATGTGAATTCCTTACTACAGCTCGCGGTAAAGTCTCCCTTTCATCTTCATGTAAAACTCTGCATGAGGTCAGCCGTTGAATATTCGGGAACCGAGATAGCTTGCAGGTGGGCGGCTAACTCCTGACTATGCTGATTACTGAGAAAATGACAAGGCAATCTGAAATCCGAATGGCTGTATGCACATCGGTACTGGAGAGTTATGGAGGCAGTAACGTCTGCGCAGTGCGAGGCGACGACCATGCCTGTTTCTGAGAATCAAAGAATTCCCTCTCTGTACGAGACAAAGCATGGAAGAATGGAAAGAAGAGCTCGCCTGCACGCCAATAGATATGCATAGTCGTCACGTTCTTTACAGACCGCTCGCTTTGTCCTCTCTGCGCTGATTCTTCTGCAACGTTTGGAAACCGAGAACTCTCTGCGGAGGGCATATGTTGACGGCGACGCTCAGGAGCTCCTTTCTGCCACTTTCTCACCATTACCATGGCTTGCGGACAGTTTAGCCAAGTAGTAGATGAGCGGATAGACGACCTGTTTGCATCGGATAGGGAGGTCGTCAGCGTCATCAAGAAATCAGAGCTCACATCTCACTAACAGCGCACACCCATAGTAACAATGCTAGTGAACAAGAATGCATAAATGATCTACGCCTGACGTACGCATCGCTCATCCTTCCTGGCTCTGCTTCCAATATGTTGGTGGCGATGATGAATGCCGTGGAGTCGGGAGATGGAGAGTGCCCTTTTTAACTCAGCTTGACCACAGCGTTGGCCACACCTAAATACATAAAGCAGCCGTTCTTTTCATCCCAATCTCTCTTTCCTACTGCCTTTCTTCTTCAACATGTCTTTTCTGTCTTGGTGTCTCTGTGTTATCACCTTGTACCTCTTTCTCCATGCGCTTTGGATGTCAAAGATCGTCCAAGCCTCCTCCAGGCGGCAACCCGGTAAGGCATCTCGTCAATTGAAGTCGGTCGAAGCATCTGACCATTCCCATCTGATTTCTCCCCCCCCCCCCGCCTCTACGCCTTTACGTGAATAGCGTCCCTCTTAATGTCTGCTTTAAGTTGAAAGTAGGCCTACGACTACGACTCGAATTAAGTTTTACTTTGTTCGCAATGGCAGGCTTCACTGCAGCAGCCCATTCAAGCCAAGGGGCTCACCACGGAGAAGGCGCTTCACTGCTAATGGAGGTAAAGTATTGCCCTATGCCCTTCTTACCTATCTTCATGCGCACAAACAGACAGAAATTTCTTTTTTCATGCATGCCGTCTATAGAAGGGATGAGATGACAATACTGAGATGCCAAGGAACTTGTTTTGTCAGTTACAACAAGGAGCGATTCAAAAGATACGTGCATCCATGTGGGAACGCTCCGATTTCCTTCGAGGTACCATACGGAGAGACTTAAGAGTTACATCATATGAAGACGTCGCACAGGCCTTTACAGGTCTACACAGAAAACAGAAGGTGTTGGCACAGATCTGGAGGATGGGTTCAAGGCCCCCTTTCTGTAGCAATAAGTGCAAAGAATGCAGCCCATGTGAGGCAGTCCAGCTTCCCACGCCATTCCGTCCCTATAAAAACAGGCCCGCGAAGAAGGGAGCAAACCGAGCTGCTTCCGATGATCGTCCTCTATTCCATCTGGACTACGCCAATTATCAACCTGAAGGCTGGAAATGCAGGTGTGGAAGCTTCATCTTCAATCCTTAGCCTCAGCATAAAGACAATTGCTTCAAAATCCGTCTGGACTACCTCAATTATCACCATAAAAGCTGGAAATGCAGGTGTGGAAGGTTCATCTTTTAACCCTTAGCCTCAGCATGAAGACAACTGCTTCTAAATCTGATGAGCACTCAAGTTTGCGCTTCACGGCACTGTTCCAAATATCATTCTTTTACGCTGTTTATCGGCTTAACAGATCAATCAGCTTCAGATTCAACTATATTCCATAAGCCTGTGGTTACGATGACCACCGCGCAATGTGCATCTCTGAAACGTCTACACAACTGTACACAGCTACCTCTTCAAAGAAAGTTCTCTTTTCCGCAATCGGATCCAGAAGAAGCACATGACCTCGAAAAACCATGTCCATATGCTTCAATTTCGTATGCTGGCTTGTTCTGTTCAGGTTGTAAATGTAGGTGGTAGAGCCTGCATATTGGGACGGAGATGTATTTCTGAGATTCTATGAAAGTTAGAACGCCCAAGTTGTATTTGATTCCACGCATTAACGTGAACGTGGAACATGAGATCCGTATCGCATTAGGAAAGAGCTTGCAAGCATGTATTGTTCATTCCTCTCCCGGAAACAGAAAACTAAAGCATCCATGGCTACATCATTCATATCTACGTCTTTACATTTCCTTTTGCTTATCTCGTGTTGCCTACTGTAACTGAATAAAGTTGCTACGTATATCTGCACGTGTGTATAAATAATCAAACAAATGTACCTGTTTCTCGTTCACTGAAAATGTGGCCAGATAACGTATATTACACTCATAGGGTAGCACATGGATATGTTTTCGAGTGACCAGAGATCACTTTTTGGGTCACTCGAAAAGTGTTCCTCAAACACATGAATGCCTAATGGCCGGATTTCGGGTGGTTGGAGATAGACTTTGGGTCACTGGTTTCAGGTGCACGTGAAGTTCGATGGCCAAATTTCAGGTGGCCGAAGAAATGAACCTTGGCTCACCGAATTTAAGTGCACATGAAGGTTCAGTGGCTGGTTTTAGGGCACACATGAAAATATACTAACGTTTTTTATGATATAATTATAATTCAAATCATCATGTTTAGGCATACATGAAAATTTAGCTCATCATAGTTAGGATCGTATTTAAGTGGGAATGATAATAACCATATTTCTATAATCATAATCTTGTTAGACTTGTTGTACCTTATGCTAAGAAAGATATATACGCACCATATTGAACTTCAAATCACCACTACTACACTAAATAAAAGTGTATAAAAGGATGACTATGTATCATGGATTACCAATCAATCATGTACAATACATTATATAATAAAGACATGACCTTTTATTCAAGTTGCAAAGTTTGAATGGTACAAGAATGATTAACATTATAAATGGAACTACAATGTTTATCATAAACCACTAGGCATTGTCTTGATTTTACTCCGAAGCAATAATCTTCGTTCCGTGACTTGCATTTATCTGCATAAATGAGGGAAACAACAAATGATATTAGTTGAATAAAAGGCATGGAAAGATTATGAAAAAACATATTGTGTATACATCACCTTCAAAATAATTTCATAAACAAAAGCACATGTCCATCTTCAATTGCAGCTTGCTTGATGGATTATTGTCTAAATAATGCCATCCTTACTCTACATGCTAGATCTCGTTCTGAGTAGTTGGAACCTCTTAATTCGACCCCTTCATATCATTTGGATGTGGATCTTCTTGGTCATTAGGTTCACTCTCACCTTGTAATTGAAAAAAGTTATGAAGTAAACAACAAGCACTTATTATCAAGGTGACCAGAGGTATATCTACATTGACATTTTGTAGAAAACTCTCCATCGATTTTTCAAGATCCTAAATTCATTTTCAATTTTGATTGTACCCTTGGATAATTGCTTGTCAAATGCTCTATTTTCTCTTAGGTTCTCTCTTATTCATCTACGGAATGGTTTCACTATGAAATTTCTTGCCTTATATGTTGAGTCACCTAAGAGAAAAGGTCTTATTGTCTCATCTTGAACTTCCAATGTTGGTGAGTTAAGAACCAATCCTTGTTTTAATTGTTGATACAAAGAAGAACCTTTGAAATGTGTGGTGTCATGAATTCCACTTGGACCTTTACACTCCAAAAAAGCTTTCTTGAGTCCACAATGCCTTGGAGTATAACACTAGGGAAACCATGCCTACATATGTAGTGTGTGGGATATAAGTCATGGTTTGGCTTCCCATACAAACATATATGTGTACAATCTATCAAACATATATGTGTACCATCTATGGCACCTACTATTCGAGGAATTTGTGTCAAAAATGTGAAGTCCTCCATAATGGTTCGTAAACGTTCATCTTTAGGAACACTAATCCCATAAAAATCATACATATCTTTACTACTAAGAATCTTAAAAATTATGATTGTGTACTTTCTAAATGTGGAGTGACCTATTCCAAAAAGCTAAGACATTGTGTGCATATTATGACCTTGTGCTAGTCTCCATAATACACATGCTAAGGCCAATTCATGTGTTATAGGATCTCTTACATAAATGGATGAGTTTGATATGGATAGGAATGGAGACACTAAGCCTAATAAGACATGAAATGATTCATATCACATGCGATAGGCAAACATGAATTTATGTTTGCATTTTTAGTGAGAGTTTGACCAAATGGTATTATGAATAGAGTTCCAAAACACTCTATGTTTTGGAAATATCCACCATTCCCTTGGTGAAAAGTTGGTTGCAAGAAGCTCTAAAAGTGCACAAAAGCATGCACAAATCCACATCCAATAATCTAACATGAGAATTAGATGTTCACATTCTCTTGTTGGGTGGTTCATCATCATTTCTTCTTCTCAGCTCTTCATCTTCACATATACAATCCATATTCAGAAGAAATAAAGACAAAAATGATATCCACTTGAACATTTCCATCCTATTAAAAAAAGGTATCTTAGTTAGATTTTATTATAATTCAACATAAATATAATATGCTTAAAACATTCAAAATAGAAGCACTAATCGATATTAAAAAACAAATTTCCAGTCAATATTCCAAATAGAAAGATACACTCAACTACATCAAGTTCTTCTCTATGACATAAAGAAATCCAACCCTTACATAGATGAAATGCCCATAAAACTACATAAAGAATAAAAGCATGGAAATAACTACATCAACTTCTTCTCTATGACATAAAGAAATCAAACCCTTACATAGATGAAATGCCCATAAAACTACATCAATAAAAGCATGAATAATTTCCATGACTATTCAGAAGCTTTAGTAACTCGAGATAAACTTTTCCTTGTATCTCTGCTCTCTCTATTGCTTTTGCTTCCCATTACATAATGATTTTTTTCTCCTCCCAAACCCTTTTTCCCTCTTTGCCTTCCATGTTCTTTTGGAACACTGCTTCTTCAAATTCTTACCTTGATCATTCTATCTCCTTCATGACATCACACATTTTTGACATGCCATCCACAATACACATTGACTTCTTATTTTGCTTTATTTTTTTCCTATTACACCCTCTATTTGTATATCATCTACAATATCTTTCTCAATTTGAGAAGCTTTCTCTCAAACTCTATCATCAATCTCTATAGGCGGTTCTTCTTCAATTGCATTCCCTTGAGAGTTTGGCAGCCATCACTATCAAATGCACTAGAAATTCAGATGCTTTTAGGAGATGATTGAGAGATTCACATGCATTAAAAAATTTCCATGTTGAAGGAGTACTTCTAGTAGAGTTTTTCTTCATTGACTCTTTTTTATGTTGCCGTTTTAGTGTGCCAATTCGATTATGAACTTGATCATAGCTAAATGACAATCCATACTCCTTGTTCAAAGAATAGACTACTTGCTCCCAATCTTTTAAGAAACGATTTTCATGCTTAATGCCGACATATACATCTTCAAAACATTTAATTAGGGTAAATGTATGAGAATCATCCCACATTACTCCTCTACTTCTCTTTCTCCCTCTTCTATCATCTTTCACTATAGGAATCTGATCAACATGAGGGGGTTGGGTGTCTATGGATGCATTTTCACCAATGCATTCTTCATTCATCATGTTTAAAAATGAAAATTGTGTTGATGATTGCACATCTTGGGACAATGATTCATAGTCACCATCTACAAAATTATTATACGATGCCATTATCCACCTATGGCAAAGACATGCAAAAATTAGTAAGAGAAAGATGTACCATCATTTTATTAATGTGCACAAGGAGAAAAAGATGTAGCCATTTGCTTAATTTAACATGCACATGTAGACATGTTGAAAAAGATGGCACACATTTGAACCATCACAGACTAATATGAAAGACACACACACACACATTGAAAGATAGCTTATAGCTACTTTATGCATTTCAACTACTGATCATGCATAAGATATTGACCTTAATTTAACTCCTAATCATTGTAATTGATGTACATACATACATGCACACATACATGCATATACACATACATACATACATACATGCATGCATTCATGCATACATGCATACATGCATACATGCATACATGCATACATGCACACATACATACATACATATATACATGAATACATGCATACATGCATGCATGCATGCATGCATACATACATACATACATACATACGTATGTACGTACATACATACATACATATATGCATACATACATACATACATACATACATACATGCATACATACATACATACATACACACATACATACAACGTACATACAACATACATACATACATACATACATACATATATACATACACACATACATACATATATACATATATGCATACATGCATACATACACACATATAGGTATACATGCATACATACATACATACATGCATATATACATGCATACACACATACATACATACACACACATACATACATACATACATGAATACAAACAAACTACATGCATGCATGCTTACATAAATTTATACATACATATATGCATTTCAACTAATACACATGCACAAATTCATACAACATACACACATCATAAATACATATATAAATGAATACAACAAAAAATCATACATACATGCACATATGCATAAACACATATAAATGAATACATACAAAATACATACACACATACATACACATGCATACATAAATACATATATGCAATAGAACAACTATTACGACCACTATGTTCTAGAGAATGCCTTATATAGCCCTCTCTAGGGGACTGCCTTCTTGGGCAGGTGGATGCTAACCATCCATGTGTCGGCCATGTAACTGCATGTGCGTCAAGTGTCCCAGTTAACTCATGTTAACTCAGGTGGATGCTTTTAGAAGGCTCTAGATCTCTTTGGGCAAAATATTCTCTCCATGTCTCCCATGGGGATTGAACACAAGACCTCCTCGTTCACACCCTTGAGACTTAAGCAGTAAGCTAAGTGGATCACTTTTTCATAAGAGTGACAAGACCTCCTAGTAAGTCTAAACTCGAGACCTTTGATCATACAGACATATGACCAAACATTGTCGGATTTCAGATCCGTCTGAATTGCTAGGACTCCTAGATCATAGATTTACTTTATTACATTCTTCCCCCCTTGGGAAATATTTTCTTCCTTGAAAATAGAGCTATATACATATTGTAGGCAACCCTCGAGCCTAAACCTAGAAGAACATGTCTCATCTCTGTGGTGGTATCCCTGCCCAAATTATTCAAAACACTATCTCCCTTTGCACTTTGATAAACTGGTCAAAATACAAAGTAGTGAATGAATAATAAGGGTGGATCTAAAAACATTCCTAGCCAATTCACAATTTTTACTAGGTGTGATCTGGGCACAAACATGTGAACTAGGTGGATTCAAATTACTAGTTTATTTCTTGGCATGACTCATGCATGAACATAGAATTTAAGTGGTGGAATTCAAGACTTTGAGAAATCTTGATTCTCTTGAATTTGATTTGAAAAACTTAAAGTTTGATTGACCCAAACATCTAACTTGGATGTTTATACAATGGTTTACTTCCAACCAATAGCTACTTGATTTTTTCACCCGACTAGAGGACTACTTTGGCCTAATGACTTAAAAAATCCTATTGTATACTGTAGGAGAAAATTTACCATTTACTTTGAGTCAACCGTACTATAACTTGATCAATTCAAAATCAAAATGAAAATTGTTCAATTTAGGACTTTTTCTCAAAGACTTGAGCTAAAAGTTCTTGGGAATTGTCAACTTGATGAGCAATCCCTAACTTCATTGTTCTAGAGTGTATTGCACTCTAGAAATTCATAAGATTTATGCTAATAATTGGAAGCAAACCCAAATGAATAATTCAATCTTGGACTTGTTATATTTTGAAGATTGAAGAGGTTCTTATATAGAACATCTACCTAGGATGTTTAATTTAGTTACTTGGTTTTCTAACTCGCAAACCCTCGACTTTTGTGAAAAGAAACAGATACTGTATCTGAGTCAATTCGAAAAGATTTGGAAAGCAAGAAAGAAAGAACTAAAACTCTCTACAACCAATTCAAACTTTGAAAGATTAAACTTGCGAGGAGTCATTTCTAAATTAATCAAGGCTTTAACTTATCAATGATCTGTTTCAACATGGTATTGAAGGATGTTTTCTATCTTTAAGAGAAATAACTTGGATTCTCAAAAAGATTCAAAGAAAATCTAAAACATCATCCAACCATAAGATACTAGTGTGATTTCTAACATCAGTGTGTCGATCCACTGAAGTTCTATTTGTTGGTGCATTTTACCCAAGCCCACATGCTTGATATTCTTTGATTTATGTTCATTTGTAGTCATATGTGTAGACATATGAACACCTCTTGTAAAAGAGTATATTTTATCTCTTGTAATTGTAAAAGAACAAGTCATCCATGATGTGAAAAGGAAATTCGTGGCTCTATCTACATAAAAACAAAAATCCATCAGTTGAGGGAATATCTCCTAATTCCTAGCATCACTTTTAGGTGAAGTTATTTGATTTCAAATTCAAAACTACCTCCAAAAGTAGCTATAAAAAGAGCAAGAAGGAAGTCGCCATAGGAGAGCTTGATTCGTGCCCATTTCATGTTTGTTTGTAGATATTGAAGAGCTTACTCCATAGCTCTATCATTCTACTCCCATTGTGCAAGTATTCATTGCCAATGTGGTTATAATTGTATGTGAATCTATACATTAATCATTTACTTCTTCTCTATTTTGTTCTCTACTATACTCACTCAGAATAGTAACTTCAGAAGCTCATATCTCGGGTTACAATTAACCTTTTTCAGAGTTTTTAAAGTGAATTCGATAGCTCTCTAAGTCTAGTTTATGTTCACAAATTTTCATGGTCATTGGATTTTTTTTTGCTCATTGGTCAATCTCTAGAGAGCCCCAAAAATGGCGGTGGTGTTCTAGATTTTGCTAAATCTTTCACACCCTTGAGACTTAAACACTAGGCCAAGTGGATTAGTTGTTTAAGAGAGCATACGGACTTATGCTTAAGTCTAGTCTCGAGATCTTTGGCCATACATATGATGTTGAGATATCAAGCTCAACATGTGATGATCCAGGATGACATGTACCAGTTTTTTGTTTCTTTGAGATGTATAGTGGTCAGGCCGGTATATGTCAGGGATACTTCATTGAGCTTTATTAGACTTATCTATCGAGAGTGATGGCACATTTGTTTCTTGCTAGCTCACTCATTCGCGGACATTAGGTTTTTCCTTATGTACTGATCTTTATATATTGCACTTGTTGTATTCTTGTTTTTCGGTCATTCTTGTACATTCCTTTTATGTATTAGAAGAAGAAGAAGAAGATCATTCTTCCTTGCCTCAATCTGTGTGTGTGTGTCTCCTTGAGAGTGAGAGTGTGTGTGTGAGCTCTCTTCCTTATCTCCTTCCTCGTGACATGGTATCAGCTCCAGCGTGGCTGTAGAGAGCTCATGGAGAAGGCGACGGTGAAGACTACGTGACAAGGCATGGAGAAAACGCGATTCCACAAACGGCCTCGGTTTGCTACGAAAATCGGTGTGAAGGTAGCAGACCTCAAAATATATTCGAGAGTTATCCCTTTAGGGTCACTTGTTTTTGGCACTCATATATTCCAGATCCAGAATTTCAAGCGATTCCGTGTACTATTGATACACGAAAACTATGTTTTTCTGAGATCGAATTGTCATGTCATAGTGCGACAGTGTTCAAGCAGAAGTGCTGCTTGTAGTGTTTTATTGTGTTGTGAATTGTTGCAGAAATGGAAAATGCAGATGGAATGAGTCAGCTTATGAGCGAAAAGCTCGACAAGAACAACTTCCATGCTTGGAGATTCAGAATGATGAATTTCCTGATGAGAAAAGGCTACTGGAAGTACATCAAAGGAGATAATGAAAATGCTCCACAGTTACCAGAAAGCAATCGGACTACAGACCAGTTAAGAGCACATGGGGAATGGAATCAAGGAGCACGAAAGGTAATGCATTGGCTATCTGTTAGCATACATGATAGCATGATTGGACATATACAGGATGCCAAGACTCCAAAAGAGGCTTGGAAGAGTTTGGTCACTTTGTATGAGACTAATACAAAGGCACGGAAATTGCAACTCAAGAATGAGCTGCATACATTGGAAAAGAAGAGCATGTCGATAAGTGACTACACTTTAAAAATCAAAAGCATATGTGAGTCACTTGCATCTATTGGCATGAATGTAGATGATGATGATAAGGTGGAAGTGTGCCTTCGTGGTTTAGGAGCTGCATATAAGTAGTTCAGAGCTTCCATACAGACCAGGGAAAATATTCCAAATTTTGCTGATCTAGTATCTATGCTGATTGTTGAAGAAAAGAATCTTGGTGAGGATTCAAACTCCCAAGGAAAGCCCAGTTCTGAGTAGGTATTCTACTCTGGCAGAGGAAGAGGCAGAGGTAGAGGTTTTGGAAGTGGAAGAGGAAATAGTAACCAAGACCAAGGTCAACAACAGAATGATGTAGGAGGAAGAGGACAATTTTGAGGTAGGGGGAGCCAAAGAGGTCGCAGAAATTTCCAAAGAAATGATTCAGGGAATGATAGTAAAGGATGCTAGAATTGCGGTAAACCTGGACACATTGAACGTGATTGCAGGTTGAAGAATCAAAATAACAGAAGGCAGCAAAACAAATATGCATCCACAAGTGCAGATGATTATGAGAAGCTGTTTATGGTTCAACATCACATGATGAATACGATGTCTGCTGGTGTTTCAAAATCGAATGATAATGTCTGGTATGTTGATTCAGGTGCTTCAAACTACATGACCAGTCATGCAGAATGGTTTAGTAGTTTGCAGAAACTGCCAGTTCTTGGATATGTTGAAATAGGTGATGATACATCGCATCCTATTGAGCATACAGGAAACATAGCATGGTCTATGGAGGACGGGAAGGTAAAACATCTTGCTGATGTGTTGCATGTTCCAAATATAACAAAGAATCTGGTTTCTGTTGGACAAATGGTTGACCAGGGATTACAAGTCAGGTTCAATGCTGATGGATTATATGTAGAAGAGTACAAGTAGGATGGACGATTGGTTGCCAAAGGAAACAAAGTGGGTAGGATGTTCACCTTAAATGTGAAGATTCCTGAAATGAATGCAACCATGTTTGCAAAAGGTGCAGGAGTTATTGCATATATAGAGATATGGCACAAACGGATTGGACATGCAAACTTGCAAAGGATGAAACTGATGCAGTCAAAGGAGATTGTTCATGGACTACCGAATTTCAAAGTTGCAGAAATGCAAAAGGTATGTGCAACATGTCAATTTGGTAAACAGTCAAGAGCATCATTTCCACATGACAAGCATGTTAGTGAGAATGTACTAGAAGTAGTACATACAAATGTTTGGGGTCCAACAAAGACCACATCTATGGGTGGTTGCAGGTTTTATGTTACTTTCATTGATTACCATACACGCAAAGTATGGGTATATTTCATGAAAGAGAAGAGCGAGGTGTTCACTCACTTCTAGAATTTTAAAGTTATGGTGGAAAAGCAGAAAGGGAAGTACATTCAGACACTAAGATTTGATGGAGGAGGTGAATACATGTCAAATGCGTTTAGCAGTTTTCTAAAAAATCATGGAATTCGGCGTCAGTTTTCATGCAGGTACACACAACAACAGAATGGCATTGTTGGATGAAAAAATAGACATATTCTAGAAATAGCAAGAGCCTTAATGGCTGAGAAGAATATGCCTCATTGTTATTGGGCAAAAGCTGTGCATACTGCTGTATATATCATGAATAGAACTCCGTCTGCTGTTGTACATCAAGTTACACCTGAAGAGAAGTTTACAGGTAAAAAGCCAAACTTATCACATCTGAACGTTTTTGGCTATATTACATATGTACATGTCCCAGATGAATTGAGGAAAAATCTTGATCCAGAAGCAAAAAAGTGTGTCTTCATTGGATACTCCCTTGAGCAAAAGGGATATAAATGTTATAACCCACTCACACGACAGGTAAAGGTGAGCAGAGATGTTGTATTTGATGAAATCTCAAGCTTCTATGCAGATGCCAAAGAAGGACTGAGTCTTGAACCAAATGACAAAGAAAATGTTGAAAAATCAAGTGCAGAATCTCAGGTTTTGAGTGGACCGGATGCATCACCAAGCAATAGTTCCAACTCAAATCCATGGAGTGGAAGATTACATGGAAAATTCAGTCCAACAAATTCATCAAATACATCCAAGAAAGGTAAAGAAAAGCTTTCTACTGGTCATAAAACATGTGTAGGTTTTGAAGACGTTGATGGAGATTCAAGCGGTTCAGAAAAGAGTCTTGATGAGGAACTTGGATTGCCCTCTGTGAAGACTCCAAGAGTAAGAAGGGCTCATGCATATGATACAAGGAGAAGTGACCCAGGACCAAGAAGATCTAGGAGGATGAGGAATTCAGTGCAACGATTCACATATGACAATTACATGGCTTGTCATTATGCCTACATAACAAAGGTAATACAAGATGTTGAACCTTCTTGCTTTGAAGATGTAATTGGAATTGCAGATTGGGAAAAGCTATGGATGAGGAGATGGCTGCACTTTATGGAAATGATACATGAAAGCTGGTTCCATTGCCGCAAGGAAAGAAACCCATAGGCTGTAAATGGGTTTACAAGGTAAAGCATAATGCTGATGGTAGCATAAGCAGGTATAAATCACAATTGGTAGCTAAGGATATGCACATACATATGGCATTGATTATGAGGAAACATTCAGCCCTGTAGCTAAGATGTCTACTGTTAGGACACTTGTTGCATTAGCTACAACAAAAGGATGGACTTTGCATCAGATGGATGTGAAGAATGCTTTCTTACATGGTGAGTTATAGGAAGAAGTATATATGGACAAGCCACAAGGATATGAAGATTCAAAGCATCCAAAATATGTTTGCAGGTTGCAAAAGGCTTTGTATGGGATGAGGCAGGCTCCGTGTGCATGGCATGCAAGGATTGCTGATTACTTAACCAGCATTGGGTTTTCTATGTGTGATGCAGATCATTCACTATATGCAAGGAAGCCTGATGATGGCATCACAATTGTGGCCATTTATGTTGATGACTTGATTGTAGGTGGTGATAATGAAGAAAGCATCAAAGAGGTAAAGAAATTGCTTATGCAGGAATTTGACATGAAAGATCTTGGTGTGCTGCGCTATTTCTTGGGCATTGAGTTTATACATACAGAAGCAGGTATATGGATGTCACAAAGGCAATATGCCTTGAATATGCTGCAAAAGTATGGTATGGCTGGTTGTAAGCCAATTTCTATGCCATTAGATCAGAATTTGAAGTTGGATACTACATCAGATGAAGCATTGGAAAATGCTACTATGTAAAGGAAAATTATGGGAAGTCTTATATATCTTACAATTACAAGGCCTGATTCAAGCTATACTTTTGGACTTGAAAGTCAGTTTATGCACGTTCCCAGGAATCCACATTTGGATGCTCTGAGGTGCACTCTACGTTATGTGAGTGATACTTTGGATTATGCATTGTTTTATGAAGCTGGTGTAGATTTGCGGGTTCATGGATACACCGATGCAGATTGGGCTGGTAGTACTCCATATAGAAGATCTACTAGTGGCTTTCTTTTCTCACTTGGAGGTGTAGCTATTACAAGGAGCAGTAAGAAGCAACCCACTGTTGCTTTGTCGAGTACAAAGGCTGAGTATAGAGGAGCTACAATGGCAGCATGTGAGGCATCATGGATGGAGATGTTACTTGCAGATTTAAGTGTGGAAGTGCAAAAGCCTATCATTATCTATTGTGATAATCTTAGTAGCATACAGTTAGCACGGAACCCTGCTTTCCATGCTAGAACAAAGCATATCGAGGTACATTATCACTTCATTCAGAGAGAAGGTATTAATAGGTGATATTGATCTTGTTTATGTGAGAACAGATGAGTAGGTTGCTGATATTTTCACCAAAGCACTTGGAGCTGAGAAGTTGAAGACGTTTCAAGAGATGCTTGGATTACAGGATATGGCGTTGAGCTTGAGGGGGAGTGTTGAGATATCAAGCTTAACATGTGATGATCCAGGATGACACGTACGAGTTTTTTGTTTCTCTGACATGTATAGTGGTCACGCTAATATATGTCAGGGATAATTCATTGAGATTTCTTAGATTTATCTACCAAGAGTGATGGCACATTTGTTTCTTGCCAGATCACACATTCAAGGACATTAGGTTTTTCCTTATGTACTGATCTTTATATATTGCACTTGCTGTATTCTTGTTTTTAGGTCATTCTTGTACATTCCTTTTATGTAATAGAAGAAGAAGAAGAAGATCTTTCTTCCTTGCCTCAATCTGTGTGTGTGCTTCTCCTTGAGAGTGAGTGTGTGTGTGTGTGTGTGAGCTCTCTTCCTTATCTCCTTCCTCGTGACATATGAGTGACCAAATGGTGTCCGATTTTAGATCTGCTTGAATCGGCCGGGGCCTTAGATCATAGACTTACTTTATTACACTCTTCCCCCTTAAGAAAGATTTTCTTCCTAAAAAATAAAGCTATATAAATAACCACAGGCAACCCCCGAGCCTCATTTTCTTAAATCGAAAGAACACAATCATGTTCTAAAACTAGAAGAACATGTCTCCTCTCTGTGATGGGATCCCTACCCAAATGATTCAAAACACCATCCGGCTTTGCACTTTGATAAACTAGTCAAAGTTCAAAGTAGGGAATGAATAATAAGGGTGGATCTAAAATCATCCATAGCCATTTCATTGTTTCTCGATGTGTGATCTAGCCACAAACATATGACATGGATGGATTCCAATTACTAGTCCATTTCTAGACTTAACTAGTGCATGGACTTAGTAATTAAGGTGGGATTCTTATCCCAATCAAGACTTTGAGAACTCTTGATTCACTTGAATTTGTTTTGGAAAAATTGAAGTTTGGTTGATCCAAACATTTGACTTGGATTTTTGTACAATGGTTAACTCCCAACCAATAGTTACTTGATTTCTTCACCCGACTTGAGGACTACTCGGTCCTAATAGATTTAAAATCCTATGTAAACTGTAGGATAAAGTTTTCCATTTACTTTGGATCAACCCTACTATAACTTAACCAATTCAAATTCAAAATGAAAATCGTCCAACTTAGGACACTTTTATCAAAGGCTTGAGCTAAAAGTTTTTGGGAATTGTCAATCTGATGAGGAATTCCTAACTTCTCTATTCTAGAGTATATTGGACTCTAGGAAATCATGAGAGTTATGCTAATAACTAGAAGAGAATCCAAATGAATAAGTCAATCTTGGACTTTTCATCTTTTAAAGATTGAATAAGTTCTTGTATAGAACATCTATCGAGGATGTTTAATATAGTTATCTAGTTCCAATCGCTAACCTTGGACTTTTGTAAAAGGAATCAGATACCATATCTGAGTCAGTTCCAAGAGTTTTGGAAAGTGGAGGGAAATAATTAAAGCTCTGTATAACTAATTCAAACTTCTAAGATATAAACTTGCTATGAGTCAAATACTTGATGATCCAAGATGTTAACTTCTTAATGATCTGTTTCAATAAGTTATTGAAGTAAATTTGATTCTCAAAAAGATTCATAGAGTAAATCTAAATATCATCCAACCACAAGATGCTATTGTGGTATCCATCATCAGTATGTTGACCCACTGGGCTTTTGTTGATGCATTTTTACTCAAATAATACTTCACTGAAGACTGCGTTCATGCCTATATTCAATCTTTATGACTCCTTACTAGGAATGCAATTCTTGTGCATTTCTTCGAGTCAAAGGATTAAATTTTCCAAGTTACACTAAGAACTTGGTTGCTTCACTTATTCATTCAAATCATTGATTGAAAAGATCAAATCAAAGTCAAAGTTTGACTTCTTCAAAAATTTATGAAATATTTCCGAATTAACAACACTATATCTTGAAGTGTTTCAAGAAGATCTTGGAAGTTAGTTACTTCATATCTTCTCTTTCCTTGATATTGAATTTATCTTGAAGATATTAATTTTATCCTCCTTGAATTTAAACTCCTACTTTCAAGTTTTAATTCCCTTGAGGATCAAACCCTACTTCAAGATCCAATCTAGGACTAAAAGATAATTATCATCCCACAGTCCGATGTCTAATATCATCTTTTCTACATCAATCTGAGTATAAAATCTGGTGTCCAACACCACCCTATTTTATATTCACATCAACGTGTGGGTGATACTTATCCTAAAGTCTAACCATCTCTTGATAGAGTACCTTTTTGCTTAAATTCTTTAAAATAGTTTTAAAGTTTCAAGCATTACTTCTAACTAAATATTCTAGTTTTTGATCCCTTCACATGATCGTTTCACGATCTTGTGATTTTTTGTGGGAACTTGAAAACCTCTTGATAGAAGATCGATTCTTCTTTACTCGGGTTTTCAATGAAAACTGATTATAATTCCAAGTACTTGAATTTTTCCAATTCAATTCCAATCGGTCATACTTGACCAATTTGTAGCGACAAGAGTTGTTTACTTCTTGTCTTTAGATTCCTTTTTTATTGAAGCTTTAAATAGCTACCCTGTCGAGGACTTTTACAGGAATCTCTCTACTACTTAAGTCTAAGCATCCACTCATGCTTGTTGGATTACACCAAAATCCCTTTAAGGATACATAAACTTGATATTTTACCTTCCATAGACTTAATTACCATCGACATGTTTGGAGACTATACAATTGGAATTTTTATTCTGTTCAAACTTGGAACAACTTACTTGTTTCACACTTTCCATTGGACAAATGGAAATTGAGTGAAATTTTCCCAAAAGAAACTTGTTTGCCAATACTTGGGCAAACATCAAAGTAGTTCCAATCGCAATGTCTTGGATACCTTGCCAAGCTTATTCAAGTTTTATTGATCTTGCAACAAAAATAAAGGACTATTCTTTATCTTTAAGATCTCACTACTGAAAAGCTTCTTTACTTACCCATGGGTTTTTAGAGATCTTTCCCCTACTCAAGTCCAAGCATGGACTAATGCTTTTTAGATTCTAAAGCTAAGAATATTTGATACACTTCCAAGTGATATCAACCATTTGGACTTTAAGTACCACTTCTAGTGGTTTGGGACTGCTACTGAACACCTTATTGTCTAAAGAGTATGAAGAATTTCATTCTCACTACTTGGGAGAATATTTTTCTTCAAGGTCTTGAGATTCATTCTAAAAAATCAAAGAATCTGAGCAAATGATTCATCTTGGAATCTTTTCCAATACTAGAAGGATATTTGAAAGAAATTCTTAGGCTTTGAAAAAAAATACCAAAAAAACTTTACTGATTTGGTTGTGTTCATTTCCTGAGTATCAAACTAGAGAATAAATATCACCTTTTGGATATAGTTCCCAATTCCACTATGAAAGTTTGACTTGAACTTTCATTCATGTGATATTGACTCGTGATTTTGATACAAGATTCATTATAATTGGTCAATCTTTAGATGTTACTAGAGTACTTTGAAACATATTTCACCAATCAAAATTATGTTTAAAGTCCAAGCATCTAGTGACGATTCATCTAATAGTAATGCTACTATGAACACATAGCTTTGAACGTTATAGCTTGTTTAGGAAACGTTCATGGATTGGAGATCCATATCTTGGAACTTTATATTCCTAAATGAAAACTTTGTAGTTCCATTCAAATCTGTAGGAACTTATCTTATCTCCTAACGATGGCTTGCTTTGGTTTCCTCTTGAAGCTTCACTTAGCTTAAATGAAACCAAAAATTAACTCTCTGAAAGATTTCTTTCAAGTTTCCATGTTTACTTAGCAAGATGCATCGTTACCAAAGATGCAATCATCAAGGAACCTAACATCCTCCTATTGAATGTCAAAGTTCAATTGATGCTAAGGTCCAACCTTTGATTTCCATCACTCCTTGGGATAGAATTCAAAGTGAAAACTTCAAAAGTTCTATGGTTTTTACGAATTTGGAACAGATCAACTATCCTTTGAACTTGAAAGTTCAATGGATTTTAGTTCCATTTGATTTTATTTGATTCTTATTATGCCTTGGGATAGAATTAGATAAAACTTTAAAAAGAAACTTTATTAACTTGCTTGGATGCACGATTTCTCAAATCCAAGCTAACAACTACCTCTAGGCTTATCGTTAGGATTCTCTATGTTTTCTCCTAAACTTAGAGTCATCGTTCAAGTAGCCCTATTTTCTTGCCAATCTAATGAGCAAGAAAATTGAACACTTCACTTTCGAAGGGCCTACATTTCCTAATCAAGACTCCTTATTTGTGATACCTAAGTATCACATTTGAGAAAAACAAACTAGCTACTTGAGTTACATGGCAACCAGGAGCCTTGCAACTACTTAGTTTGCTATTTTCCCTAGCTATCTAAGTCAAGTTAGAAAAAGAGGTAACAAAAGTATAAGTATTAAACTACTTAACAAACAATCATGCATATGCAAATGCATGTTCTTGCATGCACATGTTGGCATTCTTCTTTCATGCAAAACTTAAATCAAGCAATTCTTGAACTTACTATGCATGTTCCCAATCATCCATGCACAAACATTCTTTCTAGCTTTTTAAAAAGATATAACCATTCATTTGCATAAACGTGAGCATTAACTATCTTTTTAAGCAAGAAGAAAATGTCTTTTGTGCATGAAAACATTCTTTGAAAAGGAGAAATGCACCAACATTCCTTCCTAGATGGAGGCCTATGCTTGCTAAGTGTTTCCATACTTTGATGCTCTCCTATTTTGCTTTCATTAACGTGCATACAATGCTTTCAAAATTGAAGATTCCTTCCCTAGTTCAATGATAATAGCAATGCATTCTATATGAAAGCATAAAGCAAAGAGAATATTGAAATGAAAACATCAACTTGTAAAGTACTTAGCTCCGGATTAAGCTAGGTCCCTCCATTGATCCTTAGGAAGATCTATTCTCCATCCTTGAGATCTCCATGTGCAAAGCTTTAACCATCCACTAGATAGAAACTCAACGTCCTCTAAACTCAATGTCGGATAATCCAATGAGGTCTCAAGTTGAAAGACCGGACTGAACCCCTGGCCTTCATATAAAAGGTATTTTCATTGGAACATGGCGAATATAAATAATGGGTTGATGATAAGCTCTTTTGGGATGATCTTTGTGGAATCTTGGATGTCTTCGTAGTTGAAATAGAGATTTTGGGGTTCAAAGAATCAAGTAGGATGCATCCACTTCTTTAAGATCTAGAGAAATCTTCTTTCTCTCAAATAGTTTGTGGGATCTAATCCCATACAAAAGAATTTCTAGGGAATGATGTGCTTGAGCATATGAACAACTCCATCCTGGTAGAGCAACCACTTTGCATGCTTGAGGTGATGAGATCGATGCCTGATATCCACTGCTTGAATAGTATATTGCATGTGATAAGCATTCAAGTGTTCCCATCACCCATGGATAGGCCATAAATACCATCAACTCTTCAATGAACATTTGCCCGAGTTCAAGTTCCCAATTCTACACAATTGACAGGTCAATATCAATAATTTTGCTTTGGTCTGGAGACAGAAACCTCCAATATAAGATGGCACAACTCGTTATAGCAAAAGCAGCTGACATATATGGTTATAGAAGTAGATAAGGAGCATGCGTGTTTGAATCCCATATCTGTAGGAGATTTTTTTGTTGATCTTCACCTGAACCATAGTTGAGGTGAACACCACCATCCCGCATCGAGCAAGTTTGCAAAGAGAGAAATATGTATATTGTCCGCTGTC
Organism: Ceratopteris richardii; assembly: GCA_020310875.1. Taxonomy (NCBI): domain Eukaryota; kingdom Viridiplantae; phylum Streptophyta; class Polypodiopsida; order Polypodiales; family Pteridaceae; genus Ceratopteris; species Ceratopteris richardii. The sequence continues at coordinate 7,671,746 of CM035442.1, read as the reverse complement.
TTGGTTACCCAATAGTGTGCTACTTATCGAGGAGCAGGAGTTGTGCCTTGCGGGTGTAATGGCTACAACAACATACAATGCACGGATGCGAGCTGATTTCGAATCCCATTATCTCCTCGATTGGCATGGATATTTTTGGTCTATAATAGACTGAACCTCAGGAGGAAAAGCTATTCCTATGCATGCTTGGGAGGAGAAAGCTATTGATATGCAAAAGGAACACTCGGGAGGAAGCTATTCATATGTGACATTTTAGAAGAAAAGCTAATCTAGATTTTAGAATATGAGGAAGATGATAAGCTATGAAGATCACCATGAAAGCTTGCCTAAGCTCTGATACCAATGCAAGAAACTAAAAATTATGACCACCACATGCTAGAGAGATGACTCTCCTCCCAATCTTATGCCTGTATATATAGCTTCTTGAATCAATGAGGACCACACATGTAACTAGAGTCCACAAGTGCATGTGCAATCACCTCCACTCCTTTCATATCTTCCACTAGAGTCTACTAGTGGTTGGAGTGTTCTCGGTCACTGCTTTAGCACCTTCCACTAGAGTCCACTTAGTGGTTGGTGCTCAAGTTAAGTCTCACTGGACTCAAGTTACATGAGTTAACTTGAGTTAGAAGGCTCTAGAGCTCCTTGGGCAAAAGACTCTCCCCATGCTCCCCATGGGGATTGAACCCAAGATCTCCTCCTTCACAACCTCGAGACTTAACCACTTAACCACTAGACTTAACCTCGAGAGCACATGTTATCAGGATCTTGCTCACACGCACACAGAGATTGCAAACACGGAAAACACACAGAAAAATAGAGACGCCAAGAGATGAGACCAAACGCAGTATTGGGTGCAATCTCCCCCCATGCACTCTGTTTCAACAATCCACAGAGTGCATGTATTTATAGGGATTTTTGATTAGGTCGAAAAGAGTGGTTACATGAGAGCGGCTTCGAAAAGCATGCATGAAACTAAAAGTTGGTCACTTTCGTAAAAAGCCTTTTCTTTTAATATCAAAAGTTGCGGTCTACAATGACCCTTATTCTAACCACTATTTTTCTAACTATGTCTAAGAATAGAACCTTCTACACAAATTTATTTACAAACTAAATTATAAATTAGATTTATTGATGTCTGCCATAACGTCGAAAAATTATTGATGTCCGCCCTTTCACGCCGTCACGAACCTTTAGCTGCTATATCAAAAACACCAAAAACACATTAATACATTTATAAATTAACACTCCAACAATCCATTATTCAAAATATTCCATAAGTTATAACAACACATGGACTTATACTTAAGTCTAGTATCGAGATCTTTGGCCATACATATGAGTGACCAAACCATGTCCGATTTTAGATGTGTCTAAACTGGTAGGACCCTTAAATCATAGACTTACTTTACTAAAAAAGCCCCAAGCAAAGTGTGACTGATTATGTCACAAAGATGAAGAAGATTTCAGATCAACTTAGAAGCATTGGAGAGGTAATTGATGAGGAACAAATCATTAGACAAATCATAAATGGAATCAAAGCAGATGACAAGTGGGAGTCCTTCACAACAGCCATGGATTTGTACATGGATATGCATGTAGCAGATCTCAACACACTCATGGGCCAATTCTTCACTCATGAAGCAAAGATTAGCAAAGGTGGTGAGTCCTCAAGAGGTAATCAAACTTTTTCCTTATATTCGGATAAAACTAAGGTCAAGGACAAGTCAAAGAATAAGAAGAATGAAGATGAAGGTAGCCCTTTCCAAATAGACTTTGCAGGTAGAAGAAGAGCTAGAGGAAGAGGTAGAAGTGGAAAGCAAGGCATGTTGATATATTTAGGTAGTGATGTGTGCGAACACACTAGGACCGCCGGGGTACTTTTTTCCCTCTTTAGGAGGTTTTTTTCCCCCGGCTTGTATATACGCCTATAGCCCTAATGGGCTACTTATCTTTGTACATTCTCTAGTAATACATTCAATATTCTGTGTTTGTGCTCCAAGCTTCTTCTTCCTCCTTGTGCTGTTTGCGTGCTTCCGCAGACATCTATCTCCAACAATTGGTATTAGAGCAGGTCATCGCTTCATCTAGGGTGCCGTCGACACTCCTCCGTTTGCAGTCTCAGAATCGTATGAATTTTGGTGAGCATACTCAGGGTGTTTCCGAGATCAAAACGGCTTCGCTTTGTGGTGTCGAAATCGCAATCTGAGCTCGTTTTGGCCTCCGAACGCACTATTGCAATGCTTGTGCAGGCTATTTTGTCTTTTTGTGCCAAAGGTATATACCCGTTTCTGTTCGCCAGTTTAAGTGTCTCGAAGTCTGCTACAGGTCTAGCAGAACTCATCTGGGCAGTTCCGTTCAACTTTTTGAGATACAGTCGATTTTCTGCATCAAGGTATTTTAGTCACCGGCCATGGTTGAAAGCAGTGATGTATTCCGTATGTTGGCTGTTGAGGATAAGTTGGATGGTACCAACTACCCATTATGGGCTTATATGATGCGACATGTATTGGTTGCAAAAGGACTGTGGAACATTGTGCAGGGTGTTGAAAGGCATCCTATTACACCTGTAACAACAGGTACTGCAAATACAGGTGCTGGAGCTGATGAAGATGGTGTCGAAGATGATATTCCGCAGATTCCTGTTCGTGCTGCTGTTTTTGTTGCACCTACTACAGAGCAGATTTGTTGGGATGGCAGAGATGCCCAGGCACATGCATTGATAGCTTTGTCTATCAAACGTGCCATTATTCCTCATATTCGCTCTTGCAGAACAGCTGCTTGGGATACACTTACCACATTGTACCAAGCTAGGAATGAGGCTCGTGTTGCTTACCTCCGAAAACAGTTGGAGACTGAGCACATGAATGAAGGTGATTCTATGGACAATTTCCTAACGAAGATCAAAGATTTGAAGGAACATTTGATTTCTGCTGATGAGGTTATACCAGATAGCTCACTTGTGCAGACCGTTCTGAATGGTCTTCCTGATTCATATCAGAGTTTTGCTTCTACTCTTTGGTTGATGATGAAAGGTAATCCGAATGCCTTATCATTTTAGGAGTTAGTCTCTGTTCTGTTGCAGGAAGATCAGTCCAGGCAGAACAGGTCCATTATGCGAGTTGCAGATCAAGCTTTCCTGGCTAGTCAGAAGGGCAAGGGAAAATGGAGCTCTTCAACTAGTAAGCAGAAATCTGCTAATTCTGCATATTCGAAGAAGGAAGATAAAGATGAGAAGAAATCAGAAAAGCAGAAATTGTTTTGTAAGTACTGTAAACGGAATGATCATATCATAAAGAACTGTCCAAAACTGGCTGCTAAAGAGGCAAAGAAGAAAGAGGCTGGAATGGTTGTTGCAGAGGCCTCTACACCAAAAACAGAGTCTGCAAATCTTGTGTAGGAAGAAGAATGGGCGTTTACTACTGTTTGCAGTTTTGACCCATCTTCTCATGAGCAGTGCATGTCTGTAGTAGACTCAGATGTTTGGTATTTTGACAGTGGGGCGACCAAACATATTACCTCGTCGCGCAGTTTCTTCTCTTCACTCGAGCTTGCCCCTACAGGGAATACTATTACATGTGCCAACAACTCCTCTTATCCTGTTATGGGAGTTGGTAAGATCATTTTGACTACTGCTGATGGTAGTTCTTTCACTTTGTCAGATGCTTTATTTGTGCCAGGTATAAAAAAGAACCTGTTATCAGTTTCTGCATTAGCCAAGATTGGCTTGGTTGTGAAATTTGTTGGTGATAGGTGTACAGTTCATGATCTATCAAATGGCGATGTGATTATTGCTTCTGGCATTTTATGTCGTTGGCTGTATAAGCTCATAGACTATGAAAGATCTATGAATGATTTGGCATGTGCAGTTCATGATTCTCAGGCTATGTCAGATGCAAAGCTTTGGCATGCACGCTTTGGTCATCTGAATTTTTCTAGTTTGCTACGCCTGCAGAAATCTGAAATGGTGTCCTCTTTGCCCAAACTTGAGGCACCTGGAAAACATGTTTGTGAGGGCTGTATTTTGGGCAAAATACAGCGTTCATCCTTTCCAAAAGATGGTTCAGTTCGGGCTACGCAGAATTTGCAGCTTGTACATAGTGATGTCTGTGGTCCTATGCAGACACCCTCTTTTGGAAATTACCTTTACGTCGTGACTTTCATTGATGATTTTTCCAGGCATGCATGGGTATATCCACTCAAAGCAAAGTCCGAAGTGTTCATGTGTTTCAAACAGTTTTTGGTTTTGGCTAAAAATTTGTCACCATGTGTTGGAACTGAAGGACTCACTAGGCAAGGAAGCTTAAGAAGGGAGTCAGAGAGAAGAGAAAGTACAAGCAGACAGAGCAGTCAATGACGATCTGGCAAGTAGGCCAATATTTTTTCAAGACATTTATGCACATAAGAGAGGTGGACACAAGGAGAAGGAGCAAGTAGGGAGCTCCAGGAAATGTATATCAAAATGTTAGAAGAAAATCCCTACAACAATAGTGATTTTCATCACTAAAAACCCTTGTAAATACCATTTCACATTTTTGTAGCTCCATTTTGTGCAAGCCGAGGAGTCCTTGAGCTTGAGGAGCTTTAGAAGTATCTACCTGTAAGTTTTCACATTTTTAAGACTTCGTTTGAACCTCCAAATAGGGTAGAGAACCTAATTTTTAACTAGGTCGGACACTAGGTCTGGACAAGGCCAAAATCTAGTCAAAAACTATAAATAGAGCTAGAGAGCTCATTTTTGAGGGGAGCTTGTAATTGAAATGAACTTGTAAGAGCTTTTTGAAAGTAATCTAAGAACTCCATTGCTTCTCACTCTTTGTCTTGCCGTATGTGCGCGTGTGTGTGTATGTGTGTGCATGCTTGTGTGCTTCTCACTCACGCACTTGTGCCTCCACTTGCTCGAGGTCTTCATACCATCCTCACGTCTTCCCGGATTGACATTAAAGGAGGTGCTACTCATCACTGAGCTACACCAAATTTTGGTGCCGTTGCCGGGGATCGAGCTTTGAGGACGAGCGTGTGATGGTAAGACGTAGATTTGGGACGTTGGCGTTGTAGGTAATTTCTTCACTTCTCCTTTTTTTCTTTTCCTTACCTCATCACCACCATCATCGTCATCATCTCCCACCTCCATCTCCATCATCACAAAAATTTCAGTTTTTTACGATATCCCCTTCCTCTTTTCATTTCCCTCATTTCACTTGTGAGAGAGAGCGAGAGAGCGAACTGTTGTGTGCTATTTTCTGCATGCTTTTGGAGTTTCTTGCAGGTTTCAGCAATATCATCCCCTCCAGCATGTCGCGCAGGTACGAAAATGTGCAGAACTGTCTCGCAGTCGCCGACTTCTGTCGATCGCGATTGACAGAAATTTTCACCTTTTGGTAAATCCGAGTGCACCACAGTGGACTAGAGACCCTGCACACCACATTTCCACAAAAATTTTTGAAAAATCTGCAAAATTTCAATCCATCGCGATTGACAGCTCTATCCGTCGCGATTGACAGCTCTATCCGTCGCGATTGACTGCCTATCCATCGCGATTGACTGCCTGTCCATCGCGATCGACTCCTGTCCATCGTGATCGACTGCCTGTCCATCGCGATTGACTGCCTGTCCCTCACGATCGATTGCCTTGTCCGTCGCGATCGACTCCTCTCCATCGCGATCGATTGCCTTGTCCGTCGCGATCGACTCCTGTCCATCGCGATTGACTCCTGTCCATCGCGATCGACTGCCTATCCGTCGCGATTGACTGTCTGTCCGTCGCGATTGACTGCCTATCCGTCACGATCGACTGCCTGTCCGTCGCGATCGACTGCCTGTCCGTCGCGATCGACTGCCTGTCCGTCGCGATTGACTGCCTGTCCCTCACGATCGATTGCCTTGTCCGTCGCGATCGACTCCTGTCCATCACGATTGACTGCCTTGTCCGTCGCGATTGACTCCTGTCCATCGCGATCGACTGCCTGTCCATCGCGATTGACTGCCCTGTCCATCGCGATTGACAGCCAATTTTAGCCAATTTTTTAGGGTTTTTAATTTGAAGAGTTTGGCTAATTTTGGGCATGAACATTTTACTCTAGAGCACATAAGGAGGCCATAGGAAAACAACTTGGGGAAAACCTGTTGCACAGTGATCCTGTTTGAACCCTGTCTTAACCCTAGAACCCTGAACGGTCATAACTTTTTCATACGAAATCCATTTTTTGAGCTCTAGGGCTTGTTGGAAAGCTTGTGGCATATACTACATTTATAAAGATAATGCGTTGATTTTCAGCTAGGGTATTTTGAAGTTGACCATACCCAGGGGATCAAAGTCAGGGGTCTTAAGAATTGTTTTCCTAAAAATCACTATGCAAATTAGTATTTGTGCTACAGGAATGAGAATCATTGGTTCTGTCTTTGGAATTTAAACCTTAAAGCTAACTTTGGAACTCTTACAGATCTATTGAGAGCATCGAAAGGCGTTCTAAGCAAGTGTAAGTGCAGGCTTGGGAACACACTTCCTGGGCATTCAAGGGCAACCAAGCAGGAAACAAAAGGTTGGAAACTTTCAACCCCCTCTGTCAATTCCTAGCTTAGGCTAAGAACGACTAGTGATAGGAGTAAGTCAGGGCAACGATAGGCATCAATCAAGTTGAAGACTACCTATGCACTCAAGTTCAAGATTAAACATAATCTCTTTGTGGTGCGATAACCTTAAAGGAAAGAATCTAACGTGGAACGATCAAACTACAGTGTGAAAAATTAACTCAAATATTCCTGACGACGTGATTTCTGACTAGAGCATAAACACGATAATCGACTAAAAAAGAATCAAGTGACTGATACAAAAGAACTCAGCAACGAGGTTGTACTTGGGCAAAATTGGGCTATTCAATTAGGCTTATGAACCTTAGATCAGGGCGATATCTAGGGAGAGATAGACAAAGTCTTAGGTCTTTAGAGGCTAGTGTCAACCACACTGCTAGGTCTTGGGCCCAGCAGTTGAGCCACCACTCATACTACCCTAGCTCTGAGACTAGTGAATCAGAGATGTCTCAAGGCTTGGACCGACCTACGGGAAGTTCAGGAGTGCCATACTTGCACAGGGTAGAAGGCCCGTACAAGACGCAGCTAGAATACCTTAGGACCAACCGATTAGGTGCTAGCATCTATGAGGACGGCCTAGGAAGATCTGTGGTCCAGATTAAAAACCCTGACCAATCCATAGGATTAGAGCACCCAACTATCAAGTTTGAAAATGGAGCATACTTGGACAAAGAAGGAACCATATACGTAGTCACCAATCACCCAGATAGGACAGACGAATTTGGAAATGTGATCCCAGAAGCGGACTTAGGTGACCTAGAGCAAGGAAACATGGGTACAGAACCTAGAACCCCTCGAGGCAAATCGGTTCTCACTAGGATTATCACACCAGAGTGGATTCCCCAGGATAATAAGAGCATAGATTTGCTCCTCAATCGAGAGACTGACGAAGCCTTTTGGAGGTATAAATCTGATCGGCCAATTGATATAGGAACAATCATGATCTATGAGTTTAAGGATTCTGATAGCCCAGGCAGAGTGACCTACTTGGATCACGCTTCAGAGAGGATCTTTGTGGTTACAGAACATGATAGACATGCTTACACTTGGAAGGGTGAATTCGTTTTCCCCCAACCAAGATCGAATGTATCCTATGGTCACCCTGGAGCTGGAACATCCCAAGCTCATGGAATTCAAAGAGACAGAAGTAGAGATAGACCAGAATTAAGCTTTGCCAACCCAGGGGGCAGAGAAAGAACAAGAATGGAAACAAATAGAGTAGAACCTGAGATACTTAGAGCTCACAGGAATCAAAGAAATGCGAATGAGTTCCCTCTACCACGACCTAGAGAGCACACAAGGACTTTGAGACCGACTCAGCTAGTTAAGTCCATGAAGAACTACTTCGATGGCACTGGAGATCCATACGATCATGTGGCTGAGTTTAGGCAAGTCTTGAGAGCTGAACAAGTGGAGGATCTATTCACGCAGTACAATGCCTTTGGTCTAACCCTTAGGAACACTGCCCTGACATGGTTTCATCCACTAAATGAGAGGCAGTTCAGGAGCATAGACCAACTCCTAGAGGCTTTCATTATTGAATTCTCTAAGAGTGGCATAAGACATAATACCTCCTCGCTGATTCACAGCTTCAAGCAAACCCCTCAAGAGACCGTGAGACTTGCGGGAAGAAGATTTAGGCAATATCTTGAAAGATGCCCTGTCCCTGAGCTACCCACACCAGCTAAGCAAGTGGCTTTATTCTTGGATGGATTGATAAGTACCAAATTGAGATCATATGTGTATCTGAAGGACCCTAGGACTATAGAAGAGTGTGTACACATGTGCATTGACATCGAGGATAACCTAGGGGAGGAGTTAGAGCTTTCCAAGATATACAAAGATTTAGATAGTGCCTCTAGCCTCTCTTCCACGCAATCCACATCAATTGAGGAACTTGCAGAGAAAGTAGCTCAGAAATTAGGTGTCACTAGCAAACAGATCCCAAGGTATGCCCCTGTGAAAAGATGCTATACTTGTGGTGGCGACCACATGGCGAATGTCTGTCCCATTATGGCTCAACCCCAAGTTAATCCTAGTAGCCAGTACTGCACCATAGAACGAAGGTACACCAATCACACCACGCAAGACTGCCCCTACAATAAGCAAGCGGTTAGGCAACCCTACCCTCAGCCATACCCTGAACAAGGCAGATACCAGAGCCAGTACCCACCTCAGCAGTATGTGAGACCTCAACAAACCTACCAACCCTACCAAAACCAACTGAGACCCTAGCCAGTGCTAGCACAGCAACCACCTGCTCCTACTAATGTGATCCCAGTAAAATATGCAGCTGCAGAAGAAAATTTGAATAGAGCTATAGTCCCGGTAACCCAATTGCTTTTTGAAAGTGACCCAAGTGACCATAGCTTTGATTCTACACATGTCGATAGTCCCCATGCTTACTTCATGCAATCTCCTGAACATGGTGAGTCTTACTATAGTGAAGAGCCAAATGAACCTAGTTGGGAGTCGGATTACACAAACATCATGTATGCAAACCCCAACCCTAGACCTCAACCTAGGCAAGTAAGACCCCCATTCCCTAGAGGACCATGCTACAGATGTCAGGGAGATCACCTCATTCGTGACTGCCCCATGCCTGCACCTACCCAAGCCCAATCAGTAACGATCCAAGGCTTTTGCCAAGAGTGTGGAAAGGAGCATCTCTTACGAGACTGCCCTAAGAATCCTAATAATATGCCAAAAATCACTCCTATTAACGTTATTGGGCTAGTGGTAGATTCCACAAGAAGTGTCACTTCCACTGCACCCGTATAGGTAGTCACTAGAGCTCAAGCAGTGCAGCAAAACCAAGGGGTAGGCCAGGAAAAGAGCCCAGATGTTAGTGAAACAGAGAGCATGACAAAGAAAAGAACTAGAGCTTGGAGAGATAGTCGTGAAAGAATGAAAAGGCAGTGGGCAAAAAAGATGAGTGAACTCGAGGAAAGCCTCAGAGAAACAAAGGCCAGGATAACTGAACTCACATCTCAAACTCCCTCTCACACTGCCCCACCTCCATCACCTCCACCATTCCCAACTCCATTCGAACTGCCACCTTCCAACCCACCTCATCTAAACCCACCACCCCCAAGAGTAGGATCAGTCCTAGCAGATCCCACTCCTGAGGACCTTAATATGATGCTTAAAGCATATCAGGCCAGAATCCAAGAAGGGCCAAACGTAACTGATCATGAAAAGTGTTACCCAAGAGCAGAACTAGAGCTAGAACGAACCAAAATTTGTGCTAAGATGGTGGAATTGGCTCAGACCATGTTTGAAGCCAGTCGCCTATTTAACATCTCTAGTTCAGCGAAGACACAATTGCACTTTGATGGATTGTTAGAAAGAATAGAGAAGCTAATTGCACAATCAGAAAAGGAACCCGCCTCTCAACATAAGGACAAGGCAAGTGAAAGAGCAGGTCTTCCTGCCCAGGAAGCTTATGTGCCTAACTCTACGGAGCCAGACACATCATCTTCTATGAATCGATTCACACCAGAATTCCTACGAGAGATTCAAGAAGACAAATGGGCTAAAGAAAGTGAAGAACCTCCTCCCATTGAACTTGTGGATGATGCACATGACCAATTCCCACAAGACATCCCATCCATTGATGAGGAGCAGGAGAGCACCCACTCTCAGGAAAGACTAGACTTTGAGTCTAATTCTTTACAAGAATTACCCCACTTCACAGGCCCATGGGAAGCTAAGTCTACTTGTATGAGAGCACCCACGGTCATGGTACGGAATGAGGACTCACTCATACCCAGGAACACAGAGGTAGTGAAAAACACTAAAGTACAATGCAATCTCACCTTAGAAGAGCTACTCAAAGTAAGGCCAGAGCTATGGAAACATGTAGCCAAACAAGTACCAGAGATAGCAAAACCTCGTTCCCAGGTAGGATCCCAGAGAACAGTGCCAGAGATACCCTTGGATAAGATAGGAGATATGTGTGAAGGTGAAGAAGGGAACACCTATCTTCCCATTACCTACCAGGAGTACACCACCAAGGCCATTCTAGACTCAGGCGCACGTGTTGCAATTGCTACCACTTCCCTATGGAAGCGTTGGGGCAAGCCAGCACTCAGGCCCACAAGAATGAAATTGCAAATGGCCGATGGTCACATAGAGCGACCCTTAGGGCTGTTAGAAGGAATAGCTCTCACCACATGTGGTGTTGAGTTCAAGCACACATTTGCTATATGTGATTTTAGCAAGAACCATGCCTATGAGATGATTTTGGGAAGACCATTTATGCGACAGTTGCAAGTGGTACAGGATTGGGGAACCAACTCCTTGTATTTGCAACACTTAGGTGTTACGACCAAAGTGAATCTCAAAGATTACTCTCATAGAGATGTCCCTCCCATCCAATGGAATCCCATCCATAGAGCAAAAGATGATAAAGAATCGGTGCATTCCATGGGGTCAGGATCCTCATGGATGCATGAAGACACCCACTTATGGATGTGCAAAGTGGTAGTAGAAGAGGAGAAAAGAGAAAAGGCTAGAGAAATAGGTGCAAACGAAACACATAGACCCATTCAAGACCCAGCCTATGCACCTGTAGTATTTCCTGATGAAGAATTTGAACCCCATGGCTGGGCAGAAATCTTAGCAACAATGGATGTAGCCATCAATGAAGAACAATGGACACCTCACTGTGATGAAGATGGCTACGACATTTCAGTCTTCTCCATTGAGCCAATCATGGGAGAGGCAGTGTTAGAAGAGTGTGAACCTAGCCCTGATGCATTTGAGGATGCAAATGACTCTGATCTAGAGTCAATCATTATGGATCCACCTTTTGCATCAGATGAAGAATACTTCCATGAAGTAGAATTTCAACCCTAGAGGTATGGAGAGCTTACAAGTGATGTAAGACTAGCCACACATGTGACCCCGAAGGAAGAAGGAAAGAAAAAAAAGAAGAGAGAAGTCACACCAGAAGAGGAAGAATCTTTGTTTGAGGTCCTAGAAAATTTTAAGAAGTATGAGATAGATGACAGGAGAGTCATGATCAGAATGCCTAAACGAGAGGCGCAATTAGGGGAGGCCTATGATAACAAAGAGACCACCAAGAAAATAGTGGTAGCCATGGAAGAGGGAGAAGAGAGATGCACTTACATAGGCCATGACCTGACGGAAGAAGAAGAGAAAGAATTGATAGCCTTGCAAGAGAATACAGAGATGTGTTCGCTTGGAGTTACAAGGATTTGAAGGGTGTTGATCCAGACATATGCTCACACACTATCCCCATGACCTCAGATGCTAGGCTCTCTAAACAAAAGCCATACACATACAATGAAAACTATGCGGCTAAGATCAAAGAGGAGATAGATAGACTGGTCGAAGCTGGATTCATCTATGAAATTGAGCACACTGAATGGGTATCCCCCATTGTTGTGGTGCCCAAAAAGAATGGTAAATTACGTGTATGCATTAACTTGAAGAAGGTTAATGCAGCCACAATTCGGGATAACTATCCGCTTCCCATCACAGAACATCTCTTAGAAAGAGTGGCAGGCAAGGAAGTGTACATCTTCCTTGATGGATTTTCGGGTTACAATCAAGTAGCCATAGCTCCAGAGGATCAGCATAAGACAGCTTTTGCCACAGAATGGGGCATATTCGCCTTTCGGGTAATGCCATTTGGGCTTACCAATGCACCAGCAACCTTCCAAAGACTAATGTGCCATGTATTTAAGGAGTTCCTGAGGAAGAATTTAGAAGTCTATGTTGATGATCTTTGTGCTCATTCCAACATTAGACAAACCCATATTCCTGAACTCAGACAAATATTTGACAAATGTAGAGAATATCAAGTCTGCCTGAACCCAGAAAAGTGCATTTTTATGGTCAGGCAAGGCAAGATTCTAGGACACATAGTGTCAAAGAATGGCATATCCACTGATGAAGAGAAAGTGAGAGCCATAGCCGAGTTACCTAGGCCAAAGAATGTCAAGGAAGTACAGGCTTTCATGGGGCATTGTGGATACTACCGCCGGTTCATTCACATGTATGTTGTCATTGCAAAGCCCATGTATGGACTTCTAACTAACTTTGAGTGGACTGATGAGTGTGAGAATTCCTTCCAGGAGCTTAAACAAAGATTATGTTCAGCACCAATCTTAACCACACCAGATTGGAATAAGCCTTTCCATGTTCATGTGGATGCATCCAATTATGCCATTGGATGTGTGCTTGCTCAACCTAGTGGTGAAGGTAATATGGATCTTCCAATTGCCTATGCTAGTAGACAATTGAACGCTGCTGAACGAAATTATACCACTACGGAGAGAGAAGGATTAGGCATGGTATATGCAGTTAAAAAGTTTAGACATTATTTGCTTGCAAATAAGTTTAAATTTTTTACTGACCATCAGGCATTGTTGTACTTGGTAAACAAACCATGCAATACAGGTAGATTAGTAAGATGGTTTCTTTTACTAATGGAATATGACTTTGAGGTAGTGGTAAGAAAAGGGAGGACTCATTTGAGAGCAGATCATCTCTCTAGGCTCACATCTGGAGAAGCCCCACAAGGAGTGTCAGATGACCTTCCTGATGTTTACTTGTTTAATTTGGAAGTGGTGCCGCAGTGGGCTAAGCCATTAGTGCCAGTATTGATGTACGGGCCTAACCACCCAGTAATAGCCACACAGGATAGACAGGTAGTAAAAGCCCAAAAGTACCACATCATGGCTGGAAGTATGTACAAGCACACAGATCAAGGGATCTTGGCTTGTTGTGTGGAAGAGGATGAATATGCTAAACGGTTGCAATTAGCACATGTAGGTGCATTAGAACAACACTACTCAAAACAACGAACCCTACAGACACTAAGGAGACTCGGAGTGCATTGGCCAACTATGGAAGCTGATGTCCAAAAGTTGTGCAAGGAATGCCCAATCTGCTGCATTAAACCACCTGTGGAACATGCCACTCTTTATCAAGTGTCCATAGTGCCGGATTGGAGTGAACCACTAGTATCTTTTCTGAGGACGAAAACATTCCCTCCAGACATGACTCTGGCTAGGAAAAGGAGTTTAGAACAAGAAGCCCAGGATTACTCACTTATTGGTGATAATCTATACAAATGTGGTAAAGACAGTTACCTGAGACTATGCGTCCATGAGAGTGAATATCTCAAGATCTTGGACACTGCTCACCAAGGTGTAGCAGGAGGACACTTTGGACCAGATCGGGTGATCAAGGTAATACTATTTGCAGGCTTCTGGTGGCCGACCCTTCACATGGATGCATATACTTATGTAAAACGCTGTGATGTATGTCAGAGAACTCAATATCCTATACGTAAAGATGAGATGCCACTGAAACCTATGATGGGTGGACATGCATTCTCTAAGTGGGGAATAGACTTCGTAGGTCCTATTAATCCCCCAGCTAAGGGTTCCCATGCAGAATATATCATTGTTGCGACAGACTATCTAACAAAGTGGGTAGAGGTAAAAGCCTCAACGAAGAACGATGCTCAAACAACAACTAAGTTTTTATTTGAGAATGTGTTCACTAGATACGGGCTACCTATAGAGCTAGTTAGTGATAGAGGCACTCACTTCTTGAATGAAGTTATTGAAAATCTGCTCCAAGAATTCTTGGTAGTTCATAAGAAGTCTGCCCCCTATCACCCTCAAGCAAATGGCCAGGCTGAGAGCACCAACAAGATTCTGTGCAATGTGTTGACGAAATTAGTGAACAATAAACGCTCTGATTGGGACAAACAGCTACACCATGCTGTTTGGGCATACCGAGTGGCCTATAAAACGGTACTCCAAGCCACACCCTTTCAGATGGTATTTGGCCAAAATGCAGTGCTACCGTTGGACTTCCTAATACCTACACTGAAAGTAGCACAAGAGCATGAATGGACGGGTCATGAACTCTCCTCTAGACTTTTCGACCTTGAACGATTAGGAGAAACAAGACTGAGGGCAGCTGCAGGGATATATGCAACTAAGAAACGACAGAAGGCATACTTTGATGCCCACGTTAAAGATAAAGGTTTGAAGGCAGGCGACCTAGTACTAGTATACACGTTGAAACAACATGCGAGGAAACTAGAGAAGAGAGGCTACAGACCCATGATCATTAATAGAATCTCAACAAGTGGAGCAGTACAGCTAGCCACCTTAGAAGGTGATATTCTTCCGAGCTACATAAGCGGATGCAGGGTCAAGCTGTATCAAGAACCTCTCACAGAGGAAATGCTAAGTCGACTCAATACTGCTAAGAAACGCAAAGAAGAAGAAAAGCGAATTCGAGAAGAAGCTCAGGCAGAAGCCTTAGAGCGCATACGGAGAATGAAATTAAGAAGACAAGGTAGAGAGCAATCTGTGCCAGATGCATATGCAGATCAAGGATATCACGTGGCTATGTGTGAAGTTTCAGGTATCAGCTCCCATAGGATAATTGATCGACGTCCTTTTATGACCTTAGATATAGGACAAGGAAAGGGTGCAAGGACTGTAAGAGCCTTGATTGACTCAGGTGCAGCCACTAGTGCTGTTAAATTGTCTTACTGTCAAGAGTTGAAATTAACTGTTAATCCTATAGAAGCATATCTCATAGGATTGGGAGGTGTGGAAACCCCTTGCATGGGCGAGGTGGAACTTCCCCTCTATATTCAAGACGAAGTAATGACAGTCAAAGTACTAGTGTGTCAAGATGAGGA
Source organism: Ceratopteris richardii (assembly GCA_020310875.1). Lineage (NCBI taxonomy): Eukaryota > Viridiplantae > Streptophyta > Polypodiopsida > Polypodiales > Pteridaceae > Ceratopteris > Ceratopteris richardii. Next base: position 7,656,454 of record CM035442.1, on the reverse strand, counting down.
CCTCACTGAGCCTCTTGTCTTGGGTCAGGACTGGATCTATGATCATGCAGTCAACCTAAACCTAAGAAGCGGACTTCTTCAGGTATGGGTAAATCATAGCCGAATCACAGTTGAATTGGAAAAGGAGGCACTCAAGGAACTAGGTAAAACACAAACTCCTAGTCCTTCCAGGGGTGCACATGAAGTTGACAATGCTATTCTTGTCCAAAAATGTATGATGCAGAAAGAGGATTGTCTCAACGTCAGAGTCAAGGATAAGACGGTACTCCCTTCTTTTCCAAAGGTCAGAAGGATGCAGCAGCCAACGGCAAATCAAATACAGAAGAAGCAGAACACTACCTGTACTGGAGGCCAAAAAAAGGAGCAAAGCAAATTGTTTCAGCCGATGAAACAAGTATGGAGGCGAAAAGGTGAACACCCTATTCCGACCAGGCCAACCCCACGGCCAAAACCTCTTATTAGTAATCAACAACACGACACTAATAAGAAGTCCTTCATAAATTCTTCTGCGAAAGTGAAGTCAATTTGTACCCAAGAAGTCAATGAAGGCCAGCCCACAATCACGACAAATCTAGGTGCCTAAGGCTTGCTTGCGGGCTCAAATAGCTACACCAAGGCCAAACCCTGTACAACATGTTTCACTCACGTGAACATCTGAGGCCCAGTCTTACACATCACGCACTAACACGTATTCTTCCATGAGCACAAGTAGAATCACTTGTAAATGGGTCCCTAAAAGCCCCATTTTTCAAGTAAATACCCCTATCACACTCTCCAGAGCCTCTACAAAGTCAAAATCAAAACCTATCCATTGCATTTGGCAACCTAAAACTTGTAATAAACCCCCGGATCCCAATTGTAAATCCATGTCCACCTACTAACTACTTCACTCTCACACCACATCATTCCGCTTAGCTCTTAGGTCTACCCAATTCCTAACTACACACACAAGCACCAAGCACTTACTAACCCCCTAACCTCTCCCGGACCTCACGTTAATGTTGTAACAGGGGACACAGTGTCATTTTTGTGTCCATTGCAATGTTAACATTTATTCATATATTCTCACAGAACCAGCTGCGAAGTTTTCAACATGGCTGAGGCGGCAGGAACTAGCTCTCAAACAGAAACAAGCCAAGAAGTGGTGGACTTAGACAGTTTACCCATTTTGCTTGAGACAAATGATAGACCAGAAGAATTGCGGGCCATCAAAATCATACCTATTGCAGACCCTCCCAGTGGCCATACCATGCCCGTAGGAAAAACTTCCCACTGGTTTAGTGAAGTGGTAGGACCCTTGGGTGAGGGAACGTACCTATGGGAATCAGAGTTGGACTTCAATGGGAAGCAAGGCAAATACCATTTCTTTACAAGAGAATTCGAGAAGTTACAAAATGCAGAAGGTCTACGTTCGATATGGGAGAAGGCAGGATTGGATGCATATTTCAGTGCACGGCTCCCAAAGCCTAACTTCATGCGATGCTACTATCTCATCAACACCTTGACTCCAAACCAGAACCCAAAAGGTGCAAGCTGATTTGTGATTCCATCTCTGACAAAGGGGAATGAGCTCAAGAGGTTCAGGCTATCAAACAACTTGGTGAGAGAGGCTCTAGATATGCGTGGAATGCATATTCCTACAGAGAAGGAAACCCTAGTACCGGATTACATGAAGAATCGAAGTCTCACCAAACTCAAGGACATGGTGTCCATGACGCCTAATATTGCAATACACCTTCGCATGTGCATGCAACACTTTGCTTTTCCTGCACAAGATAGATTCACCATGCCGCCCAAAAAGATTGGTTTAGTTTGTATCTGGCAGAGACACAGAGCCTCACCATCAACTTACCCCACTGGATAATTGATCAGATACACCTAGCTCACAAACGATGGCTGCGGAAACAGGTTTTATATGGTTGCTGTGCTCTGACGAGAATCATTTATAGGTGTTTGGCTTATGACATTCCTATTCAACGGGCCCTAATGTGGAATCGTGTAGAGCAGTTTAGAGGCACGACATCCACTGGACCCCCTTCTAAGAAGATGAGAGGCACTGTCCAAGTCCCATGTGCTCAACCACGTGGAGCCACCCTAACACCAGACGTCACCCCTCCACCCCGAAGAGTCCGACCATTCACACTCCGACTTCCAAGACGCAGCACCGATGGTTCTACCTTGATATTCCCTCCCATCCCAACCGATCTTGAATTTCCCAGTGGTGCACCTTTGGAAGAACTCACGAATAAAGATTTCGAACAATTATTACAAGATGTAGAGCTGGAGGCAGAAGAGGCACAACAAGTGGAAAATGTGCAAACACAGGCAACAACCTCCCAAGTACCTGTCACCACAGTTGAAGTGGATGAAGAGGATGAGGAAGATGAAGAACAGGAGGAAGATGAGGAGGATTATGATCAAGAGCATCAAGATGAGCAACAAGAAGTGCCAGAACTTGTAGGTGCACCAGCATATACAGCTCAACTACAAAGGATATACGACACAATCAAAGCAGTACAAGAAAGGCATCAACTCTCTCTTGTGTCAGGTCAAGCTTTGATGCAAGAAATGCTATCAGATGATGGGGTGGATCAACATTTCATTGACACCCTCAAATTAGTGTCAGAATCTTTAGGAGTTCCGGAGGCTGTCCACACTACAGTCCGCTAGTCCGTGAGGTATGACAAACGCAGAGTTGACACATCACCACGCGTAGGTAAGACTATCAGGATACCCGTCACAGAACAAGAAGTACCCATTGAAACCAGAGCTACCCCCACCACCACCATTGACCTCTCTGCTGAAACCTTCGTTCAGACATCACCCATCTCACCCAAGCATCCCCAATCACCACCTTCTCCACCCCCACCACCACCTCCCACCATGGAAGAAACTACAGTAATCACCTCTACCTTCACTTATAAACCATCCTCATTCACATCATTCTCATTTCGAGAACCCACCTCACAAGACACCCTCTTCTCTTTCGTCACCAATCCCTTGTACACTTCAACCCTTCTACCCTCCGAACCCATAATTGGCCATCCCATAATTCCAAGTGTGGTTGGAAACCCGGCACCCATCGAAGGCACCCTGTGTTTCCCAGCCTATTCCCCAATACGGGTACCTCCATTCCATGACCCTCACTTCCCATCTGGCCCCTACACCTCTTTCAACCTGACCTCACCACCCCAATACCCGTCCTTTGTGGAGCAGTTAATCCGCTCTCCAATGTTTCAGAGGCACATTTCCCCGCTGTTCGCAACGACATCAATTTACACGAACACCACACTCACTTCACCTACCATACCCACCTACATGGTAGCCCCTGTACACACCACCTTGTCTGACCCAATGGACATTTCACCAACCACAGCACCTCTCCCCACGATTCCACCATCTCCCCCTCCCTTACCCCCCACCTCACCACTCACATCATTGGCACACACAACATTCACTACCTCCCTACCCAATCCCACCTCCCCTGCATTTCAAACTTTTCCCCTTGCATCTCATAATGTAAATAGCACGTTCAATACATTACTTCAGTGTGCACATCAACTACAACAAGAATACCATCAATTGGAAGAAAGCACTACTGCCCTCGAGGCAGAATCTCAACGTCTGCAAGCTAGAGTCACCACTCTTGAAGCTGATTACCAAACGCTCCTAACCGAGCATACCACCTTACAGCAGGCTCACTCCGAATTGGAATCAAAGACATCAACAGTAGATGATCAAGCAGTCAAGGAACTAGAAACAGTGCTCCAAGCGCAAATGATATCTAATGCTACACTCAAGCGCAACCTTGGGCTATTAAGGAAGCATATGGCAGCAGCACTAGAAGAGAACAAGAGACTTCAACAACAAAACCAAGACAACTTTGAAGCGGCTATGGAAGGAACTGCAGGAGCCACCATTAGCCCTACCAAGTATAGAGCAGTCCCATCGGAAGACATTCGCATCTTACTTGAGGAGCATGCAAATTTCTTGGAGTCATATGAAAAGTTAGAGACTGAATTTGCAGACCTAAAGAAATAGATAGCCAGTGCCCCCACAGCTCAACAGGAGCCGGTAATCTTGCAACACTCTATAGAAGAAGTAGAGACCCTCCGGAAACAGGTGGCAGAACTCCAAGCATGCCTCTTACCATATGAAAGGCCACCCTCGCCCACTGAAGAACCAGAACCTGAAACAGTAGTAGAAATCCCCATCGATGACAGCTATGAAGAGCCGTACGAGCCAATGCCAACACCCGGTGGTCGGACTACAGAGGAAGGACAGGACACTTTAGAAATTCAAGTTCCAGATTGGGTCAAAAGGGTCGAGAAAGTGGGTAAGACACATGATGATCGCGTTGCTGTGCAAATGCAATCTCTCACAAATCTGGAAGAAACTGTCCTTCGGTCTTCTTACTTTCAGAACCTATCCCACCAATGGTTAATCACAACATCAGAGTCGCAATACATGGCTTATTTTGTCTTGCTACATGATTATAATGCAGAAGTTAAAAGACATACAGGGAAGGAGCCCACATTTGCAACTCAATTTGAGCCAAAGGACTTACCGACAGATGCGTGTGCGGGCTCGATTTTCCAGCCTAATTGGCGTGCACATCTACTAACCGATTACCCTGAGATGATGAGCACCTCGGCAACCATGCCACTGTATATCAAGTATAATCCATGCTATTGCCCAATGGTACGTCGCAGATCTTGGCAAGCATTTGCGATCAAGGTACGCAACAATAAAGAATGCTCGGCTTGGGTTAACTATCCATATTTTGCTCCACCTCGAGGGACCCCAACCGTAGCCTACATGACATCAACAATTCGGCACTGGTCTACACGTCTAAATAATGTACCCGACATAGCAGCGAAAATGTGTATGAAGATATTCGAGCTCATGACCATTGTCTTCAAAACCTTTCGGAATGTACAAGCTCCATACATCTCTGCCCCTGGATTCTCTCAAGGTAACAAGGATTTAGTCTACGACATGAGCCAGAATCCCTCGGTTACTATAATCTTTGCCTGGCATGCACGAATAAAGTACTTACCCGCATGCTTCAAGCAGACATTTGAGGAAATGTTCTCTACGGGATTTTGGGACACATTATTGCAACATTTTGGCCTTGAAGACTATAAGCCTATTGCCACTCCTATGGAGATAGGTTTACGATTGAGTCTTCATGATGCTGGAGATGCATTTGATGCTGTTCTCTATCAACGGGCTGTTGGATGCTTGATTTACTTATGCATTACCGGCCAGATATTCAGTTTGCTGTCTCACAGATGAGTAGGTCTATGCATTGCCCAGGAGTCACGCATTGGAAGGCGGTTAAGCGCATCTTTCGCTACTTGAGTGGTACTCGGCTACTTGGGTTGTTTTATCCAAAGGGGGGATCACTACCGCCAGATTTGCATGCTTTTTCTGACTCAGATTGGGCTGGTTGCTATGACACTCATGTGTCCACCAGTGGTTTTTTCTTCATGCTTGGTAGCTCATGTATATCTTGGTTGATCAAGAAGCAGCCTACTGTGGCCACTTCCAGTTGTGAGGCTGAGTATAGGGCAGCTTTCAGAGCGACTGTTGAGTGTGTGTGGCTCAGACGCCTTATGGCTGATTTGGGTGTTGGCCAGTCTTCTGCCACCACCATCTTCACTGACAGTTAGAGCGCATTGGCAGTTGCGAGGAACCCTGTGTTCCATGCTCGCACTAAGCACATTGAGGTGCATTATCACTATGTCAGGGAGAGGTTCTCTGCTAGGGAGATCAGCTTGGCATATGTGCCCACGCAGGAGAACATAGCAGACCTTTTCATGAAGGCTCTGCCTAGGGAGAAGTTTGAAGCTTTCCGCAAAGCTTTGGGCTTACTTCCTTTTGTGGAGTGATTTCCACATAGCTTGGCACTTCCTTATACATGAGTGCCAACTCCTTGTTCACCGCATCACTCCGAGGGGGGATTTGTTGATATATTTAGATAGTGATGTGTGTGAACACACTAGGACCGTCGGGGCACTTTTTTCCCTCTTTAGGAGGTTTTTTTCCCCCGGCTTGTATAACGCCTATAGCCCTAATGGGCTACTTATCTTTGTACATTCTCTAGTAATACATTCAGTATTCTGTGTTTGTGCTCCAAGCTTCTTCTTCCTCCTTGTGCTGTTCGCGTGCTTCCGTAGACATCTATCTCGAACAAGGCAGGGGGAGATTCCAATCATCTCAACCTTGCAATATATGTGGCTTATCTAATCATACTACTGAAGAATGT